>CM014079.1:10504840-11157608 GCA_004119915.2 Collichthys lucidus | reverse complement strand
GCTGATTCAGTATTAGTCTGGCTTACTGCTCAGCCCTGCAGGAAATGAATTGCCCTTTATTTAACATTACAAATTACAGGTGACCCACAGTGAGGAGAGCTGTGCGTTTGAAAGGTGCGACAAATAGATTTAGAGCGGCAATGATTTCCCTCCAAGATTCCTGTTGTGCAAATGCAAGAGATTAAATGACAGAGGATATTAGGAAATAATTTGTGATTCCCGCTGTGATAAAGGTAATGCAGTTAGGAGGCAATAAATATGTCTGTTTTCGTCACAATTAAATCAAATTAGGTATTAGATTACATTACATTGATTTGTTGTATCGCAAATTGTCATGTTGACGGTGCCAGCGGAAAGCAAATGAGGGGATAAGGTTAGCGTAGCTGCAGGGGTGGATTTGTTGGAGGTTACAATGTGCTGGTGTAAGTGCTTCAAGTCTGAACACCTTCGTTAGACATCCTGGACCCTGTGGTAAGGATTAGACCTTCACTTTTCAGTCAGTGCAGTCTTTAACCAAGCCAAAAGCCGTACAGTGAAATCCTGCTGGCAGCACAGAGGCTAGGCTGAGTCATGCAGTGGCCACTTTTAACTTGTTCTCTGAGAGATTATTCATCCAGAGTTAACCACATCAGTCGCATGTTAAGATCATATTACCTCAGAGATAAATCCATCAGTCCCCTTGCGGACGAACGGAGGCGAATGTGCTCAAACCACGCTTTACACCATTTTAGGCTCCCTCTCCAACCAGTGACTTGGCCCGTTGAGTAATGAAGTGTTGGAGTTCAGTAATGAGACTGTTTACAGGGCGTGCTTGTTTCACATGAATCAAGCCCAGTGTGTGGTTAGATAAATACCAGCTTGGCCCCGCACGAAGCCAGTCAAACCTTCTCCTCCGCTCAGGAAATGGCAGCCAAATTCCTGTGGAATGAATGAAGAGGAAATCTGCGAGTGGCAGCCTACCACGAGATCGCTCTGAAAGGAGAGGGTGGAAAAGCCGTGGCCCTTCCTCTGGCGTGGACCCGGGCCAGAGCTCACTAGGTGAGACTGATGGAATAATAATCACATCCTGAGTGTTCTTTTCATTAGCAGCACGGTTTCATGTTTTTCATCATCCTGCTGAGAGAAATGGAGAGACCCTTATTTCTGAGCTGGACAAATTACCCTTTCCCCTCTGGGAGATGCAGCTGCATTCAATATCGTGTATGTGTGTGTGTGTCTCTCCGCAGTATGTGTGTGTGTGTGCTTTTGTGTCAGTGTTTTTTTTTTTTTTGGTGGGGGTCGTGGTTGGATACAGGGATTTCCTGTGGAAATAATAATTAACCACAACATGCACACAGGGAACAGCGATAAACGTTTGGTCCTCTCACTAATATTGTCTTTTTACAAGCGACCAGGTAACTGGATTCATCTCATTTCCTACATGAGATTTAGATGTGAAGCAAACTTCCATTAGGATATATACGGAGTATTAGTTTAAAGCCATGACCTCAATCTGTCACCGGTGTAAACCTATCAGTCCGGGGCTGTTTGAACTGAAGTGACAGCATGGTCGTCTGTATTTAGAACACATTATCGGTGATTCATAATAGCCCTTAACCAACACAATCCCCCCATTAACTCCACCTGCAAACACCTCATATCCCATGTGACCTATTTTCCCAATTACCAATGCCATTACTCTGCACTTCCCCTTCCACATCAGCCCTCACCAGACGTCCAGTTCGGAGCAGATTTCATAGAAACTCCTCTGACTACTACATTAGTGTGCATTTTTCTGCACTCTTATTACAGAGCACGGAGAGGAAGAGTTACAGCGCCTCTCAAATGAAACAGGCTTGAGTGATAAATCTCTTGCACTAATGCACACGCTTAAGAGTTTTTGACTGTAAATAAAGTCGCGGGAGACATGCTGTACTTACATGGGGAAAGCCTTGAGGAAATGGCTTCCCCCCCTTTGAAAGAATATGGGTGTGTATGTCTGCAGCCAATCAGGATGCAAGTTGAAAATGCCTTTTTTCCCCCCTCATGAAGGCCTCGTTGCTGTTTTTGTGTGTGGGAATGCAACAGAATATTTGAGAAATTATGACCCGACCAAACTCGATTCATATTGGTTATATTAAAAACTTGTTTCTGTGTTGCTGACTTCAATTTCTACTTAAAAAAAATAAATAAATACGATCATCTTTCCAACGGGAAAAGAGACGGAGCAAACAGCCGTGTGAATATTTGTCAGATAAGTGGGATGACAGTTCACTCCGGGTCAATATATTGCTTTTCATCACGATCATCAAAGCGTCATCCATCTCTCCGCGCAAACACTGCTGACACCTTAATTGCCTTTGATAATACATTCATCCTGTCAAAACGAGGCGATGATCAAGTCATTTCCACAGAAGCCGTCAATGTCTGCGCTAAATATGGTCTACAGGTGTTACAGTAGGACACCTCTGAGGATAATCGGGGCACGGTTTACCTCTTTACAACGGCGCAAACGTCATTCACAAACATTTTCATTTTCACAATACACATGAGATATTTAAAAGGAGCAGGGAGGGGAGAAATCCTGTTGTTACTTGCCCTCTTCCGCTCTATATTGGTACAGTAAAATGTCTACCATATATGTTAGATCTATAGAGATAATGCCAAACAGCCCTTAATGAGACATGTGCATTATAGCCCGAGGATATAGGATAAAGTGGATTTTTTAAAAACATAACACAAAATATAAGCAACCCAGATCCCATTGGTTTTTCTTTTTTTTTAAACTTTACCAAGATGCATACCAAGTGCTTTCTGTTAGACAAACTACTCTGTTTCTGTTTTTTACCCAAGTTTGATGATTCTCTGCTGCAATTTCTTGTTACTTCTTGGTCAACATGCACACAGATATCAATATACCAAGCTGAAACATCAAAACACACACATATACAACCAATAACAGCAGGATAAACATAACTCATTAATCTATCATCATCTCAATATCGAAGGTTCACAAATTTACAGACTCGTTCACAGCAACAGGATTTGCTTGTTGTAATTATTTATATTGTTGTGTTATTCCTATTCATACTGGTAATTCCTAAATGGTTTCCAGTATATGTATATAAATATACAGGTCTTGTTCTGTGCAAAACTATATCCCCGAGTTATTCTGAAGATAATATGAGGCTTTAGCACTCTGAGTTAAACACATCAAGTGGGTATCTTCCAAAGTTTCAGTGTTTTCAGGACAAAGAGGGAACTCTTCATGCTTGCCAAGGAAACGATGTCCTGGCAAAGCAAAAAGAGGAAATTTCACACTAAAAGTTCTGTGGAACTTTGGAATATATCCATTTGATTTGTGTAACTCGTGCACTGTCTGCTTTTGTTCAAGAGAACTGACCCTTTTCTCCCCCATCATGTTAAGTGCATTAGGAAGGATATGTTTCGCTTCAACCGCTATGAAAAGGACGAACGATTAGTGCAAGCGAAACCTGTAACATATGTGCACGAGTATTGTTTGAAAACAGTCTTGGAAAATGTGAACCTATTATTATTAATAATTCATTGTTAATTTCACACAGATGGTATGTTCCCATGAATCTACTTTAGTTATGCTTCTCTTTTTAAGAACATTTTTTGGCCTTTATGCCTTTTAATGATAGGACAGCTGAAGATATACAGAGGGAATGACACGCAGTAATAGGCCGTCCGATGCAGGATTTGAACCGCAGCCAGCTGCAGCAAGGACTATAGCCTCTACACACGGGGCGGCCGCTTAACCCAGTAAGCTACCAACCGTCCCTGTTATGCTTCTTTTTCTCTTCTCTGTACATAGTGGGTCTAACTCCACATCTTTACACTGTAACTAAAATTAAGTGGGAAGTTATGTACACACAGTCAATAGCTCTCTAAATAACCAAATTATTTATGTACGAAGTTTGCAGAATCAACAACTTATGATACAACGTAACACATGCCGCTGCTGGTGTAAGAGTTTCACGTTGAATTTCCTGGCACTTCAACTCAAAGTTCTGCAGGCTGGCAAAGTATTGACTATTTAGATTAGCTTTCACTGGAGTGGAAACCACCTTCACGCAGACCATCAAGTGCTAATTGGTTTGGAATGAAGCAAAAGGTATCAAGGAACAGATTCCAGATGACACACCAGTGATGGAAACATCCTTTAAGTAAATGTAGCAGTCGGCTCCAGCATACCGCACCATGCTTCATCTGCTCGGGATGTCTGATTGCGCAAGCGAGCGACTGCCAGCTGAAGCACAGGGTTCCTCTGTAGTGTACGCTTTGGTTTAATGAAGTGCACTGCTGCAGTTGCAGTTCTGCTCTGGGTCTGTGTGAAAGTTATCTGGCCAGCTTGTATGTGGGAAAGTATCTGAAGCGGCGACGTCCCGATGGGATACAGTACAGATGGAGCAATTAAAGGCGAGCCACAACAATTGTCTTTTTTGAGCCAGACATATTGGAGAGTGAGTAGAAACAATGCATCCCGTTTAGAATATTTTACCGAAGTTCACAGAAACAATATAACTAGCCACAGGAGGACGGAAGATGTGAGGCTGCAACTAAAATAGCCAGGATGTCTGTGCTGTTCAGGGATTTCTACATTTTGCTGTTAAGTGCATCATGAAAGTGAAACCGTGTGTTTATAGGCACGGTTAGCTTTATTTGAGACGTTTTAAGTCGTAACAAATATATTTTATAGTATTACATGGTTTAGCTTTTTACTCCTCGATGGTTTCCAGTTCAACAAAAGCCAAAATCCTGTTCTGCTTGTGCCCTAATGAGAGGATTTATGCACTGTGTGTTGCAAAAGTCCAAGAAAAGAACAAGAAGACGTCCTTGCTCCCGTGTCCATTAGAGAGGCCTGTCCTGGCACATCGCCCTCTAATAGGCCGTCTCCTCAGCTCAGTGGGAGGGGGACAACAGCAGGAGGGAGTTGTTGGGAATTGTATTTCCTCTCTCATCATGGGGTCTTCTCCCAGCTCGCTGAGCTCTAGAGGTGTCGGGACTCTGCGCCGAGGTTGATGATATCAGGTTATAATTAATACAGAAATCAAATTCCACCCACTTTGCATCCCCTCTGATTTGATTATCTTTGTGTTGATTAACGTCATATAGCACCACCCTCTCCATATGAAACATTTTAAACTGTTTACCGCCCACTAAAAATAAATACATTCAAGCTTAATGCAATCTTACATCATTTCAAAATCACCCTTTTCAAGAGCTCACTCTATGATTCATAAAGGCCATTTCCTCTAAAGTGTGCCTCTCAAATATTTATTCATAACTCTGTTTTTGTAATAAACATGCTCTCAGCCTGTTAATAGTTGTTTGTTTGTTTTACAGCGCTATCAGTTGTATCACTTTCTGATGTTCTGTTGCTGCAGCATGAACACAGGCGGCTCACACAACAGACACTCAGCACATCATTCCATTATGGCAATTAAAAGAAGAAGACCTGGTGTGCAGGAATGGGAAGTAACCTGCTTGGCTATACAGTATGGCTAAGGGCCATTTGGTCAGCAAGTCTTAGTCAAGGACTCCAAGTTGTAACTGAACCAGCCCCGCACACTCTCCTGTGATCAAACTCCCTTAGCCTACACTACAAACCGCAAAGGAAAATTTTAAATAACATGTATTTTTTTTAACCTGTTTTTACAGATGTATTTTGTTAATCGAGAAAGATTTCCACAGCCTTAAGTTAAAGGAATAGTTTGGGAAAGGATACCACACTTGTGTTTGTACACTTGCAGCTCTACAGCTCACTAATTACCACATTATATCTTTGCTTTCCTTTTAACAAGAAGCTGAACAACATTAAACAGTGTAAAAACAACATGCTTTTACAGGCGGGTATTTTATTTATTTATTTTTTACAGGCATTAGCTTCATTTTTACAGGACAGCCATGACAATACTATAAATCTTCTGATTTAGCTTGCAGCAATGTTTCCCGTACTGCCTAACTATTCCTTTATCCTCCCAGGTAAAGAACAAAACCAGAAAAGAACCGCAGCTCAGTCTGTGGAAATATTGGATTTTATTGCTATAGTTTGCGTGATGCAGTAATGTTTGTGAATGGTGATATAGCATTCAGAGTTAATCCTGGAGCAGAAAAAACAGAAGATAAAAAACATTAGAAAAGAAAACAACTGACTGAAGATACAGATAAGAAATCATTTATCTGCATTTCTAACTATTGCAATTCAGTGTTGCCATTCGTGAAACTGCAAATCACACTTGGTTACACTTAGTTGCTACAATCTTTGCCAGCTATTGCTTTGACATCCTACAAATGTATTTTCCCTGGATGCCAGAATTTGCAGAACAGCTTGGTTACTTATGTAACTTTCCAAAAAAAAAAGAGTAGATCTATAAGAAGTGGATTCATTTTGCAAATCTGTTTTTGTTTTGGAAAAATAGTTGCAGGATAGCTAGCCTAAAGTAATTTTGGCTTTTGGGTGATGTCGATAAAGTATGACTGGTCACTGATTTCCGTTCCAGGATATTAAAATGACTGGAGGCCTTGACGATGTAGCCAGAGGGCTGGTGGTGGTTTTGGGTGTGGTGGGGACAGTTGGAGTTGTTGCTTAGAGCCCCACAATGTTCAGAAATGGTCCTGGCTTTACGCCCGCCAACTGCTGCATCGGTTATTAATTAAATATGAATAAATAATGTTTCCTGCTGTAAGCAAACCATAAGAGTGTTACAATAAACTGTCGGATGTGTGCTTCCTGACCAAGCTCTTCCATTAGAAGACACCAAGTCAATCCCGGCAATGTTGTTTATTAATGACAAAGTATTAATTGGTGCAATGTAATAATCGATCTGCATAATGATAGTGAGGAGAAGTCACTTGTTGGTCACTTGTTGGTCTGGTTTAAACTGTAATTAGTGCAGCAGCAGATACAAAGACTCACTTTCATCTGGAAAGATGCAGACAAAGAGCGTGATGAAGAAAGTTCTGCAACGACGAGTCCTTCTCACAACAGATATCCAATCGGAGCTGTAGTGAAGATACAGATCACGGTGTGACAAATGATTATGATGATTTTGATATTTCCCACGGACAATTCTACTTTTTCATTTCCTGGTAAATTGTCTCAGCTCCAGTCCCGTCCTGGTGGGCTTCCCTCCCAGTCCCGTCTTCGCCCTGCGGTTTTTATTAAAGCTAACATTTGTCAGCAGGAAGATGGTTGATATGCAAAATGTGGCGCGGCTCACACCTCACGCTTTAGTTATTCTGGCTGTTTGAGAAATGAGATATGAGGAATGCCCTGCTACGACACAACAGATAAGAGACATGAGTAATGTTCACAAGATTTTGGTGTTATTACTCTTTATTATATGTTTTTTTTTTATTTGTACCTGATGTTTTGAAGAATGATGTCACTGGGAGAAAGGAAAGTATTTCATTAACAATTTAATATTCGTATTCTTTAACGAGGAACTAATGAGAATAATACTAGCTCAAACTTTTATTTTCTTGTAAAATACGCATTGATAATGTGTTTGTATATGTATTCCATAACGAATCTATTGTGTTTTGGTCATGGAAATGTAATAATCTAAAAGAAAACCTTAAAAAACTGAATCGCAACAGATGTTTATGCATTTGCAGCATCCAGCCACAATATTAATGAGCAATTATTTATCACAAATGTGCACCCTTCATGCTTTTGCTGTCTGCCACGCGATGTAATTGCAGCCCAAATGTCAATATATTCGATGTGTCATATGATCTCAGGGAAATTAAATTAATCTGACGTCTTCATGCACAGGATGAGAGGACTCATTGTTTCCAGATTTCAAAAGCTATTACTTTCCAATCTTATGTTTAACTTCTTAAAATAAAATAATTAAAACATTTAGGCTTTTGCGATGTAATGTTGGTGAGATGAGATGCTATTTCAGGTCGTGAAATTCAAATAAAATTACTTGGATTTCTCAAGCTATGAGTCATGCACAGCACATAATGTTAGTTTATAGTAGCAGTTTCCCTGGTGAATTATTATGTATCGCAGAATTTATCAACTGGAAGTGACAGATCTTTTTTTCTTCCCTGATTTTGTTGTCAGACTAGATCTGTGATACAATAAGGCACAAAACAGTATAGTTTGAAAGCGAGGCAATTTCTCTGAATATAATTTCTGCTGGCAAGACGAAGCGAAAGGACCATGCTGTGTGAGGAAATTGTTCTGCTAAGTGACTCTTCCCCTCACATTGCCAAGCAGCATCCCACCATATAAATGGCCGTCCAGGCTATTTGTCAGGAACACACATCAATCTTGGTGCCTATCGCCACAGAGCCAGGAGGCGAGTCGGCGTAGGCTGCTGTTACCAGTCAGAAATGTGTTGAGCTTGTCTCCTCAGGCCATCCTCGCTCTGTACAGTATAGAGGAACAAATCTGCAGCCACCGTTCTGAAGACTGGTCACTTTCATTAGAGAAGTCATTAAAGGAATTACAGGAGCCCGGCCATAGATTTTTCTTGGATTATTGTACTTGGATTTAGCTCAATTCATCAAGCATATAACTGAAAATGCTGCAGTGTGAGTGTTGCACAGCAAAAAGAGAAGAGAAACTCAGTGCTTCTATGTGTCTATGTGTGATTCCTATGTTTCCACCACTCCTCTTTGCATCTGTGACTTGCTTGATTTCCATGCGGCCTCCTTAATTACACCAAAAAAGGAAATCTGAGGCCAGAATGTTAATCCAGAATGATTAAACAGGATTTTACAATCAGTCTGCACTTAGTTGTGTGTACACTGAAAACCTGCAAGGATCTTTGTTAATTTGTTCATTCCCCGCAAAGATGTTCTCTTTGGTTAAGATCTCAGATCTTTGGGGTAAACTGAAGTCCTGACATGTTCCTGCAAACATCCTAACCTTTAATCTGGCATCTGGCATTATTCTATTCTGTTCCCACCACATCGTAATCCTCTGTTTCCTGTTAAAAACTCTTCAATGAGCATCTTCGTTAGGTTAAACGATAAGTCAATGTCGCACCATTTTACGACTGTGAGAAGAAAACTTGTATTAATCCACATCTGAAAATAGTCCCACACAAATTCACTATTTATCCCTGTTCTAGCCATGTTTGCTACAGAAATTATTAATCTTATATAGCCTTTTGTTTGAAATTAAACAATGTATTTGTGGCCTGTTTTTTGACTCTTCATTAGGAACCAGTGGGCTTTGGTTCGAGTGTGACAGACAGTATATTAAATTATTAAGAGAGGAGTGGGTTGGGGGATCACGTGAACTTGGATTTCATTATGACTGACACAAAAACCTCACCACAAAGTCCATTCAGTAGCTGATGCTTTCAATAGTATCACACACTCTTCCTCAGTAGATGGAGCCACCCTGTTGTCATGGTGATGCAGATGCTCAAATTTCCATTCGTCGTGGCACTTAATAGAGTTAATGTTTATTTGCAAACGTGCAGATCGACAGACTCGGCAAGCAAAAACGGTTTGATTCTTTGCTCTGATGAGATCCACCTTCACATAGCCGATAAAGTACAATATGTCTCAGATCCTTGATTATTTCATTCCTTCATAACTAGAGAAACACCAAAAAACACATTTCTAAAATCTCACTTTTCCTGGAGACACTTGAAATAAAGAAACATTTTTTCAGTTTCGTTATTTTTTCTTAAGATTTACTCGTCTGATGATAATCAGTTATCATAAAAGTGACATATCTATATGTGGATTTCCACCAGTTTCCCCCCTCCACTCATTTTTCATGCTTATATTGTCATGACCTAGAAGAGTGTGTATTCAGGGGGATGTTTCTGATCTCGTGTCCTGAGCTGTGGAATAATGTAAGAGCACTGGTGTGTTTCTGCTGCGGCTGGGGGAGCGTGTTGCCATAAAATATTAACGACTTGGAAGCCCAGCCACATGACAAGATGAATGTAATTGGCCCTCGCAGCTCTATCTGTGCATGTTAATGAGATGGGATGGTATTTAAATCAGTAGCGCCCCAGACACTGTGGCTGCAGTCTAGAAAACCACAAACAAAGACGCAGTGAGAGAGCACGGATGCAGTGAGATAGATAGAGAAAATGTCACTTATTATTCAGTTTTCGGGGACCTACTGCTTTGTATCTTTGTATCATTAATGTTTTTTAGTTTGTTTAAGCAGAACAATATTTGTAGCTGAGCCTTAGATTTAAATTTTGATTAAGATCATGGAAACTGCTGCAGAGATAACTTTGTTTACCAGAGAATTTGGAGTGCAAAGCTGACAGCGAGCAGACGATGAAGGTTGAGAGAGGTGTGGACCAAAGCCAGATATAAAGCTGAGGTAAAGGTGTGCACCTGCACAGCACCTGTCCTACCAAGGCGCCGGGGTCAAGCCCTGCTTGTCACCAGTGGTCTGGAACAAAGCTGTGGTCTCTAAAACAAAATGTGACCACCTCGGGAGAAAACATGGGGCTGTGGTAACAGCAAACAACAGCTTGAGTCTGCTCTCCCAGGAGGCAGGACATGGGAAATTGTAGCAGGTAGCAGGAATATAACCTAAATTTTGAAGAGAAAGAAGGCCAGCTTGTGTTCAGCAATAAAGCCCAGTGTGTTTGAGTGTTTGCACGTGGGTGAAGCCTCTCTCGCATTTCTGGAAAAACTGAATGAATAAAAAAAAAAGAAGTCAGCAGATGGCAAACTGTGTCACTTTACTTTCATTATTCTGACAACTCGTACCTTTTATGTGACAGAGCTGTGGTCATCCTCACCAGCACCTCATAAAACCACACTCATGTCCTCTGTTGCAGTCTTGTGGTGCTGGCTGGAGGAAGGTGTGATGTATCAAAGCCCTGGTGTCTCAGACAAAAATCCTGGCATGCTGTGTTTGTATCTGTGCGTGTGTGTGTGTGTGTGTGTGTGTGTGTGTGTGTGCTTGTGTTTTGTGCAGACTGGGGAGAGACCTGACGCCAAAGGGTGGGGGAAGTGCAGGCAGGAGGACAGATGGTCTCCCTCATGGTGGCTGAAATAAAAGAGGGAATTAGAGGACTCCAAGGTGTACACTCTGACGGCAATTACAGCAAATAGATTGGAAGTGGACCTCCAGGCACCCAGGGAGGCAGCTCCGTGGGGGAGAGCTCCACCTCACCACATCTGGTTCGCACACCCCCAAACAAGTCAAGATAAAACCACACACCCTGTCGCTGCTTGAGCTGAGGCTGCTGACCATTAGCATATTACTGTAAATCAGAAGAAGTGTGTGAACATAAAACAAAACTGAAAATAAACTTTGTCTTTGCACTGTAGAGTTTGAAATGGATTTCTGTATTACCATTTTTCTTTGGTTTGGATACGTGACTGAAAGATTTGCAAAACCAATTTCAGACATCCCTGGGAGCTGTTTTGGTTAGTTATTCTGCTGCCTGCAGGAGTTTGAAAACAGTCAATTATTTTTGTCTTGCATGCTTCCGCCCATTGATTCTCAAACGATTTTCACTGCCCCTCCAAGTAAGGATATGCAGCAATTGAATTAAATAAGCCCGCCCAATCAATATAAAATACGTAACACATCCATGCTTCTCTTTCATAGCCCGTGGAAACCGAGAATTCATTGCAGATGAAAATGCAAACAAACTAAAAAAAGATGCTTTTATAGATCTATGAAAGCTGTTATGAAGTTTATGGATAGCCATCAAATATTTGGAATATAAAATATTTAATGCATTACTTCTGGCAATATTTGTGCACAGAATTTCCAACAGAATTTGTGCTGCTGTCTTTTCTTTTTCCGAAGCCATTTAGAGCAGTAGGGATCAGCAGATTCCATTAGCCCTGCCCTGTGGCTGAATGAGTGAAATACCATTTAGAGAATGTGTCTCTAACCCCAAAACCTTGTGTTCCCATCAATGCATAAATGATAAAGACACAGTCTAATGAAACAAAAGGCTCCCTGCCAAAGCCGGCTATAAAAATAACATTTGGGTGAGAGAGACCTTAAGCGTATCCATTAACCTCTGAAAAGTGTCTTTACTGTTACTCCCACACTGCCAACGCCAGTGAAAGACAACAGTAATAAAAACTTAAGTGATTCGACTGCATCGCTTTATACTTTAGTTGGAAATTTTGCCATTCACACTTAAGCTCTCCAATGGTCAAAATGGAGCCATGATGATTATGAATTTAATTGACATTTGACCCTCAACATAACAAATACACAAATGCTTTAGGAAAATAAGTACAGTAGGTGTTTCTTGTTGGTGAGTAGAGAGTAAAGTTGCACACTACTACCGTGTATCCTCGTGAAGATTTACACACCGGGCTTAAAACAAAATGAAAAATCAGGTTTGCATTGTGTACAATGTAAATAAGGCCGACTTTTGGCCTATGAGTTATGGCCTCCAGAACTGGCTGCTTTCCCTTGTTGCATAAATTCATGAACAGTAAATCACTGGCTTCTGAAAAAACAAAGACCAAATAAAAAAAAAAATGAAAAAGAAACCAATGCATAAAAGATAATTAGGCAGCGAACATATGTAACCAATCAAAAAAGTTTGCATGAGTTTAGTTATTTTTACCCACATTAGAAGAAGATGCAGCGGGGGACAAACATGTTTCATATCCTTGTTTGCAAAAGTGAAGTGTTTTATCGGTGCTCAGATGAATAGAAGCACGTAATTAACAGCAATTAACAGTAAAAGTTTATCTAACATGCAGATGTGGAACATGTTTCAAGCTCAGTGCTCCGGCAGACCCTTAAAATAAGACAAACAGAAGGAGAGATGTGATGTGAGCTCACTGAATAACATCTTACAGACTTTAAAACCAAGAGAAAGTGTATCGTTAAATGCAGTTAGTCTCATGTGGAAGGATTAGAGACATAATACGGAAGAAAGCACTGAGCAAGAATAACAAAAACTCACAAAAAATATGTCGTCATTTAGAGATGTCATATCCAGATCCAGGGCTCAGGTTTGATCTTGTATTTCTGCGGCAAAGAGTCAAGGTCAAGAGTCCAGGAAATGTTTAGCAAGTTAAATCCATCCTGTTGATGGTGCTCTTGTGTTCATTGATGCCGATCCAAAAAGGACACGAGTGTTGAGGGATTTTAATGTTTACCATCTTACCTGATCGGAGGTTCAGAAGTTCTACAAGCTCGAGAGAGAAAAGACAAAATCAGTGTCCACGAGGATGAAGTGTCCTGGTACAGAGCGCTCTGTGTGAGGGGTGAATATATTTAGCATGTGGCTTAAGTTTATATCGTCTCTTTTTTTCTTTTTCTTACATCAGCGTTCCTCCTCCTTTCACTCTTAGTGCAACTTGAGAAAGAAAACTGAGGTGAAGGTACTGTAGATCTGCATGTTGCATGTGACTATAGCCACTTTATTTGATGCGTATACGTAACTAAATGGCCATTCATAGTAGACGCAATGTGCTTTTTTTGAAATCTGAGCAATCCTGCGTGCAGTCCTGAGTGTTCGCAGCAGCTTCTTAACATGCGGAGAATGAAAACATCTGACCTTCACTGTGCATGACTGCTGTGTTTGTGTTGGATTGGAGCAGTCTGAGAATCAAATGTGGTCATATTTTCTCCAAACAAGTACATTTGTAGCTATGAAATGTTAAGATATATTCTAAAAACATACACAACTGTAAAATCACTTTTTTCTGTCTTGTAATCCTACATGGTAACTTCTGTTTCTTATTTTTTTGTTGGCATTGGCATGATTTAAATGTATTAGTTGTTTTTCTGGAAGACAATTGATGCCATGATGACATACTGAACTGAACATAGCCCTAAATTAAGGCTGAGAACAAAGAAAAAAAAAACTCAAGTTAATCAAACAAACAATGCTCTTAAACCTCCACCACCCCCATCATGATTCAGTACAGTTCAAGGAAGAACATTAAACATGTCGCTCATCACTCCGCACATGATGTCAGTGTGTTTTATCAGCGCACTTCACTTTTTCCTCTGCGAGACATTTGTCTGTTGTGTCTGCAGGTGACCTTGGCAGCTGCAGGAATCCCTAAGCCTGTCAAAGCAAACATGTTCGGGCAATTAGGATAATAAAATAAAAATAATCATTTTGCAACGACCCAATCAAACCTCATCGATTTCAATTTTCGCCTAACTTTAGTTAGCAGCAGCTCCGACGTGAGCTGAGCTGAACGTGGCTGTTTTAGTTTAGTTTAGGAGGTGAAACACAGGATTTCTCGTCCAATTATGTCAAGCTGCATCTCACACATTTTTCATCAAAGCATTTCACAGAATGACAACAGTATATCTCATTGAACGGGGTAATTTGTCTACAGTAGAGACTGGATGGTATTCTCTGTATGAATATCATGTGAACCCAGAAAGAGATTTATGTTTTGCAAAGACAACAAACACACAAAGACGCACAACTACCAACCAAACGCAGCGGCAACAAGCGTAAGTCTGCGTTTTTTTGTCTTCAATGTAATCATCATAAAAAACATTTAATCAAATGAAAATGAATCTTATCAGATATTTGAAGTCTTTAAAGAACTATTCAATATCCTCGATGAATGATTTTAATAGAGTGAGTCATATTTCAGGTGGCCTGCTTTTCAGATTGTATCACTGCTCAACATTTGTCACCTGTCAAATTATTTTCCCCCCGCATGTCATGTTCATTTGTCAAAACAGCGTCGTTCAAAGTTGCCTACTGCTTCACGTCCAACTAAATCTGATTTGGGTTGGGGAGGGGTGGCGGCGTGTCGGGGGTTTATTTGGAAGTCATATTTATGGTAATGTTAGAATAATAAAATTGTGGAGAATTCTAAATGCCATTTGTCTAAGTCTCGGTGTATTTAAGCAAATATCAGGACTAATGAGTGGACCATGAAGTGAGAATGAGCAGTTGAATTTTTCAGTGAGAACATATTTAATCAGTCCCCGGCATACATGCCGCCGCTCTGCAGAAACAGCTGCTGCACGTATCAGCTAAATCTCAGGCGCTTGCCAAAAAGAAAACAAATGCAGTCCTGTTCAACGCAAAGGGAAAGAAATCTAAGCATTAATTACATTTAAAACTACGTTACCTAGACTTTGAAAAGTTGAATGTTCACATTAATGAGAGGGTGGACTTGGCCGGAGTCCAGACCACCAGAGGCCACGACTGTTCCCGAGCTGGAGACTTACTGCTGCCTCTTACCAGAGTTTCAACACGTTAATATTTCTGCAGTGTCTGATCAATGCCAGAGAAAACCATTTCTTATCATTCTTCCAGCTACTTAGAGCCACATCTGAATTACGGTTGGTGTATCTGATGCACATTTATTCTTCCCTCCTGACAGTTTTATGGAACTCATTATCCGCTTTGTGGCCATGGCTGTGAATGGAGAACCTGTGGGGGTTTTATGTGTAGCCAGTAGCTCCTCCACTGACCACATTTAATGTCCTCTCAGAAACAAAAAAACAGGCGGGTCGAGGTGGGGAGGGGTGTCCACCCAAGCTCCCTTTTGACAACAGCACTCGCACACAGAGTGCCAGTGTTGGATCTGTTGATGGTGAGGGTGAGGGAGCAGCAATACCCAGAGTTTTATTTACCTCAGGTGCAACGGCTCATTATAATGGTGTTAATGAGGAGCAGATGTAGCCGGGTGAGGCAGGGGGAGGGAGAGAGGGGGGCGGCTGGAGGAGCGAGGTGTGGCCTGTCCAGGGCGAGCCTACATGGAGGTCCTGTCCAGGGATTCCCAAATCCCCCTCTCGCTGCAACCAACGCGCTCGCTCTCACGTGTTAATATCTACTCAGCAAGTGCTATTAGCAAACACTGAAAAACTGCCTACCGCAGTGATTTAGTGAGCCCCTCTGAACGCTGGCTATGCCAAAAGGTTACTGGGATATTACTGTAGTCATGAATGATTTAAACCTGTGAGGAACCTCCTTGTTTAAGGTATTTGAATAAGGTTGTTGGGGGGCTTTGGTGAGTCTTTACACGCACGCTCGTCTGGCAGCGTTCTTCTTATTGTCAACAAATCCTATGAAAATACCAAAGCTGACAAGTAATTCATCAAAGCCTCATATAGTTTGCTCGTCTGTATCCAAGACCTCAGTTGTTGTCTTGAAACATGTGGCATGTTTCTTTTACGCAGTCCTGCTAGATCATATCACCAGACCAAATGTGTATTAATCCGCAGCTGAAAGTAGTCCCCAAACAAATGCACATTACTCTTGTTTGAGTAATGTGTACTGCTGTGTCCAGCTGTTTTGGGTCATTATGAAAATATAAAATATCGTCAGCCTCCTTCAAACACATATTTAATATATAGAAAAATATGACAAACTCTAAAACTATACAATTTCATAGTATTTAATCAAGTAATTGACATGAGTATTTAGCTTTCCCTTATGGAATAAATATTCTATATTTTTCTTTTTGTCAACAAATCCTGCAAAAAGACCAAAATGAAGTATCCTACTAACTGTGTATTCAAGGCCTGATATATCTTGTTCCTCTGTACAATGTAGCTCTATTGTTACTATTGAAAAGACATGAGGGAGCCAGACCACTGACATGTTCCTGCATGACAATAAACACCAGCACTGTAGCTTATTTTCAACCCCAAACACATCGGTCCTGCTCCTGTAAACACTAAAGCACCAAATGCATATTAATCCTCAGCTGAAAATAGTCCGCGATAAATGCTCCATATATTCCTATTTGAGTAATCTCTGTTAAGAACTACAGTGCCCAGCTGTTTTGGGGGAATTAGGCTTTTTCCAAAAATAAAAGAATATTGTACTGTATATATATTTTTTTTAAAGATTTACGTCTTCATTAAGAATAAAAGGGCTTAGTACAGGGCTTAGTGGTATTTTTATGTTGCTGACCACAACAAAAGCTTAACTTTTTAAACAAATCTTTTTTTTTCTTCTTATGTTCTTTATGATTTAATTTTGAGGCTAATGGATACAAGGCCTGATATCAACCTGCCATCCTCAAAGACTTAAGTCAAACCATTATTGCTACAAATGACAATCTTCATACTCTTCCAAAAAGTCTGTCATTTTGCAGCACCAGAAAAAAGCATCTTTTTATAAATCTATGATATTGCTGTTTTGCTGTCCCTTAATGCCTCCCCCTGAATCCGTCAACAGAGAAATGTGACCCTCCGTTAGTGACGAGCCCCTTTTTGCTGCTGACAATGGAATGGCTTCAGCTTTGAGTTTGCCATTGTGACTTCTTCACTGACTGAGCCATGGCAGTAATGATCTCCATGAGCCCTCTGTGCATGCCAATGGTGGGCCATAACAGTCTTTATTCACCATGAAACCTCCACTGGGAGCATCTCCTGGTCCCCGGGACAACAATGCTGGCAGCCAAGCCCACAGTCGGCCAGCTCGTCTTTTACGTTTTTATGGGCTTGGCCTTCCCCCTGCTATTGAAGCAAATGTAGGCCATCAAACAAAACAATTTATGACCCAGTCTAAATTTGACCTTGGGCCTCCAGAAATGCCATTGCCTTCAGAAAAAGTAGAAACCCCATGAATGAAAAGATGTATAAATATAAAGACATAAACTGGTTTCGTCATTTTTCAGAGTGATCGCCATTACATGAGAACATTTCACTGTGTAAATGTGTAACATGGGAGTTTTGTTCCAAGTTGTTGCCCATGATGGATCCTGCTCGATGTGTTCATATCTAATCGGGAATTTTAGGATCAAAGCCTCCATATTAGTGATAATAGTGTTGTCCTTCATGCCTGAAGCAGAGAGTGACTGTATTTTTACTGCCTGACCTTAAATATTTCTCTGCTTTTAGTTTTTTTTTTAGTTACTGACACAAAACAGTGACCTGCTCGACTTTTGCCTTCTGGTTTGTGAGCATAGCCGCAGGGAATTCCTTATTTACTGCAGGGGTGTGCCTCGCCTTGTCTTCATTCACCAGCACATGTTAGATTTCTGCCTCTCGCCCCCACTGCAAAGCTTCAGTTGTTTATAGCTTCAGTTGTTTATGGCTCATCCTTTCTAGGAAGTCGAAAACCCCAAGCTGCCGATGGTGTCGCTCCAGATTTTTCAGATTTGCCTTCTCCACAACCAGTTCCAATGGTTTGGTTAGTTTTTTTTTTGTTTTTTTTTTACGATATTTGTCGTAAAACAACACACACAGAAAACATTCAGATATTCACAAGAAACACAAACACAATCAACCAAAGGACATGCAGAAACAAACAATAAAACACCAAAATATAACAAAGTTTTATAAAAATTGAAACAAAACACATAAAAACAAAAAAGATCTTACTTACTTCCACAGTGGCTCTGGCCTGTACCAACCCATAAACACAAGGGTGTGCCTCCTTACATCACAGTTGTGACATGCATATTTAATTATAGTTGATGAAGTATTACCACTATTGGGGTAAACACATTTCTGAAGGCACACACATGCATGCAAATCTGCAGCCATGCAAATTAGATTACATTACTGCAGCACTGAAATGCAAGAAAACATCTGCTTCCCTTTGAATGTGAGTGTACACATGTTTGCTGGATCCTTTGCATTTGCTGTAGACAGTGACCAAGAAGCAGGAATGATACAAGATGAAAGAAGGGCTCTCCATCTCTGTATGTTATATGGATTCTTCTCACGCATTTCCCTCTGAGACAAGGGGTTCAGTAATCTGTATCCTTTAGTGAGAGAACCCCATGGAGATGCATTAAAGAGATAAATTGGTATCATCCCCAGTGTGACAGACTCCTCATCTGTCTCTGCTCGCCTCCATTGATCACAATTTATTTTATTTGTGTTGTTTCATTATTAGGCGGAAGAAAAGCATTACATTAATAAAGCCCTGATTATAAAG
Source organism: Collichthys lucidus (assembly GCA_004119915.2). Classification (NCBI taxonomy): domain Eukaryota; kingdom Metazoa; phylum Chordata; class Actinopteri; family Sciaenidae; genus Collichthys; species Collichthys lucidus. The sequence goes on along the minus strand of CM014079.1, from coordinate 11,138,799 downwards.
TTAAACAGAAATGCTATACTGTTACACAGGAAACTGGGGTTAAAGCACGAGGCTCCGGCATGCCTGCCCTTGTATCTTCTTACACAATAAACTGAGATCACAGGCAGCACTGATCATTCACTGTAGATCTAATTCATTTCTTAACGATTATCAGGCTCTCCTCAACTGGGCACACTTCTCTAAATAAATCACTGAAATCTTGCATTTCCCAGTAGCCTTAACGTATCCGAGACAAAGCACTGAGATGATCTGTACTCATAGACTAGAAGAAAGACGTAAACAGGTTTGTTTTTGTGTGTTTGTCATGTCTGCAGGGTGAATATATATAAATGTAACGTCATAACATACACATATCTATGACCAAGCGAACAACAATAATTACATAAGTTATGTTATTATGTGGTTTTTTCATTAATCAGGGAACAGCTATCAACATCTAAAGTAATGATTTGAATTCTTCATAAATGATGTGATATTGTGACAGTTTGATGTTTAAAATAAAGAAGATTTGCTAAAAACAAATGCATGTATTTGATGAAATTGTGTATAAATGATCTTAATATACAGATATGTAACATTGTTTGTTAAATCAACAAACATGGTTTCTTAAACTTGATACTTAATAATCTACCTCAATGATTTGTAAAGTGATTAATGAAACAAATATGTTGTTATGTTTGTTGGTAGGTAATGTTGAAAAGCCTTTATATATATGAAAGGAGCAATACCATGTTACAAAAATACTCCATTACAAGTAAAATACCTGTATTCAAGTGCACTCAAGCAAAAGTGCACAAATACTTATAACAAATGTACTTTCAGTATCAAAAGTACTTTTCCAACAGAAGGGCCCTAATTCAAAATATCATGTATTGTTTATATTGTCGTAGCTCGCCGAGTTGCTTTTGAAATATTTCATATACATACATATATAATGATGTATCATATTTTTACTTGCTGTCAAGAACAATAACGTGGACTGGAAAGTTTAAAGTTGTATAAAATGAAAACACTCAGAATGATACATAGTAACAAGAACAACAAATGAAGATCACAGAGGAACGACCGTGTAAGTATAATTTATGTGATTCCAAACTGTGTGCAGAGAAAATGATATTATTGTAAAGATGTCTTACAACCATTAAAGCAGCAACAGAGACTGTAGAGTGTGCTCACGATTTACTGAATATTAAATACAAACAGGTGAATGACTCTGTTGATCCTGACGTTTAGGGCGAGATTTAACCATTTGACTACATAACACAATATTTTACTTTCCACCAGTGATCCAGCCGCCGTGTTAAAGTAAGTTCAGCCATGTTTGAATCACCGCTCTTAATGGAGCTGTGTGATGACATATTTCTCTCCAGGCTCATAAAAAGAGAGGGTGGAGTTATACGGAGATTGCTCAGGTGAAAGATTTTCTAAAGAGCTGCTGTGTCATTGGATAATTGCTTTGATTAATAGGTTGTATTTGGAACAATAACAAGGAATGTATTTATTAGCAATCCTCCAAATTACAGCAGTTAAGATAATTGCAATAAAGGCTTGGAGCCTTGCATGTCTTCTGTTAATGCATGGTTCAAGTCACAGTGAGCAGGCAGCCAGCAGCAACACTGTGGTGAAGGGCTGGGCCTTGTGCTGTGTGCCCTAACTGTATGTCATGAGGTGCTGTGGTAATGTGATGACAGCACAATATTTCAACACCATTTTAGAGTGGCCTGACTTAATATTTTTCCCTATGAGCCCATGTGATTCACCATAAACACACTCAAACATACAGCAACCTGGATTTGCACTTCTCTCTGCTCCGTTTAAGTGCTGATCCGGAACCAGTGACCGAACTGTGGTGAACTTTGCTTAGTAGCAATTTAATTTCAAAGTAGTAAAGTCAAACAAACAAGTGCCTTTTATAACACCATTAAATGTTTTGCCAGTGAAAATTTAAGAAACTGTATTTGGATTTGTAATTGTGAAACAGGTCGGTGTTAGATGGGGGAAACCTGACAGTGATCACCTTTAGACTTGGGAAACTGAAACAATAAAGAGTAACTGATCAAGTGTCTGGATGTCAAACAGGAACTAAGTTCAGGTACCTGTTCATGCAGAGCTTTAGTAATAAATACATAAATAATAATAAAAGAACCTTAACATATGAGTGTTGCAGAAGTCATAATGTGAAATGTGGAGAGAGAAAAAACATATAAAATGTTTTTCAGGTCTTCAAACGAGAGAGCTGACATGATGTAATACAAAGCTGATGTTTGTCTGTGTGAATTAGTGAACAGTGACACAGATTTGGTCGCTGAATCTGAATCACTATCTCCTGTAATCAAGGAATTTATATTAGTTTAGTAGTCAGAACTGCTAAATGTTCAAAAATAAGATTAGAAAATAATAATACTAAAGAAATGTAAATACATCATAAAATAATCTACAACTACACTCTGTGTCTTATTCTGTGTGCTGGGTCACATGCACATACTGTGATGGGCAGAGATACCAATAATGTGCCAGGTTAAGTCCAGCACAACAAGTAATTTAGAAAACACAAATGACAGAAACTGTGAAACTGTTTTGTAAGAGACAAAAGCACACCCGTATCCCTCTTGATCTTCTCTTTTACTATTAATTTTTGCCTGTAATGGATGGTTGATAGTGAAGAAGCAGAGAGAAAACAATTGGAAACAGAGAGGTATGACATGCAATGAAAATTAGCCAGCATTGCGGTCACGGTATGAGCTTTAACCATTAGACTACCGGGGTAGTACGATCAGCATTTTCACTATGACACACTTAAAACTGCAAATGTTTATTTCGGGAAAAGTCAGCAGTTTATTAGGCCAAAGTAATATTAAAAGGATTTTAAATATAATCCATGCTTCATGCCTCTTCACTCTAGCAACACAGAAAATGTAACTGGTTTAGTAGCTCTAGGTGTCTATTTGCTCTCTTTAATAATCATATGGAAAATGTTTAGCATGAAAAGACATGCATGACTAATTCCTGTTCCTTTGAACACATTACAAGGATTGCTGGAAGCATTTTTTCACACACACACACACACACACACACACACACACACACACACACACACACACACACACACACACACACATACACACACACACACACACACTCAAGTCTGGAGGAACAAGCCAACAGGAGTCATTTGAACCAAATAAAATAAAGTTGTGAAATGTGAAATAATGGTAACATGCCCTGTGAGATTTAGCTGCGAATGTGTGGCAGCCTCAGCGTGACAGAACTAGAATGGGGCGCTCTGGATGCCCACATGTCATGTGCTACACACAGCCTCATACAGCAGGAGCTCCCGTTAAGGTTATTTTTACCCCGGCACCTGGAGGTGTTACAGACTTGCTCTGGCCTGCACATTCTTTTCCCTCAGCACAATCAGGTGTGAGAGCAAGTGATCTTCATTCCCTGCAATTAAGATTCTGCCTTCATCTTCTCCTGGTACACAATTACTGCTCTGCTGCTGTTTGCTCTAATTGCTCTTTCTGCAGGGATTGGTGGGAAGCCAGTGATTGTGATGGGTAGGGGATTATCTCCTTTCCTTTACTCTGGCCCCTTAAAAAAAAAATCATTTGTAAACTCCCCGGTGTAATTACTGAGCCTCATGATTAATTGTCTATTGAAATTAGCGCGGGCCTAGCTTTCATTTTTACGGCAACGAATATTAATTAATGTTAACTCTCCCCTTTTCTTTTTTCAGCCCTTTTTCTAAAGCACATCGTTTGAATATTCATTGTGGTCTTGAAAAATGGGCACGAGCCAGTAGCTTCAGTCAGAGCACTGACACTTGGCTATCACCAAAAAATACATATCTGGAATTAAAAGATGTGTTTTAGGCCATAAATAATATTTACAGGAGGTCGACAGGTGAGGAAAGCGAGCTCTTATTTAAATCACGTCTCATCTGTTAGTCGAGAGGTGTCAGGGAATATGCAAAGCAGCATCTCAGCTTTTGTTTTCCTTTGGAGAGGGAAGAATAGTCACATTTAATTCAGTTTGTATTTATTTAACCCTTGTGGAAAATGACAAGTTGAATAAGTGCCATATAATCACATTCAGCATATTGTCATACAATAATGTATGGAACACAAAGTGACCTTGAATAAAGCATCCAGCAGAAGAATACATTTGGGTAATAATATGGAAATTTACACTAAGGTCTGAATCAGATTAACATTTGAATATCTTCATATTCTATCAAGTGGAAAGCGCTCTCATTGGCCTGGACCCCAAACTGGAGCTCAGCGTCCATTAACTCCCAGTTCGCCAATTGACATATAAACATTTATGGTCAAACTCGGATTAAGAAATCTTTCAGTGTTTCACATGTAGAAGAACGAGTAAACCCTATAACACAAATGTTCATACAAAGCTACAAACTACTAAAACAACAAATGTTCAATGTAATAAAATGGTGACGCTGACACTAAAACTTTGTTACAGATTTACTCGACGCATATTTTCTCAATCAAGAAAGACGAAGTCAAAGATACAGGTGGCCAACAGTCAAGAGTGAATGTCCGATATTCTTAATAAATAAATAAATAAATAAATAAATAGATCCCAGTTGATTAAAGTGTTACCTGTGAATCTAAAGCCTGATATCAGTGAGCCACATTGCTGGGTGACATACTCCTTCATTACATTGAACCCTGTAGGTTTACTTCGACTCAGTCAAGTACACTAAATGTGTATTCATCCACAGCTCAAAATAGTCCCTAACAAAATGCACTATTTACTCCTGTTTGAGTAACATTTGATTAAAAACACAGCATGCAGCTGTTTAAAGACATTCTTCCATCTAGTATACAGTCGTCCCTCGCTATAGCGCGGTTCACTTTTCACGGACTCGCTGTATCGCAGATTTTTTTTGTGTAATTTTGCATGCTTTTTTTTTCCAGCGTACTGTACAGTATGAACGCGCATAGTGTTCTGCGTCCTAAATTGGCTAAGGGAGAACCGCACATGTGTTCTGCGTCCTGATTAACTAAGGAAGTACTGTACAAAATGCGTGTAAAAAGGTGTATAAAAGTGTGTGGTTAGGGGTTTCACGGCCTTAAAACATCTATAATAATTGTAAAACTCACTTTGTGGATTTCGTTTATTGCGGGTTATTTTTAGAACGTATCCCCCGTGATAAACAATGGACCACTGTACACTAAATGTGTATTCATCCACAGCTCAAAATAGTCCCTAACAAAATGCACTATTTACTCCTGTTTGAGTGACATTTGATTAAAAACGCAGCATCCAGCTGTTTGAAGAGATTCTTCCGTCTAGAATACATATTTATATATTTGTTAGTTGCTTTGAAAAATAGGAATGGATGATGGTGATGATGACAGTGGATCCCTTTTCACGGCAGACATTTTGACTTGTCAAAGCAACATCTGTAACTAACAACATTAATGGTTGGCTCCATTCCATTAAGAGTCCCAGTAAGCCACGTCAGTGAGCGAGGAAGCACAACATCAGAGCTCTAGATCCATCTCACTTAAACGTGGTGCATCCATAATTAATGTTGTTAATTCCAACTGTACTTTTCCTGCTTTGACGAGTCAAAATGTCCATAACTCCTACCTCTTCCTTAAATTTAGCTGATATGGCTAAATGAAGGTCTATGGGCGCTTTATCATCCAAAACATACCATTAAACCTGTCTAACCTACATTTGTCTCTCTCTTCCCTCGTTTTCTCAGAGTGGTCGCGCCAAAAAATCCGGTTGACCTTCATCTTACGCCTTACGAAATCCACGTTCAGATAAAGGGATCACACTCGGCGGATCAAACTAATGTCTTCACCCCCTCAGCGTCTCTGAGCGGCCACTGAATAAAATCGCAGTTGCCGTGAAATGGCTGTGACATAACTTGATCCACGCAGTGACGCCGCACACCACCGCTTGCACCCTGTAATACATCAGTGCCAGGAAACAGTGGACATGGAGACACACTGATTGAATCAGGGGCTATGGAGCCTCTGGGGAGAGTTCATCTACACCAAACCAGCAGCAAACACACACCAATCCCTCTAACTGTATCTGCTGTAACAATGTTTCAGGATTTAGTGGTCATTCGTTCAACTCCTTCCTGACTAAGCACACAAAAGTCATCAAATGCTGCATTGGCACCAAACCACAGGAAACTTGCAGTGGATTTATAGCGGCTAATATTTTGTGTACAGTAAATCTACAAAACTACCAATTAAGTGTTTACAACGTTTACCTTGTATCATTTCAAACGACGTGCGTAACTTTAAATGAAGCGCATAAAAGTTGTTTTGATGATCATGGGCTTGGCGTGAAGCAGCACAAACATGACTGCTCACCTTATTGTTTTAAAATACACATCTGATTTACAGCTGAGGAGCCTGCAATTTATTTTCCGCGAGCATAAACAATTAAGTATTTATGGCCATCACTCTGCGCTTCCTTCTTTATGTCTTCGTGAGTCGCCAACTGTTATACATCTCACTGTGCGGAGACAAATAATTGCTCTTCCAGGATAAATGACCAATAACTTTGACAAACGACAGTAAAATTGCATTTAAGAGAGATAATAGAAATCAGATTTTCTGATTTGACAGGTTGTGTTATGGGGTTCAGCATTTCTAATATGGAGATTACATTAATATCCAATAAAAGTGTGTTGTTGTAAGGTTGACAAAGGTATTTTGCATCAGATTTGAGCTTCCTTGGGAGTAATATAATATTTGAAGTGTTGGCTTTGTCATTTAAATACAATAATAATAATTCAAGGAAAGATGTCTTCTGTCTTTTTCTCCCAATAGATGATTCACCTTCCTTGTGTGGTTTTGTTATGGATCTGAATGCAGGTCGTGGTTTCATACAGGTAATGCAAACTGCTTTTGATTCTGCATTAAACATTGTCCATGCATTGAGAAAAAAAGTGTCCTTCCAGTCGAGGTTACGTAAGTGTGTAAAATGAAGACGTGTTTTAAGTGAATGTTTGGAATGAGCTGAGAAATGATATAATCCAACAATGCTTTTACCGGATTGATCACATCTCGTATCTTTGATGAGTGATTGATGAACAGACAGGAATGAGTGAGTTATGGATGTATTTGTATGGAGAATTATCCTGACAGCTACTTTAAGAAATGAAAAATGCCATTGCATGGTGCATACCACTTTTGATATTATTCGATCAGACACATGCAGCAAACGTAGCTGTGACTTGCTGTAGACAAAGAAAACACGGTGTGCTTGTTGAATGAATCTCTACGATCTAAATCTTTATGACATCATTTTGTCAAGACAAAATTATTAAGCCTTGAAAACATTTAGATTTGTGGAGCTGTTTTCTGAGCGACGACATATTGGCGTATTAAATAACATCCGATTCCTTTGTTTGATTTTGAGTGATACTGCAATCCTCTTAAATTAGCTGGAGGATTTTTGTTTTATTGTCCAACCGGACACTGCATGCTATGTGCACTAATGCGTCTCTCTGAAAAATATGATTAGTAATTAAACTGTTCTCTAATATGCTAATTTGTTAAATTAAACTGTCCCGGGCTCAGCAGGAATAATAAAGCAAGCTGATTTAAAAGAAGTCCTCTCATTTGCGATATTACAGCTGATAGTGACTGTACATCACTCATGTTTCTGTACCTGTGCCTTCTGGCTGGGAACAAGGACAAGTGCCTAATTTCTTACAAGTATTCGAAGCTCGCCCCTCCCAAAAAGAAAGTGGGCTCCATCCCATCTCCTGCGCCACTGTGACCCCGATCCTCTCCCCGGAGTTGCTACTGCTCCAAAGTAGCCTGTGTTGCCATAGTTACCTCCTCTTGGCTACTTCGTAAGGTCACCTGCTCTGGTGAGCTCTTCCCTCAGAGAACAGGCATAACTAATGTCTTGCAGGTTCAGGCTTGATGTAAATAGTCTCGGTTGACAGCCTACTGTACAAATACTCAATTACGTTTGCTTAAAGGAAATGATTTGTTGCAACGGCGAGCACTCAACTTGTGTGACATCAGCGTTGCCCGGGCAACGGCGGCTGATTGCACAGGCTGGAATTAGGTATTGATCAGAGGAGGAGGATCTGGCGCCAGTGAGGGACTGGAAGCGATCCGCCAGTACGATTTACAGGGGATGGGGGTGGGGGTGAACCTGCACAGTTCGCCTCAGCTCAGAGAGCTGAAAACCCCTCAGGAACCAATTTACACACCGCTACAGTGCAATATCTGCAGCAGTCAATAATGGAAATCTGATGCCCCCTCTGCCATCAATGTGACCGCTCCTCTCCCTCTCGTTAGAGCACCTTGAAAGTTCTAGGCCAATCCATAGGCACAATAGATTTCCAATGGTGGGGAGATATTTTGACTTTGGTATTCTTTGTGTAATTACACCTCTAAGTAAGGTTGCAGCCTTAAACAGGATCCGTCCTTTGTAGACCTTTTATTTTAAAAAAAGAACCCGTCTTTAATTCAATCATGAAGACATCACATTCATCCTCCCCTTACATTATTTCAAACAGTTTACCCTTTCCGCCCATTTACAAGTCAGTGGGCAGCCCCCTTTCGCTCTGCTCCTGCTGACACGCGTGTGATTTAAAATAGCATCTTCACTTAATGAATTAAGAGCCTTCAGTGTATGTCAGCGCGGGTCTTACATCACTGCATATTTGTACTTTGTGCACGGTGTCTTTACGTGCACGCTTGTGCTGCATGGGTTTGGAATTTCATTTCATTTAACAGCTATCCAATGCAAAGTATCACAACATGTATAGCTACTGCTAGTTTCCAATGCACATCCCTAGAAGGGCCTTTAAAATAACAGACATAAAACAAAGTTAAACCGTGTGGTACATTTTGTTGACTTTATAGGAACACGCCAGCATGACCAGTGCTGTAGTGGTGCCTGGAGAAGTCCTAATTTATGCACCCTTTTTTTTTTAAAAGCAGCCCATCAAGGAAATGATAAACACCCTGTGTTATATGTTTTCATATTTAGCTCATGCAAAAATGGGTCAATCGTATATTTGCACTCCTGCTGTTTGATTTCAGGCCGTAATGATCATTATGAAATCAGCATTAGCCACAGAAGAGGTGCAAGGGTTTTGCAATAAATACTGACCCGCAGACGAGTTATGAGTTAATTACATAATTGTGCATTTTGAGTGAACTAATCCTTGTTCTTTACTCACTGCCTTTGCCATCCTTGAAAAGAAAATTCAGCCGTGCATCAGAGGGGATTTAGAAATGGGTATAACCAATGCCGACTGAAAAATAAATCGATATATAGTCTGCATTGCACCACTGGGTACGACTTGCTGGCATATCCAAACAGAATATTTGCTCATATATAGACACATACATATGTATTTATGTGTTTATAAAGGCTTTGCTTCAGCTTGCAAGGACTGATTTCAAAGTAATGACAAACCATAGTGTGTTGGAAGCATTTTAAAACACTCTTACACAGACACTAATGCTTTTTCTTGAGATGTAAATTTGAACATTTCTGAGCATATTTTGGATATATGAGCAATTATTTATTTATTATTGGTAAGCTTTGAAGGCACTGGCCTCAATGTATGTCATATTCATAGTTAAAATATTCTTTTACAATCCTTGATAAAAAATGTTGGTATTAGTTGAACAGGTGGTGGCTCAGCGGGTTAGCAGTGGGTTTGAATCCTCACCACAGACACGTCTCCTGCGTGCAGTTTGCATGTTCTTCCTGTGTTCATGTGGGTTTCTCTGTGTTTTTTCTCAAATAAAAAAGACATGCATGTCAGGTATCAGGAGGCAGGGAACTGACCTCAGAACAGACGAGCTCTGCGTAGAGGTAGCTTTGCTGCCACTCGACAGATGATGTGTGAAACTAGAACCTTTGTACGGGACTTCAAACATCAAACCTCAGAGGTATTTGTAACAACAAAAGTCGCACACGATACATCTCACACACAGTATAGAGTACCAGATTGTGGTTTTAACGAAATGTTTCTTTTAGCTGAGACCGGCTGTTGAACCCTGAGTGTTGAAGCCTGTTTCTGCTGCAGAAGCTTCATGCAAACAGTATCTGTGTGATTTTTTTTAGCTGGATAGACATGAAGTCACTGAAAGATGATGCTCTGCTGTCTGAAGAGAGCCAATCACATTCTTGACAAGCAGAAAAAAAACTCCCTCTCCTGGCGGTGCTCTGTAATGCAATCCACAGTGTGAAGTAACGCCATGTGACATCTGAGGATGTTTAACCCTGCAGGGCTCATTGTAAGCTGAATTTCCTCCATCTTCTCGTGGAGACGTCCAAGCTACAAAAGATAAAGCTGTCTCTTTTTACATTACGCAGACATGGGAGATGTCAGCCACTTGTCTCATCACAGGAATCGATTATAGAATACATTTGCCATAATGTGATATATGCATATTAAAGTAAAGCCTCAAAGGCAACAGAGACTGCCTCTTTAATAGGATCCAGCTATCATCAAGAGTAAATTCCAAGACCGAGATGTAATGGAAAAAAACGTCTGTCTGATCTTCCCAAAGCTCTCTTGTGGAATCTGAACGTCTGCTGGCTGCTGCAGTCGGGCTGTGAACCGGGGCTACGGTCACGGACGGTGTTATGGGTAGTCAGCCACGACATGCACTCCTTCTCTGTTGAGGGTGGAGGGGAGGAGGGGAGGATGCAGGTTGATGTCACCAAATACACACGCACGTTGCTGTAAAGTTATGGCATCATCATCAGCAAAGGCAATGACAGCTTCATAAAGTTTGATTTAATCAGACAGGAGAAATTGAACCATTATATGACATAATCTACAACTGGGTGATGATATATCTCGAATGTGATGCGCGAGGGCAGTGATTAGAATTCATCCCTTTGCCTGCGACCCCCCCCTCCGAGAATCTAATCTAGAAAGCAGATTGAAATGGAAAAAAAATCTTTATAACATAACCACGTGCTTGTATATATGTGTGTTCATGTGAGTCTTTCTGTCTTTTACTTTTCTTCCGTTTTGTGTACCGTTATTACACATCGGCCAGAGCTGCTGCAAGTTTACCATGTTATATTTAATATGTATAATATTTAATACATTTTTTCTGTCTCATTCCTTTATAGCGGGTTCAATGTCATCTCTTTGTTGTCTCAAAATGCAATCAATGAAGGTCTTCCTACCCCATCCACTGAAAGTCAAACCCAACCTATCTAGGGCCACTCTGAGCTCTTCTGTCAAATCTAAGAATCAAGCCCATATTTCTTAGAGTCATGTTGTGCTAGTCCTCACTCCAGTTTGTGTGTGCCCTCGCACCTAATATACAAAAGATCTATTGAAATATGCATGAGGCCCATGATGCCTGCACTAAAAATACACTCAAATAGGGAATACATTGACAGCTCTGTTATTGAGCTCTCCTTGAGCTTCCTCTGTCACAACAGCCACGGATCGCTCTCAAGACTCATGTATTATCAAAAGCACGCAACACCGCTGCCTCTCTCTCTCTCTGACCACACAACACACACACACACACACACACACACACACACACACATCTATCTCCTCCTCTCACACTCAATACCACTCCCTCTCTCTCTCTCTCTTTGTTGTTGCTCTATCACTCTCTTTCTCTCTTTGCCTGGTAGCCACATGCAAATGCACACTCCAAAAATAAATGCATTTCTCAAAGACATTTTTCTCCTTTAAAACTGAGCCGGTTGCCGGCAGCTGTTCTTTCAGCTCAAACTAGACGAGTTTACACAACTGCCAGCTGTAACTTTTGGACAGATAACTGGGCGAGCCAGCAAAGCTAAATTTAGTGTGATATTATGACCAGTTTGTAGAGTAAAGCAGGTAATACTGTAGTATCTGACCTGACATTTAACAATAAAATTAGTAGTTAGTGAGTTTAGTAATGATGGAAACTTTCATAAATTTGTATTTGATATAAATAACGCAATTTAATTCATTTAACAAACCGCCAACATTTGTCTAAATGACCAAATAATCTTAGCTCATGTTAATCAGCTATTTCCCTCTCACGGTATAAATGATACAAACACGGATTTTTCCAGATTCACACCTACATTGATAATAAAAAGATTGTCTGGTTTAATACTCTATACCTCTTGCTCCTCTACAACTACTATTTATGTAAGTATTAGCCATGGCTATTGCTATATTTTGCTTTATTTGCTTTTTTTTCTAGCAGCTGACTTTAAAAATTCAAATCTTTAATAGCTAAAACATTTCTCAACTTTATTAACTTTAAATGATGCAACCAGATTTAGTTTGGAAATAGTTAGTAAACACTAAGGACTTGTTAAAAAAAAAGGACTATACACACAAACTTAAATTTATCTAGTGCAACCCAGTCCTGGGGCTTAACCGCTCTCTGAAACACACCCCTAGGCACCGTGTGCATAAATGCAAAGAGCAGTTAAACCAACCACCTTCAGAGTAATTTCAACTAGCAGAGATGATCTAGAAGGCAGCATTTTATGCCACATTAGCCACTGCTCTACCATAAAAAAACAATGAGGGGAAAGAAATTGGCCACCAACATACATGTGTAGACCCGTTTTATTTGACATAATATGACATAAAAGCAGGGCTCATATCCTGCAAACCCCCCTTATGTTATTGGCTCTGTTTTTTCAATATAATCGCAGTAAACCGCGCTGTTGTCCTGTCCACTTTGACAAAAGTGGTGGTGCTTTACAGTTTGGACTTAGGGGCCAAATTGGTAGGCATCAGTACCAGCTACACCTCTGTAATTGGGCAGATTTCAGAGAGGTGCTATGAAATACACCCCTGCAACTTTAATAAGTTCCAGAGTCCTGGGCTCCAGGTTGCTGCTCCCAAGGTGCTGGTCTGAGTTAGCTAACATTTATCACATAAACATCTAACACCACTCCTGCTAAAGCAGACAAATGCCTTCCTGCTCTGCAATCCCTTCCGTAGCCATCAGAATCAGGGCAACAAATCCAGCTTTAATAGTTATCTATGGAGTCTCTCGCATACAATGAACACCCACATTTATTTCTCTGCTTTCTCCCGATGAGGGTAAGTGGATCAATTAGTGAAGACTACAAGTTCAGCATCTTTACACATAGTATCAATTGTTAAGTTGAGCAACAGCAGGTCCCCAGATTATCTCAGATCTGTACCTCCCCTCACTCCCATCCCTCCTTCTCTCCCTCTACCAGATCCAAAGCTAGCCTCATTAGAAATGATCCTCTGATACACACAACCTTGGCACACACCTTCGCGCTAATGGCCCACAGATTGATTTTTAATTAGTAACACTTTTGGACGGTGGCCAACTCAAATGGACTTTTATGAAAAACTAATCACCTTTTAGCTTTAAGTGTTAAAAGGTGTAAGTGGATGGTTTAACAGTGTTTGGATACATTCACAATAAATGTAAAAACTACCAAAAGCTAATTATTCACATGCTTGCGTTTGCATGACTTATACTAGTAGTGTGGCATCTTCAAGTACAAACTACATTCATCACCACGCAGAGCACAAAGATGACCCTTAGAGATCGTAAAGTTCTGCGCAGAGAGGACGGCGGTGGAGTAGATGAAAAGTGGGTCAGGTCAGATATCGTCTCAGGGTTGCTGAAAATTTGGGGCCAATGAAATGTCAGTCCACATTAAACAAGCAGGTCAGATGAGACCAAGAAACTGTGTACCCAGCGAGTTCATCTGGCACGAGTTCATTACCAAAGTGTACCCAGCTTTGATAAACTGGGCCAGTATTTATGATGGCAAAAAGAGACACGGACAACATCTGTAACATTTTAGGCCCAGATGTGCACACTGTGATTTGCTGCAGGGGACTAGTGGGAGATCTTTCATGATCCTGTGTCATTTGGATTATTGTTTTTAGGTATAAATTTTAATTTTCGCGCATTCATTTTCCCTTTACATATTATTATCTTTTATGACTAGTACTATTTTCTTATTATAAATTAGATTACCAAAAGACAGTCTGGATTTACAGCGTTGTAGTCCTCTCTGGGCCATTTCTTTTTTTTTTTTTACTCATTTTGTTTTTTTGTATTTTTATTTGTCTTCTCATATAACATCTGTTCATGTCTGTCTGTCCTGGAGGAAGGATCCCTTCTCTGTTGCTCTTCCTGAGGTTTCTCTCTTTTTTCACCACTCTTTCTTTTTTTCTTCCTATCCGAACTCGGGACAGAGTGTGTTGTGTTTCGTACAAATCGTGAACCCGTATGAGGCGAATTTGTGGTTTCGTGGTGAGATAAATAAAACTGCCTTGACAGTGTATGGCACATGTGAAAGAGAGTGTTTTTCTGTTCCCATTGAGGCACAATAGATATATTTACTATAGATCAAATTTCAAGGCTTTTGCAGTTGTTGGCAAGAAAATGTGGAGGAGGAGATGGCAAGCACAAGCTTGACAAAAAAGCATGAATGTTCTCTGCACAAAGGTAACGAACACTGTGGACATGCATGGGAAACACGTGTTCTCTTTTGTAACACCCTGCAGAGAAAGACTGTAGAACATTTTGAAAAGCCAACAACCAAAATACAAAATGATTTCTAGGTGTTTTTGACTTGGAACTGTCTGCAAACTGCAAACAAGTGGAATGGGAGTTTCCTGCATTTTGCATGGCCTGCAAGCATATGTTTGCATATGTGTGCTTTATTTGCTTGTAGGTGTGTTTACCTTGCTCAGGGGGGTATTCATACTTTCCTGGGTGTTTATGGCTATCACACATTCGCCTCAGCTCACACACACACACTAACACATCTGACCTAACAATCCACTCAACAGTAATTTATCGGTGTGATCCATCATTATCATGTTTTATTATGGCCACCGTTGGAGATATAATTCACAAATAGGCACACGCTGTAGAGATGACAGTGAGGGAGAGGGATGTCCTTTACCTTCGTCCTCTGCCAGGAGCCTTCAGGAGTCTCAGCGGCCCCAGTATGCAAGAGACCAGACCCTGAATGGGCAGGGAAACTGGGGATCTAGGGAGCAGGAGCCTGTCCTGTTAGCCCGCTGCATTGTGGGCCAGCAGGACTCTCATTAAGTGCCAGAGAGAGAGAGAGAGAGAGAGAGAGAGAGAGAGAGAGAGAGAGAGAGAGAGAGAGAGAGAGAGTGGTGTTGGTGCCATGTCACATGACCACGTTTGTATTCGGTAGCCATAACTCACTGCCTGTGCTTGGGGATTGATCCCAGGCTGGACACTCCCTAGAGGAGCCCTGGCACTCAGCGGAGTTTGATCCCTCAGATTAATGCAATAGGGATTCCCGGTCCAGGCCTTTGTCTCTAGCCAAACACTTAACGTCCCCCGAATTTGTATCCAGCAAAGGTTGAGTCCCATGTTTATTTGGGTAATGAATTGCTGTAATTAATGCACCTATTGATTCCCCCTCAGTGTCTCCTACAAAGGCCAGTCCGATTTCTAATTTAAAGGGAGTGGGAGTGTTAGCGAGGGGATGAGAAAAGGGGAGGAGAGCCCAGTATAGGCAAAACAATTGCACTATGTGCTTGCAGAATGAGAGTGTAATTGTTCAATGAATCACATTTGAATACATTCAATTAAATCTTTGGAGTTGAGGGCGTTCGCCCTGTGCACGCAGCGGTGTTATATCACTTTGGTTTCTCTCTCTCGTGTTGTAATAAAAATGTAAATCCTTGGAGGGCATCTGAGTGCCGATGAGGACGTTTGCCAAGTAGCATCTCAGAGCTCCGGTGTCACACTAATAACCACAATGCAATTTTCGACACACAAACAGGCAAGAGTACATTAGCATATAATCCCCAGGAATTATGACTATACTAATCTCCATCACTGTTACCTCCCCAGAGGAATTGTGGAGGTGCGTTTGCAGACACTGTTACTGCACGTGGAGGAATTTATTTTTTTAGCACTTCAAGGACAGAAGGTTTCCAGATTGCAAATGTAATCCAGTTATCGCACTGTGATGAAAATGTAATATTCGTCTGGATCGTGTGTGTGTGGCTTTACTTTGATCTGAGACCTTTGCAGGGCTCCTTTAAATGCTGTTTATGTCCTTCCTCCTACCGTGAGGCTGTGTGGCTGCGCCCTGAGTAAACACCTGGTCACCGCTGCTGTGGAACGTCTGACCACAGAACAATGAACAGCCAGCTGGTCCATCTATTATTGTTTATTGAGGTTTCACCTCAAGGATTGCATTTGCCCCCCTTGTGAGTAATTACAGGAAAATGAGCCTTTGACCTTTGATGTATATTGGAGAAAAAAAAAACTTTAAGAGTAATATTGTCAATATGTGTATATCGATCACAACTGTAATTACTACTAAATACCTCGACAGTGCAGAGGTGGGGTTTTTTTTTTTACAGATGTGTTCTGCAGCGTGATGAATTAGAATGCAGGGAGCAGATCTCTAATCATGAAGTAGTCCATTAGATTTGTTCTTCTTTACCATTAAGTCTGATATATTTAAATTGGTTTGATTTCAAGGAGAGCGTTGATTGCGTGACTAACAACAACGTAACAGGGCTAGTTATTCAACTCATTAATAATACACTTTAACTAAATCATAGCCAGCAGTTCAGTCTATTGCTCGGTTTTCACCGTTTTCCAACAGCGGTGATGATGAATAATGATTAATTCTAACCTCCCTAGATTTTCTAAGAACCTATGGCATGCCTTATTAAAGACAAAATAGGTAGAAGACTAATTAAGCAGACCAAATAGGAATGACGGCATGCCCAACTGCCAGAGCCAAGTAAGGGATTGAAAAATGGCTCCTCTGCTATTTCAATTAATCAGTTGTATTTTGCTTAATTTTGTTTGACGTTGGCAGAGGAAATGTCCTCTGGGAGTATCTGTCCTTTGACCACTAATGCTTTAGTAATTCTTCCATCAGTAGGACCCATGATTGAAACAATCAAGGGTGCATGTGTGTGTCTGTGAGTGTGTTTGCACCTTCATTCCAGCCACTGTTTTTGTATGCGTACACGTATGACTGTATTTTAGTCTACATACAGTGAACATATGCACCTGTGCATGTTGGCACAGCAGAGCAGTTGGCATCAGTCTTTTTTTTTGGTGTGTGTTCTTCATTTTTCTTCCGTTGGAGACGTGCATGGAGGTTGATTGCAAAGCCCACACAACTGAGTGTGGAACCTGATTAACCTTACAGTGACTCCAGAACGCATGTGACTACTGCTGCTTCCCCTCTACTGCAACCCATAGCCCAGCGAGGAGATGCTGAACTTAACCTCTGTTACCGTGATGAATTAACAATAGAACAATTCAATGCCCTAGTAATTACCAAACACTCTGGACATGGCGACATTTTTCAGCTCTGCCACACAGGTTTGTCGGTATTGGTGGCTTTCACCTGGAATCCTGGGGCTCTTTGCTCTTCCTAACTTTGTTTTCTCTGACGCAGATTAGATCTGCCACCCCATTACAGATTCATTTTCCTAATTTTTCATGTCTGCGCCGCGCCCCATCTGCACAGGGCTGATAATTGTGGGGACCAGCCCTGGTGATTAACATCAGCAGAATTAATTACGCCCGCCATTAAGGCTCCAGGTTGCACACAATGATCAAGAGAAATTAACTTTCTCCCAGGCCCCTAAATCATCTCACCTTCAAGTGGAGTGATGGCAAAGAGACAGGCCCGGAGTCCAGGACCCCGCTCGGCACCTTCTTAACCAAACATGAGGTGCGTATCCCACACCCTCACTGCTTCCCACCGAGGAGATTATAGCCGCGGCTGATGGGTATCAATTACGCTACCTTATGTGGTGGGATGAGCGAGAGGTGTCCAGGGTCTGGTGACTAATGGACCTGGGTTGGAGCCACCCTGCAGCTGGAGACCAGGGAGCTGACTGTTTCTCTGGCCAGGGAGCGGCAGCCAGATGCTGAGGGGCTCAGTTCAGCGGCCTGACACACACAGGTATATATCTGCACACCACATTTGACTGTGCGCTCTCGAGTAGGGTGGCCTTGTGATTGTAGGTTAGCCAGAAACTGATGAGGAAAAAAAAAAAGACTTTATCACCATAGTCATGCAGTCAGTTTGTTTTCCTGTCAGGTGTAAAACTTTACGCCTGACCGGAAGATATAAGGATTTAAAAGAATGCCTGGTTTTCTACCCTTTAAGATGTTACATTGTGGCCTGTGCAGTAGGTGAGCATCCATAGATGAGGTAGCTCCTCGGAGAGAGAGAGTGATGTGTTTATAAGCTATGCTAATGGTGCAGGCCCCGTGCCCCCGCAGCTGGGAGAACAGTGGTAATGTCAGGAGGAGATAAGCAAATTGCGTCTGTATCATATTGACTTGTCAAGGTTAAGCAGTGTGAGCAGGGGGAGGAGTGAGAGTTAACTCTCCATCCTTCTCACTCCCTCTTTCCTTGACTACTGAAAAAGATGCATGAGAGGCAGGAGGAGAGGGCAAAGAAGAAGTGGAGAAGCTCCAACCTCCGAAACACAGAGTCCTGTTGAGATAGCAATCACACGGAGAAGACAACAGACACACGTTTGTACTGGGAAAGGGTTTGGCTCTCTGCTCTCGTTTAGACTGATTTGATTTAGCTCCACAGGATCTAATTAAGCTCAGACCCAAACCTCTTTGGAGTTTCAGCATCCATATTGTGAATGTCAGCCTTTGAGAAATGGCCATGAGCGATGAAACCTGTGTACGCGTGTGTGTGTGTGTGTGTGTGTGTGTGTTTTTTATGAACACACATCACAGTGATAGAATAATGGCTGTCAATGGGTATATGGTAATAAAATCTGACGATCACTATGCATAAGGGGGGGCGTATAAATTTTAATGACAGCAAATGCAAGGTGTAGTAAACATAATAACCAACACAGTAACAATAATGGCTCTGCCAAGTTAACTTGCACAAGAAAAGTGAAAAATGCAGTGAGAGAAAAAAAAATCCAGCAGCACTGCCTGAGGTTCATCCCATGGTGATTGTCACAGTGCTTCCCTTTCCCTCTAATTAGCCGTAGCAGTTTTGCTTGAATTCGGCGTATAATCCCCTCGATGAAGTGCAGTCAGCATCTTTCCTTTTCCTAAAAGCACGAGAGGTGCAGTATCATCAACTCCATCTTCACTCCAACACTGCCTCTGGATGATTTAATAAGGTTAAAAGACTAGTCAGCAATTACCCCCCGCTCAGTGAAGGAAAACTCTGAAACACAATTGCATTACAGCTGCAGACAAATGCCAGACGCTACATCCACAAAGAAAATAGGTATCTCTTTCTTTTTACAGCCTGGGCACTAAAAGAGCTTATTTTAGTTACTCGAATAAGGATGGGGTTTCGTTAACAAGTTATTTTACTTTTGATTTCCTGGTTTGTGTTTGTGTATCTATCCCAGAGCCTTGTAATGGCCAGGCTGAGATAGTCCAGAGAGTGTCATAGAGTGACATTTACTGCCTCTGCTGTGGGGAAACAGGTAAGCAGAGCACACCATCTACAAAGTAGTCCCCTTTGACACCAGCACTCTACAAATCAGTGCTGAAGGGCAGGCCAGAACAGGGGCACTGACACAGAGGTCCTTTAGAGTTCCAGCTTGGCCCAGGAATGTGGCAGAGCGAAGGCAGCTGGGGCAGAACGACCAGACGTCTGGGATTTGTCTGGCACCATGTTTGAATTTTTCTAACCTCAACATAAGACAACTCAGGGGGATAGAAGTGTCTGGTCACCGCCTGTCCCACAAAACTAACTCCACACTTGTTTTCCAGTGGTAAAAGTTTCTAACTGGGTTATCTCCTCCACCTCAAGACGCTTGAAAACTGTTCGTGGGGGGTATCGGCTCTATTGAAATTAGTCCTCCTAGTTGCACTTATTAGATAATACTTCCTGTATTAGTGGGGCAACAGTGATAGCGGGCAGATTTACAGCTCTCCACGGCAGGCAGCACACTTTAACATGGGCCGTGTTAACTCTGCTCATTAAACAGAGGATGTCATCACTCCACGCCACCGCTGCATGTTACATGTCACATATCCTCCAAAGGCCAGCCTCTGTCCACCTCCGTCCACAACATCCTCTAAATCTGTCAATGCCACCTGGACCAGGGACCCACATTTGACCACACCGCCCTGCTGCAGCTTCACATGTGCATGTGGTGGGCACATGTGGAGTGAGATACACAGGTGTTTGTGTGTGTGTGTGTGTGTGTGTGTGTGTGTGTGTGTGTGTGTGTGTGTGTGTGTGTGTGTGTGTGTGTGTGTGTGTGTGAGTAGCACATAGAGCATTACACACCCAACCCTCCCTCCACTCGCTGCATGTGTGGACGGATGTGTGGGACAGCGGTCGGTCCATCCCACATGGGGAGAGGTGTAGGCATGACGCTCATTACAGACCCAACTCTGTACACAGGCCAGATAAGCAGAACAGAACAAGATAAGGAAGAGTGGCCAGCTACAGCAAAGTGCAGCCAGATATTCTGATGCCACCACCAGATGAAACGGCAGCCAGCCTCTCTCTAAACATTAACTCATGTTGTTCACCCATGAAAGAACTACTTTTATAAACTATCCGCTGCTGCATTTTAATCAACGAGCAGGGAAGTAACTTTAGTGTTTGCTGAATCTGCATGTTTGGATCCATACATATTTTTTTTCTGTAAGAAAACAATGCAAAATAAAAAAAAGATACAAGAAATTATAGAGAGGCTATTTCCGAATTAACACGTAAATGACACAGAATCTGCAATCACGCAGAGTTTTATCAGTAATATCCCATTACAATGCAAAATATTGACGTTATAGAAAATACAGGAATTCCTCAAATACAATATTTTAAGCATCAAACACTAAGAAGGAGCACTATCATTTTTGTCTCATAGATATTTGCTTAAAATGAGAGAAATAACAGTGACAGTGTTGTTTCATATCAGGTTCAACATCATGCTTAAGGCTCCCTCCAAAGTTGTGTTAAAGCATTGCATGCTGTTTATTTTTAAAAGCTGCCTCACACTGTTACATGAATCTCAATCAGCATCAAACATAGGACATTTCCTGCAATGAAAACAATTATATAGATATATGTCTATATCATTTTACACAGGACAAAAAATGAAGGAAAATTCCTTTTAAATCTGGATGAATGTCAAGATTGATGCAAGTATTAAATGATTTGATTAAAGTGAACACAAAGTTGACACATTCCACGAATGAGATATGATACGTGTGTTTGTTCGTTTTCATATTTTGCATCCTCGATTCATTTTGCAGCTGTTTGAGAAGTTTCCCGAAACATTTCACACACGTCTATTTCCTGTCTGCACGCCTTGATGAAAGCGTTTTGTCTGAGACGTGTTTGTTGTGTTAATAATAGATCTCTATAAAGGTCCAAAAATACGTTCAAACGCACTGATAGTAATCATTTCTCTAACTGAATAAGAGGCCATTGAGGATTTGCCTGGGTCGACTTGCAAAATGACCCATGCCAGCACTGGCTATTATACTACATTAGTCATCGACTCCTGGGACCACGCAGGCCTTATGGTTATTCTTCTTTAAATGGAGTATCATCTAATTCCAAACATTACAGAAATGTGTTTATCTGACTGCACCGTGCACATAACAACGTGTGTGTGGGTAGTTATTTTGAGCTTGTGTGTGAGTTTATATGTGTACATTCATGTAGGTGTGTTTATAAGTTGCATGTACACGTCTGTGTGTGTGTATGCATGTGTGTAAACCAATATTGGATCACCAGGTGCGAAGGTCATAAGATGCTTCATAGTGATGCAGATAGTGTTTACTGTATCCAAGTGGTGCCATTAGACATCATGTCTGTAGAAATTTAGCCGTTACCTCTCATCCAATAGATTGCTCCTCTCATCATCAGCAGTGCAATCATTCTCGGTGATAGTAAAGCACAGGGGATGGAAGAGGAGCCGGCCCTCCAAGATGGATGTGTGTTATTGTTTGTAGGATGACAGTGTGTTTCAATCAGGTCCTCTGTGCTCTAATCCCAGGTAGAGCTCTTGAAGTGCTGAGTCAGTTACTGCCTCATCGATCCATCACAGTGGGTTAGTAGTGGGCAGGTGTACTCCCCGGTTCCCAGGAGACAGAGGAAACACCTGCCCTGCACTGCTCGGGACTTCATCATCCCGCCATTCCTTTGTCTCGTTCTGCCGGGAGCTCAACGTCGGGCCACAGAAAACTGTGAAAGCAGCACTTTTGTGGTCGTTTGTTGCCCGTACACAAAAATTAGGGGAAGGGAGAGATGGTTTTCCCTTGCCTCCCACACCTGCCCCCTCCTTTATTTCTCACCCAGGAAGAAGGGACATGCATTGAATGGACCGCACACAACTGCCTTGGAGCTGCACGGATCACGACGGGCTCACACCATTTAAACAGAGAGCAGGCATGCAGGGCAGCACAAAAAAAAATGTAGTCCCCAAATCTTCATTTTATTAGACAGCCCCTGTGTTATCAAAATGAACAGTCTTTTACGATAGCTGTACACGAGGATGACTTTGGAAGTACATTGAGAGAAAGCATAGCGGTTATTATTACATCTGAGAGCAGTGCGCCAGTGAGGGGTGAGAGTCTATGTTTCTCCTGCTGCAGGCAGTCAATTAGTGCCAGAGGGAAACACAGCACTCCTCTGTTACTCTCCGCTGAGGAGCTGTAAATAAAGGTTTTTATTACACCACACTATCTGCGTCTCTTCTCTGGACATCAATAGGCCAATGCATTGGACTGTTTCCTAGCATAATCACTCCTCCTCTTTCTATTTCTCACTAAAAACCAGGAGGGAAGGTCACAGTCACTGGTTTAAAACTGCCAAAAGGGTCACATTCTTGGATTGATTTGTATTTTTCTACTGCCTTAAGCACCGAGTTTCACGCAAATTCCTTGGATCCTATCAATGCATTATTCATTTGGAAAAAGGATTGACAAAGCAAACAACCTAACACACTTTATTGCTCCCACAGAGCATTTGCGGAGAACCTTGCAATTATGTGTCCATACAGGAAAAAGAGAAAACTACTCCAAGCCCGTCTTGACCTGTAGCTCGTTTAAAAGGGATTTGTCCTGGCCTGTCTGACAGTATCAATAGACACGGTGATAGCCACCATGTATCAGACTAAAAGAAACAGTCGATACTAAACAGCAAACTAAGTGCACAGATGTTCATGGAGGTTGCATAGATATATGAAAACAGTTGATGTGACTCCCTTAGGAGCTTAAGCGAAGCACATAAGAGTGACGGACAAAGTTATTTTTGCTTATTTATAAAAATTACAGAAACACTACATTGAAAGAGAAGATTTGACACAATAGTTTATATATAAGTATACTTTAATTTATACAAATTTTACATAATTCTTTGTTGACACCAGACTTACAGACCATAAAAACACACATGCACATTTTTCTGAATGATTTACATGTTAACAGCTTGATTAATAATTACATATCTATTTAGTCCAGGACCATGCATGAACCTTTATGACTTTAAACAACTGTCAACTGTTTCATCATTTAGAGGCATTATAATTTATATCATACATTTTTCAAACAGTATTTAAAATATATTTGCGTTCATTAGTCTGAGTGCTGACAGGGTGCTAACAAATATACCACAGCAATGACTAAGATTTATTTGTCTTTTATTTATTTGATTTCAAATTGCAGAGTCATATTCGCCACCAGCTGTAATTTCATACTTTAACATCTTCTCTTAATTATACTGTATGCTGTGTAGTCAGAGTCTATGAGGATATTTGGGTTCTATATACTTTTATAGCTAACAATATAAAAATATAATTAAAAAAAGAATCATAGAGAGAAACATATACTCTTTGTTTTGTTATGTATTAGTTTAGAAAGCACATGAATGCCTTGTGATACATCTAATGTGTTATATGTCAGCTTTCAACAATGCAGCAACACATTTCAGTGACAGAGAAAGCCATAGTCCAAGGCCACTGTAACCAAGTTTAGCTCCTGTAAATTGAATGCTGATTCTATTTATATTTGGTGTGATTTACACCCAATTTCCTCTATGCAAGTGAACAGGAAACAGATGCTAGGAATTGTTCTTTCCCTAAATTCCTCAGAGAGAGATTCTAGTCAACACCGACGTGTGAGATTGGCTTTGTACTTGCATGCGAAAAGGTAGTAGACAGTGACTAAATTGACTCCCTGGTTTCCCTGCTCTGAATCTCCATTTCCTCAGAGTTTCCACTTGCGTACGTCCGTCCGTACAAACCCAGGTTGTGGCAGGCAGGCTTCCCTAATGGAGTCATGGAGCCAAGCCTACGCTTTCTCAGGACAAGGTCAACCTTAACACCCCAGGAACCACAGACAGTGAGGGCTGGGGTTTGCGAGGGACATTAAGTTCATGTAAAATATCTCAGTGACAAATGCTGAGATGAAGTAAACAGATGTGACTCTTGTCGTTTAAAAATAGGAAATAAAACAATATTTACAATCATCTCTTGCAAATATTCCAAGAGTTAGAAGGTGATGCTGAAATTAAAACAAGCATTTTGCAGCACCCTAAGAAAGTACTTTTGCTTTGCAACAGCTAATAGCCCAATAAATAAAAATGTGTTCCCCGTAATTACATTAATTAGGTAAACGAATAGAAACAAATATGATTAAGGCTTTGAGATGATTGCAGATAATCAAGTAGCCAGACATTCGACACAAGGGAAAAATAATAATTTAGCATCCAGGAATATTGTTTGACATTTACAAGGTGATATGATTTGAAAATAAAAGGCCCATCTTTTCATGGACCATGGTGCCATCTAGAGGACGCTGAAAATAAAAGGCGAATCAGGCACAATATGGCCATTTTTTCCAGAGAGGTTCTAGTAGTAGTGTAGTTGTTTTCTTTGTGCAAATTGCAAGGCATGTGTTTGGGCATATGTGGGTTCATTGCACCCAGGAAAGAGTCATTTTTATATGAGTCAGAGTGCATTAAGTGGATTTACCGGACAGAAAACCCTGCAGGCTTAGCAGGTCTTTTATGTCTGATCCTTGACACTGGCATCATTATGATATGGTGCCACCTACTGTCGGATCACTTCCTCTATAACTGAACTTTCTATTTCTATTTATATAATCAAATTAAACAGACACAAAGGTCACAACTACACAATGTGATAAGTGTGCGTGTGTGTTTCTGTGCTCTGTATTTTCACCCGTGCCACCTGATAAGAATAAAAAGGGAGGAAAGGTTATATTCATGTCATCCCTCACCTCACAGATGATTTGCAGCCATTGGCTCTTCCCTCACAAAGATTTACTGTACATGAAATTTTTGCTGACATGGTACTCTCCGGCCGCTGCATCGCAGATATATGGCAAACCATAATTTGGAGGTGTAAAATGGGTATAAAACCTGTATTAATTATTTAATCGTGGTTCTAAGTGCTGCCTTTTAGTCCACACCAGGATGTCATCCCCCTCTATTTCAGCAGGTCGTTATATCACTCATTTGTCAGAAGAAATTACAATCAAGACCAAGATTGTATAGTTGCATGGTAAATCAGAGCAAACCAAGACTTTTTTATGGCCGTCATTAACTGTTACTTTTATTAATTTTTTACCCCATTTGATGTAAATGAACTGCTAATTGCATTTAAATCTGAGTTCTCCAGCACTGGACCTAATTGAAGGCGTACTGCATACGTAGCAGTGATAAATACTCTAAACTACAGTGATAAAAACGGAAGCTGATACTGTAGTAATAAAAATCTGTGTCACTGCTTTCTTAAAATGCCGTATGAAAAGGACAAAGCAGCCACCACCAAGTGCACAGAATAGAAATGTCCCTGGCAGTGTGTGGGACCTGTGATATATCTTTGTGTCAGGGGGCAGATAGGTACAAAGACTGAGGGGTGTGATCAACAACCAAACAAACATGTTGTCCTGAGGTTGGGCCAGGAGGTGTACACAGAGCATCCATCAAACTACATCTGTGTGTGGCTGATACTGTACCGTGTTTGCTCTCAACGCGCCAGCTACAGTCTCACATGTAGACAACAATTCATGCAGTTATGGGATTATTTATCAGGCCTGCAGCGATGATCACCAGGCGTTTGGTCACGGGTCTGTTGGGGATATAATGACAAGCCAACATGTAACATAGAGTCAGGCACAACTTCACCTACAGGCAAGTTACAGTCATTACATAACCTGTGTTGTTTGCTGATTCTAATAATTACCATAAGATGGTAAATGCATATGTGTTAAAGACAAAGATGTCGGTGGTTCTAAATCCTGTCCTGTGATTTCAGTCTTATTTGAATCATGCAGTTACACACATATACTTGTTTTGAGGATAAAACGAAATGATAATATTGTATTTTCACAATTTAAAATACTTTAAAACTACTCTTCAGATAAAGGCACAAAAAAATAATAATAATAAATAATATGTTACAAGCATTCAGAAGGTTATTTAAATTAGAGTACATTGGCAAAAAATACTTTCAGTATCAAAAGTATTCATATGTAGGCAGAGTGGCTTCTGTCAGTGAGACAGATAATATATTATCTGACAAATTAATGTGATTTTAGCATTTTTATACTGTGTTTTGTTAAATTAACCTAATTCCAACACGTTTAAATACTGTTGTGTAGTTTAACATATCGCAATTATTCAGTGTAGCGACTATATATAGCTTTTTAGCTGTTAGATACATATCGTGGTATATATTTCCCTTGAAATGCAGTGAAGTTAAAGTATACAGTAAAATATGGAAGTACTCAAGTAAAGTACTTTAAAATTGTCTGGTACAGTATCTGAGTAAGACTTCTTTGCACCACCAACATTTAGTAATACATTTCAGACCATACCAGACAGAATCTGGTATGCAGAGCTTCTTATTGCATGACTACATAATGCTACGTAATGCTTTTTCGGATTTTGGGGATTTTGATTCTTGCTCATTCCAATACAGACATAGGAAGGAAAAAAAACTACCATGACATTTAGATAATACCCCAACCATCTGCTCTACTTGAACAGCAGTGGCTCACACAGGCTTCAGATGCCAAATGCAACACTGATCTTACTGAACAGGCATCCACTATAAATGTACAGATAATATATAGCCCCTTAACACACCGTCACCATTCTCAAATGATCCAACAGCATTCATTTTTCAAAGAGGAAGATGGTTTTCACATGTTCATACATGGAAGGACTTCAAAATAAATAAATCAAACGGTAAAAAGAGAATATTGGCGTTCATTTATTTCAATGAGATGCCTGAACTAAGTCTACTGTACGTGCTCTGAAGTAGAAAAAAGGTTACTCGCTAGAAGTTCAATTCAAATATGAAAACATTTTAAAAGATGATAGGAAGTGAGCAATTACAGAACAACTATAGTAACTGCAGCAGAATAAAAGGAACCACAGACTGTCTCTTGTATTTGAACTATGGACTGATCATAAATAATCATCATTAATAGTGTCAGAAAAACATTAAGCTTTTTATTGGGGCTGTATTTTCCTCACACTCTACAATAAAGTTAATGACAGACATTGTCTAAACCATAAAACAGTCATATATTTGGAGATGCTGGTCAGCTTCAACAAGGCTCAGTAGCATCTGGCTCATAGATCAAACATGTAATCAAGTATTCTCAGAGATCTAACTTGAACTGAAAACACTGAGAAGATGTACAGTGTGTCACGTTGCCATAGTGACAGATGAATACAATTTTAATGTAAGTCTCGTTACATTCAGATACTATGGCATTACCCATGCTGGCCCGAATTCTTCAACTACACCCATTCTCACTGCATGTCATCTTTGGTCATTTGATTAACTGCAGATTTGTGAGTGGATTTTTTTGCCAGTAAAGTGCTATATCATTTAGATAAGTCCTGTATTATTGGCTAATAATAGGCCATGTCTGGTTTTAGGAGCTTTCGTGTTTCTGTATACATGCACATTTCTACAAGTTGGATTACCTTTACCACAAACTAAGTATTATTCCAGTGCAGGGACACTGGTTGCAGTGAACTTATTGAGAACTTTGAGGCCAAAGTGTACATACACACTGCAGATTTATGCTCTGGCGCACCCCAACAGGTTAAACTGTCTATATACCAAAGACAATAGCCTTGCTCAGACTGGAAATACGTGCTGTTAGCTGGTATGACATGACACTTTTACATGACACACACATCCTATTAACTGATACATCCAAATAAATCATTTTAAATGCATCAATGTGTTTGTGTCTTTTACTGTAAAGGTTACTTTGAGTCTTTAGTCACACTGGCTCTCCTGGCTGGATGGTATGTGATCAAATATTGATGTTTTATAGCCGATATTCACTTTTATATTTTAATTTTTATCTTGACAGTAACCTGCACAAAGATGATTTAGAGTGAATTAGGCTCTTTGTGCACCTTTATTGGAAACATCCTTCTGCTTCCGTTCTTCGATTACAAAACCACAAACGGTTACAAAACAGGAACAGTCGCCACTTGACTAAAGGATCAGTTGCTTAGCAACACGAACATGATGTGAACAACTGAAGTTCAGAAAATGACCATCATGTTCAAGTTACACCAACAGCAATAACTGAAGCTTCAGTCAAGTTTCAGGTTTACACAGTGTCAACAGTACAGTGATATGTGTTGGACAGGAGGAGCTAGTCAGCAACAGCACTACACATGAGAAGAAGAAAAAAAAGCTAAAGAAGTAATATATAAAACTATAAAATATTCTATACTAATATATAGAAGATCTAAATAACTGAAACATGAAAAGTGGGTGCAAGTGCTCCATATGTATAAACAAGTATTGAAATGTCACTGTATAAAAAGGTATAACATAATATATAAACAGGATATACAAACGTAATTAAAATGTTGATAGTAGGAGTGAAGTGACATGAGTCATAGGGTATTTCAGGTTTGTAGTACCTCAAGGTGTTTTTCCCCAACTGTATTTATTTTCTTCTTATAAACTCACAGCACTACAGTAGATGTCTATTTATTATATGATTTTTTGGGGGGGTGTTTTCAAGCTTTATTTAATAGAGACAGCAGAAGAGTGATAGGATAGGAATGCAAGGAGAGAGAGAGAGAGAGAGAGAGAGAGAGAGAGAGAGAGAGAGAGAGAGAGAGAGAGAGAGAGAGAGAGAGAGCTAGAGAGGAGAGAAGAGAGATTGGGAATGACATGCAGCAAAGGACCGCAGGTTGGATTCAAACCCTGGGCCACCGGGGCAAGGACTGAGCCTTTATACAACCCTTACGGTAGATGTCTTTTAAAATAAATGTTAAAAAATCTTATTCAGTGTGAAGAGGAACCCAGAGAAGTATGAAAAGATATGGGGCTCTTTGTTGTCCTTACTACCATCACTACATTGGTTTCACTAGTATGTCAGTATATAACCTGCTCCCCTTTACTGTTTGACTATTTGGGACCTCATACAGCATTTGATTGTATTTTATTTTGCTTTTCAGATGTAAACAAAGGTGATGGTGGTGGTTTTTACTGTACCGGGGATGAGGGTGAGAGTTGATGAGGGGTTTCTGATTTTGTATGCCTGTTCCTTTTGTGTGTCTTGTTTGTGAAAGTACTCTTATAAAAAAAGACTTCAATAAAAATATATTTAAATAAAAAGGATACTCGGGTCTGTAGCCACTGACATTGTGCGTGTATGTTATGTGCTATTGTGTGTAACTTTGTATTTTGTATTGTGTCCTGTGTGTTTTTTGCTTTGTACTGTTTGTTATTGTGCTGTAATATGTTTTAAATGTGCAGTGCATCAAATGTAATCATTTATGTTTATGTTTAATACTGTACATGGTCCCATTGAATAAAAAATGAAATGTTGCAGTCATTGTGTTGTCAGGTCTGTTCAAACACAGCAGCTGAATGAAGGTTAAGTGTTTTCCTCTGTAACCACTGGATGGCGCAAAGTCTCTTTTTGTTGACGTTGCACAGATGCAAATAAAAAAAAGGGACAAAGTTGAAGTCAGATAATTAATTTAACACACACACACACATATATTAGTGTGTGTTGGTGTGTTTACATGAAGCTCACAGTGTTTGGTATTTCAGGGATGGATCCTTTAAAGCTTCTGACACCGGGACGGACTGACAGCCGGGACCGATGTCGTCATCACGTGATCCCAGATCTGCTCCAAGTCACATCTGCAAAATGGAGGTGAGCTGCTCGCAGTTTGTTTTTGTTTTTTGGTTTGTGTTTTCCCCTCCTCATTAATTAAACACGGCTTATCCGTACAAATGCAATAAACCCAAACCCGGGTGTTAACCTTGTTGAGCAGGAGCTCGTTGTTGTGTCGTTTCTTTTATTCAGCCCGGCGGCTAACGGTGCAGCTAGGCTAATGGCGGTCAAAGCTACAGCTAACATAGCTGGTGTTAATGTTGGAGAGGCTGCTAACGAGTTAACTGTTAAAGAAACCGTGTGGTTTGTGTGTTTGTAACCCGCCTTTCTCTCTATAGCTGATAATATGTTATAATATTCAACCTGCGGCATTAATACATGCAGCTAACGCAGCTGCTAAAGGCTAGTTCATCCTGCATGGAGGATTACAGGCCTTTTTACTGATATATAATCCAGACAGTGTCATTTTTGTCCTTTTTATATGGTTTTAAATTGGCTGTCTTATTATATGCATGACATTGTGGTACCGTTAGCTGTGTGTGTCGTCATAACAGGTGCAGGACTGTCAATAATAAGGGTGTAGCTGCAGATATTTGTGTGCACAAGCATTTTTTTTTAAAACTACAGTAATGTTATGTAACCATGCAGTGTGTCTGTATATTAGCCACAGCTGCAATGCATGTTTACTCACTTGTTGTTGTTGTTGTTGTTGTTGTTATGCTTTTTTACAACAGGACCATGATGCTAAAGAGCCCGAGCAGCTCAGAAAGCTGTTTATTGGAGGTCTGAGCTTCGAAACCACAGAGGAGAGTTTACGGGCACATTTTGAACAATGGGGAAGTCTCACAGATTGTGTGGTACGTATTGTTTTTATCCTATAAGATGGTCAGATTGAATGAAATCGAATTTTATTTGTATAGCCCAAAAGTCACAAAGTACATTTGCCTCTGAGGGCTTTACAATCTGTACAGGGAGTGACACCCTCTGTCCTTAGACCCTTGGTTCAAGTGAGGAAAAACTTTGAACAAGAAAAAAAAGGTGTAAGAAACCTCAGGAAGAGCCACAGATCCCTCTCACAGGACGGACAGACGTGCAATAGATGTCACGTGTACAGGACAAATCAACAATGGTCTCAGATAACAGATAATGTTTTTAAAATGCTCTCTTCATCATCTTTTTTTTGTTGTTTTCCAGGTGATGCGAGACCCCAACACCAAGCGTTCAAGAGGGTTCGGCTTTGTGACGTACGCCGCTGTAAACGAAGTCGACGAGGCCATGAAAGCAAGGCCTCACAAAGTAGACGGACGGGTCGTCGAGCCCAAGAGGGCTGTGTCCAGAGAGGTAAAGGAAATCCCACGCTCGATGATAGATTGTGTTATTGTGTGTGCTCATTCACATTGTTTCTTTTTTGCTTTCCAGGACTCCAATAAACCCGGCGCCCATCTGACAGTGAAGAAGATCTTTGTCGGCGGCATCAAGGAGGACACGGAGGAGTACCACATCCGGGAGTATTTTGAGAAGTATGGAAAGATTGAATGCGTTGACATCATGGAAGAACGCTCCACTGGGAAGAAAAGGGGATTCTGCTTTGTGTCTTTTGATGACCATGATACTGTAGACAAAATTGTTGGTATGTGTTGGTTTTAGGTTTTAGTCTTATTTTTAGAGTTGACCAGGAGAATTGCGAGTAAACATCAAACGGTGGATAAATCTATTGTTTTTCTTTTTTTTCCTGTTTTGCTTACAGCCCAGAAATTCCACACAATCAACTTCCACAATTGTGAGGTCAGGAAAGCGCTCTCCAAACAGGAAATGAGCGCTATATCCACTAACAGGGGTAAGAAATGATCAAATGGTGAATAAGGTTACACGTTGTTGGCCGATTATTGTATACACTGCAGTACATTGCTACATTGTACATCTCTAAAATTACCCTTTTATTCATATCAGGCAGGGGCGGGGGATCTGGAAACTTCATGGGAAGAGGTAGCAATTACGGAGGTGGTGGAAACTTTGGCCGAGGTGAGTAGTGTTTGTGCACCAGTAGAAAATGCCTCCAGTGTTAACCACATTATATTGATGTTTATGCGTCAAAGGTGATTTCCAGACCAACTACAAAAAAGTAAAAACTGTTGTTTCTGTTTTAATTGGTTGCCAAACAACTATGTGGTGCTTTGCCAATACCATTTGGTAAAACCAGTTACTCAGCTTGGTCAGGTCATTTATTTTGTGTTGTAGCTCGGCACTCTTTTGACAGTACAGTCAGTGTAAAATGGTGCTGACAGCGGTTCATAAAAATACCACTTAACAAAGTTAACCTTTTAGTTAAGTTAACAAAGATTGACAGTAGTCCGATAACTCTGACATGACATGAGGCGATACAAGTCAGAGGTGGCAGAAAGAGATCTTTTTAACAAGGCTCTAACCTTCATTTACTTCAGAGTCCATTCTTTGAAATGCTGCCACAGTGTGGACAACAGTTCAAAGCAGGGAGAGATTATTTTTCAGATGTATTTAAGTTGGTGTGGATGTGGTCTCATCTGTGACACGGCTGCAACTTGGTTGCAATTTTAGTAAATAATATATTCTATCCTTGTTTCTGTTTTGTTTCTAGGTGGCTATGGTGGAGGACGAGGTGGTTATGGCGACGATTTTGACAATGGTGAGTACTTTTGTGTACGAAGTCCTATGGTTGTGTATTGAGTTTAATATCTCTCTTACTAACACATTGTCTTTAGAAAGTGTTTCACAGCAATGTTACGTTAATAATACCTCATGTCACTGTTAATAGGCCCAGGAGGAAATTATGGTGGAGGACCAGGTTATGGTGGTGGCCGAGGCGGCTATGGAGGTGGTGGTGGAGGGTATGGCAACCAGGGTGGTGGATTTGGTGGCAACTGCGATGGCGGTTATGGAGGAAATGATGGAGGTAAAGAAAAACCTGAATTTTGACTGTGAAGTGCTAGATGTAAATCAGAAAACTTGCAGTACTAGAAACCTGAAATCAAGACTTACCATAAAATTGACACTTGCATCTTCAGGATATGGAGGGGGTGGAAATTACAATGATTTTGGAAATTATGGTGGACAGCAGTCTAACTATGGGCCCATGAAGGGAAACAACTTTGGTGGGAGAAACTCGGGTGGACCCTATGGCGGTGAGTTTTCCCCTCCAACTCCAGTGACATCATAATTCCTCTTGTAGAGTATTTTAAAAATATTTTGTGGTGACCAACCCTCAAACCGCAGGTGGCTACGGCTCCGGTGGCGGCGGCGGAGGTGGCTATGGCTCACGGCGATATTAATTATTTCATGTTTTGGTAAGTTGCCTTCAGTTTCACACCACCCTCGTAGCACAGTACAGAGTGAGCCCATGAAAGTGCAGAATAACTATTTTGTTTTATCCTGTATCCATTCAACAGGCTTCAGTTCTTAGCAGGAGAGGCGAGGAGGTGAGCAAAGGAATTGTCAGGAAAGCCGCAGGTTACTTTGAGGCAGTCATCTGAAAGCATTAGAGGAACACACAAGTCAGACTTTACTGCAGCTAAATCGGAGAAGTTTATGGAAGAAGGACTGTATACACAAGACATGAGTGCAGATGATACCCATCCCTAATTGTGATAGATGTTTCCCTACCAAGACTCTTTTTCCTTTTGTGCGTCTGAAGTGTGTGTATTGTGCCTATGGTATCAGGGGTAAAGAGTAAATTGTTTTGTTTTTTTATCTGAAGCCAGTTCTTAATATCTTTATTTTTCTTTTTTCATATTGGATAGTTTTCTGCTGGTCATTTAATCTTTTTGTCTTTTTAACTTGGTTTTTGTCAAATAGCATAGTTATATCAGGCACCCAGAACAGCTAGAACTACTCATATTTTTCTTTCTGAAGTTATTATGATTGCTCAAGTGTCAAGTGTATTTTGATTTTGTATGTGAAGCACAGTATGTAAATTCCTTCTTAGTACCAGTGTCAACTGATATAAGCAGTCTGGATTAGAATTAAGGGAATCCCTCACTCTTCTTGTTCCCAGAAAACAGGAATTCTAGATTGTGCGAATATTTTGATTAGTAGAAAAAAAAAAAAGACCGAATAAAATTGTGTAGTAAAGTAACATGAAGTTCAGTGCGTCATTGGTTCAGAAAAAGATGAAATGAGTTATCAATTTATCTGTTGCCTGCTCATTGTGACTGTGAAGTTTAGCAAATCAGCCTGTCTAGAACCTCCTTTTTTTGGGAGTATTATTTAAGATCTCTGTGGTTGAAAATAGTATATGTACTGTATTTACTTGTACCAGGGTTGACAAGGGAGTTTTGGGTAGTCCTAGGGCAAGGGCCCATACACCACGTTTGCCAGTGTTGAGCAAGTAGGATTATAACAGCCACAAGCACCTGCAGTTGGGCCCTCAGCATCGCATAGTGTGGAAGATTGCAGATGACTGTCAGACAGGACGTCTTCAGCCCCAGCACAGTGGACCAGTTCAGCATTTTGAGAGAGAAGGGAGAAGGCAGCATCGAGCACAACGCCCATGGAGGAAGCTTGCAGTGTCGTTCCTGGTAGTGAGCATCTATCTCTCTTTCAAGGCTAGCTAAACCCTCCAGCAGCTGGTGCTAGCGAAGAAAGACTAGTTCCTGGACACATTGGAGATCCTGTTGAGTCAGAGATACCGCAGTTTTTTTTTTTTTTACCCACAAATTTCTAGATTTCAGACATTGTAACAAGAAAAGGGAGTGAGTATTTCACAAAAATCTGACTTTAAGAAGATGGAGCAGGTAAGAGTAACCACTTTGCTTGATTTGCAGATGTGGAAAGAGGAATTCTCTTCTTGCTGAAAATCTGTAAAGACCTGATAACATGGAAGGTTCTGGATGGGTAAGACTCTTTCAAAATATTATCCAAGGCTGCTCTTGTTGTAATCTAACAGTGCACATGGTGATCATACGAGGTGCAAGGGTTCTTTTTAAGGTAAACTTAGAAGGATGACATCTAGCGTTAGTCCACTTTGACCAGAAACAGCCTGTGACCTTCAGCACACTGCTTCAGCTGCAAAGTATCTCGTTTCCACGTTTAATTACCTTCACTATCAGTCAGATCTGAGAAAGGTGATAGTGGCAAAACAGTAAGTTATCAAGCTCTCAAGAAGAACTGTATTAACAGTGTGTTAGTCACGCAATTTTCACATATATGGGAATCAGAGGGTTATTAGTCAACATGATATAAAAGGGACTTTTAACTCTTGCGTAACTTGGATTAGTTTGGCCAAGGCAAGTCGTAGTAAAGTTAAATAAATTAGATGGGCTAGTTATTGTCACTTTGATAAGCCTGTTTTTTTTTTTAAATCTTCTACATAAGTCACAAGTCCCCAGAGAAAACAAAACAAAACATTATTTTACATGACTGGAAGTCACATGAACATATGCAAAACATGGGCAGACAGACTTCAACAGAGAGGAACCATGGTCACAAGTCGAAACTAACCCAACATAACTCTGACAAACAGCATAAAGAATATCAACACTTCACTAAAAACTGGTTTCCAGTACTTCCCAAGAAGTGGAGACATTATTTATTTTTCTTTTTAAAGGCCAAAAGCCTTTTTATGAAATGCTAACATTTTGTCTAACTCCTTGAAAATAAGTTAAGATGTCTGGGGAATTTTTGTAAACTTTCCCTTTTTTAATTAACTGAGGTGGGGATGTCCGTTTTTAATAGTTTGAAAGAATCATACATGCATTTTTAGGATTCCTCACAGGTGCTCAGCGGACAGTCTGTGCTAATGTTTCTCAGCTGAAGGATAGTGTTTCCACAGAGGAATGCAGAATGACACAAATCTGTGCTTAGCAAAAAGCACATCAGTGTCTGTGAACTATGCCCGCTTATAAGTATTTTTTTTGTAAATGTAAAAGTGTGAATTGTGCTATAAAATAAAAATGTTTTCCACGACTCCAGTGTTTTATTTTGAAAAAAAGCACTTGAGAGCAACAGGTCGAGCCATAAATGTTTCTTTACTGAATTATATATTCTCAGTGTGTGTAGGGTTCATCTACTTGATTCAGACACATCCTGTGTTATGACGCAGTGTGTGATCCGGCTCGTCAGTTTATTCTGTCACACACACCCCCTGTAAGTTTGCCCTGAGCACAGAAAATGGGCTTGGTGATCAAAGGTAATGTTTGTGTGTGAAAGTGCATGTAGAGCACATACTGATTGCGTAGGGCTTTACCTTTTCATTATGCTTGCCTGGTGGACTATTGTGAAGTTGTCACACGGGCTCACGCTACATATACTCTACCATAGCTCAACGATTGTATCCTTTGTTGTGTAACGTGATGAATGCAGTGGGTGTTGTTGCGTTTTGCGTCAGGAGTTTTACAGTATTAAAAAGGATTTAGGTTACTGTACAAAACAAGCTTGCTCTCAAAATAAAAGGGAAGCAGATTTTAAAAGTAGTTTAAACCAGTAACACTGGTTCAGTGCAATATTTCCTCATTCTTTGCTGCTTTGTAAGAGCCTTGAAGTCCATGACTGACTAGAACATGTGGTAAGTTATGCAACCGTTCCTTTGACTATATATCCATCTGGCATCAATCTGTTGGAGGCTGTGGCCGTCGTAAACCGCACAACGTGATTTCAGAAAACAGGAGGCCGCATATAGCTATATGAATAGTTTATTGAAAAGCATAGAGGTCAAGATTTTATAAAAGAACCTGGGCAAATCATAAAGGACAGTTATAAAATATGAGTAACCATGATTGAAACGACATTAGCGTACAGAAATATATTTACAATATATTTATATATATATTTACACACACACATACAGTAACATTTTTTTTAATCAATCTCAAAAAAAGTAATGTTTGTATTTACAACAATGTCGGTTAAAGAATCTGTGAGGGCATCCGAGTATAAAAGAAGTAAAATATCAAAAATATTACAACATTCAAGAGAAGTGAGAACTATACAATAGTTGTGCTGAACTACTAATGCTTAAAGCTGAGCGACTACAAAGTTATTGCATAGTATTACTATGATAATGCAGTACCATATTACACAGGAGGCAAGTGGTTGCCTGTACTCTTGACGAAAGTCTTTTTAACGCGAGGAACGAGGAAGATGCTGCCGTTGGTTGACTGCTGGAGAGAGTAGTCGGACGGGGAGTAGGAGTTCCCCTTCTCATCTCTCAACATGCTGAAGACCTCCAGATACAAGCTGTTGAGTTGCTGCTTCATTTCCTTCAGGTTGGTGGTGTTCTGGCTCTTCTCACTCAGCAGACGCTCCTTCTCCTCCTTCAGTGAGTCCAGCTCACCCTCCAGACCCACAATGTTCTCCATCTTGCGCTTACGGCAGTTCTGGGCAGCCACCTTGTTCTTGCCGCGGCGGCGTATATCTCGGACCAGGGCCAGCTGGGCCTCATTCAGTTGGTGCTTTGACATCATCTCATTGAAATCATCAACGGGCAGATTGATAATCATGGCTACAGTGAAAGGGATTTTGAGGGCCTTGGCCCTCTGTTCGTCTCTGGAGAGACGCACATCAGAGCGTTTCTTCCGCTTGTCTTTGGTGAAGGGAGCATCGTTATGACCACTATCCTCCATTAGGTCCGACTTGTGTTGTTTGGGTTTCTTTTCCTGCTGCTTTTGCCCTGCTGGTCCAGATACAGAAGCTGTTAAGTGATAATCATCAGGTTGGAAATTTATTGAGAACATCTCAGAGTAGTCGGATTCTGCACTTCCAGGGTTGTGGTCCATCTCGTCCATGTCTGAATCACTGTAAAAAAAGGATCCGTCTCCATATACAGACTTCCCAGGTGAACTAGCATTTGGACTTGTGTTTGAAGAGATTCCTGAATCCGAGTCTGGCAACTCTGCCATCCGACTCTGTTTGCCTATGTCGGAAACGTCACCAGGTGAGAGGCTGTAAAGGTCTGCCGCTGTGAAGGGAGGCTTGTTTGGAATGTCAGACATCGTGTCACTTTCATTTCCTTCAAGGCCATGTTGACCACTGCTCTGTTCCGGGATTGCGTTGGGGTAAAATATATCGCAGAAACTTTCTGCAGCGTAGTTGGTATGTAACTGAGGAGCTTTCGTCTTCATCTGGCTCAGATTGTCTGGTGGGGCCAAGCTGGGAACAGAGCCATCAAATGTATTCATAAACTCTGCCGAACAAACGTTTACATTGTTTGTTTCCCCCTCTGTGAGACCGGTCATGGGGTAAAAAGTGTAGTCTGGATTCTGTGATTCCGAGCTGGTCGGTAGAGGATAAGTTGTGGTCTCCAGTGTGTCCTCCAACTGCATGTTCAAGCATTGCTGGAAGAAAAAGAAAAAAGAACCATTAAAATAAATACAACCAACATATTGCAGCACACATTCCAGACTTTGCTTTGTTTTGTGTGAAATACAAGGGGTTTACAACTTTAAATACAAGGTAAGAGTTCAAATAGAATGCAGACGTGTTTTATGTTAAGTTTGTACTCTATGTGCTCATATATAAACCTATAGCCGCATGATCTGTGGCGCACACTGTGATGGCTTAAAAGCTTGTGTGGGGGGAAAACAACTTTCCATCTTTATAAAATGGAATCCACTTGGCAAGCTTTCAAATTTTACGAAGCCTAAACACTTGAAACGTGTTCCAAACATAACAAGATATATGCTTAATCTGTTCCATCCGTAAATAAATAAAAAATAAAAAAAAGTTAAGCCACGCAGTTAACTCGCATACAAACGTTAAAAAGTAAAGCTAGGTGAAGCACGTCAATTATAGCTCGGAAATCACCAGTACCAATCTCCCAGCTCGCTGTGGCTGTGAAGTTAACCGATAACCTTATCTATGAAAAGCAGCCTACGAGAACTGAAACAAAATTCCTTAGTCTTATCAGTATCTAGCCAGACCGACTAATGCATCGGGGCCTGATGGTAAGCTGCATGTTTAGGAGTGTAGTCCAGTCCACTCTGAGGTTGAGGTAACGAATGTCTCTCCGCTCGCCTGTCGGGTAATGCAAATATGAGCTGCCTTGAAACAAAACCGATAAGGCAGCGACTGAAAAACTACCGAACTAAAAGTCTTTACGTTGCTGCCAAATTTTAAAGACCACACCCTGTCTTAACGAGCCGCTTCCTTGCTCTGTAAACAGCATGACATCTCACACACCACCTCCCTAATTCTCTGAATACTCTCAATCACGGTGGAATGAGCTGTTTGCACCTGTCTCACATATATGAGACCCCATTCTCACAGGGCAGACAAAAAAGCATTTGTCCTCTAATGCTGAGCTCTTGACGTTGATGCATTCTTTGCGTATTTGTTCCAACAAATACCAGCCCGGACCAGCATGCCATTGAGGCGAATGAGAATGTGTTATACCTGCAGCTCGGGGAGGGACAAAAGCTCCATCCAGGCCTGCTCCAAATCTGGGGACATCCTCTGTGGTGGTTGTGGTTGTGGTGGTGGTGATGGGGATGGTAGAAGTGGGCCTGGGGAGAGGGTGGCCAACGGCAGAGCTGGCTGCTCCGGGGACATCATGGGTACTGAAGTTGTGTCCAGGCAGACGGATGTGTTCTGTCAGGTAAAACATACAAATATGAATATAAAAGCCATTTGAAATAATGCAAGCTGCGATGCCACATGTGGGGTAATTACTCTTACCTCAGTTTCCTCTACAGGAAATGTCTCTGCCAGTAGCTGCAAACATTCGTCAAACGACATGGCATCTCTGTTATCTTCTGTGAAGCCGACATTCTGCAAGAATACGAAAAAGCAAAACATGTAGTTTTAAATTGACTGCCACTCTTTTGTAGAACGCCATCTTTAAATAAAAACAGCACTTGGTTTTATATTTATCGAGCTCAGGTCTCTGTAGAGTCGTTTCTAGAGCAGAGTACACCGATGCAAAACTGCAGACCCACCTGCGTTTTTGTAATTACACCAAATGAGGTGGTTACCTAGCTACAACATAGCTGCAGCCTATCAAATGAGGTGGGAGTGGTCCATTTCAGGCATGAGTGATGATGGCTATGAGCACGTACCTGTGTAACCTCAAGAGGTGTGATGGCCGACTGCAGCGGGGCACTTGGCGGCGGGCAGGGTATGTACTCTCCCGTTTCCTCGTCGAGCTGTAGCTGTGCCAGCAGGGCCTTCTCCTGCTCCCGGAGCAGATGCAGCCTTTTCTCTTCTTCCAGCTCAAGCTGCCTCTGCAGCTCATGTTCTTTCTGTCGGTGGTTGTAGTCAAACACCTCGCGCCTGGCGCCGAGATCAATGTCTTGCTTCCACAGTATGTCAATCAGGTTCATGTCCTGGGAAAAAAAAGAAAAGAGGAGCGGCGGGTCAGTTTAGAGAGTTGTGAGCTGCAGCCATGCTTGTCCTGCAGTGAGCAACGTGAGCAGCATCGACGCAAAAGGAAGAGCGTCCCTGCTGTGAAGTGTAAGCTGCTGCACTTGCCACACCCTGTCCCTCAGTATCTCGAAACAACACTAGCACTAATGTCAAGGGGGAGAAGCCACATGAATAATAAATATACTTCTCCATTTCCCCCGGCGCCACCACACACCAGTAGAAGACATGTATCCTCACTTGATACCATGTTTAAGGGAAGTGATCATTACCCATCCAATTACATTGAGGTGTGAATTCATTTGTCACATTCGATGTCAACAAACAGGGCCCACTCTAGGTCACGTACAGTATTCTGAAGGATTTGAATTACAAATGTTCACAACATGTTTTACAGCATTTATAAAATCACAAGGTTTAAAGTATGTCTTGAGTTTTTTTGGTGACATAATATAAACATATATAACTAGGAATATAAAGAACTACAGAGCTTATTTTCTTGTTTCCTCTCTGGCTATGTCTTCAAGTAAATAAAACTATTGAGTATATTCTGTCACATTGCCGCACAAATAATGTTGTCCTACATTTAGTATGGACACATTAAGCCGAGTGCTGCTGACATGAGTCTGACACAATGTTAGACAGTGTACAAACAACTGTGGGCATAATTTAACATGGTTTCCTGTACATTTCCCTTCACAGGCCCAATGTTATTTGCCTTTCTTTTTTTTTTTAAACAAGAATGCCCAAATATAAACTGTGCTGCTCTCTTCCTCGAACGTCTACCCAGAATTATTTACAGAAGGAAACAATTTCACAAGGCAGAGGGACGTTGCATAAGCCCAAGATACTGTCTGAGCATGTGACTTGTTTGTTCTCAGATTTTGGGTACTTACACTA
This sequence comes from Collichthys lucidus, assembly GCA_004119915.2. Lineage (NCBI taxonomy): Eukaryota > Metazoa > Chordata > Actinopteri > Sciaenidae > Collichthys > Collichthys lucidus. Next base: position 11,097,445 of record CM014079.1, on the reverse strand, counting down.
AATAAAGTTCTCCTTTTTTTTTTATTAAATGAAAATGTGTGTGGTAATCCTTCATAAACTACAAGCACTTATACATAGTTTCAGATATTGTTGACAGTTTTTCTAACTACAACTGTGGCACAGCAAAATAAGAACCCACTAACCCCTTTTGCCTCAGTGTTGCATCAGAAGCATGACCGCTGAAGGATTACATATTACTAAGGTGCCCTGGTAGAAGTCATACTCACAGACTGAGAGGTGAGGACACAACCAGACATTATGGCCTCTACAGGAACGAGGAAGTGCCCTGAAATATGTCTGCACGCAAGCCTTGTGGTCAGTTGTGTTTTCCAAACTGAAAAACCGCACTCTTGTCTGTTGATCACACCTTATAATCTCATCAGACAAGTCATACCGGTCCCTAGAAAAACAAATCCCACGTCCGAAAAAAGGTCTGACGCCTATTCAGTGAAAGTTCAATCAGCTCCCCCCTTCTTCTTTTTTTTTTTTCACTGATTGCTGTGTGCTGTTATATAAAGTCACAGAACATTTTATATTATTTGAACAGAAAGTACCTTCACAAATCATAGCACATATTCTGATAAAATGCCAAATAGATTGTGTAGATGTGGGCGTGGGTAAGATCAGGTTATCGGTATGGTGTCAGTAACATAGCTGTCACAAGACCTGGATTGGCACCAGAACAAGGAAACTACCTTATAAAATGTACTTAGAGTCTTCACACCTCTCGGTCACGCAATACAGAGACAAACGAAATGCCTTTGGTTTAAAAAACAGACACACAACTCGACTGGGAAACGTGTGCTAACCCACGTACATATTTTTGGAAAAGAAGCCAAGAGCTAATGGTTGATCTGGCAATCAGACTGGGTAATAGAGGAGTGATACAAAGTGTGTGTTTTCTTCTGGGTTGTTCATTTACCTCTCTTCGGCTACAACACAAAGGGCCTCAAAGGGGGGAGCTTACATCAGTGGTTTATTATATCTTTTTGCTTTGATCACATTTCAGCGGACGCCCACCCTTGACCAAGGATGATGAACCACAGCTGCACATGTCCCAACACATCCCTTCAGGCCCTCATCAGTCAACTGTGTACTTCCACTGACCCTGACCCCCCCTTTATGGCAGGTTTAACTAGACACTAATGCCATATCAAATGAGAAGTAATCCAACCCTCCTATTCAATTTGTTTGAGACTGAGCTCTGTCTGGGCTCTTTTTTTTAATATACAGTGAGAAACATACACAGCAAACACATCACAACAATATAAGAGCCTTTAAAAAAAAAACCCTTCCCAATAGTCACAAGCTTGTCATATGATTGGAAGAAAGGGATGAAGGAGAAAGGAAATAACTAAAAAAAAACACTAAGAGTGAGTTTCTGTTTGCCAAACTTCTCAGGGTGAAACAGAACAAGTCATTTTATTCAGAGTGAACAGCACACACACTGAGATGTCTGTCTGTTTGTTATTTATACAACAATAGTTTTATTTCCTCGTCGGAGGAAAAACGTCACAAGTGAATGACTTGCAGAACTGAAAGTGGTTCAGAGGTCAACCTTGATATTTTTAACTAAACACAGCCAGGGTTGTTTCTGTCTTTCTTTTGTGTGGGGTGTTCCTCACCTTGGATCTTTTTTATTATTATTATTTCTACATTAAAACATCAGACGCATTAACCAGATTTGGTTATGTAACAAACATTCAAATGTTTTACCTGAACTATAAACGCCTCTCTCTCTTTCTCTGTGTCTCAGATCGGCTAAATAAAGGAAGTTAACAGTCAATGTCCGCTCATCACTTTTAACAAATACTCTTATTTACCTGTTGACTGGAATGCATCACCTCCATTTCCATCGTCATGGAGATCCGTCCACCGGGAAATAAAAAAACGCCTTATTATGGATAAATGTGTGTTATTCCACAGATAGCTGATTAAAATGGCGAGCCGATTGTCCGGTGTTCGATAGGAGCGAGTCACAGAAGCTGAGCCGAGGGAAACATAGCTTCCTTTAAATCTAATCAACATTACGGGAAAGATGGCCCTGCCTACCGTGCTCACTGCGCCGGGATCGTCCCCCTCGCACCGGCCTATGAGGCGATAAGGGCGGTGTGTGCATGCGTGTGCAAGCGTCACTCAATATTACACTTCCTGCTAAATAAAAACATATTCATGTGTGTGTGTGTGTGTGTGTGTGTGAAAGTTATAACAGCCCTTAAAGATGTCCATGCTGATAAAAAATAAGAAAACAAACTAGTAAAGGTCTAAAAAAAAAAAAAACAGTAAAGCCAATACAAGATTAATAAAATAATTTATCCAGCTGCTTATAATCCCGCTGACGGATATACAGTTATGTAAATATGTATAATATGTAATTATAAAACAAACAACATGTAACCATTTCTATTTTAAGTCCGTAGTCTGAAGTATTTTGATTGGTGAGTAGCGCCCCCTGCTGGTTACCGTGCCCGGTGTGGAGCTGGAGGCCCTGGGGCCCTAATGTCCCGTGGAAACACTGAAGACATCCACTGACAACTGGGAGATCATTACAAAGATGTGAGGGTCATTTTTTTAAATAGCAGTACTCGATTACAAGCTGAAGTCATGTATTCAAAATGTAGCTTCAGTAAAAGTATTTAAGTATATACAGGAAGTAAAGGTGTAGAATGGTCCCTGTCAGTTTGTTGTGTCATTACTATTGATGTGTTGACATGTAATCAGTACTTACGTACTGCTTACTTCATAATACCTTTTGGGGGGGTGGGAGTTTTATCAACAACAGTGCGTAATGTTGTGTTTGTTGACGCGTACGTGTCAGCAGGATTATGAAAAGTAGCCTAAATACAGGTAATGGAGTAAAAAGTACAGTGTTCTATTTTGAAATGTAGTAAAGTAGAAGTATAAAGTATCAGAAAATGGAAGTACTCAAGCTAAAGGACTACAAGTGGAACGCAGTAAGTGAGTAAGTACTTTCTAGCCCTGGCTTTGCTACATGTTTGATTACATTTGCTTATATTCATATAATGTAGGTATACTGAGTGAACTATTATAATGTTATTTATTAAGGAACGAGCTTATTAGAAACATTATCAAATAAACCACGATGATGTGTACATACTATATGTGAAGTAACCTACAGAGTAGGGTGTACAACGTGTACAACAGTGGTGGAAAGTAGCACTGCACTTTGGTAGAATTTATTTTGAGGTACTTGTACTCTCCTACTTTGATGCTACTTTATACTTCTATGTAATTATATTCTCCTCTGTACTCTCTACTCTACTTTAAGATTTTATGAACATCTTGTGCTTCTAAAATAAACTGCACTGTTACTTAACAGTACATAAAGTATTTAAAACTAACTTCAGATTGACAAGTTACAACATTTAAAAAACTGTTCATACATTGCATCAGTCATAATATCTCATTACCAGTTTCTCTAATAATGTAACTCTTGATAACAACGCTCTGCTTCTACTTTTCATTCATTGAGTTGCTGTTGTATACTTTTACTTAAGTACTTGCACTTGTAATAGAGTATTATTATTACTTGTACTAAAGTATAGAGTCTGAATACTTCTTCCACTACTAATGTTATAGATGAAACATTCCAAGAGTTGCTAAAATGAACATTAAACATGAATGTATCAGTTATGTCAAACCAATAATATTATATTATATGCTACTATAGTAATACTGAAAGAAATACATTCGCTATGATGAGTACTTTTACCTTCAGTACTTTTACTTTTAATTGAGGTAGTAGTAGTAGTAGTAGTAGTAGTAATAGTAGTAGTAGTGGTGGTGGTGATGGTACAATGAAATGCAGTTGTAACAAAGTAGTCTTTTTTTACATTGCATGTAATAATGGTACTTTTACTCAACTAAAAGGTCTGAATACTTCTCTCATCACTTTAACTGTTACATCTTTTTAACTTTAAATGTCTCCACTGTTTGTCAGTGCGGGATCGGTGCCGTTCAGGAAAGTTAAGGTTTACAAAATCCTTAAAGTTCATTAAATTTGAACCATTCTGACACCTCCGCGTAAGGAAGCAGTCCGATCGTGATGTAATTAAGTGGCTTTTGAAACATGTCAAGCTAATAAGACTGACTTTTTAGTCCTGCCTCTGGCACCTATCCGTGAAGAAGCTCACACTGAAGTGCAGCTCACTGTGCCACTGCGTGAAATTACACTTAAAAAGCCTTTTTTTTTTCTTTCCACCCTCCTCGTGCGCGCTCATGAACACGCGTTCACGTTTGGCAGCTCCACGTCGACATTCTTCCAGCTGCATATAGTGAACTGCACAGGACTGAGGGGAAGAAAAGGTAAAAGCGGCCACCGAGCCACCTTACGATAAGAGCGCTGCAAGTCCGCAGACGGTCACCGACCGCAGCGAAAAAACAGGCGTTTGCACTGTGAATCCAACCGTGGGCTGCAATGATCGCTTTCTGCTTTTGCATTTTTATGATCAAGACTACTTGCCCCTCGTGTTGGATTGCAGCTGGTCCCTTGCGTCTACCTATCAGGTATAGTATGACTTGCACAACTTATTTTGCCTTTATCATATCTTCTTATTGTGAAAATGATTATCAGCACAGTGATCGAGGCATGACACTGTTTGTTTTGTTGCATTATTCTTGCACTTCTAAAGTCGCTGTCACTTGATGTGGCAAGTGCTTTTTCAAACTGACAGAACTCAAATACCCCTAAAGCTTTCTGCTCTTTTTCCTCATTGCTATCATATCTTAACTGCACACTTAAGTGAACAGATCATTCTCCTGTTCAGGGGCCTGTTTAATTCAGAAAAGTTGTTCAAGCTCAACAGGTAGATTCAATGACACACCGGCACAGGAGTGAAATAATCCCAAATGAAGTAAAAAAGATATCACCAAAAAACTGGAAACTTCAAACATGTGAGCTCATGCTTATATGTTAACTTTGCAACCAGATGGTGAAGCTTAGAGCGGTAAGTAAATAGATTTTAGGATGTTTTTTGGTGGGGGTGTACTATAGGATCAACTTTTGCACATGCCCAGATGATATTTAGCCATTTAATGATTTGTGTGGAGAGCTGACAATGTGTAAAAAGACTCCATCTGGCCTGCTTTACCTGTGTGACTCTAGGGAGGACCCACCACACAGCAAGCCTTTCTGTAGGCCCAGTCCTTCAAGCATTCAAGTCCTTAACTACTTCATGCACTCTGCTGTTTAAACAAAGTACACCAGCCATTTTCTCTCTCTTGCCTGTTAAATGTTTTGAATCAAAGTCAATGCAATGAAGTAAAACAAAAAGAAACATAAAGTGGATGTTCTGTTTTCCTTGCTTTGTGTTGCCTTACAGATTAAAGGAGCACCCAGTCATGAGGAGGATAAGGTCCCACACAAGGACAAACCTATGAGGTGGCACTGTGGCTTTCCAAATAAAGTTCTGTGATACACTTAGACTCTAATTGCTCGCAGTCAGTGCATTACAGAACTTTGTTTTGGGAGTTAATACTTTTAACGTGTCTCAAACATCTGGACATTTTAAGTTAACAGCATGGTGCAATATTCCCGTTGACAAATAAACTTGTTTTTGCTCAAATAAAGTTTCACTCTGATTTAAGCATTTTGTCACAGGCTCTTGTCTTTTTTTAAATGTTGTATTCTGAAGTAGAAACACTGTCGCTTGTCAAATACGTGCTGTAACCTTGTGTTCAATCATTACTTAAAGCACGGCTGTGTGCCATATGGAAACACTAGTCATGCTGGTTAGATGACTGAGTGGAGGTGAAGCAGAGAGAGGTAAACAAGGCACATTGCTTCAGGTTACTTTCAGTTTTTAAAACGGGAGGAATCTTGATACTATAATGATGCTGCTTTAATAATTTAATACGTTTTTTTTCATTGTGGCAGACACTCCAATTAAAAAATGATTAGCCACAGTCTATAGATATATTATCGCAGGTCTAAGTTGCCAATTTTACTCAAATATATAAAACTTGCGTTGAAAAAATACAAGGTTATTAACCTGTATATGCATATTAACTGTATTTTTACAAGTCAAGTCAAGCTGGTGTTAATTTTGCCCATGCACATTTCATAAACTGCTGATAAAAACATTGTTTGTAACCCTCACTTCACTTTATTTAGTATCACACTCTATTTTTGCGTGGCTTCCTGTCAGCTTCCTCTAGCAGGGCTGAATTCATTATGTTATCTCGTAACATCTCCGCAAATTGACCGTAAATTCCTTTCTCAGCGCTCAAATGCAGCATATGCAACCAGTCATATAGTGCAAGGCATGCTGGGAAATACGTGCAATGATGCATTCAGGTGCTGCCTGTTTCAGGATGCAGAGGGAATGTCAGTTGTGTCACTATGTTTAATTCAATAAACAGTATTGTCAAACAGTACTGACACTTTTATAATGAACCCTATCACACATGCACACCTAACTCATACCTAAACGTACATGTATCTTAATTAGGGCTGAAATTAAGGACTATTTTGTTTTATTTTATGGTCACTACTCTTGCAATAATATTATATGTATCTTGGTCACTTTCTTACTAATATTACTAATATTTCTTACACTATGGTCACTTTACATTACAATACTCTTTTTATATATCATGCCACTTTTATTCTTAGTACTTGTCTGTTTTGAAGGTTGATTGTTTTTCATGTTTATTGTAGGTTATAGATATTTCTGTCTGTTTATTGTGTGTGGTTTTTTTGTTGCCTTTTCTACTTTTTTTCTAATTCTGTTGCTGTAACAAGTACATTTCCCCGTGTTGGGATGAATAAACTATATCTAATCTAATTATTGATTAATTATTGATTATGACAGTGATTATTCTCTGGAGTCCTAAGGACATGTATGTGGTTTACTATCATGTAGGGCAAAGGGAAGCAGCAATTAATTTCTCACATTTAAGAAGCTAGAAGCAGAAAATGACTTGAAAATAGTTGCAGATTTACTTCCTGTTGATCAATTAATCGCCTTATTGAATCATAATCAGAAATACTTTAATAATTCCAGGGGAAAATTACTTTTGTTACAATAAGCCGGTATACAAACAAACAAAAACAACATATGTAAACACGTAACTATCTATAAAGAACAATCAGGGGCACCGCCAAGAATTTTGGGCCCCATGACAAAAAAATTAAATTGGCCCCCCCTCTGTGCAGATGTTGTCACCACATCTGTAGGACCTAACTATCCCATCAAAAGCTTTACATAACTCCAATCAAAGGCTTGCAACTGTTTTATGTCTTGTAGTTCAATACTAGTACTAGCACAATATTTACTGCTGCTGCTTTGTACATGCATGCAAGTCTGCAGTGCAGTTCATTATCTGATGCGAGATTAAAAGCCACCGTAAAAATGTGCTAAAGGCCATTTTTTATTTAACTTTTACTGCCCAAAACATGTAAAAACAAAGAGATAATTAATTTGATTATTATATTTGAAATATATACACACTCAATGATGATGGTTTAATCATTTTATATTGGTGTTTACCTATTTTTTGGGGCCTATTTTTTTATATTAAAGGTCCAATGGTGCCGCAGGCAGATGTTTTGGGTTTGCAGAGAGAGGGATGTACAGGAACAACAATGATGATATGCAGGATCTCTCTCAGCAGATATGTTCGGAGCCCATGAACCCTAATGCCTATTAGTAAGTAACAGTCTAAAAGATTGAACATCTGGTTTTTACATCCACAATTAGGTTCTAGTGTCTCATTTGCTCTGTCTGAGTCCCAAACGTGGCAAGAGAAAAATCTCCATCTTACATTTCACACTATTTGGGTCACTCTCTGGTGGAGTGTTGATATTTCCGACGCGCCATGAACGCAGCGCACTTTCCCTGCGCTGACCTCTGACAGCCGCTCATGGATCCGCTCCCTCCCTTCACAAACACGGAAGCAGCATGGCGACCAACAGCGGCAGCAGCAGCTCCTCCGACAGGCAACGGATTGCACAGCAAAGATTGAGGATAATTGCCGGGCATTTACAGAGACCGGAGGACGGCGACTCCTCCTCGACCGTCCTCCTAGCCGCGGAGTGTAAAGCCCAGGAGAGCCAGAAGACAGCCGGCTGCAGTGGCGAAGCGAAGACGGTGCCGAGGAAGAGGTACAAGGCTGTGATGGAGCGGTGTGGACGAGGGTCCAACCTCTGTTGTTTCTAGCTTTTTAGTTATCAAGCCAACAAGAGCCGGTGGTGTAACATGGCAGTGACAGACTGGGGTCCCCCCTCTCTCTCTTTTTTAAAACATTAATAACACGGCTAACATGAATAAGGCGGCTTTTAATTAGCGTAGCTTTGCTTTACATAGTGGGCATTCATTTGCTACGGAGGGTGGGTGCGGCTAGCTTTCACTCTCTCTGCTCCACTTTAACGCCTTTTACTGTTCCTAATATATTTAATATGACATATAACATTATGAGAGTGTGGGTGATAGGAAGAAAAGCTAAACAGAGATGTGTTATGTGTGTGTGTGTGGCTATGTTAATCTTCTGGCATGTTCTAACCCCTGAAACCTTCAGTTGAATTAGCAACGTTCGTTATTGTAGCCGTTACGCTGACCGTTAGTGTAACCGTTAGTGTAACCGTTACCGTTACGTACAGTTTAATTCATCAGCTTTGTCATTCAGTGACTGTACATGAGCTGTGTGGTTTATTTCAGCTCACACACTCACTCATTATGTGACTGGCACGCTGCTGTGTTGCTATAGCAATCACTGAGATTTGTTGTTTTGGGGCTGTAATGTTTATATGTATGTATGTAGGAGACATTAAGAGGAGACATGTAAATCTGTGACAATGGACAAGAGGGAGACAGTAGAAACTTCTCCGTCTCAGCTGTGGATGTGATTGGCTAGAACAAGTAGTGGTCTGACTTTCAACCTATAGCCAGCCCAGTTTCTTTTGGAGGACCCCCCCACCTCCTCCGCCTCTCTCCACACTGTGCTGACATCTAGTGTCAGCTGAGAAAAGGCTGCACGCAAAAGCAACACTCAACACTGTGTTAACTGCTGAGTCTGGCCTTGTGAAATATCATCATGTCCCTATTCAGGTCAATGTGACACTCAGTGTGAGATATATTATGTCTTGCAAGCCTTTATCTGTCCCACTGGGTTGTTATGTAGAGCATGAGTCTGGATTTTTATGTAACCAACATGCCGTCCTTCATATAAAAAAATAAATGCAGTCTTTCTTGTATGGCTAGTTAGTCAAGAGGCTTCTTGTAAATGAAATCCTGATCCGCAGGTTAAATGGTCTCATTAGACGTATAACTCCACCCACTACTTCAGATGAGACTTCTCAGAAACATACCAGCTTATTAGACACACCTAGATGAAACTAATGCAGTTCAATACAGCAGCCGTGCAATAAAACGCATCCTGCTTTGATGAAGTTAATGGTAATTTGTTAAAGCGTGTCTATAGAGCTCATTTTGTCAATTTTTTTGGCCTTTTATTGATAGTACAGCTGAAGATAGACATAGAAATCAGAGAGGGGGAATGACACGTAAATTAGTAAATTAGCCGTCCGATGCAGGATTCGAATTCGGGCCAGCTGCAGCGAGGACTGAAACCTCTACACACGGGGCGGCTGCTTAACCCACTACACTACCGACCGCCCCGATTTTGTGAATTTTTAAGGCTGTAGTTTTAGAATAGTGCACTGCGCTGAGAGGTATTTGTTCAGTGGAGTTGTAAATTTGCATAAGTAATTAAAAATGTATGCACACATCCCCTAATATCATCTCAGCTTATAGTATAAGACTGAAATTATCCATAAGTTTGTATCTGTTGTTGTTTCTGTTCAAGGAAGCTTGATTATACTGTAGGGACATCATTCTACATGCAAAATAATGTTAAATATACAAAGTCATTCGATTTGAGCTTACAATACACACAATATGTTGCTAATACAGTTTTTTTTTATATTGATAGAAGGACGTTCAGACGCTGTCAAGCTGCTACAGCATTGTTATTTTATTGCAAAGTTTCCGAGATCCATTTTTCTCTTCTTCTTTTGTTTTATTTCGATTTACCGTAGGTCAAGATGAATCATATATTATAAAGCGCAAAAATACAAACTTGCCACAAAGCGCTCTTGTTTCTATACAGCATACAACATCATCTATCTTTAAACTCTCAAATCAGGAAAAAACCTTTACAGAGGCCCGAAAGGAAGAAGAGCAACAGACGAGCGATCCGTCCTCCAGGACAGTCAAACATGAACAGATGTCGTGTGTACAGAGTCGAGATGCAATCAGGCAGGAAAGAGCTGAGTTTATCAAAACAAATTCATCGAGACTCACTGTCGTGCCCTTTTTAAACGGCCTGAAATTGTCTATTTGCACATAACAGTAGTGTGTGCACTCACTGACCGCAGACACGCTAAGCCCCACGCTCACCCCCTGTTCCTCGATACATTTTTTATTCAGTATGTTCAGCAGCTATGACAGCGCATCACTCGTGGCGAGGATTCATTAAAACACATCTCAGCGCGTCACTCTCATTTCTACTCTCTCCGGGTAATTTATAGGAAACTCTATTTTGGCAGGTATTAATCTTAATTATGGCTTTTACTCCACTGTGGTAGAATCCCATCCCAAGTGACCCCATGAGTTATGGTCGCTCTGAGAGTGGAGAGCTGTCTTTCTGCAGAATGTACACCAGACAGGCTCTGTTCAGTATCGGTGAACAGATACAGTGTAGCATCATGTTTGGTTATCAGTGGTTTTAATGGAATATAAGCATTTCCTGTATTCCAATATGGTTGGTGATTCTGCATCAAATAACAGCGCTGAGTGCTGTTTAAGTGGACGTGCTTGCACTCGTTTATATCTAATCGTAAAAACAAAGCAGCGTTTAAGCTGGCTATGGATATGAGTGCCTACCAGGTGCCATAAATCTAAAATATTTTCATGTGATGGTTACTGGCAGACGGGGAATTTGTTTCTGTGTTTTAGTTCCTGCATTACAGGCTGTGTGCAGTGCATTGTGCATTCGGGAAAATACTATAGGCGTGCCTGTTTGCACCCTTGCACCCTATTGTAAATTTGTCAAGTGATAGCCCGTCCCACTTTGAATGAATGCAAAGGCTGTGAATGATAATACATGGACACTTTCTTCTACTAAATATCGTATGTCTGTGTGTTTAAATGTTAGCATGAGGTATTATATTATCAGCAAGGACTTTCCTCATTCCTCTTGTCTTGTTTTAAATTGCCCAAAACTAGTATCAGCCCACAGGGACTGTGGTGGCAAATTAAGAATAAACCAGGTCACTGCCTCCAGGAATCACCTTCACACTTGCTCTGATGGAATTTAATGTCATGTCTTAACTACAGTGCATGCGTTGACTTAACCTCTGCCAATATTTGTTTTTCCACAGGCATGAGATTATGAAATGGAACGGCTGGGGATACAGCGATTCAAGATTCCTCTTCAACAAGAAGGGCCAAGCTGAATTTACAGGCAAAAGGTATAGCGTATCATATCACATCAGCCGCTCTTAGATTATTCTTATCTGTTGGCAATTTAGAGAAAACTAGCAGGGGACAAGGTCTCATTCACAACCTCTAATCTTGTTTTAGCTCCAGCTGCCCCCGTGTCGAGCTTCGGCATTCATACGTCTGTGTGACTCGAGGCTGGAAGTATGCATTGATCATTTTCACAGCCCATACTGTGAAACCCAGCTTCTGAAATCAGTTGTTGTCTCCTTCCTACGCTCACAGCAATGTGGTGCTACTGCCACCTAGTGGCTGGCATTTGAACTGTTCATTGTTACCCGAGAAGGTCACTGGTTGTGATTTTCAGCTTTCCACAAAGTTTGTTGATCATAAACAGAAACCACTTTCCAATCTGTTCAAAAATGGAACGTATTATGTTTGTATAGTTATTGATGTGCCCCAGGGGATTTGAGGGTAAACCCAGTTATACACAGAGAAGAAAAAAAAGTTTAGTTTGAATATCTGAATATGGCTTCAGTTTACAACAGGAAGAATGTGTCGCGTGATAAGGGCAGAGGTTTAGATGAGCCTTGTTTATGTGATCATGACATATGACTTTGTAAGAGACGCCCGATTGTGCATGAGGATGTATTTTGAGTAATGAGTCAAGCTGAAGAGGATGTTGCACAGCCAATGGTTTCCTCCTGTGAAAGCAGTTGCCACAAACCACTCTGTGCCCTCTCGACTGGAAAGCTACCTGGGCGGCGTGCAGTGCAGTAACTGGGACCGGGGCGCAGTTGAATGAATGTCAGAGACAGTTTTTCTCCTCCTCCGCGGTCACTGTGACAGAGGCTTTTTCATTATAGAGTGTGTTTCATGGTCTCTTGGACAAAGGCGCACCACAGTCCCCTGATGGGCTGGCCCAGGCTTTGCCAGCAGCTCAATTATGCAAGGGATGGCGAGGGCGATCACCCGGACAGCACTGTCACTGCTGCTCTGCTTTGCCTAATAACCTCACTGGACTCAAAACTCACACTCTATTCTTATTAGACACAGGCCTGGTTTTCCAAATGAATAAGCCAAGTCAAGCATTTAGATGTTTTTCAGTTGAAGGCTTTGACTTCCACTACAGGAAATCACTATTACATGTGGCTCAGTTGATTTATTTTGAATTGCTTGTTCACACGATCCGTCTTCCTTTTCACAATGCAGGTACAGACTTAGTGGTATGATCATGCCCGGTCTGAAAGATTGGTTTGAAGTCACGTTTGGAGCCAGTCTGCAGCATAAAACTCCGGCAACAGTAAGTGCAATTCAGATTTATTTGTTGTGTCGTGTCTTCAATGAATAGGCAAAGAAGAGAACTTAGTCTCAGCTGTTTTCTTTCAGCCCGTTTTGACGAGCAGTTCTGTGCCGCCTCCCACTCTAAACGAGGCCTTCGTGGAGGAACTGAAATCCACAAGTATTCCCTTCTCTCTTGACGCAGAGGACCGGGTGTTTCGCGCTCATGGTAAGGCATCCTGGGAGGAGATTTTGGACACTCCCCACCCTAAAAATCATTATTCTCTGATTGTTTAGCATTTAAAAAAACATTTTTTTAAAATCTCTTTCCTGTATTTTTTTCCAGGCCATTGCCTACACGAGATCTTCGCTCTGCGAGAAGGGAAATTTGGTCGCGTTCCAGATATGGTGGTATGGCCAAGTGAGTTGAGAAGCTGTGTCATTTCCGTCTGTTTTTCTCCTCCCACGTAGCATCGCTGATCCCCATACTGGCTTAGGTGATTTAAAGGGTTAATCTCTGCAGAGGCAGGGATATTAATATGTATGAGTGGAGGCTTAATAAGAAGCGTCAGGGGGAGGACGGTTGACACCCAATACTCCACGGTCTGGCCCCGCACAGTACACCCATGAATTATGATTCCGAGATTAGTTTTCTGTTGTTATGGCTGGCACTATTTTATCATGCAAATGAGTGTTGACTGATGGTTGAAACTTGATTAGCACCCTCCCAAATGGGCAGCAAATCACCAAGCAACCGTAGGCATCGTTTCATCCACACCAGCACCAAATTTAACCCACCACAAACACACTCTCATTTTGACATGAGATTTGCATCCCTCAGTAGTTCCACCGAGTAAAGCTTTTTTTTTTTTAAGTGGGGTTTTTTAGTTTGTCGAACTGTAATCCACAGGCAGAAGCAAGCCTGTTTAATTGGATGGCAAAATGCACTAGAATGCAGGCATTTCTCACCGCCTCTAAAAAGCACTTGAGGCCAGTCAAGCACGTCCATGTAGGAAGGTTTTTGCTGCTCTTCCCACCCGCGCCAGTGTGAATGGATGGTGAGCTCTGTGATTGGCCAAAACAAGTTTGTATCGATCCAGCACATCCCACCCCAGAGATCGTAGTTTCATGCAGTCTGACTGCGCCCGAGGAAAGCCCTAGGCAAATCACAACTATCAGGCATATAAAAAAAAACACACCCTGCCTCTCTGCCGCTCCCCCAGCTCTAATGGCTCAGGCCATATACATTTATTTATAGTCTTTAACACATAGTGTTATGTGCCATTTGTTTTATTTCGATTGCATTGTGTCTACTACTTGTTATTATGTGAACGCTTAATTTATGAATGCAATAGAGACAGTAAATGAAAACATTTCCTTTTTATGGTGGCCACTAATTTCTGAAACCATATTCTGTGTCTTTGCAGACTGCCACAATGATGTAGTGAATATTGTGGAGCTGGCCTGCAAACATAATGTTTGTTTGATGCCATATGGAGGTGAGTCATGAGATCTGTAATCAACATAATTAGCTGTCACGTACTGTATACACAGGCCACTAGGTATGTATTTACATTAAATATATTATTGTAACCATCCCATAAATTATTTTTTTTAAAATAATGAGCCTGCATATTCTATGAATGAACCTGTTCAATAACTATGTTTTATCGCATGGCGTCACGCTGGGCCACTAATCTCAGCATATGTAATCACAACGTCTGTGGCTCACTTCCAGCCCGGGGACCTTTTTATCATATCGAATATCGCCCCATGTCTTCTGTCACTCGCTACTGTGAACTATCATCATGACAAAATGGCTGGAATTAATCTTAAATAGAATCACAGCAGTTTGTCAACAGATTCATGAGAATGATGTCAGTGGCACATTGTGCCATTTAAATACTGAAGCCAAATCGTGAAAAAAATTTCACTGTTGCAACACAAATATATAACCTTATATAACTATATATAACCTTCACCACACTGTTTTGTGAAATAATAAAGAAGCTGCGTATTGTTTAAAAAATGTCTATACTATGTCAGTATGATGCCACTTAAACCAAAACAATACATTTTTGATACCTTTCTTTGAGAAATATAAACTTTCTTTAACTTTAAATTTTTTAAATTGTAATTGTAATAAAATCATGCCTAACTTTTATTACTCAGTGCTGCAGACACATTTCAGACAATAAATACTGAGATTTGACACCCAACCTCAGATTCTTGTGGGTGTGTGCTGAAACCATCATCACAGAGTGTCACTTCTATAGTAACTACTGTTTTTCCTCTCTCAGGAGGGACTAGTGTTTCTAGTGCCCTAGAGTGCCCCCCAGAGGAAACTCGCTGCATTGTCTCTCTGGATACCTCACAGATGGTATGTAAACATGGTGTGTGTAAGCGTCAAAAGAGTTCATCTGCACGAATGACAGGAAAAACAAATCAAATGCAGCCTGACCGACGTGAATAACTACGACCATAGTGACACTTATTAGACCGTGAGGGAGAAACTTTTGAACTGTTTTGCATAAAAGAGTGTTTCTAAATTTTTCTACGTATGTAAAAAGAGATTGGAAAATGTAGATAAAATGTGAAATATGCCATTAATATCTTTAATCTCAATCTACAGCCCTGAGAATTATCATAGATTAATTATCTGTCTTCATGATTAAGCACACAGAGCTAATAATCGTGCCTGTGGTCACTCTATGTTCAACCCGTGCTACACTGAATAATCAGGCAAGGTTAGTGTCCATGTTGGTATATTTCTGTATACCACTCATTTTTCCATAGGGAATACTGTTAAAAAACTCAAAATCGAATACTTTGTCAACACAAATATATTATCATTATTTATATTTTTAATTGTAAAAAAAAATAGCATAAATCACAGCCATAATTAGAATTCATGTGTAAGTGGGACACCGCGCAATTCACGTTTTTAACGTGATAAATGTGTCACTTGGGCATCAGCCATTAATTTTGGAATCTCAAGCATGTCACCATGAGCGTGATGATGTTTCATTGGATATGATATAAAATGGTGAACATTGCCAGAACAGTACAGTACAGCCCTTTGATCCAGGCTCACATAGAGGTGATATACAAGCTGTCTGGATGCTGCTGGCCTACCAGGTCACTGAGTTTGGTGCCACAGACACCAGTGACCAGTGTTCTGTGTCAGGGGTCAGAGGTGAGGTGGCTCCAATGGAAGCACATGAAAGAAGCAGTGTGGTTGGAACATAAAGTTTATTACCCCTGGAGAATAATTGATGGCAGGTGTGAAATGACCTCCTGCAGGTAGGGGTAGGCCACGTGCCCAGCGGCCCAAATAAGAGGCATATATTTGGAATTAGATGTTAAATTGAGTTTAACCTTGAGCAAACTGTCTCCGTCCCGGAGCCCCTTGCACACATTATCCTCAGACATGTGACCCGTCAGGCTAGAAGGAAAACTTTTGTAAGCAAACCATCAGGGACGTTTCATAGGCTGCTGCTAAGTGCATGGTAATGTCAGATGACAGACATAGTGATACACAGGGGTTTTTTTTTTATTAGGATCTTGTAAGCTGCATCAAAGGAATGGTGTGTTTTGTGTTAAAACAAATGAAACAAACTGCATCGGGGAGTATTTATTTCAAAACTGTATGGCATAAAGCATTTACAGAATGTTTTATGACCTCCTCCGTCATGTTTGTTTTGTTTGTGTTGTTTCATTCACAGAATCGCATTCTGGGATTGATGTGAGAAAAATTTAACTGCCCATGTGGAATCTGGCATCGTCGGTCAGGATTTGGAGAGATTGGAAGAATGCTCGCCCATCCATCTCATCGCTGAAAGAGCTTACGTTCCTGTAAACTGGTGCGCCAACAATCGAGCCAAGCGACCCCGCTCGCGTGCAGGTTGCCCATGTGCTCAGTCACCTTGGTACTCTTTGCTAGTAGTAGATCGAACCGGGGAAAGGAGTTTGAGACAGGACAGAGTGCTGAAGGGGAGAGATTAGAGTGAGGCGGCGGTCCTGAGCAGATGGCACCATCAAGCTAATTCAGAAAATGGAGACAGAGGGGCATTTGATGTAGAGGAATGCGTGAGCTGCTCAAGCAGACTCCACCTCTGCATTCGACGGGCCATTTTGATGGAGCAGATGGGTGTGCATTATAAACTGCCTTCTAGGGGGAGCGCTTGCCATAAAACCAGGGCCCGACTAACCCCCGCCTGTGCTTCTTATGGGGTGGTTGTACTTTAAGGTCCATATCATTATTATTATTGTTATTATTATTATTACTATGAATGTTCGCCTAAAGATGCAATCTTTTTAGGGGTTTGGTTGCCTTGAGAGAATTGTGTGGGATCTTGATAAACCTACAATTTCTCCTCAGAGCCGTAGGGATGGTGCATCTCATGAAGGTTACTGCTTTTTTAAATTTTTATTTTATTTTATGTGTGTCACATCCCAAAATGCAAGTACATTGTCACATTGCAGTGGCCATGTGGCAAGTAGTGAAGAAGTCCCATACAGCATGTTCAGTCAAGTTAACATGTAGGAGTGAAGTTTCTTTAATTGTAATTTTTACTAGTATGTTTAAAAAAACAAAAAGGGCTAAACGTGTCACATGGTACTGCTCAAGTAACCCGCAGATGTCTCTTTCATTGATTCTTCACACACTGGTTTATATTATTATTAAGGCCGCCCGCAGTAAAAATCTATGATGCCATAAAATCTGAATCTTAGCATTGCAGCAAAACGAGAGCAGAATTCAGCAGCAGAGCTGCGATATTATTATTTTTTTCCCTCCTTCGCATGCTCATTCTTTTTTTACTTGTTATTAAAAATTCTTGTGCCACTGTTTTTCAAATATTTTTGGCCCACTTTGAGCCTGAACAACAAACGTTCCCTTCATTTTTTTTCCTCAGCTTAATGAGAGCGGCTACTGTACGGGCGAGCCTGACTCCATGGAGTTCAGCTCCCTGGGGGGCTGGGTAGCAACCAGAGATTCAGGCATGAAAAGAACATCTACGGCAACATTGAGGACCGGTGAGTCATACGCCCTCCCCTTTACCCTTCTGCTCATGTTTGTTCCAACACAGGATGACAGTCAGGACACTGCAGTTTACTGCACAGTAATTAGAAAGGAAATTATTAGCAGTTTTGTGGATTTACCCTCACCTCCAAAAGTGGTCACCATGCCAAATGCATTCATGCATGTGATATTCACATAAACACCAAATTATAATATTTTGTCAACATTTGCTGTTTCTGTTTTATGCCTGAATAGGTCGTCCACATAAAGATGGTGACCCCTCAAGGGTGATAGAAAAGAGCTGTCAGGGCCCCAGCATGTCCACGGGGCCGGCATTCACCACTTCATCATGGGCTCAGAAGGTTTGCAGCTGTTCTCATATGACTTCAGTACATCAGAGCATGTGGACACGTGTGTGTGTGTGGGCGGGGTTTTTTTGTGTGTGTCTGCAAATATTCGTGATAAAACAGTAACATCAGGCTGGTTCTCATGCTCCGGCTTCTTACACATTAGCCAGCTTGGTGGAAAATGTGATCTGGAGGTGTGTTAGTTAGAAACAGCAAGTGTCCCCCCCCACCCCATCTGTAGTGCCCTGTCCTTGTGAATGCCCACAGAAATACTGCCATATGCCAGGTTCTCCCTACATAATGAGGAGGTTCAGAGACTCTTGGCATCGCTATGTTAAACAGCTGTTGATGCAAACTTTATATTCGCCTACAAAGCTCAGCAATCTGCTCCCTGACTGGCTGGGATCGCCACAGAAATCTCCATTTGTACTCATTAGAAGTGAATTCAGTAACAGTGACCAGCAGTACACGATCAGATGTGTTCAAATATATAATCACAATTGAATAAAGACTGTTTAGACCAGAAGAACTGTCGCGACTGTTCAGATTTCTTTGTTTGTAAAATTTAATTTTAAGAATCGCATGACTCAGTAAGCAGCACACAGTTAGAAAGATTTTCCAGTTCATGATATTCATCGAGTTCATGTAGTTTCCCACAGCTTTACTTCACCAAAAGTCAAATTTGCACAGCAGGTACAGATTCATCAGAGCTCTTCCCTCTATGTTTTAATTTTTCAAGTGTTTAGATCTGTCATTCAATTTGATGAATTCATTTAATCCAGAAATTTATTCATGTCATCATGAAAATAATTAAAAGTATGAACAAGACTTTCATTAATTCAACCTAAAAGTCTCAAAATGTTTGTAAATTTTTGTGGCATATACCAATTCTCCAAAAAAAATAAGAAACTCGATGTGCATTCAGCACTGTGGTTGTGTAACTCAAGCATACGTGTAGTAGGTAGTGTAGTGTAGTGTAGTGTAGGCAAGCTTGCTGCTGGGGTTTGGTGCTATAACAGAGATGGGACAGGACCACACGTCACTGGGACTACTGTACTTCTGGGAGGCCTAACGTTAGCCTAAGAGGTCACCACCGCACAGTCTCATTAAAAATTATCTCCCTCCTCACCCCAAAGACCATATCCTGCAGTCTGACAGCAGGCCACAACAACAGCAACATCAACAAAGCACCACACTAAAATCTCTCATACGATGCTCTGCATGTTAAGTGGAACGCATCCATTTTATCAGAATGACTGTGAAACCTGTGAGCTTCTCTCACCGCACAACAAACCGGGTCTCTCTATCTCTCTGACCTTGAAGTAGCCTGAATGCAAAGTATTCTCTTCTCTCTCTCTCTCTCTCTCTCTCTCTCTCTGCTTTAAGCAGCGTGAAGAATGATTGGAATAATCAATGAAAATCCCTTTCTCTTTAAAAGTCCTCTCAACCGTGTAGGATGTAATGCAAAGTGAAGCCACCCAGTGCTTATTTAATACACAGAGTCAGTTCTCTGATGGCTTCGCAGTGGTCAACATTGTCCGTACAGATTATTTTTTTCTCTGTCTTTGATGCTGAAAGCAGAGAGACTTCATCAAGGACAGCCCCCTCTCCTGCAAGATGAGGTCGGTTTAATAGCGACAGTCGCAGTAAAGATGGTTTAAGCCCCACTCCAGCATTTCATTGCATTGCATTCATCCCCAAGAGAGTGTTTTTCTGACCTTGCTGTTCTTATTACCTACCTTTACTTCTCACTCGCTCCCTTCTGCTTTAGCTCCTCCCTCTCTCTCTCTCTCTCTCTCTCTCTCTCTCTCTCTCTCTCTCTCTCTCTCTCTCTCTCTCTCTCTCTCTCTCTGACTCCTCCTCGCTTGCTCGCTCAGCGGCTCCTCCCACATACTGTCAGGAGGGAGGGGCCCTTTCTTTCCTGGCTGAGGCCTAATGGAGTCACATGTTTTCCACAGGGCCACTAGGGAGCAGCGTGTGGCATTAGTGTCACGTTAGAGGGCTCATTAACAGTCATAACAGGCTCCTAATGGACCGGGCTATATTCAGGAGAGACACATCTCTAAATGGTTGCTGTAACGCAGAACATGCAAGAGGGGGCGGAGGCTAATGGGTTCACTTTGCTAAAATTCACCGACATGAAATTAGCTCTGTGATTTAATTGTTTTCATTGTTGATTATTTGTTTGATTAATTGTTGATTCAGTTCAATGCAAATTAAACCGGCCTTTAAAATGAATTTTTGCTGTGTTTTTAGCTGGAGCAGTTTTCAGAAGAAAGGCTCTTAAAACCCACTGAACACTACCCGCTCAGCACTAAACGCCAGGCAGGCACAGTCAGTGACTAGTTGGTGAACATAGTGGAGCATTTAGCAGCTAAAGAGTCAAATATTTCCCAAGAGACCAAAAACAGAGATAAAAGAGAATAAATATCGGAGCATTTAGCAGCATTAATATTGGATGAATGCTGCTGGATGTGTAACTAGGAAACTGTTTGCTACTTCCACTAAAAATCTGTTGAAACATAAATATGATGTTCACAATTAATTAATTAATCTAAATAATAGATAAAGTGCGTGTGTGTGTGTGTGTGTGTGTGTGTGTGAGGAGAAGTAAAAACAGTAAAATACATAGCAAAATCTTAATGTGGTACGAATTGAGGTTTTTTTTTATTTGTTTTTCTGTTGTTGCCATGCACTTTGTGTTTCTGTTAAACCTTTCCCCAAATGAAAAATTGCAGAAAGTCAAAGCCAGCGTACATTAACATTACAACTAACAACAAACTAACCAAAGAAACATTAGTTTATGATCCAGATTTTGGTCAAATTCTTGTTTGTTCTCTCAGAGGAATCAGTAAAAATCGAAACATTAGCATTTTTGAGGCTGTGCCCTGTGGTGGTGGTGTTTGGCTGCATGTTTTGTCTTCAAACAATCCAATCCATTTTAAAAACATCATGAATAACAGCTTTTAATTGCTCCGTGACAAAGATGAAATATTACAAGCTCCACAAAAATGGCATTTATTACAGCACTGTTTTGGGGGTTGGTTTTTATGTCTTTTTTTTTATCTTTAATCTCTAACTTTTACTTAAAGTCAGATTGAAACATACGAAACATGTGTGGAGGAGGATTTTTTTTTTTTTTTTTTTGGTTTATAGTAAATTATATTTATGTTGCGTACTTAAACAATGGGAAAGAGCATTAGCACCAGGCTACAGATTACTGTCACTTTTGGATAAAGCAGTTGTTATTCCCAGACATATTTTCTCTGTAAGGGAGTAGACACATGAAACATGACTCCTCTGGCAGCAGCAGCTAATGGTCGACAGTTTTCAGGGTCATTAGGTCAGCCAGAGGTTTCGGCGTACCTGTATATGTGTTGCCACAGTTGGCCTCACTGCCTTTGATAGACCCCTGCTTTATTTCCCAGTGCTCTTAGGTTGATAAATCTCGGTTGTCCCCCACTGTGTGGTAGAAAACCAGATATACCAGGTGAAATGTGAGACAAAGGTCACCCAAAGAACCCCCGGGACACGTACCAGAGCCCTGTAAAACGGTCTTAAGTTCCGCTCTTAGAGTGGGTGAGGTCATATAAATTGTGGGAACTGATTTGCTTCTTTTTGTTCGACTCAAAATATCTGTCACTGTGATTTTCTACAGGAACCCTGGGTGTGGTCACCGAAGTAACCATGAAGATCCGTCCCATGCCAGAGTATCAGAAATACGGCTCTGTGGTATTCCCTAATTTTGAGCAGGGAGTTGCCTGTCTGCGAGAGGTTGCCAAACAGGTAACCTGCTAATCTCTCTGCACTCTGTCACTGCTCTCTCTCCCTGCCTAAACATGAGACGAAGAAACTTTTTTGTGTGTTGGAGGTTTGCCTGAACTTCAATAAGCACTTTTAGGTTTCCAGTTGTTTAAAACCGACCTGCCAACAAAAAAAGCAGCAAAACATATTTTTAGACTAAATTGTACTCTCTGTTAAAACCTTACTAGCCTAAGCTCAGCTGTCCACTGTAACGTACTAATGAGACAGTGTAAGGTTTAAACAGACTACAGGAAATGACTTGAAGTCTGTAGACCGTACATGACATTTACAGACATCAAACGATTATTTTGTTTTATTCGAACAAACTAATTTTCTTTATTTTTATTTATTTTTTAGAGGTGTGCCCCGGCGTCTATACGGCTCATGGATAATGAACAATTTAAATTTGGTAAGCTTTGTTTGATCACTCACAACATACACTAGGCCAGTCTAGACTTTAAAGCATGGCACATGACTGCACTCATTATCTCTTGTACACAAACGTAACTCTCATTTAAGCCCTCCGAGTGCTTTGTGGTAACAATTAACTGTGCGTGTAGGACTTGAATCGACCTGGTTTTCATTTTCAGGAAGTGTTTTTTTTCCTTTTAAACCCCAATTTAAGCTTTTTAACAAGCAGCATGATAATAATCATTTGTTTCAGGTTGAAATTTGTACTGTGTTTTTGTGTGTGTGTGTGTGTGTTGGTGTGTGTGTTGGTGTTTCATTGATGCACTGTTAAACCTCTGAGAGGAGAACAATGAATGGCAATGGAGCGTGCAATGATTTTACCTTCTACAGCACAGAATTGTTAAATTGATTATCATTTCTGCAGCAGAATGGCTGCACACGCACACACACACACACACACACACACACACAGACAAAGAATTGAAGCTAGATGAAAAATGACCCTGGCCAAAATTAAGTAGTTGTTACATTGAAATTTTATGATGTTGTTTCTTAAGGTCTAGTGGAATGCATCTGGCATTGCCAGAGATCTCTGTAAAGTTCCCCAGTCTCCAGGGATCTCATTATCTCTCCTATATTTCCACTTTTCACAGAGTAGGCACTTCTTAGCATTAAGTAGGGAAGATGAAGCGACCAGGTTTTTCGCTAATAACTAAAACTCATGGCTCTATGATACCTTCTTGGGCTTATTAGTGGCTTGTCCTCACTTTTAATCATGTTGGCTGTTGAGTAAGGAGGGTTGATGTATTCACAGGTCTTTTTTCAGATTGGGACTACAAGTACAATTTAGCACTACCCGTCTTGATGCACAAGATGAAAAATGAGAATGTTGTAGTCGGTAGCAGCATGTTGATATGCCAAAAAAAAAAAAAAAACAACCACCACCAAACCACAGAGGGGAGAGTTAAAAGTAAAATTCTGCAGGTGTAATTTTCTCTCTCTGGATGTTGAGTATTTAATTAACGAGTATGATGGCTGCAAGAGACCTAAAGACCTGCAATCAAATTTTGGAATGGAAACAATTAGGACACTAAGTGATGAAGAGACTTGAGCATGGAGGGAAATAAATGAACTGTTAAGTCTCGGCGACATCACCCGTGACTTCCCCGTTGTGATTGATAACCATCCCATTGGCCCCAGCCCCTCATTTTCGCTTGTCCACAGGCGCTTTTGTGCGTCCGATCAGGAATAAATCAAAAAGTGTGGGTGAGGAAGACGGATATCGCTGTGTCAACCCCACTTCCCTTCGGAAACCCTCTGATTTATAGTCGCTGTCGCTCGCAGCCACTGGCCAGTTGTAAAGTTATTCAAATGTTACCATTTATATTTCCTCCTTTTGTTTGAAACCCCAAATAAATCTGACTTGCTTGCCCTCTCAGAAAGCTTGGAGGATGCAAGCAGAAGCAGGGTGTGACAAAAATGTGAAAAAAAGAAAAAAAGAATTAGCTGTTTTTCAGGCTTCACTTCTTTGTGCAAGGATGGAGCTGACTTCTTATCTGAAATTTTCACAGGACATGCCCTGAAGCCTCAAGTATCTTCAATTTTCACATCCTTTTTGGACGGGCTGAAGAAATTTTACATTACCAAGGTAAAAAAAAATAATAATTTGAAGCCGGGTTGCTTGCCCCGAGCGTTTCTCATGAAAAATAAATGCACCTCTTTAATCACCAGTTCAAAGGGTTCGACCCCAACAACTTGTGTGTGGCCACGCTACTGTTTGAGGGAGACCGTGAGAAGGTCCTGCAGCATGAGAAGCAGGTTTACGACATCGCTGCAAAATTTGGGTAAGTCAGAGCGCTGAACTGACAAAACACCTGGCCCCAATGACACTTTATTTAACCAGCCGTTATATATAGTAGCAGCTCTTCAGACTCGGCCTTCTACTCAGTAGTTTGTCTCGTTGTGGATTGATGGATCACCTGTGGACGTTCTCCTGTCAGGCCAGCTTTTATGTTAAAGTAGGTGTGGTGTGGGTGGCGAGAGTAGGGCGCAGTTCCCCTCAGGACAGCGCAGGGCGAGAGGACACAGCATGGAAATGTTTCACTGTCGCGATTGATCGTGAAAAGGATCAATGAAGACTTTTGGTGGAAATCAGTTACCTGTCAGCCTGAGAGCAGTGCTCTCTCTATTCCTGTGCCCCGATTTAAACCCCCAACAATTGTTCCACAGATGGATTTATCCTGACATGAATTAACTAAGAATGAATGAATGACTGGAGATTGTGACGTGGCTGCGAAGTCAGATATTTCAACACATTGTTGAGTCTTCACAGTTGCGTAATGGTGGTTTTATGCATGTGAATGTTAACTATTTGTACAATATATCGTATATTATATGACTAAGGGAGTTTTATTAAGATTTTATTTTGAAAATAATTTAAATGTTTTTAGGCTAACAAAACTCTGATTTTGGTCGCTTCTGGTTGATTTTTAAAAATACATCATGTTTTGTTTTTAAAGTTACTTAAAGAGACTTTTTTTTTTTATCAAATGAACCACTATTTAGCAATTTCCTCTGTCTTCCCTGTATTTCCTATCACCAGAACATTTTACAATCTAGTTTTATCACAACAGAACAAATCCAAGTGATAGATCGACGACCGTTTGCTCAAACTGGTCTGCTTCAAACTAAACTAACAAGCACAACAGTGTACCTTACGCATACCAAATATTAATTATGTTGTTGCCTTTCATACAGGAAACCTAAAACCCCAAAAAACTCACAATATATTTCAAGCATGAGAGTTGTACCGTCAGAAACCAACGGCTCATTACAACACATGTTTAAATTCTCGATGTCTGTGATTTCTTCCTTGATAATCCTCATTGATCATTTATTACTATTAGTGTTACTGTTTGGCCCAGTGCCCAGATCTGCAGGTAGCTGGAGCTTTGCCCCAGTAATAGCAAAGCAATTAAATCATAAGAAACGTGTCAGTTAAATGCAGCATCCTGCTTTTTTTCTGCATTATTTCAAATAAATCGTGATCACCCATCAGATCAAGTGCTCGTGATGGATTGGCGCGATTCTGTGTGGAATATGTTCCTGTGCTGTTGGGAAACAGGAAGAAGGGTGAAAATCAATATAGTGATTTTGTAATGAGTTTGGCCTGATTAGTTTGGGTGGTAGATGAAAATTTGATTACCCACTGCAGGTGATGGATGTGTGGCTGACCTGCGGTGATGCACAGAGCATAGCTCCATTGATCTGTACATTGTTGGATTGACAGGCTCCCAGGCAGCCGTTGTGAGGGGAGGCGGTCTGAGCAACAAAGCTAAAAGAAAAGAGCTGTTAAATATTAACCCTGTTATCTGCTTCCAGGGGCCTGGCAGCTGGAGAGGACAATGGGCAGAGGGGCTACATGTTGACCTTCGTCATCGCTTACCTCCGGGTGGGTCACTCCTCTGGCTTTTTTTTTTCCCTGCCTGAGCTGATGGGCAGGTGGGGCGTGCGGGGAGGACGCAGTCTGACAGCAGATAGGATAGTGAAGAGCACAGAGAGGCTGCAGAATGTGACCTCAGGAGGTCTTTGATTTGATCTGGTCACGGTTGTTGTCAGGGGGTCTAACATTGAGGTATCTACACCGTGAGGAGAGCACAGTGGTTGCAGTCAAACTGACAATGCAGAGTTGTCTTAGGTCAGTCCTGTCAGAGGCCTTTATTTAGTCATCACAGAAACATAAATAAGCCACGACTTAAATAACCTGGTTAGTCAAGAGTTTCTGAAGTAATATGACAAATGTATTTCCCACAGCTGGATTACTCCAGTTTCTCTGACATGTGTGAGAGTGAGTAATCAGGTTTCTAATTCGGTTTTACGTGTACACGTGTGTATAACACAAGACATGGAAAATACAGCTGTTACAACAGAGGAAAGCAGAATAATTACACATATCCAAAATAATGCAACAAACACTTGATCTGACACAAAGTAGCCTCTGGAAAAATGAGTCAGTTTGCACAGCTGAACAGGCGCACACACTTAAAGCTCAAGCTCTTAAAAAAACTCTCCAACCTCATCTGACTTTAAAGTTAGACAGACTTGTCCTCTTTCATAAAATGTAACCATCCAAGCAGCAGAACTTTGCACTTAGCTGCAAACAGAATTTTATTGTTAATTTATTTTTTTAATTTGCTAATTTCACACATAGTTTATAGCCACGAGTTCAGACTGTTTGTAAAGATTTAGACTCTTTATTCGTGAAACCTGTGCTCTCACTACAGAGCCTGTACACCCATTGTGCTGTCAGTCTAAATGTGGCCACTAATAAGAAGCACCATTTTATCAAATTTATGCATTTAAAATTAGTAGCCATAGTTGGGTGTAATGGAGAAATCTGATACCATGTGGATTTTACCATAACCAGGCTGCTACTGTGCTGTAAACCTGTTGTCTGATTACCTCCAGTATTCTGGTTTCTTGTGTGTTTAGTGACCTTATATTGTTTTCCGTGCAGGACTTGGGGATGGACTACTATGTGATCGGGGAATCCTTTGAAACCTCTGTGCCTTGGGACAGGTAAACGCACTCATATGAGCTGCAGGCTTTGCTCTGTTTGATTTAAATAGCTGTAAACATTTTTCTCTCCTCACCTCCCACACAGTCAGCCCTGAGAGAGTCCTCTGTCTCCCTCTTGCTCCTGTTAACCCTCCTTTCTTTTATTTCTCTTTGTCTCTGTCTTTGACATTCACCTTCATGCTTGCCCCCCCCCCCACCACCAACCGCCCATTAACCGGCTCTGCGTTGGCGGAAGCTTTGCGTCCTCAGCCTACAAACCTACCATTACTGACACACACACACACACACACACACACACACACACACACACACACACACATACACACACATACACACACACACACACACACACACACACACACACTACAGGAGAGACTTTGTGTGTGTTCTGTGTGAAGAAACACAAAGTGCGCCATATATTCATCTCACATCCACATGCGATGCGTTCTGCATTTTCTACATGGTTTCATCATCGTTTTCTCACACACACAAAAACACACAAAACAACAACAACCAGGAGCACACACACACAGCTCCATGTTGTGTAACATGCCTGACGGGAGAGACCAAGAGATCAGGCACTGAGGCAAGCATATGTGCCTGGCTCATTACCCATCCTCCTCCCCATCCTCCACACTCCACACACGGCTGCACATGCTTAGGACTGGCGGCCATTTCCACACCAGTGGGAACCTCTCCCACAATGGTCGTCATCTTAGTCAGTCTCTCCTCCTCCTCCTCCTCCTCCTCTTTTCTGGCCTTATTTCTTATTTCTGAATTTTAATAATTTGCTCTCTGCTAATTAATCATTTGACATTAATTGTTTTAGACCGCTGCTGTAAAACCTCAATGTCATTTTGCAATTCTGTGTCATGAGGAAAATTTAAAACATTTTCATTCATTTCTTTTTTTTTTTTTAATCTTCAGGGTGTTGGACATTTGCCGGAATGTAAAGGCACGCATCGTTGCGGAGTGTAAAGACAAAGGAGTGCAGTTTTCACCGTTCTCCACATGCAGGTAACGTTTGCACATAACAGTTTTAATCCAAACTGAGGTTGATTGAAGAGAACTCTCCCACAATCCCTGGATTAGGGTGGGCTATCATTAAAAATCTTTAGAGACCAGTGCAGATACAGTGCTTCAGTTTCTGACACCAAAACAACGCTTCTTTAAAGATACGATAATGTTCGTTATCCACAAAACACAAAATAAGCCAAAGTTCTCAAAGTCTGACGTTGTTCTACATTATCAACAAATCCCACGAAAAGACCAAAATCAACTGTGTTAGTTTGTCTTTCGATACTTTCCAACTTCCCTAACAGTTTCAGTCATTTGTTAACATATAGGTTTAAAACCATGTCACAGATTTGTGCTTTAATTTTTAAAAGAGGTCAAATAACTTCCTAAACCAGCGGCACTCTGTAGTTTTTAGTAAATGTTGCTCAAACGTGATTAAATAGTTTATTTGTTACTGTTTTCAGTGGTGAACACCACACATTTGGTGCTCTCGTGAATATTTTACAGCAGCATTGTTAACATAAACCACAGTGAACATTTTAATGAAGGATAGTGTCGCCCAGTGGAAAGAAAATTAGATCATTTATGTGTTTTTACTTATTTGTTGACGATATTGGAGCTCTGAGGCACACAGAGGAATAATATATATCAGAGTTATTGGTTAGAAGGAAAAAGAAGGACGGAGACTTAACCTTTATATGTTGTCAGAAGCAGCCAACAACAACTCTAAAATCACCAAACTTGTGATGTAAATCAGGAACTATGTGATCCAAAAAAACCCACACAAACTTTTTTTGGTACTTGACTTTTCCGTACTTAACATTTCAATCAGTCCCGACCCCCGGTGAGTTGGTAAGAGCCAAACGGACGGACAGACGGACAATCCAACAAACAGACGGCGAGCCGGTTGAGAAGCACCAGGCTTCTGCTCGCCGATCGCGGGACAGATTAGGCCTCAGCCTGATTATGCTGCAGCCATTCATTTCTCGGCCGCAGTCTGTCACATGATTGATTTGTCCATTTAACCTCTAGAACAGTCAGCGTGCCAGGTGATGGGCCATGTCAAATGAACAAGGGCTGTGCACCCTGCTCGTCCACGGGGAACGAGGCGAGAGAGAGAGAGAGAGAGAGAGAACATGCAAACTGGAGAAAGATTTTATTTTTTAACAAATAATGTTTTCTCACTGTGAGAGAATAAAATCCAGTGAGGATATTTTTGCTTTGTTTAAAATAACAAACTGATACATTTTCCGTAGCTGGATCAAAGTGTCAGTTGAGTCATCCTGTTGCTTGCAGTACAAATGTGGCTCAGATGGTTCAGTAAAAGCGTTTGATGGCCATTTAATGTCTGATAATGTTACGTTATTAAAGATGACAGTGCTTCCATGCTGCGTCTGCTTTCAGGAAACACTGTGAATAGAATTGAGGTCGGGGGTTCACTGGGGAAAGCCAGACCTCCCGCTTTACTTTGTCTTCCAATTATGAAGTAAAAAAAATACATATATTGGCTGAGAATGACAAAACAGTGCTCTTTGGATTCATGTAAATGAGATTTTCAAAGCTGAAGGGGAACTCTGAAGTGTCTTTTCTGCTTATTTAAACATAAATCCCACCTGTTTTTCTTTCAGAGTGACTCAGACGTATGACGCCGGCGCCTGTGTCTACTTTTACTTTGCCTTCAACTACAGAGGACTCAGTGATCCAGTAAATGTGTATGAACAAGTGGAGGTATGGCCTGTTCAAACTGTATCAACATTATTCCAGTGAGTTGCATCTGTTGTGATGATATGTTCAGATCTAATATTTCTTCTTCTTGTTATTTCCCAGCATGCGGCTAGAGATGAAATCCTTGCCAATGGAGGGAGCTTGTCACATCATCACGGAGGTACTGGAACCTGAAAAATTCAGAGAGTAGAACATTGAATTGGACGGCAGGGTGTCCGCACCTTCTCCGAGATTATAATTTATGGAAAGAGCGTCGCACTGAGTGGCAAAGACAGCTCGGCAAGCTTTCCCGGCGTGCTCTTCCGCGCTGGCGAGCAGACGGGCAGTGAATGTGCATTTGGCCGGAGATCTTTCACTGCTTCCTTCGACGTGTCCAAAATATGCTCGCGCTCAGCTCAGACG
This sequence comes from Collichthys lucidus, assembly GCA_004119915.2. Taxonomy (NCBI): domain Eukaryota; kingdom Metazoa; phylum Chordata; class Actinopteri; family Sciaenidae; genus Collichthys; species Collichthys lucidus. Next base: position 11,067,398 of record CM014079.1, on the reverse strand, counting down.
AATTGCTCTGACTCGGCTGTTTGTTCATTTCAGCAGTGACCAAATGAAACGTGAGCAGGGGAAGAGGGGCGGCGTAGCAAACCACGCCGGGGCCCCATCAGGGCTAACCGAAATGGCTGCCTTATCTATATTGCCATCCGCCTCGCTGTTTTCATACATCACTTCAGGCTATTCATCACAGCTGTCAAAAACAGTATGCAGTGAATCAGCTGCGATATTAAATCACAATTTTTCCTGAAGGCGGGGACGGGGTTCAAAATTAAAAGATTGCTAATAAAAAGGAGGCGGTGGGGTCGGGGTAAATGATGCTGCCGTTATCGCTGGCTGTATACTGACCTCCAAACGGTGGCCCAGCCACCCCGAGCAGCACAGGGAGGTGACAAGAGGGGGGGCACAGAGAGGAGGGGATATTGATGCAGCTCCCGTGTGCGAGGCCCACTCTGTAATTGTGATTAATAACAGTGGGGCTCGCTATCTGGGCGCAGACAGGCCGGTTTGTCTGCCCACAATCAGCGCTTGACAAATGGAGCTAGTTTCACTGGGTTTTGTGTATCAAACAAAACAGATGTAGTCAAGGATGGTGAGGTGGGAGGGCACCGGAGGAAATATACATTTTTGTGGCCCTGTATTTACAGCAGGTCAGTGTTGTGCTGCGTGGGCGTAGGTAAGGGAATCTGGGCGTGTTGAACGCCGCAGGACATAATACTCAGCCGAACACGACCATGTGTTGACTGCTGTCGGTCACAAAAATACCAGACAGCAACTTGAGATGGTGTCCAGATTTATCGCTTACTTAGAGGCGAAAGCTCAGGTTATACGTTTGATTATTCGTCGGCTCTTAAAGCCAGAGCACCGGCAGAAGTGTCCTCTTTAACTAGGTCACCAGTGTCGCAGCGGTGAAGAGTTGTTGAACATCCATCACCGGGAAGATTCATCCATCTATCAGCCCTGCGCCGCGGCTTCTCCGCCAATACTCCGGCTCGGCCATATCACAGGAACGCAGGGGCCGCTACCTTACCCCGTCTTTCATGTCCTGACCCTCATTTGTCAGAGAGAGCTCAGGGAGAGTGAGAGCAGAGTGTCGAGGGGTTGAGGCTCAGCCTGGGCCTCGACAGTCTCCTCTGTATGAGGGGCGGGGAGGGGGCCACACACACCCGGGGTGCCCCAGCATCTTCACCTCACCTTGTGGCTCTGCAAAGCTTCCAATCTCACTTACTCTGCCACCCACACGAGTCAGTCACTGCACATAAGAGATGGAAAAGTGACCTGATTTTTTTTTTTTTTTCCCCACCTTGCCTTTTCGCCCTGCACTTCCCCGGGCGTTTCCACACAAGAGCAATACGACACAAAACACACACAAAAAAAGAAAAGAAAAATCTGTCATTTCTGAAATAACTACCTGCACTTCTTTGCATGTCTCAGATGCACAGACCAAGCCTGGTGAGATTGATTGCAATAGCAAGCAAAAAAGAGAGAATATGACAAGATAGATGTGTAAATTATCACAGTGATGGAGGCAATGATGCAGTCCCAGCACCTTCTGTTTTCTCCCCTTTTTCCTGAGAGGAGGGGAGGGATGGAGGTGGAACAAGGAGGAAGGACCAAAGAGGAGGAGGAGGAGGAGGAGGTTGTAGCGAGCGGGCTACTTTTTTTGTAGTTATTGGGTAGCAGCTGATTGGTCCCTCTGTCACCATCTGGAAGTGCGTGTGGTATCAGGGTCCCCGGTGACCCTACTGTCTGCCCTGTTTTGTCAGGGGATGGGCCTCACTAGCCCCATGGCTGATCCCCATCTGGGTTCCCTGGCTGGTCTCTGATAACACGACGCGCTTAACGCCCCCTCCCTCAACGTACCCTATTAACACCGTTAGCTCCCCCTGCTAGTGATGCAAAGAGAGGGTGTGGAGAGGGAAGGGAAGGGCGTGTGAACACTCCCATCACACACCTTCCTGTTTTTAGGCCTCTCTATCTAATCTTGTGCGATTACGCCGCTGCTTCCAAGTGTTTGCTCAGCGAGCAGCACCTGTTCTGTTCTCAAATTTATCTGTTTGAGTTTTGAAGTCTCTCTTTTTTTTTTTTTTAAATTGACATGACCTCCAAAAAGTCCAAAAACTTTTACACAGCTCTGTTCCCACGGTATTAAAGTTCCCTTCTTCAGTCACTTGCATTTTTTTCATTCATTTTTGTTTCGTCGTCAGTGAAGCCAGCGTAAACGTCCTTTGAATCTTCTCATAATTAACCTCCAGAAGCTGCAGGCCTGTTTATACAGCACTTGTTTGACTAAAGCTGTAACTAATATTTATTATAAATGCATTATATTGGAGGGGTTTGGTCTTTTTAGTCTAAACATTTCTATCTGTCTCTATCAAACAGAACAAAATCTCCACAAGAATCTTTAAAAAAAAGATTTAAATCTTCATCCGCATTTAAATGATGTGAAAGTTTTGTTAAAGTGGCTGTGTTTACACAGAAACTAAACACAAGCGGCTTTACTGACTCAGAGAAAATCAAAGTTTCTGTTTTATTTGAAGTTCTCTAACAAGAGTTAGGCTCCCCGGTGAGGTTTTCCCAGTCCTCCACAGTCACCAGACCTCTCGCTGGCTCCAGACTCTCCGCTAAGAACCTGTCGGGTACAGACGCTGTGGAGTATGTCGGACTGGACAGCTGGTGAAGCAATGGGCACCCACACTAGGCGTCGTGCCACAGCCGCTCTCCCTCCTCAGGTTGGGGGGTTTGGAAGGAGGAGAAGGAGAAGGAGGGGGGAGGGAGCGGAGGGTGAAGAGCGGCTGAAAGCCAAAGTCCTGCTGACAGAGGACCATTGTGTGGTGCTCCACGGTTGGCTTTGGCACCCTGTTGGTGATCGGGCCAGTGTCAGAGGGCACAGAGCAGCGTTCGGGACAAGCAAGCACAACAGCCTCGTGGGTCAGCTGCAGGAGCGAGCTCGTGTGCACAATGAGACAGAAACACACACAGAAAAAATGCTCCAGTGACTCTGGAGGGAGGGAAACGGAGGGGAGTGGTGGCTCAAAGAGTGAGGGAGCCGGGGACGGCCCGCTACAGCCGCCAGCCGGCCCCTCCTCTGGGAACACACAGAGCCTAATGAGTTTGATAGTCTGCTGAGCTCCATAAATCATGCCATGCAAAACATTTCTCCTCTCTGAATAAAAGCATTTATCACCCTCTGTTTATTCACTCACTCTCACAAGATTGATTGGCTCCCAGCAGCCTGCTGAGCAATCAGCCGTGCCGATTCCTCTATTTCTCCCCCTCGGTCCTCTTCCTTGAGTTTATTTATTTATTTATTTATTTTCTGTCCTCTGTCATTCAGTGGGGAAACTTCGGAAGGAGTGGATGAGAGACACCGTCTCCAATGTCGGCATGGGGATGCTTAAGTCCGTCAAGGACTACGTGGACCCCAAAAACATCTTCGGCAACGGGAACCTCCTCTAATCTCCGGCTTCCTGTCCTTTTTTTTTCTAAAAGCATCTTGTGCATTTTGGATTAATAGATACTAAATGTCAATTTAAAATGAAGAGAGATTTTTTTCATCCAAAAAAGAAAAAAAGAAAATTTTCATCCTGTGCCATTCATTGATTCACACCAAACCTTTTTTTGTTGTTGTTGTTGTTGTTTTTGTTTTCTTTTACATTATATTGCACTTAACATGCTGTAACAATCATTGTCACTCATGATGAAGCTAGTTTCTTGCTGTTGAGTAGTGGCCTCGGTTTGGAGCTCCTTCTGCCACGATGCAACCAAACCTTGATTATTATATTTTTTTATTTTTTGTGTGTGTGTGTCACATTTGCTCATGTTTAACCGTTTACCTAAAAACAAAAATCCTTGCCAACATGGTTAACTGATATGTATGTTTTCACGTTTCTTTTCCTGTGTGTGTGTGTGTGTGTGTGTGTGGCACTTCTTTAGTGGTAAGTTCTAGATGAATGCGCTTTCTAAAGCTCTGTGCCTTTCTGAAGCTTCTGTCTTGCCTTTCTCTCCTCCCACCACACACACTCTGAGTCAAATCCAACTCAGCTATGATGTTTTCTGTGTCTCATCTTTTTCTTAGCCCTCATGCCTTTTTTGTGTCGTACTGACCTATTGCCATAAGAGACTTTTTCTGGACTGTATGTGTGCGTGCCTCTGCCGACTAAAACCCTCCCTCTGCCTCACCCCAATTTTAACAACCTCCCCCCTCCCTCCCTCCCCTCCCCCTTTAAAAGTGCAGTCTGATTACAAAGAGAGATATTCCTTATGTGTTTAGTTTTTTGTACTGAAACCTTGCATGTTTTTTTTTTTTGTTACTGAGAAAGTGAAGTGGAAAAAAAAAGCCATCGACGTCTTCTCTTTCTCTCTCTCTTTTTTTATTTTATTCCCATCATGCCCGCTTCAATGTGACCGCGTTTAAGGCCTCTGGATCCCGGTGCTCACGTTGTACCAAAGACTCAATGCATCAGATCATAACACATAAACATTATGTTCGACCGCCTAACCGTCATGCACAGCTAAAAACTGTATTTTTTTAAATCAGCATTATGCAAAGATGACCCTTCTATGAGCTGTAATATGTAGATATATTTGTGACTGTTACATGTGCTAAAACTTATTGAACCAGTGTCACCCAGAACTTCCTCCTGTTAGCGTACGTGTACTGTGTGAAGGTTTTCAGAGCGGATACTGTAACGTGCATTTTGATACCAGACTTGTACCATTTGTCACTGTTAACCATCTTTTTTTTTTTTTTTTTTGAAGCAAAGTAAAGATTTAGGAGAGCTCTTTGCTGAAGAATCCTGCCGCCTTCTTCTTCTTCTTTGTTTTCCCCTCCTCCTCCTCCTCTTCTGATCTCTGCTTCACATTTTCCCTGGACCACCATGTCCTTTTTAATTCAGAATATTTCCTCCTCCAAATAAAAAGGACTCATTTAGGGACCCTGTCGTCTGACATTTTACTCCCCACACATGTGTCAAAACCTTGCGAGAGCTTTTGGATGTTAATGTACCTTTTTTTGTTATTTTCCACTTCTCCTAACAAGGTAGTAACATCCAAGTACATTTTGTCAATGCTGTTTGTGCAATAAATTTCACTAAAATCGAACCCCGGGTTTTGATTTCTCTCTTTCTCTTTCAAGCGAAACACAACACCGTTCACAGTGCAGACATCTCCCCCTCCTCTCGTACATCATTTCCAATTCAGCTCTTCAATAGTCGCCTTTATTTATGTTGTCAGACAGTGTTAGGAGGGTCAACAGGAGCCTGAGAGCAGGGCTTTTTTTTTGTTCTGTTTTGTTTGTTTGCTCTTCCTCTACCTGCGTCACACTGAGCTCAAGGTAATCCAGACACAGAGGAGTTTAACTGAGCCTGTCTTTTTCTTCCTGACAGGAAGGATTTTTTTTTTTCCTACACACAGGCTCATTTGGGAGTCATCTTCACCCACACAGCCACCCACGCACACTGCTCGCCGACGTCACCGCCACCTATCAACAGCAATACAGCTCAGCCTTGGTCTCTGAAATACACTGCAGCTACCACACTCCTCACGCTGTAGTTTCACACTGGCGGAGGATTGTGTGAATGAATACATCACATATAAATATCTCCAGTGTGTTATATATATTTGTATTCTGTTATCTCTGATTATTCACTGTGATTATTAGAGATGTGTAACATTTTGTTACACATCCGCATGTTTGCAGTTTTAATGTTACCTTTCTAATGTGCACTGTGCAATTTTCTTTTTTTTCCCCCTCCAGGTGCTTCAAATGTGTCTCAATGAATTGTGCGTATGTCTGCAGTATTTCATTGAGATATATTTCATGTGCAAAGATGCGTTTGTCCACATGAGGTCAGCACTGCACCGGAGTGATACTGAAGGCAGAATCAGTGATGGAGAAGGTAATTCAGAAATACTGGAATATAAAAATACTAGTTCAAAGTAAAGCAAAATGTACTCATAATGCAGCTTTACTATTATTTTATTAGGTTGTTAATACTAATGCATTTAAGTGTGAGTAGTATTTTACTGTAGTTGGTTGAGTTGAAGCTCATTTTAATTATTTTATGAACTGTTGAGTAGTTTGATCTATAAAAATGCATCATGTTTTATAAAATGTTCATAATTTATGCATGTAAAATGGTTCTAAAGTAACTAAAGCTCTCAAATAAATGCAGTGGACTACAATAATACAATCTTAATACAATAATACAATCTTAATACAATAATACAATATTTCCCTCTAAAATTGTAGTTGAATAGACGCATAAAGTAGCATGAAAATGGAAATACTCAAATAAAATATCTTAAATTTGTACTTTGGTGTCATAATAATCCAGAAGACCTATAGCAGCATGTTTTTATTTAAACTCTGAACAGAAACATTGCACATTTGCCTTTTCATGCCTTTAAGGTTTCTTTCAGTTTAGCCCGCCGTAAATAAATCCAAAGAGTCCAAACTGGGAGAGAAGGAGGAAAGAAGAAATACAAGAAGCACGTTACATTGCAAAAAAGACAAAGTAGAAGTTGGCCACGTTTTGGAGACCTAATAGAAAAATAGAACAGCGAAATTCATAATTCACGTAACATGATGCAGTAGAATTTAAATCATGCATTTCCGATGAGATAATGTGTTTACTGATGACGTTCAAAATATGAGGTATTTGTCGGCTCACATGTTTGCTACATCCTTAGCAAGTGGTTGGATTTAATACTGCATAAAACATGCGATTCAAAAAGATTTTTACTGGTCGACTTCAATTCAGCTCTTCAGCTAAGATACAGTAGAGCACACAGATCCATGCCACACAATGTGCACAGTCACGTTTTCAACTCCAATTAACAAAGCTACAACACAATTCATAAGGCATACCCCACCCAAATAATAATAATAATACTAATAATAATAATAATCATAGTAATCAAAATAATAGCTTGTGACTACATGGGCACTTCAGTACTACAAGTTTCGGTGTCTCAGTCTTCTTTTGGAGGTTATAACAGCTCGTTCAGTAGCATTTGTGAGCCTTGAGAAAAAGGTCAAAAATCAGATTAAAAACAAAAGACGTGTTCGCTTTTTTTTGGCTTTAAATAAAAACTGAACCCGGCAGCTGCTTAGCTTAGCTTAGCATAAATACTGGGAACAGAGGGGAACAGCTAGCCTGGCTCTGTCCAGAGGTGACAAAATCCACCTCCCAGCACCTTTAAAGTTCACAAATTAACATGTTATATACTTTTATTTTTTTTACAATGTGTACATGTGGCAGATGATTTCTTGGCTCCAACCGAGACTGCAGGAAAATACTGGTCCAACACATAACCCCTCATAAAACACTAACCTTTGTTTTTTTTCTTCAAATTAAACAAAGAAAATATGTTTTAGTTAATGAGCTTTATTACCTATGAGACACGATGGTGGATTTCTCTCTTTATATTCTTTGTGCTAAGCTAAGATAAGAAGCGTTCAGCTGCAGCTTTATTTAAAAAAAAAATATGAGTGGCGTCCTCCGACTTTCTGCCAAAAAGCAACTTCTTTTAAATCAGTGAGGAGTTTATATTGAACAAACTTTATGTTTCCGCTAGCAGTGTGTCAGTTTTTTTCTGCAGAAATTAATGTGATGTCAGAATTACTTCATCAAGGCACATTGTGTGTGTGTGTTTGTGTGTGTGACGAGTGAGACCCTGCGTTTATAAAATTGGGCAAAATATATTTTTGTATGTATATATAATGTTATTATGTTGATGCTTTGTGGCTAACATGGGGTCAAGACATACCTGCAGTCACTGGTTTACAAATCATGGCAAAAAAAAAAAAGTCATAGTTGAACATGGATTTCCAAACTATCTAAGAATCTCGGTGAGGAGGGCCATGCATTTTTCATTAGGATCCTAAAACAAGGCACAGGAAGGGAGGGAGCACAGCACTCAATTTGCAATGCAAGCGCCGTCACAGGTCCTGCTGTTCCTGCACCCCTTCATCCTTTTAGGAAACTCTACAGCCACATTACAATCCAGAGCTTACAGGATTTTTAAACAGCACTTGTAAATAACCCAATAGCATATGTACAAATTTACAAAAAAATATTATGTCTGTTGCCCCCTGGACAAAATGTGAGCAACGAGAGAGAGAGAGGTACCGAGAGCAAAACGAACCACAGCAGAGACAAGCATTCCTCTTCGTTATTCTCCATGCCTTTTTTTGTGCCAAAAAAAAAAAAGAGAAATCTGTGCAATGCCCAGAATAGTTAGTGTTAGCTCACTGGTTGACATGTTGACACAATGGTTTGAGTTTCCCCTTCTGACATGGTGTCATCAGCTGATTTGTAGCTGCTCCGACAAGCTTGCCAAACACAGCTCTGTCAGCCTTCAGCGCAGGAAGACTGAAGGGAGCAGAAAAACTTCTATGATAGCGCCGCACTCAAGTCTAAAGCTCATCTCTAGTAGCAAAAGCGAAGAGGGAGCAGAGCCCAAGAACCTCTGCATGCACTGCACTGCCTTCTGTTGCAGGCTGCATTTTAAGAGGAAATAAGCTTAAGAGGTCAGCCCTGGAGATGGCAAATCAGAAGCTATTTAACTGGTTTGGATGGTTTGCCATCAGCGTTGCCGCTGCAGCACGGTGTGCTGCCCGTTTTGCCCACAGAGCAGCCACTTGTTTCTGTGCTGTCACCACTGCAGGGGCTCGCCGGCGCGGATACACTCTGGCCACGTTGTCTCTTCTTGTTCAGTTCCTCCCATTTGGCCCTGTTCGCTTTGATCATGTCAAGCATCGGCTGAAGTTTGGGATTCAGCTTGACCAGAGTCTAGGGAGAGGAAGAAAGAGGAAGCCGGAGAAAGATGAGAATAGAAAAAAATATATGTGACATTTTCAGTTTTATTGGTATATTTTGATGTTTCATACAGAATACCATATTTATATAATGCCTGTGTTTGACATATCTAATGTCCAGCTACCTGCATTAAGAAATTATTTCATTTAATTTGTTGCAACTTGAGAAACTGATTTCAAATCTTTATCGTGCTGCAAACAGGATATTTTTTCTTCCTTAAGAGTCACTGATGAGTCTGGAAATACCTTCAGAACAATCAGTTTTCAAAAAAAACTACAAAGACCAAATTTCTTTCCAAATCGATCGTCTTAATCTTTATGGATTTGTCTCATGTGCAGGTCAAAAGAAGAGAAGTATCTAAAAGGAGAACGATTTCCCTTTTTTCTCTGCAACACACATGCACATTGGGACACACTGTCATTGGTTCGTGCACCATCATTATTCCACTGAGTTAGACTCAGAAGAAGACGGAGTAGAGAGAGAGAGAGAGACTGTCATATGGCGGGGTATAAAGATGGAAGGTTATATAATGGGGGATTAATATTCCACAAAGTAGTGAGCCACCACCAGGAGAAGGAGATCAGCGAGATCAAGAACGAGATCTCTTCCGCCCACTGACAAAAACCCTGCCGCCTCTGAACTTCCTCTGTTCTCCCCCTTGCAAATTTAATTGGCAGGCAGCATGATAGTGAAGCTCCATATCTGCATTCTCCAAACATCAGCTTTTACACGAGGCAGTGTGCAGACAAAACCCCCCACGCAGACAACACACACACACACACACACACACACACACACACACACACACACACACACACACACACACACGGCTTTGATGCTTCTTTATCTACACCACACACAGACAGTAACAATGGTGAAACCGGAGCCCGACGAAGATTAGTCTGCTCTAACTTCTGACACTGATCCTGGGATAATTCAATAGATGTGAAGATGATCTATTGTTTGTTTTCTGCTCGTGATGACTAAGAGTAATGTGTTTAATATGACGCTAAAGACAAAGGGAGGTCTTGCTTGCGTGTACAGTACAAAAGAAGAGAAAATCAAGAAGGAGTCAGCTGCTTTATCCTCCACTCCTTTCATGAATTTACCTTCAACATCTCTTAACAGACCTGATCTCCTCAGTAAGTCAGCCTGCATCTTTCTCCCACACAGCCTCTGCTGCCGGATGTGGGAGGAGCAGGTGGGTCTCTCTTTGACGTCATTCAGGGGCACAGAGGAGGACACAGTATAGATTTCCATGAATTCCCTGAAAGATAACCACGTGCTCCATCCCTGACCCTAACGTTTGCCATCCTGCATCTCCATCGGAGCGTGCAGTCGAAGAGTCGGCCCCCTCGCTTTTGTTTCATTACTGTGCTGGCAAAGCCTAAAGTACACTGTCAGTGATGGGGATTTAACATCACAGCATCTCTGTTCACACACTCTGATCGAGTTTTTCTCGCAGTCAGAAAGTGCACACTCATTCTCCAAAGAACAGAATGCGACCTTGAAGTTGATTCAGAGCTTTCAATAAAAAAAAAAAAATGTAAAAATCCTTTTCAGTGAAAAATCCGTGGCTGCCAAGAAAGTTGAATAGTTGTCGGTGACAGTTTCATTGCTGGCGTCAGTAGGAGGTGTTGGTGGTGTTGGGGGACAATAGCTAGAGGAAGGACGGCGACTATAACTGATGGAAAAGACTGATGTGTGACAATGAGGGGCCAGAGAGCGGTGAAGCTTGAAGCGTTACCTCATACAGCGGCGAACAAATTCCATCAATCCACTCCAGCTGAAGCCCCGGCAGCTCATCCTTTCTGTTTCGGTCGAAGATGGCCTGAAAACGCACAGAGTTGAAAATGCATTTAGACGTGTGATCCTGCTTACCATAAAGGCCACAAGTCAGGCTCACGGTCCCTAAAGTGCTGCTAAACCTCCCACAGCTCTCGAGACAACTGAGTTTATTTCACACCCATTTTCTATTCTACTTCATTCCTCCTGCAGCCTGGACTTAAGAGGGTCCGCCGAGGCTGTGCTTCAGAGATAGTTACTGGGCTACGACTTAGAAGTTAATATTTAATTTCCAACACCCACACACACAGAGCGGTAAAGGTTTGACACAAGCGGCAGACCTGAGGCTACTGCATTAGTTATTTCAGAGGGGAGGCAATGTGGCCGGGCTCGATTAGTCAACAGCCATTAATTGCACAGAAAGCTGTTGGTTTTTTCTCCCCCCTCCTTTAAGAACTTACAACACAGTTCAGCCTTCAAAAGCTCCTCAATCAAACACACAGCACTCCTCCTCTATTGTGGTGCCGCAGCTTTCGAGTACAGACTGAATGAAGTCAACATCTTCATGAGGACCAAAGTCTTACACTTGCTGGTGTTGTTACGCCTATTTTCTTCCATCTATGTGAGAAAAAGGAAAGATCTCATGGAGGCTAATAGAAAAATACAAAAATGTCTCGTGTGTTTACAGCTGAAGGAATAGAAATAGAAAGGTCAGTGTTTGCTTTGAATCCTGTTTGTAACAGTGACGGTTACACGGTCCAAAGTTTGCTCTTGGCACAGCAGCGAGAGGCAGTGGAGCGGTCGAGCTGACCATTCATTTTCCTCACACTACGAGACACGAGCTCTCGTGTTTCCCTACGCAGTCAGTGTGTTTTGAAAAACTTTATCCTCGGCATCACCCGTGAGGTCAGAGGTGAAGCCGAAAGCGCAAAAAAAAACAGAGAGGTGGTTGGAGGTAAACTCACGGAGGGCGTGAGCTTCAGCTCCGATCGTTCTCTGTCGCCCTGCTCGAAGAACTCGCTCGTCACCAACTCTGCCACCTGCAATGAGAGAGAAGATGTATGTAGCTGCGACTAATGATTCGTTTATGATGGTTATCGATCAATTGATTGTCTATAAAAAGAGGAAATTGTGGAAATGTCCTAAAGCCCAAAATTGAAGATAATCTGCCTACAATAATGTAAGACAAGGGAAAGCAGCAAATCCCTGAAATATTTGACATTTTTGTCATTGTTTGCTTTAAAAAATGACTTAAAGGTCCAGTGTTTAGGATTTAATTAGCAGTGTAGTTCGACATTGCAACCCCCTCACCTCACCACCCTCTTCCTAGGATGAAGAAGAAACTACAGAGGCCACAAAACACGCTATAAAGCCCTAATAATAAGCCATACGTTTAGTTTGTCCACTGTGGGCTACTGTAGAAACATGGCGGACTCTGTGGAAGAGGACCCACAACAACATTTCTTATTTTCAGGTGATTCAGGTGAACATTATATTCCCTTTATATAAATAGAATCCAACACACTGGACCTTTAAACGCCTAATCGATTATAAAAAATACTCTCTAATTATTCTTCTGTTGACCGGTTATTAACTGTTTGAAGTCTAGACTAGATCACTGGTTTATAAATACATTATTTCATATATATAAAACAGCATTTCTCACTTTGCGTGATATTTCCCAGGGTTTAGTGACCGCACCGAGATCACACGCTGTCATCATCATGGATCTGAGAGGAATCAGACAGATTTATGTCACGTGGTGCTTTATGAGTTTCACAAAGACAACGACACACCACGTCTCTGTGTGCATGCCGTTACCTGCACATGTCTCTGTGAGCCTTCACGTTCCAGTTGTACTCGCCATTGCTGACCAGCTCAAAGAACATGTTTCTGTTCCTGTAAGGAGAAACAAGACATCTGTAACTGACAGGCAGTCCACAAGGGGGCGGTATTACCTCACAAAAAAAAAGCTTTCAGTAAACAGACTCTGTGTGCTTCATTGTAAATTAGTTGGAGCCACTGGAGTCAGGTAAGCTCTGTGGACGTCTCACTAACAGGAGATTTAACAGTTTAATAAGCAGCGTGTGTGTGTGTGTGTGTGTGTGTGTGTGTGTGTGTGTGTGTGTGTGTGTGTGTGTGTGTGTGTGTGTGTGTGTGTGTGTGTGTGTGTGTGTGTGTGTGTGTGTGTGTGTGTGTGTAGCAGAACATACTCAAAGTAAAGTGTGAGGTCTGTGGCCAGAATGGACTGTTTCAGCAGCTGCATGAGGTCGCTGTACTCTGTGGACGAGAGGTTGGAGAAGATATTGTGACCCTGTGGAGACACACACAGAGATAACATGATGAAGAGTCACTAGACACACACAGAGCTTCAGATAAAAGACGAGTTATGCATTACATTTAACAGTCTGCATTGCTCGTTACATCAGTTAATATTACAGACTTTAAAAAAAACATTGACAATAATGCTGACGCAACAATACACAAGGGGCTGGTGTTGAATCTGTTAAGAAATTCATTGTGCAATCTTAAAATATTCTCTCTCTGGTACATATTTTTGATAAATGTGTGCATATTTACAGTTGGAGATTATTATTATTTGATTTATATCAAATAAGCATCAAATAATGCAGTGACAGAAATCTGGGACTAACAGATAAATAGTTCAGAAAATACTGAAAAATTTGTTGTTTGTTGTTGATGAATGTTATGAAAGGTTTTTTTGTAAACTTTATAGCTTGATTTAAGTCTGATCTTTTCAGTGAATAGTCCAAAAGATTAAAATAGTAATTCAGTCAGATTAGAAAGTAAATTAGGGGATAGGGAAATAAACCTCTTCTGGTATAGTGATGGTATAAATGGTGCCAAATATGCCCAAATGCCCGTTTTGGAGATTCCGCCTAAATATAGTCTGTACTAAAACCTCTGTAATTTTGTTCTGCCTCACTTTATAAGACTCAAACATGGCCGAGATAATGTCCACATATGTTGCAATGTTTTTATTTAGATTTAAAGCTGCAACTGCATCATTTTCAAAGAGATACTTGTCGTAAAAGTGTGATTTTTTTATTAGGTGGAAATGAAATCTTTCATTTATGCTGTGTGCCATCTTAATTTACTCTGGGCCAGTGACATACACACTGACACTTACACGTCTGAACAAATGTCACGAGTGTTCTTTTTATTATGACACCAAACATTATTCAAATAGACCTTGTAGTCGCAGAGATATACTACTATTCATTTTGGGTTTGTCATTTCCGAGCAGAAGCCTAAAATATTAAAAATAAGTTGTTAATCCCAAGTTTACCAGCTTCATGCAAGCACAACACTACACCTGTTAGCGACGAGGCAGAATGACAATGACGTGTCCAAAATCTGGCCCAAACGTGTAACAATAAACTGAATGAATCCATGAAGAGGAGGACGGACGCCAGCAGCGCTTAATAAGTAAGCAACGTCTCTCACTTGAGGCTCTCTATCATTAAAACAGGCCTCTCCCCATCATGTATTATACATTCATCCACCACTTAGGCTCCCTCCTCTAGAGGACGGATTGAAAAGGATGGAGAGGTCTGTCTGTGGAGAAAATAGAAGACGTAGAGGTGATAACATGGAAACAGCAGGATGAGAGGTGATGATGCCAAATTAGCAGAGCTCTTCAAGACTGGACGACCACTCTTCTTTTTTTCCCTTTTTTGAACGCTGAGAAGTCTAAAGATCATCACGGTGCGCCTTCGTGAGCTCATGTGTTCCCATGAAATATTAAACTAAGTGATGGCAGAAACACAAAAAGGACTTCTCTCGTTCTGTCACAATTGGAGCGGATGAAGGAGGAAAAATAGGAAGCGAGAACGATGAGAGGAAACGGAGCAGTACAAAGGGGAGCGAGTGACGTTTAAAAGTTTACATTTTAAATGTGCGTGGCTGGGCGGATTTGAATCGTGAGCGTTCTCTTCTACTCGAATTAGCCACACTATTCATTTATATGCTAATAGGACAGCGGTAGTTCAACCCCAGTATCAACAGAAACCATTATGATATTCCAAGCAAACATTTGTCAGCTTACTGTGTTGTCAGCACCGTGATAATGAAGCCACTGGAACATACCCTACTAAGCCTCGTCTCAGCTGCTCCCTCCAAACGTCTTTAATTATAACTTCATGCAAACCCAGTCACCTGGTAAAATGTCTCTCTCTCAACCAATTACCACCAAATCCATCGCCTCTTTAATTACATTGATTTGAAGGAAGCACGAACTATTTGTTTACCCGCTCGCATGCAGCAGACGTCGAGGCGCCACATCACATGGCTGCCTTCAGGCGCGGCGGTGCACAACAAAGGTAAAGTAAAAGGTACTTTGAAGGAATATTTCTACATTATAGATATTGATAGTTTAAAAAGAAAAAACACAGCTCTGATATTTGCCTGTTAATATGAACCAGCAGCAAACTGTAACTCCACGGAAGTCATTTGATGTGTCTCAGTTTGCTCACTTCCACACTTACACTTGTTATTTTGAGTATCTAAGTGCTTTCACACAGTCGAAACGCATGCAAACCCAGTCACCTGGTAAAATGTCTCTCTCTCAACCAATACTGTGTACTGTGAGCGCGTGGATCGCTGGACACTTCCCACCTTCAGTGGTCGCCATTTTGGGGGAAAGCACCAACCGGCGTTGTGCAAATTGCGGCTGAGAAAGTTGCTGGAGCTGCAGTGTTTGCGGCGAACGCCATAATCTTACAAAGTAAGTTGTACATATGTTTTATGTTTATATTTCGCCGTTATTGCTCCATACAGTTGCAATCTGGTAAAGAAGGAAAAGCAGTAAAATGTTATGCGTCAGTGTGTTTCCCGTCATGTTGAAATATTCCCTTAAGTAATTTAAGTAAGTAAATAATCTTCTGAAACTTGATGTTCCCCTCTGCAGGATAAAAGAGCTTTTATCATGATGAGATGAAAACGACGGCAGGATAAGCACAGGTGATAGTTTGTGGTACTGTTTCTGTCATTTTGTAATGTAAGCTAAATAACAGAATCACCTCTCAGTGATGCATTAGTTGTATTAGGTTGCATTAGTTCTAGCTACATGTACCTAATAAACTGGCAACCGAGTGCCCGTCTTGATAAATGACCCTTAAAACCAGGTCATAAAAATATAAAAAGCACAAGAGACGGCAGAGTAAACAACTTTAAAAATACAGCGTGCTGTTAAAGAGTTAGGAGCTCGGTTGTAGATGGCGTTCGCCACGGCTCATGTGCGTCTGAAAAAGTGTTGCACAAACACAACATGCAGCGGTGGGCATTAGCAGAACCTTCATGGTAACTGCATTGCAGCAGATATTGAAACATAGTGCACCTCGCTCTGCAGGATCATAACAGCATGGTTGAAGTGGTGGTGCTCCAGCGTAGCAGAGGTCCCATAAAGCAGAGCGAGGGCTGAGCCCGTCCTGACACACACACACACACAAAACACACAAACACACACAGGGATCAAGAAGAGGGATAACATCATCAGCATTCAACACATACTGAGAAACAAAGTGTGCTGTTGAGTCTGTAATTCCCTCTCTCTGCGCTCTGTCATCAACTGATGGCTCAACGATAAAAGAAGCTGGAGAGCCATAACCTTAAACTGCAGCTGAAATCCAACATGGGACATGATTGTCGTTTAATGTGGAGAAAAAAAAACATGTCTTGGTGTACTGAGGGTGAGGCGTGTGTGTTTTTATTTTAACTTTAGTTTTTGGTAGTAAAAATACAGCTAAACTGAACATATGTGGTGATTTTAGTGTGCTCAGGGTTAGGGCAGTAAATTTTAAAGCTCTGCACTCCAGCACATTGGATTTGAAACAATGACTGTGAGGTAAAAGTGCTGACTTTTAGCTGTATAGAGGATATTTCAGGATGTTCACATCAGATGTTCTTGTGAGCGTTGTAAGGACTCGTTGCCCTCTTCATAAATAAATAAATAAAAATTTGGGCAATGATCCTAAACATAGAGGTGGACTGAAGGCAAACAGTCTGCAGCACGGGTCTGACAGAACAATAGCAGGGAAACTATCAAGTGCCTGCTCATGTGTGTGGGTTGTAGACTTCAAACAGTCAGAAATCACAAAGGATTTTACCCTAATTAAAACAACACAATGATATTTTATTAGTATTATTATTTTCCTGCACCCTAAAAGTACCAAAAAATTACATAACCCCTGCGCTTTTCATATGCAATATTCATAAACGCCCTCAAATATAAGCACAGACTCTGCACTTTAACCTCGTAGTTATTGAAATTCGTATTCAAACTGAATGAGCTGGAATACAGAACAAGAAAATGTGTCACTCTCCTGTTACTTTATGGCTGAATTCCAGAAAAAAGACATTTTGCATGTTTGCAGCAAGTGTTGCTGTGTAAAAACAAACAAATCATCTTAGTTTCCATCCTGGTTTCACATCTAGTTTACTATAATAGCCTTTGTGAGGCCACAGAACACTGAGTTTAAGCAATTTAATGTACCCGCTGATCTAAATGTGCTCAGAGTCAGCAGTGTTTACAGTCTCTTCGTTAAGCAGACCCTTATATAAGCCTTATACAACTTGCCACTTGACTCTTGCTGATCTGGGCTGGACTACTGCAGACTGCTGCAGGTGGGAAAAACACACAGTGTGTAGCAGTGTGTAGGAGGGAGCGGGGTTTATGTGTGTGTGTGTGTACGGCAGAGACAGGGATATAAAACGCAAACACTTACTTCGCCTGGAAAGCGTTGTTGGTGCCCCTGTGGTCCAAGTCGTGGCACACACAACCTACAATAAGCGCTAAGATCTCCACCTCTGTCAGAGTCTCCTGGAAGCCCGCCGTCTGATTGGCACAGAAGGAGAGGAGGCCAGTGAGAAAACAAGCGCACCCTTGACTGAAAACACAGCATCCTCCTAAAAAAAAACCCAGCATGTCCCTGGATAGCCAGTGAGACTGCAGTAACGGAGTCACACAGGGAGCTTTATGGCTTGGATGAATGGGTTCTGGAGGCCATGTGCTGAGTGAGTCACGATAGGTCACTGTGAGGATAACGGCAAAGATAGCACGGCCCTCAGCCCACTCATTAAAACACATGGCCGGAGAGTGGAGGTGCCCAGAACAGCTTACACACTACTATTTCATTTCCCTCTGCCAATGATCAATTCAGATGGGACACCGTGCATTAATGCTGTGCTTGATTAAATGAACTACACTGTGGTGTTTGTATAGGAGCATAAGTGTGTGTGTCTGTGTGTGTGTGTGTGTGTATCCCCAAGGACCTGCTGGAACAGCATAAAGTAACTCTCTTGGGGTCTCTGTTCTAACAAACATGTTGGCTGTTTGTGTAGTTTGTAGCACAATGAGGCGCAACTTGAATCTCAGCGAATTCAGGATTCAAGATTCAACTAGCTGCTTTTAATTCATGCTTCATAATCTGCTGGTTCATTCATCAGCTGTTCGGAAACCAGCTTACTAGTGAACGTCCCGCGTCATGTTCCTGCAGGTGTGCAACGCATCACAATCTCCAGCGATGATATGAAACAGTACACACTTCCTGCCTCCTAAGTAAGAATGTTCGGGAAGAGCCGTGGAGATTAATAAAAGGAGATTGCAATGTAGAGACGATTCAGAAAGTTATTTAAGTTTTAGTTCGGTTGTTACAGATCATCTTTTGTGAAACAGACCAACAGAGAAAGGAGATATCTGTGCTGCCAGATCTCGCAAGAGTCGTGTTGCTGCTGAGACAAAGACAAACTCAAACAAAGTTCATCGTCTCCTGAATATTGTCATTTTAGTGTCAAAATGTTTAGAAGATGCATGTTCACATTCACTTCCCATTAGATTCCATTTAGCAGACTCAGTAGACCTGCTGCTGGTCTCTTAAAGTGGAGCGGCAATGACTAAACCCACCCACCCACCTGATCATGTGATACCTTCATGCCAATGTCTGTTTGCTCCACCCACCTCAACTTCCAGTGACGGAAGAAGAATTACGATTATATAAGTAAGTCCTTTATTCAAAATCCTGACTAAAATGTAATGATTCTGCAAACCTATGGACGTTTGCAATATAAAATTGTATGTTTTCCCTCAAATCTTTTCATTTTTGTAAAATATTATAACAGTTTGAGCCTCAAACAGTTCAAAAAAGAGAAGTTTAAATGTGGAACTGTTGTGTAACTTGAGTAAATGTACTTAGTTACTCTCCAGGAGCGCTGCGACGATACCAAATGTGCCAGACATTTGGTATCGTCGATTTAGTCGGTGATCAACAGCATGATCGTTACCGTTAGCATTGCAAACATGCACTGGCAGACGTTGAAGGCGTGTCTCCAGTTGTGATAGAGAACCATCCTGTAGTTTTTTCTGACAGTCAGCAGCCATCTGCACAGTGTCTGGAGGGGGAAGATCGAGAGAGAGAGACGAGCACATGGATCAGCAGTTTTCATGAGGACACATTAGGAAGGAACAGAAACACATACAGAAAGTCGTCTCTCACCTCATAGTCGATCTTAAATTTCTGCACCATCCCCAACTCCATGAACATTCTCAGCGCGGCCGTAATCATGGCGTCAACGTCCAGAGAGAAGTCGTCAAAGGAGAGCTTATCGATGCCCAGCTCGCAAACAAGGGGGATGTTTGCAGCCTGTTTCGTCGTGGCGGCGGAAAAAGAAAACATTAAGAGTTCAGAGAGCAGGAGAGGATGGAGAGGTCAGAGGACGCCGTGCTGTTTTTAGATGATACATGGAAATATGGAGACATGCTAATTAAGACTCTGAGGACTCATTCGGAGAGGGTTAAGATTAATGAGGGAGCTTCACAGAAGGATTTTACTGTTGTTTACCTTCAGAGCTCATTGACAAACTGCTTCTATTTTTCATTATCATTCAAACAAAAACTTGCGTGATTCCAATTAACCATATTTATACCGAAGCTTCCACGTCTGCTGTCTTCAGTGTGAGCTAATGAGCACACAGCAGAGCAGATACAGGGTTCCCACACCTTTTTCATGAACAAATTCAAGCACTTTTCAAGCACCTTCAAGCACCAGTTTTTCCATTTTTCCAGCACTTTTAAATAGGTAGCCTACTAGTTGTGTTTGCCATGATGGTCATGGGAAGCGCAGCGGTGCCACTGTATGGCATAATAATATGGGTCTAATTAGCATTATTTCATATGGTGGTAGATTGACTGTTTTGATTTTTAACTAATTGTGAATTGGCTTGTATTCTCAGCTTGTGAGCGGTGTATTGTGTAACTACCATAGTGCAATAACAGTGACCAACAGGTGTGGATAGTAGTCTACTGTTATTTCTCTGCAGAACACCAAGCGAGTATGATAACTGAGTTCTGCATGTAAAGGCATCGGATCAAGCGCGTAGCCGCTTAGGAAACATTTTTGTTTTCTCTTGGTTTATTGAGATAGACATCACACTAATTTCAAGCATTTTCAAGCACTTCACAAAAAATTCAAGCATTTTCACAACCTTCAAAACACTGAATTGAAATTCAAGCATTTTCAAGGAATTCAAGCACCCGTGGGAACCCTGCAGATATTTCTTATCGGCCTTTAGTCAGCGTCTGTGTTGTGACCGTTCCACGCTTCCTAACCTGCATCTCAGTCCATCTGTGTTAGTCCAGTCCAGTCTCTTTTCCTCTCTCTCTAAGAATCACCTCACAAATGTTTGCCTGTCAGGTCAGCAGGTATTCTCTCCCTCTCTGTTAGTTCACAGCCCCGGGTTAACGAAATGTCAGCCGCTGCCATTTGCACTCCGGTGGAATCCCCCAGTCAAGTGTACGCCATAAGGTTCCTTATGTAGAGCAGTTATGAAAGAGGGAAAGTGGGGAGGGAGGGCGGGAGGCAGAGCACAGAGAGCTGGATGTGGGTGTGGGGGTGGGGGTGGCGGCTGAGAGATCACACGAGCAACACTGTGAAAGCGGGGTTCCTACTTTGTGGCCACAGGGGAAAAATCCTACACATGAAAGTGTAGGAAAATAGGTCATATCTATATTTCAGAAATGTCAATGCCAATTAAAAATGTAGATATTTTTTCATTTTTTCATCTTTATAAATAATGCATCGGGAATGATTGCCTATTGATTGGAGTAATCCATTTCAAATACCACAATTAGTTTATTTTCATCGGGGAATTCTCGGCCCGTATTTACGCTTTGCGTGCCGCAGCAGTTCTTTGGAGGACAGGAAGCGAGTAATTCCTGTCTGTTGCCATAGATTTTTTTTCATTTTCCATTAAAGTTAACGAGGAGATCGTCATTTAATTCGAAAAAGATCTCATTGTGCAAAGATTTCACCTTCCTTTTATATTTTTACGATTCTGAGAAATCTTCCATCATGCTTTTGTTGAACGGAGAAGGTTTTAGCGGAATCGTAATGGACCTTTAATGGTTTTATTTTCTCTAATACGTCTTAATTGAACTCGGCATAAAGCCCAGACATTAAAGCACGCGTCTACAGAAGTAGAAAAACAATGAAATTATATTACGGCAATTACCTGCACCACCAGAGCAAACCTGATAATCACAAACTGTAATCCACACCGAAAATATCAGAAAATATTCACACGGCTCCTTCTGGAACGCAATAACGAACGGACCCATTTTGTCATTGAGGTATGAGGACTTAATTACTAACAATGCAGCAATATGCTGGTTGAATATTGTCTGCTGTGCTTATAGAAATCTAGTTTTAGGATCGAAACATCCCACGTGTGCCACTGGAGCTCCTCATCCATGTTTTAGGAAGCACGTCTGAGGTGTTTGATCATGATTTTTGATTCGCTGCTTTGAATTTTTTATTATTTTGTAATGTATTTAGCACTATAGACGGTGTTATGAATGTTTTTCTCTTCCCTACAGAGGTGCCACTGCCATATTTGTGCCGGTATACTGCTGTATTTCTTTTTATTTACTTTGAACATTACCTGTTTCTTTTTAGAAGGATGTGGACACCGTTTCCTTCACTGGAAGCCGAGTTTTATTTTACTTTTATCCCATTGATAAGAAACAGAAAATTGCGGGAGGGGAAACCTACGAATAGCGTTTAAAGTCGTGCGTGTGATTTATCCTGGCTTCATTCTTTAACAGCAATGTGGTACCTCTTCTAAAAGATAAAGCTCTGAGAGTGATGTCTCACGTTAGTTGTGACGTTTAATATCTGTGTTGAGCTCAGAGAGAAAAGAAGTCCTGTGAGAAGGAAATGGGGGTTTGCTGCTAGACAGACAAATGCAGTGAGGACAACAGTGAATATCTGTTACCTTGAATTTGTCAACTTCAGTCTTGGAGCAAGTGGCATGGTAAGACAGAACCTGCAAAATAATGACACAGTGTCAGCTCAGTGTGATTTTTTCAAATCATTAAAATAACCAGTAGGGCAGGGTAAGAGAAGCACGACTGTGGCTGCAGCTCGACAATACTGCACGCTCGTATTACAGCAGATCTTCCAGACAAAGAAGAAGTTAACACCGGCCTCTGGAACGGTCTACAACAGCGGCGATGTCAGCCCTGATTCCATCGCCGCGTCTCCTTCATTTCCTGAGAGAAATACCTCGCTCAGACCTGCGGTTGCTTATTTGATCATAAACGCTCATGTTTATTCAGCACTGCCAGAAGCAATGCATCTACATACAGTATTAGTTCATTCTGTGCCTCTCCTTTAAACGCTCCATCTCTCTGTTCTCTGCGTCTCCAACCTTGAAAAACAGGGTGGTGCTAACTACTATAATGCACCTGAAAGCCACCCATTGTAATCTAAGGACGTACTGTAAAGGCTGAGTAGTGCTGAATGGCTACATACTGCGGGGCAGATGAGGGATTGCTTTTCACCGCCTCTCATTAATTTTCAATAAAACCTTTGTGAGAATGTTATCTATAAAGAGAGATCAGCACTTTTTTCGTGCGTACGTTCTTGTGGAAATATGACTAAAAAAGGAGCCAAGCACAGAGACCCCTGAGAGAGTAGAAGTAAGGTTTTATATTATCCATGCAGCAGCCGTTGTTTCTACTGACTTCTGGGTAAGTGTTTCAGCACAGAGCATATGTTGACTGGAAAATAAAAATAAAAATATAATTATACAGATATCACACATGGGCGGTGGGGAGGGGGGGAATCATCTGAGGGAGCGCATGAAAGCTAACACAATGAGCATACAGGCGTGACAAAAGGACAATGAAGTATAAAGGAGAAGCGGGGCAGCGTCAACTTAAGTCAACACTCTGAAGCAGCAGTTACAGTTTGCACTGTAATGTTTTCGCAGACGTAATCGGATGAGAAGATTTATTGTTCAAGAATATGGAATTGCATTTTTTTTTTTCAAACTGTGATGTGAGGCGGCGAAACGGACGGGATGTCGTGTTCTTACATCCAAAGCCACAGACTGCTTGGCCCAAGACTTCTTCACCTGGTCGTACATGATGGTGTTGTTGATGCCAAGCCCACAAAAGATCACAAACGCCTAAGAAAAGAGCAAAAAAGGCACACATACTCAACAGTTTCAAACACACCCACTGTGTGATAAACAATATATATATATATATAGAGAGAGAGAGAGAGAGAGAAATATACCTCAAAGAGACGCTGGTCTGCATCGTCGAATGGTTTCCCGTCGAGCCTGTTCAGCACTTGGGCAACACCTGTTACACAAAGATCCCGACAATATGAGCTTAATGTTTCGAGCTTGATAGTGGCGAGGCTCCGGTGCGTATAACAGGCCTCCAATTAAAAGAGGATCAAGCCCACACACTGCGTGTCATTGACTACCATGCATTATTAATGGAAATTAAGCAGAGGCACAATCTCCCATCACGTAAATAGCGGTACATTCAGATATCTGTTGTGTCAAACTATATTAAAAACCTCAGCGGGCTTGATAAAAGCAGTTGTAGTTACATTTATTTAATGAGCACTGGTGAAATTGTTCAATTAATGTTATCTTGGACTGGGCATCGGGTTATTGTCCACAATGTTGTGGTGGGATTGAAGCCTTTTTTTTTTTTTTTATCCGACAGCAGTATTCCCCGTTAAGATGACTTCATCATCTAATTAAAAACAGATGATAGAGAGCTAGTTTTATTGTCACTGAGAAATTATGCTGAAAAGTAATTACACGACGCATTACCATTTTTTATTTATCTCTAGGAGGTCGAACAAACCTGCCACCAAAAGTGACGTTTTAATTTGAATGTATGGATCCACAGGTCAAACAGGATAAGAACAATCTTCATTATGGTGTCATTAAATTCAAAATACGGGGCTGATGTCTTCTCAGATCTATTATTGCTCCCTCTGTCATCAGCATATCATTTGTGATGAGTTGTAAGCATAGGTGGCCCCATACACGAGCACAATAAATGACTCCAAAGAGCCACCACATAGTCTTTAACTACACAAAAGTCATAATGTGATAATAATTTACATTTCCAGATGATCCGAGCTGCAAACAGTTCTCTGTTAACTCAGGAGGAATTACACCAAACAGGCTGAACTCAGAGTCATTTTCAGGAAACATTTAATAAGGAAAATCATAATTCTGCTCTGATGCTCAGTCAACAAGTGAGAAATCTGAATCCTGACCCCACACCGTGCATGAATGTCCACGCTATCCTGTACTCTGTGAGTGAACATGAGCTTGAAACTGAGCTGTCACAACCACTGTGCTACAATTGTGCTTTGTTAGCGCGATCAGCTGAATTATGAATTCATTTGCAAGTGACCTACTTGCGACGTAATGGGATTTTTAGAGTAGCCTGTCTCTTTCCGAGTTGCCAATCTCCAAACAATTTCAACAAAATGGGTATTCAGACCAGAAATGTTCTTTTTTATATAATCTTAGGTTACTGAATTTGAAAAAACTTTGATGGCGATCTGATGTTTACGTCAAGCCTCATTACTGAGAGAGTCACAACAGTATTTCTTGTGCTTGCATTTTCAAGGAGCAGGCTGTAACCTTGGCAGATGACACACTGACATTCGTTTTCCAACTAAACGTATCCTTGACTTGAGAATTTCATCTCCTGCTCCGGAAAAAAAAAAAACCCCTCAGGTGCCACCCACACACGCTGCATTTCTTTCTCCCCTCACCCTTTCTGTTCTTCTTCCCTCTCCCCCTCCTCCCCGACAAATGCACTTACACATACGCAAATAAAAGCGCGAGTACACACGGACATCACACACAAGCACACACACACACACAGCTCTTAACCAACCATCTGCGGCAGATATGCTGATCACTTTGCACTCAAATAAAACTAATGACTTCCTGCGTCAGATCTCAGTGGACCAAGTGGAGCTGCTCCTCATTGCCCCTCCCTTCCAACACCAAAAACCAGACGAGAGATCAATGATTTATCAGAGTGTCAGTTTGGTGTGTGTCGGCCTGGGACTGGTTCACGCACCAACACAAAGCGCAACACAACACAACACACACAAAGCACACAGCCAGAAGGAGGGAACTCCACCTCCGCGTGCGGAGCGTGGATCTAATCACGCACATGCAGCCTCAGCTGAACACATGCTCCACAAGCCCCCTGCTGTATACTGTGCACAAAGATCTTAGACCTACAGAAACGAGTGCATGTGAGTGCTACGTGATTTCAGTGCTGATATACATCTCCATCATAGATATGGACACTATATGGCCAAAAGTATGTGGACACGGTGTCTTTTGGTTGTTCTAATGAAGATAAATCTCAATGCTACATCACACAGTTATGTTTTAGATTGTTTTGTGGGACATCTAACACCTTTGAACTGGAAGCCAGCAGATGCAAGGCAGGCTTTATCACCCAGCCCTCACTAGTGCTCTTGTGGCTAAAATCCCTGCAGCCAGGCTCTCAAATCTTGTGGAAAACCATCCCAGAAGATTGGACGCTGTTACTGTAGCAGATTAATATCTGTGGTCTTTAAATTAGACAATCACACCAGTGTAATAGTCTATATTTTTTTAACAGAAGTTGAAAAATGATTCGTGTTTTGCTTACATCAAATACATTCAAGAGAAAAAACAAAGCTCGATGTGTCAACTTACCGATGATTTGGTGATTGCTGTTCCATATAGGGACACAAAGCACAGAGCGGATGTGGAAGTCCGAGAACTGGTCGGCCTAAAATAAGAGTGTAAATACAGTATACAATGAGGTTCATCATCCAGCTGCATAAAATATTTCCTTTCTCAAAGTTCTCTTCTTCTCAAAACATTCAATCCAAACTTTCACATATCACAAACATCACCTCCACATCTGACGTTTTATGGCCCAAACAATGAATTTATTCATCAGAAAAATTACCGGCAAATGAATCAATTACAAAAATAATCTTTAGTTGCAGCCCTCTTAGTTTTACTTGTTCTTTAATCTGCTTTTTTTCAATTGCAAATCGTAGTTTTTTTAAATATGTTAATCTTCTTAAAAGAAGGACACTGAACCTGTAAGTATAATAATAGCTCCCGTACTGAAAGATTTAAAACGATACCCAACTCTCTAGTATTACATTATATTTCACCTTTAATGGAAGTAAGCCATGGAAATATAGGACTTGCAGCATACAGTGTACAGTAAGAAGTCTCGAGGCCCTTTAAAAGCGAGAAGCCGCAAGTTGCCGCCTCTATTCATTTCAATGAATTTACGCCCGGTACACATTTTCCATTTTTCTGTCACCGCTGCTTACGGTCGACCGTGTCAATTTTTGCTTCTGCTTGCAGCTGGATGCAGAGTCGACTGCTATGCTAGCTGCTGTAGGCTGTTTCAGGTCCATGCAGCATCAGCAGAGGCTGCTTTGAAAGGGCCTTTATCCTACAGAGATCAATTAACAGCTGACACAATGGGAAAATGGACTATATGTAATTTCTCATCGTGTGGTGCCAATAAAACATGTTTTAATGCTAAATCAAAGGTAACTGGACTTGTTTGGTCTTAAAGATATTTTGTAGACGTCTCAACAGCTCCATTGACTGGCAGCTATTTCAATCTTCACATCTGAATTAGTCCTTAAGGTCACATGGCTAGTCCATTTAATAAAGGTGTGAATTGTTATGAAACCATCTTGTCCTGACATTCAATTCAAGATTGAATGTCAGGACAGAAATGTGAACTCGGACGTTGCATTCCTACGTCAACTCTGTCCTTCATTTCTGTTTCAAACCATCCGTCTGCTCATCAAAAGATGTGCTTACAATGCCATCCTGACATCCGTCGCTCCCCAGGCAGTTTCACAGCCATTAATGAATCCAATGTGACCTTATTGAATCATGTCTGACACCAACGTGTGAACATCCCATAGAGCTTTGAAATGCCTGGGACCTCACACTAGTCGGTGGAAGCGAGGGGTCGGTGGTAAAACATCTACAGCACCAAACAGTAGAGCTACTTTTGAATGAGTTCTTCTAAAAACAGGTGCTTACACCAGTTTTACAGTGACGTCAGATTTGAAAGGTGTGTTTACCTCAGCGTCGAAGCGAGGGTCTTGATAGGCGTCGCTGATGTTCACGGGCAGTCCTGTGGATGCTACCAGCTCTGCAATGCTGTTGTTGATGAGCCAGTCTGAGTAAGACGATTTCTCCATGCTGTCTTTGAAACTAGGTTCAGAAAATAAGAGAAGGAGGTGACACAAGGAACAGAACTGGAAGAAATGGTTTCTCTAGGAGAGGTTTCATTCAGGAAAAAACACCCTCCTAAACTAGTAAAAAAAATGTTTTATCCTCCTTCACACTTGAACTGCAAGCTTGCAAAAGGCCTTTTCTAATTCCTCCCCTCTTTCACGTTGACTTGCGTTTAATGAACTTCTCATGCAGTAGATATCAGTGAGCTTCTCCTGCAGATTACGAAGCAATGAAAAGTTAATTGTGTGATTGTCTTCCTTATTGCCAGACGCCCCCACACTCTGCCATAGAAACACCTGCATCTCTGCACAGACTTCCCATTCACATTAATTGCTGTCGCTGACTTCTTTTTTTTTTACCTTCAAAGACAACGAGGTAAATGTTCGACGTGGCTCACTTTGTCTTTCAAAAATTCGAACAAAGACGGAGAGACACCGATGTCGGATCTTTTGATTCCCTTTGATCTGGTGATACGACAGTGTGTGGATGTGAGTCCCCACAGTGCGGCAGGGAAATAAACCTCACGGGTGTGACGGCAGAGATGCCTTACCTCCCTTTTCTTCCTCGCTCTCTTCATTCTCTCTGTCTCCTGTCTGTCATTTAGCTGCCACAGACACACCAGCAGCACTGTACACTCGCTCAACATTATCCTCCCCATGGGGGCGGCTGGGGGATTGTGAGGCACATTAGAAATCCTACAGTACGCTCGCCTTTTGACACCAAATTTATTCACTTAATTACACACATAAATCTTGCACAGCAGCCCTTGTTATTCAGATGTGAACCTTTAGGATGACTCATGTCATCAAAGAGATATTGTACTTCACTTCAGCTCGCTTTGAAACGTGTACTTTTATCCTTGAAGTCACAATTTGACAATTTTCTTTAATATGTGAACCCAGAAACACAGAGCAGCAGGGAGCGTGTTTAGCCAAAACTAAATTAACCAGTCGAGCAGACCGACATTTCTTTGATTGCTACTAATTTCCCACTATTGGTATTTCTTGTGTTTTTATTTAATTACTGCTGCGGTTATCACTACTGCCTTGAAGTGACCGTATCAGTTATGGTATGTGCAGGACTCCTCAGAGATAGTTTGTCACCCTTTCATCCACAAACATCCCACACAATATTAAGCCTCTCTTTCACCGCTCTGCCATGCCTAGCAGTGGAAAGAAGCAGCAAAACCCAATTAAGTAGGGCTCCTACAGTATGCCTTCTATCCAGAATCAGCATATTACTCCCACAGCACTACAGAATATTCTTTTTTTCTTATACTTCCCTTTTTTTCTGTGTCCTTGATGGAAGCTTTATAGATTCAAACAAGGCTCTGCGCAGAATGTTACAGGTGCCGAAGGCAAACAAAGGTGGAGATATGACGGTTTTAGTGAAAAAGGTGAAGTGGGAATGTTTCCCAGGAGCGGGATTTTAACGTTAAAGCACCATACATACCTGCTTTCAGTGTCTGCACTACACTTAGGGGACAGTAGCTCAAAAGACTTGGTGAACTTCACCACCTGAAAGATTTCAAAAGGTAAGACGTCACTGAAGCTCTTTGCACAGAGATACACAGTATTCACTGATAAAGATCCAGGACATGCACAAACACTTGAGAACAAGCACCAGTACAACAATGCAAAGCTCCCGTGTTTTATATCCCACTGCAAATGTGTCATCAGCAAAATGTACCCAAAGAATAAAAAGTAAAAGTACTCGTTCTGCAGTAAAAGTGCTCTCGACCGTGTAAGCAGCATTTTACTGTTGAAGCTGCTAGTTTAGTCCTGTGATTTCCAAACTAAGGGTCAGGCCCTTTGAAAGGGTCACAAGATAAATATGTAACGAAAGAAGACACGAAAAATACACATCCTATGCAGTTCTATACTCTTTGCTTTGTTGTGAAATATTGGATAATTTGATTTGGGCTTCAGTTATTTAAATAAAACAATGTGAGAAGGTGAAATTGAAATATTTCCCTCTCACATATTGTGTAGTAGTCATGTAAAATAGCAGGAAATACTGAGGTAAAGAACATGTACCTTGCATAATACGTCAGTAAATATACTTTGTTTCTTTCCACTGCTGCACAATTGTACAGGCAGACACATACAAAGCAGAGAAACAAAACAAAAAAAAAAGTACCGGTGACTCAATGTCCTCCAGCAACTGAACAGAGCAGCGCTCGCACTTTAGCAATGTCTGGGCACGGTGCATGATCTTCCTGACAATCTTCTCCAGGTCAGTCTGCTCCTCAAACAGGTCGTTTACTACCTCCAAGAGTGCCTGAACACCGGAGACAGAAAAAGATACCACTGCCGTTACTCCCGATAATCTGAACCACACGCTGCTGTAAAACACACTAAATAAGAAATCTGTCATCAGTTAACAGTGAAGACGCTTTAAATAAAGATGTTTTGCCTCGCTCAGCTGTTAGACCACAAATATTATTATTATTATTATCATCTTTAAACCATAAACCAACTAACTTGATTAGTTTCCCTAATAAAAGTAAATTAGGCTCTCTATCTAAGGCAAAGCCAATTTAACACACAAGCACATAAAAATCATACGGTGTAAAAGGAGCTCTCCTCGTTTCTCTCCTCTGTTCTCTGAGCTGTGTTCTCATTATGTTCTCTTACATCACAGATCAATGTGTGACATGAATTAGTGCATCTCTTAACATTCCCTCGGAGATTTAGATCATGGACCAGGCCCCTAGTCTGGATGCCGGCCCATCTCCCCCACCCCCCACCCCCTACTACAGCTCCAGAGGAAAAATGTCCATGCAGGGCTGCATGCTGCCTCTGTGATCCCCCACTGCAGTGGCAGCAAGTGGGCTGCAGCTGATCGATACTCAGCCTCTATGTCAGCATCAGGAGGAGGGGAGGGAGGGGGGTAATGCTGATCCTAGGAATGGGGGTGGGTGGGTGGGTGGGGGTTATTATCCTGTTTGGCCCTGTGGCCCTTACCCGGCTCCTGTCATACTCCTTCCTTGAGGCGGCGAAGAGTTGGGCGTTGGAGATCGCAATACCACAGAAAGGCAGGTACATCTGCAGTACCTGTGGACAGATTGAACACATGCAGACGTCTGTAAGTCATTTATCACAGATGGTGCCTAAAATTAGAGTTATTACATATAGACACTTTTCTTTTGAGCTGCCCAAAAAATCCACAACTTTACCGGTCACTGAAATGCAACAAGTATCTTCAGATATCTTTACCCACCAGTAGCGCCAGCAGTAGTGTTTTTAGAGTATAAGTGGGTCCCTGGGTGGGTTTTGTCTCTATCATGCACAAGCAACGCAATACACAGTCCTGCAAAAGGTTTAGTGCTATTCCACTCATCTCCAGACAGCTGTAACGTACAAAGAGGCACAGAAATGAGTCGAATGGCACTTTTAATGTTGTACCCAGTCCCGATTCACTATAAAATTAAAGCTGTTTGGAAAATAAAGTAAACACAAAACAAATTGTAAATGAGTGATATTTCCATCCGAGAAAAACTTACTGTTTGAGTCGGAACAAATAAGAAATTGTCTTTCATTGGCATCATTACTCGCCAGGATGAATAAATCAATTCGACTGACATTTTACCATTTGACTGAATAGTCTGACTTCCCGTGCCTTGGGCTAATAACATAAATTCCTTATTTCACTCATATTTTCTTCACATAAATAATGTAATCACTTGATGTGGCCTAAATGACTGGAGTTAATGTGTATCCTGAAATCGAATCAGCGTCCTCGCTGGTTTCGGAATCGAACTACATTTCTTTCTTTCCTCGCCGCCGTTCGATTCATAATGAACATCAATATGCAAGCGCACTCTACAGCGGATGCAGAGAGAGAAAGAAAGGTGGCTGCGACTGCACAGCGTTAAGACGACGAGCTGGGATGTGAATGCACAGGTTGGATTCTATACGACTACAATCGGCTCACAAGCGCAGCCTTATCTGAGAGACACTCAGCCCCCATAACATGGAATCAATAGAATTTAGGTTGTGTGTTTTCTTACTCTGCCTCTTTGTTTAGTTATCTATCTTTAGCATCTGGCTGCTGTGTAAACAATACAATCAGTACAACAAACCCACTAATATTTACCAGGCTTCAGTTCGCCCTGAGGGTAAGGACACTAAAACAATACATGAATGGGAAGTTACTCAGCTGTGGCCGCTGATACGGGAATATCTGTTTCACCTTTTAGAAAAAGATAATGTATCATCAAATGAACACGTAAAGAACAGAATCCTATATCACAGTGACGATAAGCGAAGCTCGTACCTGCTCAGAAAATGTTTTTTAAGGTTAGAGACCACCATGTTAGGAGACGACATGACGTCAAGAAGCTGAAAGACTAGCATTTATATTTAGGATTTAGCTTATTTTATTTAAAAAAACATGAAACCATATTTCAGTATTATACATTTGGAGCTTCTTTCCGTGCTCTTACAATTGATTCATAAATTCCCATGACAACTTGGCAACTCTAATTGCCGGGGTCATGATAATTGTAGACCTAAGGATGGCATCACAGACTGGAAAAGGTTGAGAAACTCTGCTCTAATTGCTGCAATTTCCCTTTACAATCAAACAGGTCTCACGGGTTAGCTACATATGTTTAATTTCTAAGCCTGCATTGCAAACGGTGGCATGGCTGATGTCTGAATTCAAAGAGCACGTTGGCGACAGTACGAAAGAATGAGGAAACATACATGCAATGCATGTTTATGCATATAAATCAAACATACAGTATGCACTTTGTGACTGTGTGTTTGACTGGTTTTGTGTTTTGGAAATACAGCATTAGTGTTTTTACCCTCAGTGGTTGTAACTACTCACACGGCGCCATAAAAAACACATTTCTTCCGCTGTAGCGTGTCCGACTGATGCGCATACGATGATATTGTTTAGAATTATGCTAAGTAGAAATTAAAATCATTAAATTAAAATCATTTCTAATCATTACGCGGCGTGAACTATTACTCCGTCACGGCTAATGAGTGAATTAACTCAATGCACTTCATTTAGTCATTATGCATAATCAAGCACCTTATGTGGTTTGTTTTCAGACGTGGAAAAACAGATGACGCCGAACAATGAGCTTGTGTATAATGTTATTCCAGCTGTCCTGTGGAATTCTCTAATAATGATCTTCCAGAAAGACAGTGGCCATCAATAGCCCCAGCAGGAGCAGATTCATTAGCGAGCAGGACTTTGGGGATCTGGCTATGGATCTGCCTGTAGAAGCAGGCAAACCCAAGAAAAGCACTGCTCTCTCTAATTACATTCTGTCAGGCAGGCCATTATACAAGGTTGCATTACAAACAAGACGTTTTTGCCTAGAGACCTGTGGACTGACCAGTAAAGAGTGGTTTAATAACGAAACTAACTGGCCAAGGCCTTGGGGACACTCAGCTCCTCAAACCTCAATGACTTCCCTTTCTACAGCTGGAATTTCATATGAGGCAAGCCAAGGGAAATTACATAGCCAACACTTTCTTTCTGCAATTACCCCACGAATAACAACTACTAGTTGATTTAAAAAGGCTGTTTTCACTTTGCATGTGCGGCAAGGTGAAACCGTTGTTGTCGTTCTGCCAAGAATTGTTCTCAGGAATGAAAATGAAGCGCTCCGTTTCCTCTGATATCATATGGGACTCCCTAGCTTGTGTCAGCAAAGCGCATAGCAGTTTTGTAAATACACTTAGCAATGATTGCTTCTTTTGAAGGCGCTATCAAATATTTATGCAACAGGAAACTACACCTCGACAAATCTTACAAAGCAAGTCACTATAAATAGTAAAATAAATACCACGTAATAAAAGACACTTCACAAGTAATGAATGATCCTGTTTCCTCCCTTTATGCCACCATTCACAAATTAAAATTTCATAAGACCAAATTTAGCATTTAAAGTACACCGAAGTGACTGGCTGTAATTTATGGGAACTAATACAACTCAAATAATAAACGCTGTACCGCAACGGGAGTGCTGCTCAATAGCTATTATACATAAATAATTACACTCCACATATTTTAAGGTGCACGGAAAAAAGCCAAGAGGCAAAGAGAAGTCACACCGACTAAGCAGTGGATGTTGCATCAGTGCAGTAACGTCAAGACTGATACAAAGTATGAAGTTTGAAGCCTTTCAAACTAAAGTCACTCTTTTGAGGTTTTCTTGTACATTGTTGATGTTTCTTTGTTTTCTATCAATAATAAATTATTCAAATTCAGTATAATGTAAATAGTACCGATAAGATAAGAGCATTTGTTGAATACAAAAAAACAAAAACAGCACAATCTCACAACCCAGATCAGCTTCCAGAGCTAAGAAAATCATTTCAGTGACTTCACATGTAATGTAAAAGACTATACTCCTGTATATACATATACTATAAAAATATAAAGATTAATAAAGATAAAAACTCTTTATTTAAAGACCAGACTGTCCAAAACAATAAGGTTGAGTTAGTCATTCAATTTATTATATAACACACTCAAAGATGCTTACAGATGCAATGTCCGAGAAAATTATCTGATTTACTAATCAACCTTAGAGTGTAGTGTCACCATGTCTATTCATGTTGATTTTGCTGAAGGGTGTCACTTGCTAAAAAACTGTATTACACTGTGACTATGGATGGTAGTTCAGGTTTTATGTGGAGCTCCTAATTAATTAGTAATTGAGTAGTAATTTGTATTATTTTGTATGTAAAATCATCTCAATGTTTGACTCTCAAGATGATAAACTGCCTTAATGCCAGCCTGTGGAGACTTAAAGCACAAGTATGTGATATGACTTGAAAAACCTGTGTTTTCAGTCCTTAACACATACGGTATACTTCCTTAAATCAATTTACAGCACATTTTATATGCTACAGTATATCCAGAGATTCAAGACAACCAGCAATAATTATCTGCCAGATGTCTAGCTGTATCTGACCTTGTTTTGTATCATGTTTACATGTTTTGAGAGTTGTCCACTAAGATATCAGAATTTGTTCTGTAGTCAGTAGTCTTAAATCCCCTACTTTGGCATCCCGCAGGGTACAGTTTTGGGTCCTTTTCTTTTTTTCACTTTGAAACACATTGTCCTCTTGTAAATAAATAAAAAAGGGACTGCGTATTTAACTCGGTTGCAAAATACTAAAACAACGAAATAAAGTTAAAATGCATACTTGTTGCTCTAAATAATCCAAATTATCCTGGAATTTCTTGAAACAAGGCGATATCAAAACCAGGATAAAGGGCAAAGAGTACAGTATTTGCCAGCAAAGATTTGTGCATTCAAGCTCTCCATCATGCACTTAATCTGTTCCTCTTTCAGAGCCAAGGCAGCTTGGTCTGCCTTTATTGTTTCTGGTCCCTATACTATACAGTGTGTCACCCGTATTCTTTACCCACGTGTTGCAAATGTCACTGTTATATAAAGAACTTCTCAAGGAACCAGTTTAGTGTGATGCACTGTACGAATTTGATTTGATCTGATATCCTGCAGGAATGTATTAAAACCATGTGGCTCCAAGCTGAAATTGTGTTCGCTCCTCTTTAGCTTTAGATTTACATTGGGAAATTGTGTGAAAGTGGTTATTACAGTATTGCTTCGAGCCAATTTGACAGAGAGTTTGGCAGCCAGAGGGAGCACAGCGGTGAGGGGGAGAATGCTTTTTGACAATCGACTCACAGAGATGTTAAACTATATTGGCAAATGGAAGCTACATGGGGGGACTCACACCTTAGTCGGAGAAAATTCCTAAAAAAGTCCTGAATGAACCATTTCATGTAAAATGTATTAAAATGTATTAAAAGACATTGAAATCGAAATCAAGCTAATAAGGCGAGATGCAGAAGTAGCATGAGGTCAGCTTATACACTTAATAGCAATATTTCTCCATAGAATATAATGAGACAGTGCAATTATACATAGGTTGAACCATTACGGAGCCCCTCAAAGGACTCTTATTCTGCACGGTAGCAACACAATATAATTAAGGCAGCGTGGGACTTTAACCAGTCATATATTGTGTTTTAATATCCTTTAAGGTTCAGGGCATAGAGAACGACATTTGTTTTAATAAAGGTCCAGTAAAGTCTCTGATGACATCTGCTATCGCCGTATCATTTAATGCTTTGAAAAGTGTGATACGTTTTCTTATTACAGGGTCTGCCATAAAAGCACAGCTGCAGCTGTGTTGCGCAGGGAGCTTACTGTGTTCTCCGACGCTGGCATTGCATTTCATTACTAATTCAGCTGTAGCCATCCCAAGCATTAGCGTGACGTTAATGCAATGTGAAACATGCTCAAAACACGGGAACGGGAAAATTCCTAATCCGAGTCTATTGTGAACAATGGAGTCCAGAGATGTTTCACAGGAGAGCTCCAATGGATAAAAACATAAGCCCACCATAAATTTAAAAAGAAAAACTAAAGTCATTCGCTGCAGTGAAATCTGTAAAAACAAAAGCAGCAGAGAGGGGCTTAAAGCTACAATAAAAAGAGGAAGTCGGTGTATCTGCTACATTCAGTCAAGTGTGCCGATGGATTGAACACGTGCCCCTTGTGTTCCTCTGACGACGGTAAAATAAAGTCAAATAAACAATCCCTCACAGACAGAGCATCAGCGCGAGATGTAACACCCCCCACCCACTGTTTTGACTTATTATATTTGAACATTACATCCATTCATAGACATCTGTGTCTTTGCGTTTGTTGCAGCTGCCAACTTGACTGATCTGTTTACAGACGGAGCTGATACACAAAGGGGTAAAAATACTAAATAGTCATCTAACAGCATGCTCCAGTTCTCTTGGATATCATATATATGATTTAAAAACACAATATCTGTGGACGGATTAGAGCAACATCTCTGTTTTTTTGTCCTGTTAACACATTCACACCTGGAACCTGCCTAGCACCAGTCTCATCCATTGGCCATACTTGGATGTTTTTGCAAGCATTCACAAAATCACATAAATAGTTACATCTAAATAAAACTAAATTAATGACTGACACTCACACACAGGTAAAACGCTAACCAATTAGAGATTCTGAACAGCTTCCATAAAGTTGTTATTCTTAGTGGCGTTACAACAGGGTCCTTTTGAAGACACTGCCTTAGGAAAATTAGATGATGCTGAAAGACGAGCTCTGACCCAGCTAGAAACTGAGCAGTGAGACACTAGACTCGGGGCAAATATGCTACATGTCAGCCTGAGCTGACAGGATTCTTTAAATAATAAATATTATTTAGCAGTATGGACACTGGAACACGGCCAACAGTACCTGCTGTTTATCCGACGACAGATAATGAAGTTAGTGTTGCTAGTTTGAAAAACAAAAGGATGCGAGAGGAAGAGACAGATGTGAAAGCGGAGCATGAGCTACATTCAAACTCTGAGGACAATATGTGACATTGATATCCATCTGTTCTGATGATAGCGTTGCCTTTTCAGCGTTGACACTGAAAAGCATCACTGTCACAACACAATACAACAATGCAACACAAGGGAATCTGATTTAAAGATGAAATGTCACAACAAGCACAGACCAACGCACCTGACAAACCCGGTTTTAAGTTTTCCTATAATAAAAGTTCGTATTTCATCTATGTAAGAGCAGTTTTCACTTTTCAGGAGGAACATGCACTTACACTGAACTAACTAAGAAGCAATGCACTTTGAATGTACATAAATAAAGTTCAACTTGTTTTGTATTTCAAAAGTAAACCCACATAGCAACTCTGGTAAAGATACTTTATCAATGTACTCTCTGATCATGAAGCATAAATCTAAAAATTACTTTTCTGGGTATCAAGATAGTACTCAAACAATAACATAACATACCCTACAAGAAATAATGTATTGCTCTGTTAGATGTGAAGCCACTTATATAAAATAAAAATGATGATTTCTTTAGGTTATTGTGAGAAAACACAATGTCGTAATTCATTTTAATTTCTCTGATCAATAGAGAAAATTCTAAACCGAGGCGTGAATCAGTGAAATTTTAGCCATAATCAGTCGGGATAATACAAATGCAAGGTCTGGCACTTGTTACAAGACATTAAATCACTCAAGTTCACATTTCAAAGCAAACGGAGCGATTGGTTTTAGGAATCTAAATCGCAGCACACATTTCCAGTTTCTTCAGCAAGTTTACACAATGAAGCCAAAACCAAAATGGCAACTCGAACATGAAGAATCACCAATGAATAAAATGTTCCATGGCGTGAAAATGGACAATGGAAATCATACGAAGTGGAAAAAATATGAGAAAATCCATCTTGTTTTTTTATATGTCTGCTTTCAAACTGTTGAGTGTAACAACATTGACAGCAATGAAAAATGACATCGCTCCAGCCCTGCTCTGCTTGTGTGCCACTAACACCACATGACAGTATTTGCCAAAAAAAAAAAAAAAAAAAACATCCCTGAAATGCCACACATGAATCATGAAGCCTGTGATAATTTTACTTCGGGCATGTTTCTTCCTCTGCACTATTCTTCACTTCACTCTGCTGTAATAGTAATAAGAGTCTGAAGCTTCACTAGCAGCTCAATAAAACTTTACATGTGGTAACATCAGCATGACAACATGCTTATGATGACTTTTTTTGACCTGATGATGGCGCTAAAGAAAAAAATTATGGGGGAGAAAATAAAAGTCAAATTTCATTGCACTTCATCCAACAGTTGCTCAACATTTGACTCAAGCCAGTCAGAAGATCACCAAAGTGACTGGGATGCACCTGCCAGGAACCCTGAATGTCTGTCCCCAAATTTTGTGCTAATCAACGAGGTAGTCTTTTCACTTAAAGGTGGAATAAGCAATTCTACGTAATGTGATTCTAATCCAATATTTTTTAAAATTCAGCGAATATCTCCTCGCAGTCTGCGCTGAAAGGAAATCTGGTGGTTGTAAACAGCTCTGGCTCTGTAAATAGGAAACAAAACAAAGTGGCTCGGTCCGAGTATCGTGTGTCGTATTTGTGTGTCGGGTAACGTTAAAATTACTCGCATGCAGACGCTCAGCCTACTTTCTGGTTTGCTGAGATACGCTGTCGTTGTGATGTCAGCTGCAGCAGCAGGAGAGAGACGGCTCCTCTCTGAATGCAACTTTAACAACACACCAAACATCAGTGACATTACTTGCTGTGTCGTTGGTGGAACTAGATCATGGGATTGGATTTCCCCAGAATCCCTTACCCTACCTTTAAACCCAAAAATATCAACCTTGTGGTGGCGACAGGGTAAAGGTCACAGGTTTATTAGTCATGCTATGTATGCATGTATGTACAAAATGTCTTTTTTATGTGAACCAACCAGCTGACACTTTTTATATCACCATAGGACAAATTCTGTTTATACACAAATTAGAAATAGCCTCAAGAAAAACTGAAGAAGAAGAAAATCAGAAATTAAATCCACAACAACTGAGATGATGATTGTAAGTCAAGACGACAACATATCAGAATCAAACTAATCAGACAATTATCTTGATCTACACACACATGCCAAGCAGGCACCATGTGTGATCTTTATAATCCCATCCGTGATAACGAAATTACCTTTTCATCATCTTCAGTGAAGAGTTCCCCACTTGAAGACTTGTTGATGGCCTGAGCAACTCCGATGATCTCTCCATCGCTGTTGCGAATGGGCATGCACAGGAGCGACTTGGTTTTGTACCCTGTCAGCTTGTCAATTTCATCACTGAACCGACGATCCTGCAATCCACGGGGGGAAAGCACAAAATGAAGGCACAGTGTAAGCACTTATTGCAAAAAAAAGAAAAAAAAAAAGAAAGAAAAATGCATCTTTTCCCCTTTTTACTTTCAGATGACAGTGCAGTATAAAATGTACAACTCATCAAGACTTCATGTCATTACAGACAACAAAAAGTCCACAATAAAAGGCAATGTGACAGACAGAACTGCTCTGGAAAACTTTGCCCTGATTCTGGACAGATGTCTGACTTGAGGACGTGGTGCTCAGGTGATTGAACATTAAAACTTCATTTATACTATTGTAAATGTCAGTTCGACCAAGAAGAAGAGACTCTGACTTCTCTTCTACATTATAAAAAGGAGCTAGTGGCATCATTAAGCAATTCTGTGTC
Source organism: Collichthys lucidus (assembly GCA_004119915.2). Classification (NCBI taxonomy): domain Eukaryota; kingdom Metazoa; phylum Chordata; class Actinopteri; family Sciaenidae; genus Collichthys; species Collichthys lucidus. The sequence goes on along the minus strand of CM014079.1, from coordinate 11,028,056 downwards.
TGTTTTCCAGCTTTAAAGTAATCTAGTATTCTCTTGCTTTCTTAAAAACCAATGTGAACACAGAACAGACTGATACCTCTCTTTTATTGTCTTATTTATTTTGATCACTCTGTATTTTGTGGTGTGAGTCTGATTTGACACAAGCTTTGTCCACACTCTGACTCTTGGTGCTGCTCTGCTTCCACACTCTCAGCTCTTTCACTTATGATCAATTAACTGTGACAGATACAATGACAGAGTGAAAGTAAATGATCCGCCTGTCTGTCTGTGAGTCTCTCTCTCTCTCCCTCTCTCTCTTTTCTGTGACTCATGCAGATGCACACAAGCATGCATGCATGCACAAAGAGGAGCGGGCACCTGATAAGCGTCAGGAATGTTCACCGTCTCTCCGTGTTCAGCCACATATCCAATGATCCCTTTCCCCCACGGCACTTGAACTTCATCTGAATTCATTGAGGGTAAAACTGTGGTACCTGCGTGCACGTCAAAGAATTTGGACACTAGTGTCTTCTTGTTGCCCGTCCCCTCCACTAAAAACAAGGAGCACCGGTCTGCATCGACCATAATACAAACAAACACGAGGATTTTGTAGCTGAGACTCGTTAGATCCAAGTCGTTTGATATGTCTTTTACAAGCTCCAGGAAAAACTCTCTTTCGTTGTGTTCTTTGAGGTAATATTTAAAATCCACAGCTGTGGACGGGTACTGGGGGATGTTGACTCTGGACTCCAGCAGTGCGCTCAGTATGTGCGCAGTGGTCGGGGGTAGAGAGCTGGCTTTCCTCAGCAGAGCTCTCCTCCTCATGCTCGTCAGGGGCTCCTGGGCCCTGGAATTAACATGCTCGTCGTATGTCCTGTTGACATTGATGGCCTTTGATTTGGCGAAAGTTTTGCGCAGCTCCTTCTGCGAGGCTCTCCTTTGCAGACCATCACATTTGCTCGCCCAGCTGTCTTTGCACGCGTTGCTCTTGCTCTCCTCTCTGGGCTCGGCTGCTGGAGCTGCAGCCGCTGGACTTTTGCTCGCCTGGTGATTTTTGAGCCATTTCTCCACCATGCTAGAATTCCCCTTTCTGTTCAGGTAGTCCTCGAATAACTCGGGATGCGAGTCCAGAAAACTTTCCACGTCAGAGAACACCATATTTGGCACTGCCATGTCTGTTCTTCAGATGGTCCTCAGTGAACCAAATCCATGAAGTCGCGCAGAGAAATCTCATCTATGAGGCTTTACCGAGGGTTAAAGTAGAGAATCACATGAATACCACAACTTCCAAGATGCGTTATGCAGGAAACACCCCTGGAGCTCTGACTACATATCCAGTTTCCACTCTGCTCTGTGGGGAGAAGGATGGAGACTCCCTTTGCGCACCAGCATATTCCTCCACAGCATCTCCACGCCGTTCACTTCATTAAAAAAAAAGCATTAAATCTAAGCAAAGCAGTGGGTAAGCAGACTGGAGCTCGCGTAGATCATCTCATCAGCTTTGAAAATCTCACCGAGAGCCACTACCGAGGCATCACCGTCGTATGGGTCTTCTTGTGTGCAAATGACGCTGGCTGTGGTTGGCTCGGTACCGCTGACGCTCGCTTCGTCACACAGACAGGAGCTCCTGGTTGCTTCAGCAGTCAGCCCTCTGGCCATTTGAACCGTTTGCCCTCCTTACAGAGGCGCTCCAACTATAATGATGAGGGTGCTGAGAATTGTCATAATTATGGCAAATCTTTCTATCACCTCCTCAGCATGCGTAATGCATGATGCATATTATAGTAGACGGTATATGAAGATGTAAAAACAGTAAATTACAATGGTGGTCGTTTGGCCATTGATGAATATTTAATAATTAAGTGTTGCTCTATATTTATAAGGCTCATAATGAGCCAAAGACCCCCGTGTGGGTGGATTATAATGACATTATGCTTCAAACACTCTGGATTCTTATGCATTCCTTAATATAACCAGGCTTTGGTGATGGCATGTTGGCTGACAAGAGTAATCACACCCAGCCTCTGTGACAGAAACTGAAACTCCAACATGCATCTATTTCAAAACTTTAGCATATGTGGAATCTGCAGTGGTTCAGTCTATCGGTTGGTCTATTATGTAACATCGACCTTTAATGGCAGGGAGATGTCAGAAAATCAAATTCCTTCATACAATATTATTAGTGGATTTGTGTGCAGGTGCGACATTTGAACGCTAGAGGGAGTTATACTCCACAATATGGACTGGAGACGTAGCAACCTGATGGATACACCTGTCACATGGAGACTGCTTTATCTCAATGAAACCTCAGAACATTTTTAAAAGTCAAAGAACAGCAGTGAGAAGTGCGAATAGTTAGATTTACTGTGCACTTTTATCTGAATCCCAACATAAAGTCTTTGAGGCCAAACATGTCAAAGTATGTACAGGAGATATAAAATATGTACAAATTATGTACACAAGATAGAGTCTATAAATTACTTGATAAGCAGAGGAAAGGTGTAGGAAAACATGTGTACACATCCTGTAATGTTTAATTTATTTTATTTAAAATAATATGCAGCATTTGTGATTTACATATTTACCTCCAAATCACAAAACAGACATTCAACAACCAAAGTCCACCTCATTTAAAAAGGACCCTGTCACATGACACAACAAACCAGTACAGTACTGATTGTGACTGAACTACACAATGCAGAAGACAAATTATAATATTATCCACTTCCACTTGAACACCCTGACACATGTATGGTACTTTAATTTGGTTTGTGAATCTGCATGGACCCAAACCGTTTAATGGAGAATACAAATAAGGCTCGCATGATCATTATTTGTAGAGCTTGTTTCTGAACGATGCTGCAAAGTGATTCACAGAAAGTTAAAATATCATTTTAAAATGAAATTCACAGAAATGAAATGTTAGTAAAAAAGAAAAAACTATTTAAAGAAGAGATTTAAAAGCAGGGGCAGATTTAGTAAGCCCAATGTCAGCAGGTAAGTCATTGTATAATTTGGGGGCCCCCCCCACAACAACTGCAGACACCAGATCACCTTCAGTCACCAGTCAGTCTGGAAAAGACCAGAAAGCCACAATCAGCTGATCTGACATGGTGCCACAGGCTCATAAGGAGTTAGTTAGGTTAATGGACTTTTTTTAGACAAGTAGGGTCTGGTAGTTATGAAGTCTACATTGTTAACTGAGAAACGATTTCAAATCAGACTGGGAAAATAAATAGAAAGCCAATAAAAGGAGATCAGAACCGGTGATAATTCGAGTAACATCATCAATAGAAGTAAACATGGACACTCCTACAAATATTCTCAGAGGCCAAGAAAGTTTTAATGTTTTAAATTTAACTATAGAATTGAAATACAACGGAACAACCTAGTCGTCACCAAAAGTGGCCACATATTGACTTATTAAGAAGAGAATAAAAAAAAAAAAGAAAATGTAGTGTCAATTTTATTTAACTTCCAAATTCAAAAATGTATTATGAAACAGACGGGAAGGTACTGGATTGTAAAAAAAGAAAAGAAAAGGCACTCATTCTTCTTGGAACAGACAATTATTAAGACATTAAGATTTATAAAAACAGAGAAAACAAAACAAGAGGCAACGTAACACACAGCTTTCAGTCTCTACATTCTGAACACACAGTAAACAGTGAGGTTTAATAATACGTTAGAAAGCAGCCTGATAAAACCAGGAGATATCTTTAACTCCACCACGAAGGAGCGTCGTATCAGAAGCAGAGGTACAGCTGTGGCATCACGACAAAACCACTCAGATCGTTTCTTGTACTGTCTGATCTTTTTTTCAAGAATTGAAAGAGTCCTTGGCTTCTTCAGCAGTTTGTCATGACAAAAAGAAATGGAAAAGATGTTGGTGTAGAGTTTTTTATGATGTCGCAGACTTCAGGTAAGCTATAAGATCGGCTCGTTCATTCTTCTTCTTGATTCCAGCGAAGATCATCTTGGTTCCTGGAATGTATTTCTTTGGGTTCTCCAGATAAATCATCAGGGTGTCCTCGTCCCAGACGATGCCTGGAGTGGAAACAGTAGAGAATGTTAAAAGCCACACAGCAGATTTACTGTAAATACGCATGCACAGTAGTTACTTTCGCTTCTGTATCGAGATAACACACCGATCTCATACACACCTTTGCTTTTGTTGGCGTCAGTGTAGGAGAATCCCTCTGCCTGGCCGGTTTTGCGTCCAAAGAGACCCCAAAGGTTCGGTCCAACCTTGTGCTTTCCACCGTTCTCGACAGTGTGGCACTGGGCACACTTCTGCACAAACGCCTTCTTTCCTTTGTTAATGTCTGCAGGCATGGTTAACCTAAAAACAAAACAAGATAAACAATGTTATTAGATTCATGTTATTAAATATTCACCAACTTTAAATACATCCAGTGCAAAATCACATTTAGTTTGACACTTTTTGCTTTCGAGTAACAACAGTTTCGGCCACATGGGGGCGCTAAGCGCTAGTTTCGCAACTCATGTGGCTCCATTGTTACAAAACCGAGTTAATTAACTTTAATCAACATGGATCCTCTAATAAAAACAAAATCATTACTTATATACGTTTATTATCTTCATGATATGACGACCTCCAGAAAAACAAAGTCACAGACAGGCCTAATGTAAAACTAATGTAAAACAACAATATAAGACAAAAAAAACCTATAAGAAAATATGTAATAAGTATCAAAAAGTATCGAAATAAAGTTTGATTGAGACATTTTCTTCTCAGCTCATCAGACAAAACGTGTTTTCTCTGTAGGAGAGGGAGGACACCGGCAGACCACGTTGCTCGTAAAAACCGGCAAAGACGAATTTAAGTCACATTAAAATATTTTACACAAACAACAACGACGAGAAAAGCTTCATATCTTCATGATAAGCGTCTTACCTTTTTATTTCGATGTATCCAACCGACTTTCAGAGACTTCTCTCGGCCGCTTCTTGCGTCTTTCTGCCGGCTAGTTTCAACGTGCTGCTTCTTCCTGTTACGTCGACAGTCAGCTGACCCGTTTCATCATCCTGAGGTGTCGCTCAGTGACTCAATGATCAAGCTGCACAATGAAAATGTTGCACAACTCTTTTTATGAAACCATTACAGCAACAATCTCCTTAAATCTACAGGAACCAGATTATAAAATCGTGTTTTTAAGATTAAAAATGTGTTTTAATTCAAGTTACAGCTACTAAGTGTTAGAACATGTAATCACACAACCAAGTGTGTGTTATGTTCTAATTATATACTGTCAATGTTTATTAATAATAAATAATATATTTTATTTCATAGGCGCCTTTCTGTCACCCAAAGACACCTTATAATAAAAAAAAAACTAGACAGAAAATAACAGAAACAAACAAAAAAACAAAAGTAAATCAAATTACAAGAATACAACAATAAAAACGTGTTAAAATAGGATGTTGCAATTGAATATAGTAAGAGTGAGTTGATGTTCCTTATGACGGGAGGTAAAGACTTCCAGAGCTGGTGGATTAATAATAAATAATATATTTTATTTAAAAGCGCTTTTCTGGATACTTGAAGACACTGTACATTTAAAAAAAAAAAACAGTTTAAAACACATTAGACTAAGCTAAACTTTAAAAATAATTGTAAAAAAGGTGTGTTTTTGTAGGTGTTTATGTCTTATTGACTTTAAATTAAATTGAGACTTCAAAATAAACATTTTCAAGTTGTAAGACGGGCCAGTAAATATGATATCCAACCATTTCTGAGATCTACACAGGTGAGATGAAAATACTTTATATTTACCTTTGTCCATAAACTACTACATCTCAGGTTACCTGTGTACATAATATAATCTCTCTGTGAACCCCATATCAAATTAAATCAGATTTTATTTGTATGGCCAAAGTACATTTGCCTCTGTCTTTAGACCCTCAGTTCCAGTGAGCAAAAACTTTTAACAGAGAAAAAAGGTGGAAGAAACCTCAGGAGGAGCCACAGAGGAGGGATCCCTCTCCCAGGACAAATCAACACAAATGTACTGTACAGTTACAATAAATGATAAAATGATTACAGTAGCAGTGGAACCTGTGATAGAGATAGACAGACACAAATGCACAGCAGAAACTAACTATAAACTGTAATGGAGATAAGGCAGCAATAATGACAGTAGTAATATATGTAGTGGACTTCATGCAGGACCACAGCATATGAACTGTGTGTATGTATATATATATATATATGTGTGTGTGTGTGTGTGTGTGTGTGTGTGTGTGTGTGTGTGTGTGTGTGTGTGAAAACCCCAGGAGTTTACCAGTTTCTAAGAAACCAGTACACACTAATGAGCACGAAGCCATCACAAACAAGCCAACCATCATTGCTCTCTTGCAAACTAAGTACAAGTAAGTGAATCAAGGCTCCAGGCCTGCTTCTCCACACAGTTTGAGTGTTTGATGCGTTCACTGACACTTCAGTCAACTTATCTTTTACATCACCGGCTGCGTTTCCTTCCTGCTTCTGTAGTTGATGGTTATTTGACTTTGGCTTGACGGATCTCCTAATTACACTCAGATATTTACACTCGTGTGTTTAAACAGTAACCGTGCACTCTTTTGGACCTATCGCGAGAGAGCTGTGCGTCTCACATCGTGACGTGTCAAGTGTTCGAGTAGTTTCCACCAGCTTCTGTATCGTTACTGTGAGTTTTCTCACACGGTGTTATGTCTGAGCAGTCGAAACATGCTCACAGGTTTATAATTTATGTTATAAATTAAAATATATATATAATACCTATATTTTGATCTGGTGTTTCGGTTAAAAGGGCGACCGTGTTAACTAGGGACCTTCAGCCAGATGGATCTGTGGTTGTCGTGCTTACGACATCTGTTGAAACAGCATAAACATTAAATAAGACGCCCAAAGACAAACCAATTATGTTTAATGGCATTGTAATGTTAATAAATAATAACTACACACAGAGGCAGTCGAGAATACCGACGCAACTTTATGTTTTCAACAACTGTCGTAACTACCACAACAGCAGACGGTCGCCATTTTAAAGGGTCGCCTTTTAAACCGTAACACCGGAGAGTAAAATTCGAGCCTCCCAGTTGTTATTTTAAGAAAAATAACTCGCTAAAGCTCTCATGAGACTTCTAATGATGGTAGTATGTTGTTGGAAGCTCCGGTTAAACTCACTGCAACAGTGTCCTGTCCGGTAGGCTCACCACTGGCTTTACAGAGTTAAAGTTTCTGTCCACCTGTGGAGTCTAAATCCTCTAAATAGAGCACATTTCTCTACAGACATGAAGTTAACAGATGTGATGTGACTTTTTTTAATGGTATATGAACCTTTCATTTAAAAGTCATGGACATAATATATAGATGTTTATATAAAAGTAGCAATGTATTCTATAATAGAGCCTTTTCACAGCAGCCACCTTGACATGACATTGTAAGATAAACACAGGTGTTACCAGTGATACTAATTACGGCTTAGTTCCATTCAGATCAGACAGAGTCAGGATGCCGCTGTGGTGCATGCTGGCTGCAATACATGGAACAGAAACTTAATTAGTATTATTGAATAACCTTGTGTTGTATTTCATGTCAAAACAGCTGCTGTACATTGTACTACTACAATCTTAGAAGAACTATGTGCATAACAGTATATGGTATTATGCAATTATTCTTATCATCACTTACAAAGACCTTTAAATAAATACAAACACTAATACAGTAGAATTCAATATTGTAGATAAGGGAATGTACAGTGTAATATATTCAGTATACTGCTATATGGAGTCCAGTTGGACTTGACTGCATTATGCAATAACAGATATTTGATGTATTATTTGCAACAAAATGCAAAAGCCAGACCAAAGTTCTGCATAAAGTACCGATAGCTCCAGAGCAACATATTATTATGCATTGGCTAATGCCTGATTAACATCTCTGTCATACTGTTAAATTTAAATTTGCTGTGAGCTATCAGTCCAGTGTGCACACGTTTTTGAACCAGCACCCGTAGCAGTAACCTACACTCTGTTTGCACACAAAATACTTTCTCCGTTCCCAAGCGTCATATCTGATTCAGTGCTAATGCAAAAATTATAAAATGCCAGTATAATTTCCCAGTTGGTGTTTAGATGTGCAGGCTTTACACATAAAATTACAATTATAACTTAAAAAGTGGGATTCATTAGTGAGTATGTAAGCACATTACTAGCCAGAGGGTGCTCATAAAAGATAGAGCAAATCACAAAAATCACATTATTGGGTGAAAACATATAAATGGACAAAATCAAATTCCAAGAGCTCAATAAGAACTACATTATTTGCTTTAATGACTGGTAAACACCATACTTTTTCTATTTAATTAAACAAAAAGTGTGTTGCATCAATTTGTGTTTAATTCACTGCAGATGAAGAAAAGACAACACCACATATACATAATAAACTACACATTATACTCTGTCAATGAAAAATAAGTTCATAAATAGAGATAATACTCACATGTACTGTATGTTGCTGGGTAAAAATGAACTCCTGGGTGGTTAGACTGCTGACATCAGATGTGTAAGTGGGACAGTGAATGTATATTGACAGTCAGAGTTCCTCAAAGGTTAATAGAAAAGTCCATAGGAAATGCTTGGGGTCAGACAACATAAGAATAAAAATATAAAGAACAAACTATACATGATAAAATATTCAAATAGCAACAGTAAATAAAATATATTGTACAAAAGTATATACAGCAAATTGGCTGTGTTTATTTGGTGCAAAGTAAGAAAGGAGAAACGTGCAGTGACTGTAAATTTGTAGCTGTTATTATGCAGTGTAATAGCATGTGACAGGAAGGATTTCCTGTGTCTGTCTCTTCGACAGCAGAGCTGTAGCAGCCTGTGGCAGAAGCTGCTCCGCTGTCTGTCCACTGTGTGATGGAGAAGGTGCTGCTCATTGTCCATGATGGATAACAGTTTATTCAGCCTCCTCCTCTTCACCACAGTCTCAAAAGACTCAAGTCTAGAGTCCAAGAACAGAGCCAGCCTCCTTGATGATCTTATCAAGTCTGTTGGTGTCGCTGGCTCTGATGCTGCCGCCCCAACAAACAACAGCAAAGAAGATGACACTGGCAACAACAGACTGGTAAAAAGATCTCCAATATCTTGGTGCACACATTGAAGGATCTCAGCTTCCTCAGGAAGCAGAGTCTGCTCATCCCCTTCTTGTACACAACCTCTGTGTTAGATTTCCAGTCCAGTCTGTTGTCAATCACCACTCCTGGGTATTTGTAGTTCTCCACCTTCTCCCCCACCTCCCCTCTGATCCGTAGTGGCTGTGAAGGCGTCTTCTTCCTTCTGAAGTCGATCACCATCTCAGCTCTCTGGTTAATGTCAATGTAAGTCGGGTCAAAAATGACCCCATGGGTTGTTATTCTTCAAAATCTTGATAATGATAAGAATAATTGTATAATACATACTGCATACTGTTATGCCCATAGTTCTTCTAAGATTGTAGTAGTACAATGTACAGCAGCTGTTTTGACATGAAATACAACACAAGGTTATTCAATAATACTAATTAAGTTTCTGTTCCATGTATTGCAGCCAGCATGCACCACAGCGGCATCCTGACTCTGTCTGATCTGAATGGAACTAAGCCGTAATTAGTATCACTGGTAACACCTGTGTTTATCTTACAATGTCATGTCAAGGTGGCTGCTGTGAAAAGGCTCTATTATAGAATACATTGCTACTTTTATATAAACATATTTCATATAACATTAAAATTAAAAGTCACATCACATCTGTTAACTTTATGTGTGTAGAGAAATGTGTTGGACTCCTTATAGCAGTATACTGAATATATTACACTGTACATTCGCTTATCTACATTATTAAATTCTACTGTATCGGGGTTAAACTGTTTGGATTCATTCGTAAGTGATGATAAGAATAATTGTATAATACCATATACTGTTATTAAGTTATAATTGTAATTTTATGTGTAAATCCTGCACTGTAATTTCCTAGCTTGGGATAAATAAAATCAATCTATCTATCTATCTATCTATCTATCTATCTATCTATCTATCTATCTATCTATCTATCTATCTATCTATCTATCTATCTATCTATCTATCTATCTATCTATCTATCTATCTATCTATCTATCTATCTATCTATCTATCTATCTATCTATCTATCTATCTATCTTATGCATCTAAGGGTTAACTGTCTACTACTCCGACTCCGATGTTTTGCGTGGCTCCACCGCCTCGTTTTGCGTGCAGCCCCCGGTCTTTCTCTGCTGGATCCACTCCTGCGGTTCGTTCCCGCTCAAAGCCGATCTTGCTGCAGGGAGGAGCGACCGGGGAGAGAGAGAGAGAGTGCAGTTGAGCCGAGGCTGAAGCATCACAACCCCGCATTCAAGGAAACGGGCAAACGCAGCACTTTTTTTTCTCTTATTTAATTTGTTTACTTTGCATAAGGTTGTTGCACACCTTCAACGCGAAAGAAATCCTCGGTGTGGAGCTCTATGGAGGCCGTTTGAATTTAAAGGGAGAGCTGGGAATCTCTTAACCCAGTCAAGGGAGACCCCTCCAATTGTTTCCTGCGCCAAGAACTGTAAAGACATGATCATTACACCGCATCTGTGGTAAGGCAATGAGCTTTCTCTTTCTCTTTCAGTGCCAGTCATGCATGTGTATATATATATATATATATATATATATATATGCAGAGAGAATATACAATGCTGTGTTGCAATAAAGGTGCACAGCCCCTGCTTTTGCACACCGAGACCCCAGCATCTCATCCTTTTGTATTTGCATCCTGAGTGATTCACCGAGGACCAGTCAGACATTACCACCTAGCCTAGCTGCTGCCTCTGCTACAGGGATGAGATGACCCTGCGACCGTGCATCATCATCATCATCATCATCATCATCATCATCAACACATGCATCCCACAGTCATGCATCCAGGAGCCCCTATAAGAACATGCATGTTGTGGTGTAAAGCAGCCAGGCGGTGCCAACTCCACTGTTCTCTGACTTTGATGATATAAACGTAATGCGTCACTGACATTATTCACCTTATTTTTTTATTTTTTATAATTGAGCTTCACAGTGTTAGACAACACGCACCTCACATATCAAGAGAGTCTCATTGATGGACACGATCTCCACTCTCTCACATTGCACACTCATGATGTTGTCAGTGTTGTGTGTTGAGAATGCCAACTCATTGAAAGTTAGCCAACTTCACAACATCACTCTGCCGCCTTCTTCGAACTGAAGGTCAGCCGGTGACTTTGCAGTTGTTTTAAAAAACCCAGAAAAAAAAACCCCACACATAAATTAAAAGAAGAAGCATGGGGGACATTTGTATCTTGTCACCGGCCACGCTTTGTTGAATAGATGTTGCTTTGATCAGCACCACATGATTGATTTTCTGATGTATTTCTGAAGAACCCTCAAAGCTGAAGGTGTCCCCGTCCCGTTTAGATGAGATGTTATTCGCAGGGGCTTATGTGTCTTATCCTTTTTTGATTAGAGGGGGAAGCAGACGAAGCGGAGGCCGAACCTCGCTTTGATTTGCACAAAATATTGGATTTGGCCTTTTGTCATTAATATTGTCAGTCAGGAATAAAAGCAGATAATTACTCCTGCTGACTCATTTTGAGTTCATCGCAAATTAAAGCAGACTGATGCTAATGTGCGGTGTCATTAGCTCGATTAGTTTGTGATGTGTTTGTTTTCAAAACAACACGATGCCTGACTTTTAGTTGCACGACAAAATCCTGTTAAACCTTTAATTAATTAATCATTTCTGCCAAACATCCGTCGGCGTCGCTCTGACACATAAACTGTTTAGGACTTTGCCTCGGGTGAGATACAGCATGAAGGCAACAACTTATTGGATCTGAACATGATTCTGTGCCAACTTCCCGCTCTACAGTTCCAGATATGGGCAGCACGAGTCAGTCAGTACTTCAAAAGTATTGCACTGTAACACCAAGCTCTACCTAGATGATGTAATGTGTGCAGCACAGGATAAACTGGCTGTGTCCAGTTAGTGGAAGTCTACTTTAGTTTCTAGATCTACACCCATTTATCCAGCTTTTTTTTGCACGCCCAGGTAAATGGTCAAAACAGTTGCTGCCGCTGATCAATATGCATTATTTGCCAGTTGTAAATTCGGACAATAGTTGTCCTTGAAGACCCTGTAATATAATCTTGGGACACGAGTCTGCTTTTGTTGGGCCCCGCTTAAATTATGCAACAGCGAGGGGAGATCAGCAAACTTGCTTCAGAGTGTAGAGTGCTGGTCGATAATGTGATATTGTGGGTGGCTTGGATGTGGTGACAACACAAACATGAATGTCTTTCAACCCCCTATTAGGCACGGTTACCATCATGCTTCATCGTGTTACATGTTTGCGATGAGCGTGGCCGTTAACATTTACGTTTATTGGCAGCAAACATCCTGAGAGAGAGTGGAACGTGATCTCTGATTGTTCTTCGTCGGTTTGTTTTGGCTCTTGCAGTACGTCTAAAGTTTATTTTCTTCATCCATCCCAGATCTCACTGTGATAGTGAGATTACTAAACCTCTCCCCAGACAGCTCTGCATGGCTCTTTCTGGCCTGACCCACGTCAGGACAGATGATAGCCCCTGCTTTATTTGTGATACTTTATCGATCCCGGCTGGAGAAATTTGACTTTTCACTGGCCAGAAATCCTTAAAGTCACTGCGCACATTTGGCTGCAGCTTCAGAGAGATTTCAGAAGAGCAGATTGTTATTGCAGGTGACTGAACCCCAGCTCAAACTTCATAAAGGTCCTCCTGACCTTATTCTTTTAAAGTAAAAGAGAATCATGAGTCTCAAACTCAACTCAGAAACAGTATTCATGAGATCACTGTAGCTGTGCTTGTTGGACCATAACAAGAGCTAGAGTTGTCAAAAAATAGACCTCAACATCCTGCAAATGCAAATATTATGAATTAATAAACCTTAAACTCAGTTTTTATGAAAATAACTTTAATACAACCAGTAAATTCTGTCAGTATATCTAACAGTAATGATTACAGTAGTATGCAATGATGCCACAAAGCTTTTCATTTGCTCTGCTGCTGCTCTGAAACAGGCGGAGACTTAGAAGTATTTACTCAAGGCAGTTACCTGGAGCTCAAGGTGATATTGTTTTATTCAACGATCTAAAACCAAACCCAAATATTTTCATTTTTACTATCATATAAAGCAAAAATATCAAATTCTTAATTGGTAATCAACGTTCATTTTCTGTCGACCAGCTAAACACACCTTCAGGTGTTACTGCAACCACGCTGTCTGCGATCTGAACAAATAACTAAAAAGTAATTTGTTATGGCACTGATTTAATAATACAAAACAAGTAGTTATAATACTAATAATGACATTTCTAAACCTCGGTACAGGTCGCGAATCTGCTGCGAGTGCAGACATCAGAATTGTCACAGACGAAGCCGACGTTCCGTCCTGTTTGTGCCCGATCATTAGAGTTGTTTACTCAGCTCGTTTTATTAAAGTGTCTCCAGAGTCCAGCTCAATGAGCCGTTTATGAACATCTTTAAATCTTTAAAATTTAGCAAGGACTGCATTACATCGTGCGTAATCAATCGGTTGGTTGAGGTTAAATGATTTCCTCCCCGGAACATCTCTCTGACAGTTTACATCATTACTTTTGATTTGGTGGGAAAACACTGTTGCTTTTCTGGACCATGAAATGAGATAGAACTTATTTCATGTGCGCGATTTAGCTGAGGGTGCGTTTCTTGCTTCTCTAGACATTTCATGGATGTGGAGCCATAAAACTGTGAACTTCAAATGGTTATGGGTAAATTAGGCAGCGTGTAATGCATCAGCACACGCTAAAGAGACGCAGAAATACACACCGGCATTTCCTCGATTAGCAGTGATATTATTTTATACACCTTTATTCCATTAGCATCACTACACACCAAAACATACAAAGGTGTGTGTTGTGTAATATGAACACATATCCTGTGTGCGCTACATGTATTTATTATAATATTTTTCATTTTTCCCTATACTACTTTTCTCAACCCTAACAACAATGGGATAGTAAGACTGTAGTAAGCGTAGTTGAGTTGTAAACGTTTGGTGACATTTTACTCCAACTTGAGGCATGAGAAGAATGTCTTTCCTCCGGACTGTGACATACTAGAGCTGTTGTTACTTCACGAGGCTGAAAGCTCTTCTTTGTCCCGTCGGATCTTGAAACATCCCAACGACATTCGAGTGCATCAAGCTATTTTCCCGAGTGCTCAGATTTTCAGTTATATTCCCTTTTGCGTAAAAGCATAAAACAAGATTTATTTTCACAAACAGAAGTCTTTTTTCAGTATTCATTACCTGGCATCAGTTTGGTTTACTTGCAGTATATGCAACAAAAAACAAAAGCGGATACGTCAAAGCAGACTCATCAAAAAACATAAACAGACAAAACTAATAAATAAAAGGCATCATCACATTTCATCTCATTGTAACAGGATGCAATCACAGACCTGCACTGATGCACGTTATCCATTTATAATAATATAATCATGTCACAGTTTGTGAGTGTTTTGACATTGTTCTTGAGGTGTGTTCAGGTGTTTATCACCGTAGTGTCCACATGGCAGGACTTGCTTTGTCCTCCTGCTTAAAGCAGCATTATCACGGTGACTGGATTTAGAAAGATTAAGCTCATATTCAATCACATTGCGAATGTGTGTTCCCTAACATGGTAACCAGCATCGTATGGAGCAACACCGTCTATTAAACAGGAGGAGGAATTATGTAAGCTGTAAGATCATGCTGTGAGGGAGATCCTGACCTGTAGTGACGAAGACATTGTGAGTTCAGGTGTTTTGCTGACATCACAACACATAATCACCATAATCAGTAAACAACAGGACTTAACCCAGACATGGATGTTGTTCACCGAAGAGTCGGCAGGGAGGACTGACAGAGACCGGCGCGTACATAAATTCTTCTTTAGAGGTTTTGCACTTCACTTTTACTTACAGCAGCTTTATATATGTGTGTTTTTGGCATCTTTCCATTTGTTTCATGAGCTCATGGACGGCCGCTCGTGTGTTTAATTTACAGTAAATGTCACTGAAAAGGACTCGACTAGACTGAACCGTGTAACGAAACAGCAAAGTTTACACTTAAAACCACTGCTCCCCATCTGCTTCCTTATTAGGTCAAGGAGAGTGGATGTATTAAATAGGCTAAGTGGAATACACTACCTGAATGGACTTAGTGCTTCGTCTTACAGTGGCTTAGATCCCAGTTGGCTTAAGACAGGGCAGGGATGATGACGTCGTGAAAAGGATCTGAATTATAGATTATAGTGTGTGTGAGTGCACACCGTAAAGTTGCATGTGAGAGTGCATACACTGCTGAAAGTGTGCAAGAGCTGCTGCTCCGTGGACGAGGGGAGTTTCCCTGATAAATGGGAGAGCACATCCTGTAGCTCAAACCACAAGATGCTCCAGAGTTGTACACTGTGACTGCTGTGAACACTAACAGTGTCACACACACACACACAAAACATATTTATACACAATTAATTAATAATTAAGTTATTAGAATAGTTGATTGATCCATTTTCTGTCAATCACCTAATCGATTAATCGACAGATTGTTCAGTTTTAGACACAACGTGTTGTAGAGTAACTACCACAGGCTGCAGCACTTAGGCTACTAATAAACCGCAGCAGAGCAACAGCTCTTTCCTCCATACATGATTTATCGTGGCGCATCTCTAATCTTCATCACATTATGCGGTCGAGTTTGTCTGACTGTTTAAACGCCTGTAAATGCGCCATCGTCGGAGTGTTACCCTCAAAGTCACACTGTCAACATTCAGGTGTTTGATCCAAAAAAACATTGCTGTATTCGTCCTTGTAAAGAACCAATAACATCCTCAGTATCTCAGGTTTACCTGTTTGTTTTCTGCTATCTCGCAACTGATGTTTTATCAGTGCCGAGACCTCCTGAGAGCTGAGACAGTTACACCGCACCACTGCAGGCAGTATTACGGGTGTCAGCGCAGAGCAACATGGTGCCGTGACTAATGATGAAAAACGAGAGCTCCCTGTTGCTGTTTGTACATAATGTTAACGAGAAATTTGGAAACTATTACATTTATTCAAAACATGCCCCTGCCAATTCTAACTGAGGTTTTTTATAGTTTAAACTAATAAATGCTGCTAGTTATCACGGGTTTGCGACCACACGGTTAAGCAACAAGGATGCCTTCCTATATCGATTTGGTATCCTGGTTTCTAATTGCAATCATTATCATGGTGGTAATTAGATGTTTAAGGATTTATGTTACATGGCCCTGAGGGACGATCTCAGTCAGTTCATTGTCTGTAGAAAGATTTAGTGTTGCAGCGATTACTCTTGATTATCTTACTGGGCTGATCTGCCAAACATAGGAACACAATGAAAAGTGCAAGAGAACAATGTTCTGGAGCCCAAGGTGACGTCAAAAAATGTAAAAAACCTCAAGATATTTAATCAAGTCCGACATAAGACAAATAAAAACAGCCAGTTTGAACATCATTCGAGAAGCTGAGCGACAGATTTCTGATATTTTTTACTTATTTCTACTAATCGTTTATCTAAATAGCTGCTGTTGATCGACTAATCATTGCTGCTCCGCGAGCTTCAACTGAAGAAAGTGAACGCCGCATAGTTACAAAGCCCATGTCAATATAGATTAGAGGTGAAATAAGTCAATTACTGGGTTTGTCCATTGAAATTGCTACAAGTTTCTCCTCTCAGATGGGAGGATTTCCTTCAGCAGCCTCACAGCAGACACAACAAAAGGCTTTTTCAGTGATGCAATGAGAAGAATCTTAAAAAATCACGCTTCAGAGAACAGCTCAGGGCATCTCAGCCGAGCATCTGTGAGTTAGCTCAGCACATTGAAATAGATGGAGAGGGCTCGTTTCTTAAAGGTATAAAGTAAATGATCGGTGACAGCGTGGCTCTGCATGCGATATCAACAGCATTGTGACAGAATGGGGAAGGCGAGGTAGCGGCGGTCGTGTAACTTCCTGAATTGTGTCTTTTCAGATGAACTGCAAACAGTGAGCGTGAGCCGGTCAGTGTCAGAAGATGCTCCTGATCCACGGTGCCCAGTGCTGAGGGAGGTCCACGGAGCCAACTGGTGCCCACCATGTCTCACCACCAACACTACCAGCGAGGCCCCCACGGCCGTGCCTTGAGCACTGAGGAGAGGACCTCCATGCCAGTCAACAAGACCTCCACACCGGTCCACAAGAGCGCCTCTTCCTCTTCCTCTTCCCAACGTGACAGCCGGCAGGTAAGTTCCTGGCTGCAGCAGGAATCCATCTGGAAATAGTTTCTAGGGGTAGCAGCACTATGGATGAATGTAATATACAGGAGGAGCGAGTATTATTTTGAGTTGCTGCAGTCTTCTGTCAGTGCCACTCTCTAGTGAGACAGTTTATGCAGATAGAAAGCAAGCGGGCCAGCCAGGAAATATGAAACGGTGAAATATTAATTCAGCAGTTTCAGTGTGAGTAACAAAAACGGTCTTAAAGTCTTATGTGATGACCTGGTCGTAAAATCAGCTGCCGTCATGCAGCATCATCGTTTCAAGCAAAACAGACGGAGCATCCCCAGGTTTTCTCCACAAACCCTGCACATGCATCGCCTCGACATAAGACTCTCTTTGCTGACTAAAGCCGGGCATCCTGCGCGTTGTGTTTCTCACAAGCTTTAATCTGTCTTTTCTGCAACTGACCGACCACAACGTAATCACGGTTTTGTCAACTGACAGTTCCCGTAATGCTTATTCAAACGAGAGGACTGCAGGATCCTCAAAAAAAAAAACCGCAGACAAGAAGAGAAAGGCAACGTTACTTCATGCCATTCTACTTTTTAAATCAAAGCCGGGAGAAAAAAAGACAAATACTGACAGACGGCTGAGAAGATGCAGACTTTTTGTCAGTTCTGTGAAAGTGAAGTGAAAGTGTGAAGTGAAATTCGGTTGTGCTTCTCTCCCGGCACAGCCTCAGTCAGGACTACAGTTGCCACACCAACGGTGTAACGTGCCAAGAATCCGTCTAACCGTCAGGAAGCCTTCAAACTGAACCCATCTGGCAGGAATGCGGCCATATAATTTGAGAGCATTCCTTTAACTAACCAATGAGTTAGATCCGTCAAATTGCATCTCTACTTTCCCTCTGATAATGCCCAATGATAAATACTTTATTCCCTGTGAAAAGCTAATTGACTTTCAACCCTGCGAGACCTTATCGACTGATCAGATGACTGATCAGCTGAGATAGAGCGGCCTCGTTAGTAAGTAAAAACCCTGTAGATACCTGGTGAACGATGAGACACACTCTTATTTCACAGTTCACCGGACAAGTGCTTAAGCTTAACCCCTGCAGTAAACTATCTGAAGCCCCCCGGCCCTCTTTACTGCTCTGCTGCTGTGTCACCGTGGCCACACGGTAACGTGACACCGAAACTGGAGTCTCTGACATCACAGCTTTTCCGTCGGCGCCGGTCGATGCATATTTCATGAGGGACAGGCGGAGACTTGGTGCTCCACTGAACATGTGGCACGCTCTGGTATGCTGCGCCGGAGCCCAGCTTGTGTCCACAGGAGAAAAGAGAGTTGGTTTGAGAAATGAGGCCCCCTGTTTGAAGCGCACATCTGACGGCCTGCTGCTTGATGAGGCGGGTTAACCCTTCAAACCCTGCTGTTCATTGTTCCTTTTCTTTAATGTACTTGCTTCTGATAAGAAGCCTTCACGGGGGAAAGGGTTCGGCATTTCAATCCGTAGACGCTCCGTAATCTTAAAGGCAGCTCGTTCTGAGAGCGAGGTTATTTGTTAGCCTTTCTTCTTTCATTCATCTCTTTTAACGAGCTTAATGAAGTCGGGCACTTGCCACTAAAATAGCAGCAAACGCCTTAATTTTGCACACCTGCTTGATCGAGACCTCGAGATAGTCAGCATATTGAAAGAATCAGCAGCACATGAGGATTTTAATTGGGAATTAGTTCTTTATTGTTGCAGCTGTTTTGTGTTACGATTTAGGAATAATCACTAAATGACGCAGGGATGTACCTGTGGCTGATCCAGACGCTTCAGAAGTGGCTCTGTGGTTCAGAAACACATTTACAGCTACAAATCCTTTTGCCTGTTCAGTTCAGCTGTCTCTGGGGTTTTGGCTCACGGCCATTATAAAAATGTCCAAGGAAAGAAAGGTCTGCTGTGAGTACATTTTAAGAGACACTGACTTTAAACTCACAGTGAAACTGAAGTGAAAGTGTCTGTCACCTACATAATGTGACATTTCCAACCGAAACCGAGTGTGTGGAGCGATTTAGTTCTTCAGATTTAATAGGAATCGCCTGAAAGTTGGCGTAGCTTAATGATACACAGTTCCTTCTTCACTGTGTTGTCAGATCAGTGTAACCGTGACGTCCCCCATAGGTTTATGAAGAGCGGTTTTAAGATAAAAATAAACCGTCTCTGGCCGCTGCCATCTTCCATCCTCCTAGCTAATTTAAAAATCTGTGGATCTTCAGCCGACCTGAGGCACAGGGTGCTCAAACAAGCCTCCTGTGATGGCACCACAGTATTTATGCTTAACTTTAACGGCTGAGTTCAAACTAAATTCAGTTGTTATGAACGGGGAAATTAGCCTTTTTAGTTAGTTTTGTGTACCAGGCTGTAAATGTTAGACATATGAACATGGAGGCCTATGGAGATTGACTCGTTCTGTAGCCAGCCTCAAGTGGCCACTCGAGGAACTGCAGTTTTTTGGTACTTCTGCACTAGCTTCATTTCCCAGCCACTGAAAATAATACATTTAGTCTCAAACACATTCTTTGGAAATGCAAACAAATGTTTGTCTGATTGATTTCCAAACACATCTCGAGTTACCTCGGCCTATATTACGTTTTATTGAATAAATCTATTCAGAAGGATTTTATCAAGTTTTTTATTTATTCTCCCTCCATATTGGTGAAAGATGAATGTATCAATAGATTTTTAATGTAATCATCCAAAAGGTCTTTTCAGTACCTGTTCTAAGGCTTTTTTTTTAGTATCAGATGATCTTATACTGTAGCATAATATGACATTTTTATAGCTCAAAGTTCCATTTTTCATATCCTAGTTTCAGATTAAATCAGTCATTTAAAAAAATATATTACCATAAACTCTATTCAGTGGCTGTCGTGTTACACAATCTCGGTGAGTCCTGGGCAAATCGTGTGAAGTGCTGCTCATGAAGTGATTATTATAACCTTGGATTCTTTTACAAGTTGAGTCTTAAATATTTCTGGCTTGGTTTCTGAGGCCGTCTCCAGCCACTTATGTCATTGAACATTATGCAAAGTTATACTGGCATTTGTGTGGCACTGTGGTGCAGTGGTTAGCACTGTTGCTTCACAGCAAGAAGGTTCCTGCTGTGATTTATAGCCTTTTCATAAGCGCCTCCATCTTTCAAGAAGGTTCGAACGCCGACTGTTTTTTTTTGTGAGGAGTTTGCATGTTCTCCTTTTGTCTGCCTGGGATCTCTCTGGGTGCTCCGCAGTCCAAAAACATGCACTTAATATGTCAATTTGTGACTCTAGATGTGAATGTGAGTGTGTCAGCCCTGTGATGAACTGGCGATTTGTCCAGCGTGTGCCCAACCTCATCTGGAACAGGCTGAGACTCCGATATGGATAAGCGGTTACAGGAAATAGATGGATGGATACCTGCACTTCATTGTGTAATAACTACAGCGTGTTCCTGCGTCATATTCTTCTTGGTGTGTTCTGTGCAGAGAGTGGTGTTATGTCGGTAGACTGCTGTGGAGAATATGCAGTACAGTACATCTTCCCCCTGAGACATCCTGAAGGAAGCACAAAGATGCTGAGAAAAGACCTCGGCTCGCCTGGCTGAGTCTCGGGTTTTTGAGGAAAAATGAGAACGGGGCATTTTGTTTGGGGAAAGCCTTAATGAGATCCAGCCTCCATTTTCAAATCAATACATGTCACTTTCCCCTTTGCTGACGACTACTGGTCACTCTGGAGACCCTCATGAGAGCAATTAGAGGCACCACCTGCAGTGAGCACACACACACACACACACACACACACACACACACACACACACACACACACACACACACACACACACACACTTACATGTTTATTCAGGATGTAGTTGTGTCACTGCAGCTATCATTTTTTATTCTGCTGCTTGTCAGAGATAGTCTCTGTCTCGGGACAAACATTTAAGAAAGGGTCCCTTTGATTTACGAGAGCGGAGAAATCAATGATTATCCAGCGATTATCAGTTCCTCTGGAGTCAGATCGTGGTCGTTTCTCACGGTAATGACCAAGACATACTGATGTTACTGCAGATGGAAGAACGATGCAGCACTTGCACTGACAGCTGCATAAGTTAGTATGTTGTCTCTCCTGTAAAGACGTCTGTCTTGAAATTATTTATTTCTGCCACGGCCAGGTATCATAGTGTCTAATGTGCTGTCTGTTAGCACACAGCAGACCAACTCAAAAGCAGAGAAGATGATCTTTATAGAGACAGACATCTAAAATAAAGTGGAAAATGAAATGTGTAAAAAAAGGTAGTTTTAATCTTTAATCTTGCCATGGTTATTTCTAGTTTCAGCCACCTTAACACCTTTGTAATATCATTTAATATGAAGAGATAGTGGCTTATTGTTTAATATATAAAAAAGCCATGTATCTGAGGCAGATTGATACCCAAGAGATCATTTTAATTGTGTAAAGAAAATGCATAAAAACACAGATTTGTTGTTAGGTAGCTCTCTTTTTGTAAATAAAACAGGTTTCCTCCAGTATCTCTCTCACATGTCTGCAGGTCACACTTGTGGACTGCAGGTGTGTAACTGAATCAGTCTGTGGTCATACACAGTCTCTCAGGGTGTCAACAACGTCTCATCCATGTGTCCTACTCTAAGCTTTACTGCTGAGCCAGCCAGACGCCGCAGTGAAATACATCTGATCTATACGACTCCTCTGTGGTTATTAGCTGCTGAAATATCACTGTGCAGCGGTGATTGTGGCGACATGTTACAATACAAGGTTTCATAGAACATTATATTCTTACACAACATATTCTTATGCAAGTACAACAGGAGACTACAGATTACAGGGCTACGTAGTGACACTTTGTGCAAGATGTCAGTCAGTTAAGGGAATTTGGGATCCTGGTATCATTTAGCATCTAATCAATACAAAAGGTGTTTGCTTTTCATGTGCAGACTTTATTTAATTAGATAATCTCATTGAGATTAAGTTCTGTTTTGTGACCTGAGACACCAGAGAGGATGAAGAAACAACAGAAATAATAACAGCACCATGAAAATCACAGATCAGAGTTCGAGTACATTCAGACAGGACCAGGCACTACGGTGAAAACAGAGAAGATGTTCCAACTTTTGGAAAAATTGCAACTCAATGTCACACTGCGGCCACCAATCAGACACTCAGATCGGGGCAGACACTCCACAGTGAGTCTGAAATGTCTCTGAAACGGAGGCTACTCAGGTGGATTCATTGTAATTCATTCTAAACTCTGATACTCCACCCGTTGTGTTCTGGCTTTGTTTATTTCATGTACCCAGCTTCTAAATCTGCGTCTGGCTTCACAATTTATGCTGGAAGATATCGACAGAAAGAAGTTTAATTTGGTTTGTGTCTGATGGTTTGAGAGAGAGAGAGAGGGAGAAAGACAGACAGTGAATGAGAGTGAGGGATTATTTCACAGCAGTTACGTTCAACACGAACAGAGACACCCCCAGCAGCACCTCTCACCCCCACACGTCTCTCCAAAACCCTGCAGCTCCTGATCCTGTCTGAACTGTACTCTTAAAAGTTGAAAATCGGCCTGTGGGATGAGAAATTCAAGGTTTGAAAAAAAAAAATCTTCTGTGACTCATTCCATTTCTAAGATGTGAAGCAGTGGATGGCAGTCCTCCCAAGTTCAGTATTTACCCGAGGGGTAACCAGAGGTACTAAGTCCTCAGATCTGTCCTGATGAGCAGAAGATGAGTGATACTCTGAGAAAACTTGAGGACCAGCCTCATTTCTCTTCATAGTACACAGTGATGAGTATGATATCTGCCTCATGTATCGAAACCTAAAGCACAATGATAAGTTGCATTCAGCATGAGAATAACGGATAACTGCGTATTCGGGCAAAGAGCCATTGAGAAGTCATAGAGGGCTTTTAAAAGGTTGTACGCCTTTTTGTTGGTTCGTTGTTGCTGAAATTTGAGCTGCTCGGGTTTCGACCTCATAGAAATAAAAACTGTAGACTCGTGAGTCTCTGCCAGCTACGGAAGCTGAGAGCGGAAAGTTTTATTGTATCCGTAATCTTGAGATCATAGTTTAATTGTCTGTGTGTTCCCGTCATGTTGCTGATTATTTTCTTGATTGATTAATCAATCTTTTAGTCTATAAAATAAAAAAAATAGCCATTACATTTTTTCCTCTTTCCAAGGTGACATTTTCAAATATCTTGTTTGGTCTGACCAACAATCCAACAACAAATCCAGTTTGTTTGTTGTTTTTTCTCTCAAAAATTAATAAACTATATTTAATTATTATAGTTGCTGATTAATGGCAGCTCTACTCTTAACGGGATAGTCCAAAAAACAAACAAAAAAACAGGTTATTTTTCTCACGATCATTTGATAATTAGGTTGTTATCCTCTTGTTTGGCCGTGAAGGCGAGACACTTACTCTGTTATCTTAAGAAAACAACTTGCTGTTTTCCCAAGACACCAAGACAATTAACCCGTTAACACAAGAACACCTGCTGTAACTAGATAATTACCTTGTTGTGTCGAGATGGTATAATAAAACGATCACAGTCACTGTCCGTCTTAGCCTCCTGAGTGATGACTGGACTGTTTTCTGGCTTTAATTTTGTTTATTTGGGGTAATCAATGGTTCAATAAGCCGACAGTGGATTTAGAAATCTGAATACAATCTGGGTGTTTGAGCAGCAGTAGAGACGAGTGTCAGCATCTGTGGGAGAGGCCGATGTGTAAGGGAAACATCAGAAGTGGGCTGGCAGACTGATATTTATAGTGCTGATTTACCCTAAGGTGTCCCCAAGGAGTGTTTGTCCTTTCCGCTGCTCAGAGAGACCTTAACTGTAATAGTTTGATTCATTGCGGCATTAGAAGATCTACTGCGCAACAGAGCCGCGTGTCGCTGAAGACCTGACACAGGCGGACCAGACTGTTAGTCATTTATTCCTGTTTAAAATATACTTCCATCCAACCACTCTACTGAAATGAGTCATTTTTAAAGCGAGACGTGGAAAAAGAAAAAGCACGGAAGCAAATCAGAGCTATCTGAAATCAAACAAACAAGCTCAGGGAACAAACCTTTTTAAATCCCGACATAATGAAGGCAGACAGCCTCTTACCGAGTCCGCCACGAGATCCTTCATTAAAGCGTTAAACTCAAGAGGGATCGGCCTCATTCAGCTTTAAATTATTCTGCAGCGGGATCAATGAACGCGAGCAGAGTGCAGGAAATCACTTTGGCTTAATTCAGTTCTGTTTTCAGGCTCCGATAACTAAAGCAAATTCTCCGACTGTAGCAGTAATTTCCATATAAACCTGTAGTTGGAATATACTTTGGTATTTATGTGGTGCCAGAGGTCGTGTGAGGCATTGATTAATTGTTGATTTATATTGTTGATGGTTTTGGATCTTAAAACAATGCCCGGGAAAAAGTGCATTGAATTGCAATATTTGCAGCGCGAGCCATTCTTTATATAGTGTAGTATTGATTTGTCAATTTGGAGCCAGTTGAAAGTCTGTTTGCAATGCTGCAGATAACACACAGGAAGTTTGTGCGAAGGGTTACTCGCTTGTTATTGGCTTTCAGGAAGGCTGCTCGTCAGGCTGTTATGTTCTAAAAACAGAAGCGGTTGAAGATGTTTTTTTTTTTTTATCGTTTCACAGGCAACGTTACACAGTCGAGTTGCTCAACTGACAACGACCTTTGAGCATAACGAGCAGGCCGCTACCTTTTCGAATGGCGAGGTACACTCGGCTAATGAAGCCGAGCTCCTTCATTTCCCTCATGTGCACGGGGGCCACTGAAAGGAGGGGGAGAAACGTGACCTCATTACCGGACAGATCTGTTTGCCTGGTCATTAGATTAAACAAGCAGTTGTCTCCTTTTCTTAAGTGTCCTGCAAACCAAGGTCGAGTGTCCTGACGCTCACCCCTACGAGCTGTTATGAAGGTTGCAACATTACACCAGTGCAGTGAAGAGCTGCAGGCTTGTTGAGGAGCTCGTGCACGTAAAGTTTTGCCTCAAAGGCCGATTCAAGTATGAATTTAAAAAACCTGACCTACGTCACCAGCATCACATGTAGTTAATAGATGGCTGCATGCCACGTTGAGATATCGCTCCAGCTTCTTCTTGATGCTTCATTGATTTCACAGCGTCTCAAGTTACATGTTTAAGACACAGCTATATACAGTAACAGGCTTTGTGATGTACACCTGTCGGGGTGCTTTTTGGGTCAGCTACCTTACGTACCATATATATATATATATATATATATATATATATATATATATATATATATATATATATATATATATATATATATATATATATATATATATATATATATATAATAATTTCCCCCTGCAATTATTAAAGTATTTCACCAAGTTTGTTTCGACGCTCAACCACAACACTCTGGTCTAGGCTGGTCACTGCCTGTCTGCTCCTGGCTTCCAGCTTTCCTCCTATTCCGTGTTTCTGTATTTTTTATATCAGTTTAAATATAAATGATCGAATAAGCAACGGTCAGGTTAAGAGAAAAAACATCAAAAAGCATTATTTTGTTAAGAGTTTAACAAAAAGAATCAAATCAGCTTCAGCTTGCTTCATCAGGTGTTAATGACAGTGAACAGCTGTCATCAGACTTTAAATAAACTTGTAGCTAAATCCTGATTGGTGCACAGAAGTAGGTGACATCACACATTTTTATAAGAACACAAAGAAAAACAAAAACAGCCAAAACCATTCAAACATTTGCAGAAAAAACATTTTGTTTCTGTCAGATCAGATCAGGGAAAATATGATTTCAGGACCTTCATAGGCTTTCTGGGAAATGTAGTGATTTGCTTATTTAGATACAGGATTGTTCTCAACTTCACTTCATGTGATCCATTTATTTACAGTAATTGAAAATAATCGTATCTCCAGTCTTATTGTTCATCTGCAGATCATCTTCAAATGAAAGTCACAGCAGCATTTAGCATAACATCAGGAAACACTTTACTTAAAGCCCCTTATTTAGCATTAATGAACAGTATATAAACATTTTATTAATGCTTAATAACACGCTCTAATGTAGATGTATGCAGCTGACATTTTAATGTTTATTGTTGTGAATTACAACAATTATAACTTCTCCTATGATGCCATTATTCATCATCTGTTCAGCCTCCACGTGTGAATCCCCACAGGAGAATAATAATGGTATAATGGTGGGCTGGTATTTATAAAGAGTAGTGAAATGATGCCACCATGTTTTTGTAATTTAATACAGCTGATATTTCAGTCAGCTGATTCGTTATGTCGGGGCAGTGCTGATATAATAGAAGCAGTTAGGAAAGGTGTGAGTAAACTAAGTGTGGCTAAAATGATTAAACATGCACAAAAAATCTTCTGAAAGATGTCAGGCTGCTACAGCAGGGTGCTGATGACCCTTATCTGTTCCCAGACATTTTATTGTGATCCCATGATTCCCAGTGTCCCCCCCAGTGGGACTGACGGTGTGATGTCTTACCTGTCCCTGCCTGACCCTGCCATCCCTCTACTCCAGAGGTGTCACTTTGATTTACAGACCTTCTCGCAGCAAGAAGAGCACAGTCAGGAGAAAGCTAATGGAGTGGAAATGCTGAGAGAGCAGGGGGAATCTGAATAGGGCAGTTTTTCTTTTAACGCGTAGAACAGGGGGGGAAAGAATAAAGAAGCGTTTGGTGGGATTCCTCTTGTTTTCTTCTGTGTATCCTGACAGGAGCTGTTCATTACAGCAAGGGGTTTTCGTCTTATTCTGGAGGAGCGTGTGGATTTGTTTTAACACTGCGCTGTATTTCTGTTTCTTTTTTTAGGAGGCAGACAGCTGGGAAATAATCGAGGGTCTGAAAATCGGTCAGAGCAACGTCCAGAGGCCTGATAAACACGAGGGCTTTATGTTGAAGAAGCGGAAATGGCCCCTGAAAGGCTGGCACAAGGTACAGGGTTCCTACGGGTGCTTGAATTCCTTGAAAATGCTTGAATTTCAATTCAGTTTTTTCAAGGTTGTGAAAATGCTTGAATTTTTTGTGAAGTGCTTGAAAATGCTTGAAATTTGTGTGATGTCTATCTCAATAAACCAAGAGAAAACAAGCCAATTCACAATTAGTTAAAAATCCAAACAGTCAATCTACCACCATATGAAATAATGCTAATTAGACCCATATTATTATGCCATACAGCGGCACCGCTGCGCTTCCCATGACCATGATGGTCAAACACAACTAGTAGGCTACCTATTTAAAGGTGCTGGAAAAATGGAAAAACTGGTGCTTGAAGGTGCTTGAAAAGTGCTTGAATTTGTTCATGAAAAAGGTGTGGGAACCCTGAAGGTAAGAGCCACGTGGGAGAGGTTTTGTTGCTGGAAAAACACTTGCAGCTCCCAGTAAAGCGCTATAGAAACCTGAAAGAAGTTCCACTTTTTCATGAGTCTAACCCTCTCTAGGCCTCTTCCGCAAGCATGCTTCATATTTCCTCTGATGTCACCACCTTCACTATCAAAACTGTTGTTTTCTTAAAGTACCAGTGGAAAGCAGTCTCTGTTGTTAGTGTATCTGAACTCACAACACTACAGAACACACAGAGTCATTGTCCTGCAGCTAATTATGAGATGATAAATTATTTATGATAATATAAACAACTCCAATGTGATCTATATTCACTGCCTGCCCTTCCTGTTATTTTACCGAGCCATTATTTTTGTGCTTATTTTCCCCGCAGCGCTTTTTTGTTCTGGACAATGGTATCCTGAAGTACTCCAAGTCCCCCATTGATGTAAGTAACCCTGACTATAACCCACAGGCAGAAACAGGGCAGCCCGGCCTGACATCAGCTCTAAGGCTCGGTAATGAGTCAGCAGAAACATCTGCAGTGCGGGGTCACGATGCTCCGCTGAGCGTTTCAGCACGACATGTCACTTTGCACGAAACGTTAGGGACGAAATGGAAATGTAACACAAGGCTGTGAAGAAACCAAAGAATGAGGTGGATCACCCGTCCTGACTTAATTAACGACGTTTCAGCCGTCAGACCTTCGTTAAGTTCTAACAGCTCTGCCCTGTTCTGCTGTATAACACTAATAAATGCATAACACTGGGTATTGTTACATAAGATGTTGTGTTCCCTTTTTTAATTAGGTTTTGTTAGTTTAAATTACAACTTTTAATGGCAGATGGTGGGTGTCTCAACCATTTATTCCTCATTCAGTCTTAATCACAGCATGACTTGTAACTGACTGGTTAATTGGTTCATCGTGACATTAGATATACAGTGAGTCATCCTGCATTCTGATCTTTTACCAAATTATAATTTTATGTTTTTCAAATGAGCAAAGACACTACAAAGACAGTATTTTTATGTACTCACTGGAGACTGCAGGAGTGATCTCTGGTGTCTCTGGAAACGATTTATTTATTATCAAAATAGTTTCTGACGATCAAATAATCGATCGACTACAGCTCTGTAATAGCTCTGTTTCTCTAATTCTCTCGACTCTTAATTCCTAAAAAAGGTCTGAAACGTGAAATATTGTTAAAGTGATGAACTGCAGTGTTTCACAAACTTTTTACACCGTGCGCCACCTCAGAAAATATTCAGCTCTCCAAGTACCACCATCATGACGTTAACGTTGTTCAGCTGTGGTCAGTTCACACAGGAAGCAGGTTAAATTATTTTTTGATGCGGGAACCAAAACTATTTGGCAAGAAAGTCGTACTCCTGATCCGCACTCACCTAATAGTTTGTTTTAATTTGAAAATTTGTATTTTTTTGATAGTAAAATGCTTTTAAATTAATCTATTACTATTATTAAAATATATATATATATATATATTTGAGATTTCTTCATGTACCACCAGTGGGAGCATTCTTTGGTTTCTTTACACTTTATGGTGTGTTGTAAATGTAACTGAGTGTGCACACTGAGTGTACTGTAACCTTGAATAAACTGCATTGAGTAAAATATGTGTCTCTGGCTCTAGATCCAAAAAGGCAAACTCCATGGCAGCATCGACGTCGGCCTCTCTGTCATGTCCATCAAGAAGAGGGCCCGTCGCATCGACCTGGACACCGAGGAGCACATCTATCACCTGAAGGTAACGCTGATGGGAGGGAGTCGATATTGTCATTTCGGCACCGATAAACAGGAGGTCAACAGAGTTTAACGCTCTCCGTCCTCGTCCTCCTAAGGTCAAATCTCAAGACATCTTTGACGCATGGGTGTCCAAGTTGCGTCATCACCGGCTTTACCGTCAGAATGAGATCGTGCGATCTCCCCGAGAGGCCACCATGCGAACGTTTCCTCCCCCGGCTGCCATCGATTCCCCCCAACCGGCCTCGAGCGTGGCACGAGAAGCCAAGGTGAGACCTCCCGACCCTCTCATGGCACTACACATTACAATTATTAAATTAAATACTCATGTGGTTTATAAAATTTGTGAAAAGAGCAAAAGTGTCTATGCTTCTGCTTCGAGTTGAGCTCAAAAGTAGACACACTCTGGGCTCTGAGTGCGATTTATTATTCAGGAAGGGTGTCATGGGGAATGAGAGATCACCTAGTTCTGTTTTTACTGGAAACTGGGATAGTGTACCAAAATATCAGCGGGAAGGCTTTATGGTGTGTGTGCCTCTTTCACCTGATAACTTTACCGCTTTAATTTTGACTTTTTGTTCATGTCGACCTTTTAAATCCTCTGATTTAACAGTTATATTTCCATACATACACTGTGTGCTGTGACCGTGACCCCGATAAGCTCTGTGTCTAATTGCTAGACTAATGGCTGTGAACGTGTGGACGGATATCTGCTGAGTAACGCTGATTGGAACCAGTAATTGTATACAGATCACTGGTTTAACAGAAAGGTTTGTTTGTCCGGGCTGTTTTCAGTTTAAAGTGTGGACCCGTGGTCTTTGTTGACATGCCACAGCCACAGCAGGTTCTCCTGGGAGTGTTGGCTCCGTGCATCAAACAAACGTGCATCATTAGAGGTGATCAGTAGGATCTGGATTCAGAGCAGCTGGCTGCAGCCTGATGAGCTCTCCCACAAGAACAGCTGAGATGAGAGACTCCAATCTCAAAGTCAGAATGAAGTGCTACATCAAAGCTCTGGAAGAAATACTATCAACATCTGTTGCATTGCAGCTTATGATTATGACATGCAAGTGCAACAACACAAGACATAGCAGCCAGATAATATTACTTACTAGTCCAACAGCAAGAAGCCCAGCTCGGCGACGTGTCTTTTATTTCACCAAGCTCTTACCAACGACTAAAAGTCAGTCCTTGATTTACTATAGTCTGATGGCTTCTTGCTGAGTCACTTTCCTTTTTCCTCTTCTAGGCTTCCTCTATCAATGTCCCCTTTGGTCTTTTTCCCCCCTGTCATTATGTCCACAGAGGCTGCTGAGCCCGGTTAAATTGCCCGCTTAACCAGCTTTGGTTCTGGCAGAACTCCAGCTCTGTTCCCTGTCAGTAATTTGCCTTGGGCATGAAAACCTCCTTTTCCTGTTGGTCCAAAACTCCTGTGGTAACACCACGAACATTCCCCGTTGCTCTGTGCTCACAGTCTGGGTAGCCTGGGAGCAAACATTGCCTAACGGCGGCTATAGTTTGCGGCAGTTTAGTTTACCATTCATCAAGAAACTCTGATCCATACAGTGTGGTATAAGTGACTCTGGAGATTATGTAACCCTTCTACTCCTTGACTTAATTCATCTTTTGATAGCGTGAACCACAGCATTCTAGTGCATCGGCTGCAGCTAGTAGGCATCTCTGGTACCGCCTTAGACTGGTTCAGGTCCTACCTGGCAAAGAGGACTATGTGCGTAAGCCTTGGTGGTTCTGAGTCCCGCTCTGCTACGCTGTCATATGGGGTTCCACAGGGTTCAATTTTAGAGCCCCTGCTTTTCTCACTGTACTTGCTGCCCTTGGGTTCCATCCTGAAAAAGCATGGTATCTCTTTTCATTGTTATGCTGATGATATGTTATGCCAGATCTATGTGCCACTATAGAAGAAGGATGCGTTCTCTTTGAAACCACTTCTGTTATGTCTTGAAGACATTAAAGCCTGGATGTCTTCGAACTTTTTAAAATTTAATGAAAATAAAACAGAAGTAATGGTGTTCAGTCCCAGTATCTCTTGTGAACCACTCCCTGTTGACTTGGGCCCCTTGGTGCATTACAGGAAGCAAACAGTCACAAACTTGGGTTTTAAGATGGACAGTGATTTTAAACTTGACCGGCAAATCGGTGCAATAGTCAAGCCCAGCTTTTCTATTTTATGTACAGCACTTTGTGTCAGCTGCGGCTGTTTTTAAAAGGCTTTAAAAATAAAGTTGAGTTGAGTTGAGATAAGTGTTACATTTAAATACCAGTGATGTCTGTGATAAAAATTAAATTACAGTTTTGATTGAGGCATCCAACCTGATCTAGAATAATACTTTAATAACTATAGTGCGATGAGAACCAACTAAACAATGTCCCAATGTCGACAATCTCCCACTTCAGCAGGCCAAGCCGAGCAGCTTGCCGTGGCAGCCGGTGGCCCCTGGTAGCAGCAGCAACAGCAGCCTGCCCGCCTCCTACAGTAACGGCCAGAGCAAGGTGGTTGCTTGGCTGCAGGAGTCAGAGGAGATGGACAAGTGCGCAGAGGGTAAGTGCAATTTTCCCCCCTTATGCTGTGAACAAATCTGATTTCACAAAGAGGTGGATTAAATCATGCCTCGGGCCTTACGATAAGTCTTCTAAACCCTGAGAGCAGGATTGATGACCGCCTCATGACATATATCACACCGAATGTGTTTGTGGGTGCAAATTTTTTTTATTTTCAGAGCTCGCACAATGCCAGTCCAACCTGACCGAGCTGAGCCGGTTATTGCAGAGTCTGGAGATTCTGCAGAGGACACAATCAGCGCCCAACTTCACAGATATGCAGGTAAAAAAAAATACACACACTTGCACAGGTACAGAGAGCAGGGGAAGCTATTTAGTTTAGTTTCTGCAGTTTAGTTTTAGCAGTCTGTAGCAGTCAGGTAATGATGGAGGTGTGTCAGTCTAAGAAAGGTGCCATCTTTAAAACCCCAGCTGTCTCCTTCATTACCTGTCTAGACAGTTAGGACTCAGCCGCGCTCACAGCACACCTGCCAGCTTCCCTAACTGTTCGGTATCTATTCAATTAAATATGAAATGCATCTTTTTTTAACACCACACATCTCATTTGTCTCAGTATTTGATTTGCAGCTCATGTGTTGGGAATGTCTTGTGTTTTGTTGCCATTTCACTGCAATCAATGTGTTAAAGTCAGCTTTATTTGTGATGTGTTTTGTCCTATTAACCACATATTTTAATCCACGCATGCCACAAAGACCAATTGTGTTGAGTTGTCAAAGAAAGAAAAGCGCTTGAATAGAAGATGGAGAACAAAAAGTGTCGGGAAAGATGCAAAATTCCAGCTTCAGGTATCTCTCTCTTTTTTTTTCATATTTACTCTGCCACGATAAAACACACACACACACACACACACAGAAACACAGATTTTTAATTTCAGACACTGAGAGCCTGTTGTAACATGTATCGTATTTCACTTGGTTTCTTAATTCTTCTTCTTCTTTCTTTAATTTGAATAGACATGATTTATTTTCCATGTAAAGTACAGTAACTGTTCTTCAGCGTAAGATGTAACAGAGACCTGTTTGACTCCTGTATGTCTACTAAGTAGTTTTAAAAGGGGAGACTGTTACAGCACACACACACACACACACACACACACACACACACACACACACACACACACACACACACACACACACACACACACACACACACACACAGACACAAAATAGTTTAACCTTTTTCTGTCTGCAACTGCAACTGGAACTAATTAGTGTGATGTTGTCATGGCCAGATGATTTTTCCATCTTTGCTCATTTTCTCTTATTTTGCTTTTTTGTATTAATCCGTGCTTCTTAAAAAGACTAAACATGTTTTCATTTACTGTTACTCTTTTTTTTTAATTAACCGTGCTAAAAAGAGATTTTAACACGAAGTAAAGCAGCACGATCGAGTATCGAGTGACCTGGCCACAGATTTTACCTAATGAGGAGAGCCAGGTTTCAGGAAAGTAATGAAAACAGACTGTGTGATGTCTAAGATTCTTAAACTGGATAATTGGCACCATTACCATATTCTGTAATTTCAGAGTTAATGCCTTATCACACCAAAGTTCTTGCTCTTGGTTCTGGCCTTGGGTCTCGTCGTGCCTCTCAGGTGACTGACCCTGGATCCCCTGTGGTCGTTATCTTCCTCCAGGTGCCTCTGTCTGCCAGCATGTCTCCCGTCCGCCTCCACTCATCCAACCCCAACCTGTGTGCCGAGCTGGTGGACTTTCAGCCCCCTGTCTCCCGGCTGACAGACGGTGTAGACTGTGCCAGTGACTACATTAAACTTCAGGAGGAATTCTGCACCATCGCACAGAAAGGTAAGGCAGGCGGGGAGCACGCACAGCTGCAGCACCTGGGGTTATAAGGAGATGTAGTATGTCCCAGTGTTTTTGCATCTCACATGCAAATCTGCTTGTTTGTTAAATCCTGGATCTTATTTTCATACAGTGCCCAGTGTTGCTATTGGTTATCGTATCTGTGTACTAATTGGTGCAATGGAACAAGGTGGCATCACTCAACATAGTCAGATGTCAGATGTTTTAAATAAAGTGTATCAAACTTATTTAATAGATACAGTTTAGGTGGTTAAATAAACTGCCCATTGTTGACATCATTTGTAAGACTGTAAGACGTCCTGGTGGTACTTTGACGCACCACCCTTACCATAGTTCTGTGCAGTGAGAGATTATTAGCAATATTTTATATGTGTTTATTACCATTTTTAATTTACAAGCAAAGTATTTTTTGGCAAAACCGCTTCTTAACAACCTGCCTGATCATCTTACTGCTTGTTTCTTGCATCTCGGGGAAGTGATGTCAACATTTCCCAAGATATCGACAATTAGCTTAAATATAATTATAAAAATTTAAAAAAAAATAAGCTGAGCATTGATTAATGAGTTAGTCAGAGAATGATTGCCAATAATTTAGATAATCAGTCAATTATAATTTTAAAAATATTTTATATTATAGTAAATTGAATCTTGAATTTGGGGTTTGGACATCACCTTGGTATATGCTGTAAACAATAATTGTTATTGGAAAAAATAATAACTGTTGCAGCCTTGGTTTACGATCACTGCTTGAATTTGTACTCTGCAGAACAACGCTCTGTTTGTGTATTACTGCTTGAGTCACGCCGTGCACACATACAGACCAAAGACTCCCCTGAAGTCGTTTTTTCTGTTTGGTTCTTCATTGAGGATTACAAAACAATCTCACAGTTGTAAAAATAAAATATCTTTTACAGCTGGAGACACAACAAGCCGCTGCATAATCAGGCAGCTTATTCAAGAATTGTACAGTAATGTAAATATAAGTGTACATCATAGGTTTCACTAAAATATTATGAAGTTGTTGCAACCTGAAAAGGTCATCTAGGAATATTTCATCTTACAGTTTACTGTAAACACTGAGCAGCTTGGTAAATATACCCGAGAAGAGAATATAAATCGTGAGAAAAGTTTAATTAATTTTTATCACCCAGGCTAACTCAATGCATCACTGGGTTAATTGAATACATCTGTGCTTATAATAAACAGTGTGCTGAGGATAATGTTTTTCATTCCAGGGTTGTAACTGAGGAAAGATACAGTGTTAATGACACTAATCTCTTTTTGTCCTGTCTCGGTCCAGTCCACTCTCTGCTGAAGTCGTCCTTCAACACAGTGGCCATAGAGAAAGAGAAAATCAAACAGATTCTGTCTGACCAGGAGCAGTCAGACCAGTCAGCCCAGATCAACTCTCTCAGGAAGTCTCTGTCACAGGTAATGACCCGATTCAACCCCATTACCCATGATGCCTCGTTCCCTCTGCCATTTGTTAGGGTTAGTTAGTCCGAGCCGTGTGTCATATTTGACTACTTCACATTAGTAACGCTAAGCATGATGATGCCGTTATAACGTGTAATTACCAGGACCGATCGGGACATTACTTCGGGACATTACAGCGGTAATTTCAGCAATGTGTCTTTGGTGTCTTTAAGACTTAAAACCCGTTTTGTAGTTGTCATGTTAGGAGATGTGTTCATGATGACGGGCTGTCAGATAAAACACACAAGCTTACAGCTTATACCGAGCAGTCATTGTAAGCACTGTTAAAAAAGATGATGTGCGGGGATGAGCGTGTAGTCGAGTGAGTAGTGACGGTTCAGTCATCTTTTCCCATATTAATTGGTGAGAGAGAAATATGCGCCGTGCAGTTCATTAACTCGTCTCCTTGGGGCTGTCTCTCTACTCCAGTGATTTAATTGGACTATTCCTCCGCTAACAGTTGACATCATTTCGCTGAAATGTTTCTGCTGCTTTATCTCCACTTTGTTCCTAATTGGATGCCTGTGTGACAATGTTGTCGCAGGCCCAGGGTCAGGTTTTTATGGAAAAGCTCTGTGGGAAGTTGATAGTCAGTGTGTGTGTGTGTGTGTGTGTGTGTGTGTGTGTGTGTGTGTGTGTGTGTGTGTGTGTGTGTGTGTGTGTGTGTGTTAATATAGCTACAACTTCTGATGTCAACTTGCATGTCATAGTAATAAACCTGCACAGCATTTTAGCGTCTTTCAGCTCATTGTTTTGGTTGGCAGCTGAAAAAAAAGAAAAAGCTCAGATGAAACTTGATCTGTTGTTTGGCGCCAAACGACAGACCAGGTTAACAGCTAGCTGATGAACATAGTGACGTTTTTAGCAACTTAAGAGCCAGATATTTTCCCCCTTAATAGGTGGTGGAGACCAAAATCGAGCTTACAGGAGACTGAATATCGGACTTACATTCATCAGGCGGCCAGAAACACGACCCCCTCTCTGAATAAATGCTAATGTTTCTCTGTAACTCCTGGATGTGTTAATAAGCAATTCACAGCCTCTTTCTGCCGTCCCACAAACAATCAGCCAATTGATCATTGTAATCATTCCTTCTTCTCCACATTGGCTGTGAAGTGATACTTTATAAAAGACGGCAAAGGAAATCTAATTTGGCTTTAGCAGTCCTGAATACTTGACTGAGTCTAAGTGTACAGTATCTTCATCCTGGCACTCCTCACATACAAGACGATTCATATTATAATGTCAGTATATTTTTGGAAGATACTCACTTGATGCTCATTTGGCTAAGCCAGACTTCTGAAGCCCCAAACTTAGAAGAAGTATTAACATAGCCTACCGTAACCTGGTAAAAAAGTCCAAGTTGTCCTTTTTTTTTTTTTAGTTTTATTTTACTTCTTTCAAACTGTCTGTATACAGTGAATCGCTCGATATTCTTATCCAGTTTTGTCCAACAAAAAACAGAAAAACAAGAAATTCTGAACATATTTGTCTGTGATATTCACAAAAAAAGCAAACGAAGCAAAGTCATTGTATTTCCACAGGTAATTAGGATTTACTCACAGTAAGATCTCGCTGAACGTCTAGTGAAGAAGCCATTCCGTCCAGCCGTTGGTTAAGACCAGGCGGACAAGCGCTAATGTAAATGTTTTTCTGTATATTGAACGGTTGCACGAAGCTATCCTTTTAAGTTTCATGTGGAAAATACCACATTTTTCATTATTTAGGCCCTGTCCCAAAACGCAGAACTTCGAACCCGACTCAACCGCATCCACTCTGAATCTGTCCTGACCGAACAAGTTGTCAGTGTGAACATCATCTCCACGCCTGATGAGGTAGGTCACTGTGGTCAGTCAGCTCATTTCTGACTCTTACATTGATAAAACAACAAGGCTTCCCGAGGCCGGCCAGGGTAGTCGTAGTGTTCGCCTCATGCGTTTGTCAATTGCATTATTGATTCCTGTCTTTATATATTGATGGTCTTTCCAGTATGTCCTGGCAGGTAAGCTTAAAGGATCATTATTCTATGCAGAGCCTGACATCAAGGTTAATGGGAAAAAAATTAGAAACGGATGGGAGCTCGCCCTCTAACAAGGATACACAGGCTGCAAAATCAACTTGGTGTTGTCTTCTGACGGTGTTTGTGTTTGCTCACGTCTGTGTTGGTTCTTCAACCTGTCATCATAGCGATCGCAAAGCGTCATCCCGTGTGTGTTTGCATGTGTTCGCCCGCAGGCTGCAGAACAGATGGGGATCCCTCTGACTCAGCAGGCTTCTAATGAGAGCCGACTTTCCATGTCAGAGTCTGTCTCCGAGTTCTTTGATGCCCAGGAAGTGCTACTGTCAGCGAGCTCGTCGGAGAATGAGGTACATAACAAGAGGAGGAGCTTTACAGCAAACGAGAAAAGACGGCACTCTGGACCATGAGGAGATGATTTTGTAGAGGAAGTGTATCAAAGAGGGGGGTTAAACATGCCCCCGCTGCTGGGGAGGCTAGATAAAACGTCACTGTGATGACTGCGTGTGGAGCTGGAGTTAGTCAGCAATAATGAGGGCAGCATGAAAGGCTCAAACACACAGGAGGGCTTTATTCAGGGTTCCCACGGGTGCTTGAATTCCTTGAAAATGCTTGAATTTCAATTCAGTGTTTTCAAGGTTGTGAATTTTTTGTGAAGTGCTTGAAAATGCTTGAAATTTGTGTGATGTCTATCTCAATAAACCAAGAGGAAACAAAAATGTTTCCTAAGCGGCTACGCGCTTGATCCGATGCCTTTACATGCAGAACTCAGTTATCATACTCGCTTGGTGTTCTGCAGAGAAATAACAGTAGACTACTATCCACACCTGTTGGTCACTGTTATTGCGCTATGGTAGTTACACAATACACCGCTCACAAGCTGAGAATACAAGCCAGTTCACAATTAGTTAAAAATCAAAACAGTCAATCTACCACCATATGAAATAATGCTAATTAGACCCATATTATTATGCCATACAGTGGCACTGCTGCGCTTCCCATGACCATCATGGCAAACACAACTAGTAGGCTACCTATTTAAAGGTGCTGGAAAAATGGAAAAACTGGTGCTTGAAGGTGCTTGAAAAGTGCTTGAATTTGTTCATGAAAAAGGTGTGGGAACCCTGAATGTACCCCGAGACTTGATCTATCAGTTACGTGACATCTCCGAATCATAACACTCTTCTGCTGTCTGCTCCTCTGGATTTGTGGCTTCTGCCTTTGTTAAAAAGGCAGCCTGCACCGTGCCTTCCCCCTTTTTTTAACGGCCGCGAACACCCTGTTCCAAATATATGGTGTCTCTGAAGAGCCATTAAGCACTGTAGCTCCCCGGGCATGGATTGAACCATGTTGAAGGATTACTCACCAGAGGAAATTCATCAAGCTACCATCCTCCAGCTCCATCAGCAGACCCGTGTCACGCCGCTGTTGGCCAAACCTTCACCAAGCACTGTAATGGAGCCTATTAGATCAAGCCGCTGCAATATGCTCCTCTTCAGGCGCCGTCAGCGGCCTCATTGTGTTTGCTATATATAAAGTATGAAAATGCTGCAGTGTCCCGTCTTATGATTACTGCAGTGGGACAGATAGTCGACGTCTGCTGCAGTTTGTTAGCCACCGGCAAACTGCAGTAACTCGGCGTGTGTGCGTGTGTGCGTGTGAGGCCGAGGCCGTCTGCTGTTCTGATCAGAGTTTGCGTTTGCGTACTCCGCCGCACTGACTCACTCTGCTCTGTACCTGTTTCCCTTCACAGGGCTCAGACGATGAGTCATATGTCAGCGATGTGAGCGATAACATTTCCGAGGACAACGCCAGTGTGACTGATAACGTCTCCAGACAAAGTAGGTCCAATCACTCAAGCCGTCGTGAGCCTACGTCGAGCATCCGTAGTTTGAGGGGGGAGGGGGGCTAAAATTTAAAAAAGAGGGGGATCCCGTTAAGTGGATCAAACATCCACACACACACACAGACAGACACTGATGTGGTTCTGGCAAGCTTATTATTCAGTGTGACCGAGACAGTTGACTTTGCAGGGTCGCTTCGTGCCAAAGGTTTCTCTCAGACTTTATGAAATCTATCTGTGTGAAGAGGAATGGGATCTCCCTCCTCCGTCTCTGTCACAAATAGCATGCACACTATCTCATAATGATGAAAACACTCCCGTCCTCCTGTACTCTGAAAGTTTTCAACACCACCGGGATTGGTAATATTACTTCACGGCGAAGAAAGAAAAAAAAAAAAGTGAGTGCTGCAGAACGGTGCGAGTAATATTGAGAAATCAGAGTGTCCAGCTTAATATTAACGGAAGTCCGTGGTATTATATTGCTGTTTACAAGAAATTCAAGAAACTCTGATTATGACAGAAAACGTATTTCAAGGTGAAATGAAAGAAAATATGTGTGTACTACACAACACCCGCTCTCATTTCAGCTAATATGATGTTATGAACCTTAAACCACAGCAGTAGAGTGTCCCAGTGAGTTGACAGTTATTTGCAAAGCCCACATCAGCATACATTATACAACCCTTAAAAAAAGAAGATCCAGAAATTCCCGACATGACCACGTATGACATGTTTTAGCTTCTGTACACTGACTTTTTTGTGGCTCCTCGTCATATTTTTTACCTTTTCATCCCGTCAGAGCTTGCACAAGGTTTAAGAGGCAGAAGTAATTTATCTATTCCAGAGACTGCAGGGCACCGGGCTAATCACCAGAGGGGACTGTGCTCGCAGAGATTGTCCTCTGGAATGAGGCTGAATCAACTTTTAGATCTCTTCTTAAAACGTCGCTTTATCGGAAAGCTCATCCTGATTTAACCTGAGCTGTCTCTTTGTTTCTTCTATCTGATATTACTTGTGTTAGATTCATCCATTTTATTCTGGTCCAGTCAATGTCTCTTATTTGAGGCTGCAGCTGATGATTTTGCTTAATCCGATGATCATTTTCTCAGTTAATTGATTAATAATTTCATTTATAGAATGTCAGAAAACTGAAAAAACGCAAAGGTGACGTCTTCATATGTCTTATTTTATACAATCAACAGTTGGATCTCCTAAGTTTACTGTCACATAAAATTAATCAATCAAGGAATCAATTCAACTCATTGATGCGTTCTGCATTTGATTTCTGATTTGTTGATTGAGCTGTGATTTGTGACCTGGAATCAGTGCTCAGAGGATGTTTCCAAGAATCAGTGTTGTAGTACTCGAGATCGGTCTTGATCTTTGAAACCGGCCTTAAGACCAGTTTTTCAAGGTCTCTGCCTCGTCTTGGAATCATCTGCATTCATACGGATCTTGTCTCGGTCTCTGGATGTTATTTAACTGATTATTTTTGACTGATTTATTTAACTGAAAACACTTTTACACTTTAAAAAGTTGTTCCACAGTCTGTGGTTATAGAGTAAACACCTGTGTGGCACTAAAACTAAAGAGGACACGAGAGGCCATGTTGAGGTTTTAACCACAAGACCACGAGCCAACAGCTGCAAATAAAACTTGGTATTTTATCAAGCAGTTAAAAAATGTATATGAACTAAAACGTTCTGCTTCAAACAACCAATTACGTGACTCCTTTCAGATTTTAAATTTTTTGTCACTGTTAACGGTTCTTGACTTGATTTTGACCCCTAAAAATCTTGGTCATGTCTTGGTCTTGAGACACTCTGGTCTTGGTACACTCTGGTCTTGGTACACCCTGGTCTTGATACACCCTGGTCTTGATACACTCTGGTCTTGGTACACTCTGGTCTTGGTACACTCTGGTCTTGGTACACTCTGGTCTTGGTACACCCTGGTCTTAATACACTCTGGTCTTGGTACACTCTGGTCTTGGTACACTCTGGTCTTGGTACACTCTGGTCTTGGTACACTCTGGTCTTGGTCTCGGTGTAGCTTGTCTTAACTATAACACTGCCAAGAAGAGCAGCGACAGGTACTTTATCGTGTACATTGTTAATGATGTGGTGTTCACTTCCCAGTGGCCAACGGAGACTTTGCTGGCAGTGCCTTCCGTAACGGGCGGCGCACGTGCCTGCCGGCGCCGTGTCCTGACACCAGCAACATCAACCTCTGGAACATCCTGAGAAACAACATCGGCAAGGACCTGTCCAAAGTGTCCATGCCCGTGGAGCTGAACGAACCCCTCAACACCCTGCAGCGCATGTGTGAAGAGCTGGAGTACAGCGAGCTGCTGGATAAGGCCGCCGAGACCGAGGATCCCTTTGAACGCATGGTAAAGAGAAGCACTCGAGCTTGAGTTGACTTTCAGACGCACATTTTAAATTTCTGTGTCTCATACCTGTGTTTGTTTTGGTATGTGAGGTGACATTGCCAGTCACAAGCCGACATAAATAGCCTTGTTCAGTCGTGTCTGCGAGGCAGCTGCTGACCTTGGATCCTTCTATTTTTATCTGTCTTCTGTCCCTTTGATAGTGCCCGCTGCATGCTAATGCTCTGCTTATCCGGGACAAAGCCCGCTTATACAAACCCTCTGATGTTGGCTGTTGACTCTTGACAGGTTCTGGTCGCTGCTTTTGCCATCTCAGGCTACTCATCCACTTACTACAGAGCAGGAAGTAAGCCATTCAACCCGTTGCTCGCAGAGACTTATGAATGTATTCGGGAGGACAAGGGCTTCTGTTTTTTCTCGGAGCAGGTAAGCCTTTTAGAGAGAAGCATTATCCTGAATATACAGTCATTATATTGGCATCTGAGATACTAAAACAGTCTTTCCCAACCTCTTTCCATCATATCACACAATCTTCACCAGCAGCTTCAGATTGTAGATGTTCAAATTGTTTAAAAAAAGATTTATTAACAATGTTGGCTTAGAGTTTGACCCTGGAAACAGTCCTGACCTTGAACAGCAGTTATTTCTGGTTTCTAAGCGTTCAAAGCACTTAACAAAATGTGTCACATTCACATTCACTGATGGCAGAGGCCGCCATGCAAGGTGCCAAATACTCACCAAGAGTGCTTCCTATCAACG
Source organism: Collichthys lucidus (assembly GCA_004119915.2). Lineage (NCBI taxonomy): Eukaryota > Metazoa > Chordata > Actinopteri > Sciaenidae > Collichthys > Collichthys lucidus. The sequence goes on along the minus strand of CM014079.1, from coordinate 10,985,682 downwards.
CTGCTCATTATAATACTCACAGCTCACACACACACACACACTCACACCAATAGCACAGCTGTCAGGAGCAGTTTTTGGGGTTCAGTATCTTGCCCATGAGCTCAGGGTGCCGGGAATCAACATGGTAACCCTAGAGGACCCGCTCTTCCACCTGAGCTTCAATACTAACAATATTTGTCTAATTTGCACTTCATTTGCAACTTATCCTCACTTGTAACTTCAAAATATAAATATGCAGCAATCTAGAGCTCTAAATAATGATTTTTTTTTTTAATGTGTAGTCTGCTGATTATTTTCTTGACTAATTGAGTCATTTCTTGGTGGATAAAATGTCAGAAAAACATAATTTCCCGGAGCCCAAGGCGCACATATTTTAATATCTTGTTCTGTCCGATCTACTGTCAAAACTCAAAAGATTTCAGGTGCCAGAATCTGACGATTTTCTGTATTTTTGTTTGAAAAGTACTTAAATGGTTAATCAATTATCAAAGTAGATACATTTTCTATTGATTATTGATAAACCTATCGGTAAGTTAACTGTTTCAGCTCTACAATAAGTCAGAGTGTGCGCACGTCCTGTAGTCCATCGTGTGTCCTCTGTTTGGACACCGATGGAGGTGAATATGATGCAAAATCTCAACAACAACAACAACTGTCAGACTGTTTTTATTTGATCTGTTCTCAAAGGTGAGCCACCACCCTCCCGTCTCCGCCTGCCACTGTGAGTCTAAGAACTTCACCTTCTGGCAAGGTAGGTAACACACCTAATTAGTGAAGGGGTTCAGTATTCCTGTCGACTGCCAGCTTTGCACTGTTGGGAGTCTCTCTCGTTATTTTGTGAGTTAATGTCACCGGAAGCTTTGTGTCTTTTCATTTCTGGTGGTTTTTTTTACACTGATTTGCTTTTCAGACGTGAGATGGAAAAACAAGTTCTGGGGGAAATCGATGGAGATTTTACCGATCGGGAGCGTGAATCTCATGATCCCCAGGTAACTTTGATCCAGCTGCTTTGTTCAGCGATTAAACCTAAAACCACAATCCAAGCCTTAAATCATCTCAGCCAGTGAATGGTGCTCATGCTGCGTTCAAGTCACGTCAGAGAGAATTAAACTAATGGAAACGTAGTGAACATATGCGATCATACAACCACCTGGAGCTGTCAGATCACGTGATCTCGACCAGCCATCCCATCTGACATGAATGTGCTGTGAGCAGACGCTCACATAAATTTCCTTAAATATTTCAGTGTTTTTCAGTCAATGTTTGATTTAATTTTTTATATAAAACATATAAAATATTGCAGTAATGCTATTAATAGTATTTCAGGATAGAAATGACTCATTAACCCCGACTAGACTTATTTAAACTGATCATTAAAAGAAATTTCATTCGGTTGGTCAACTGGGTCAAAACTCAACATTTATATCCTTCATTATGTCCTGTACAAAGACATCAAGGTCTTTTCTGCCTGCTCAGTAACTGTAAATACAAATGCGTTATCCATCCGTGCGCTCATGTGGGCCAGATGAATCTATAAGGAGTTCCAACCCATGAATAATACCCCTGATAGGGAGGTATGGGGAGGAGTGCAACACTATTTTTAACCACCAAAATCATTTAGACACAGATGCTGAAAATCTGGGACTGCTGAATCAAACTAGATCAGGATTTGTCCTATTGAAAAATACAGCGAACTTCAGAACATTGTTGTACATTCATGTTGTAGCAGCACATCAAGCCTGCTCTTCTGTTATCGTGTATTTCTAGGTTTGGAGATCACTATGAATGGAACAAAGTCACCACCTGTGTACACAACATCCTCAGTGGACGACGGTGGATCGAACACTACGGGGAGATCACCATCAGAAACACAAAGAGCAGCGCCTGCCTCTGCAAACTGACCTTTGTCAAGGTGACACAGCGAGAACTATGATCTGTGTATTTTGATGTGAGATTTGCCTCTTTACTATAAATGCAAAGTGGCATTTGTCTTTCAGGGAAACTACTGGAGTTCGAATGTGAATGAGGTTCAAGGATTTGTGATGGATCAAGAAGGGAAAGTGATCCACAGATTGTTTGGAAAATGGCACGAGGGCCTTTACTGTGGTGTCCCACCTTCTGCCAAATGCGTCTGGAGGCCGGGTAGGAACTGCCTCTTTGGTTCTTTGGGTGCTCGGTGTAAAATGCAAAAATGGCAGGAAAGTTAACGATGAACTGATTTTTAGATTTGAAGTTTTTGGTTTGTGTTCTGTCTTTCTTTGTCAGGCTCCATGCCCACAGACTATGAGCTGTATTATGGCTTCACCAGGTTTGCCATTGAACTGAACGAGCTCTGCCCAGAGTTAAAAGATGTCCTGCCTCGAACAGATGCCCGATTCAGACCTGACCAAAGGTACAGCCGCCTGCATACTGCTGCCACTGATTGTGAAAAAACAGCGACATGATTGTAACATCAGTTAATCTGATTCTGTAAATGTGCTTGATGAGTGCAGACATGCATGTGTTGCTTCAGTATCTGATGTGTTTACTGAAGTGTGATGTTTGGGTCACGCAGGCATCTGGAGGAGGGAAACCTGGAGATGGCGTCGTCAGAGAAGCAGCGTATCGAGGACCTGCAGAGAACCAGGAGGAAGTGGAAAGAGGAGAACGACGTCAAACAGGAGCCGCGCTTCTTCAAGTAAGCACACAGACCAGGACAGAAATATGATTTGTGTTATGCATACACATAGTTCTGGATTATGAGTGTCTTTTAGCCATAGATGGACGTAGACAAGCTCTTAATCATTTGTTTCCATACCAGTACTTCTGCCTGTGACTTAATTGCCACATGTTAGCAGGGCAAGAACCTCATATTTGTACGTTTGTGTAAGTACACGGTTCAAGGATAAAATGAAAGAATCATAACCATGCAAATAAAGTCATAAAGTCAAATAAATTTACATTTCCTGCAGTTTGTGTAAGGTGGTCACAAAACTCAGTCCTACCTGCCTTAAGTTCATTATTCTGATAAAAAATCAGACATGTCAATCAAATGTTATCAGAGGTTTTTAGTCTGTGCTCATGCAAAGATGCAGTGCATCACGTTTAATCCAGTGTCAGCTATCAATACCTACACTCTTTGTAGCACCATCAGAAAGGAGGCGACTGGGATTATTGGTAGTGTTAAATTAGAGGGAATTCTTGGGAAGAATATGAAGTTTTGACATGAAATGGTAAACACAGTGATGCTAATTAAGATTTAGTCCAGGTCAGACAGAGTCAGGGTGCTGCTGTGGGACATGTCGGCTCACTGGAAAAGGCTCTGCTGCAATAAATGGAACGGAGCCTTAGTTAGTATCGTTGGAAACACCTGCGTTCGCACTATCTCACGTGAAAGTGGCTGCTGTGAAAAAGGACTAGTGGAGCAAGCGAGAGTGCCTCTCTGACATTTCCTCTCATCCGTACTACGACAGTGAAGAAGGAACGGACGCGTAAAGAAAATTGCTGCAACCCCTCGAAAATGCTCACACAAGGACAGCTGTGGCCAAAAGTGCCGCTTTTATTTCTGCTCCGTTGTTAAGCAGTTTTTTTTTTCTCTTCTTCTCGTAAATTTCCAGCAGGTGCAGGATGGGAAATGACCTCAATACGAATAGAGTTAGTTGTAGTTTTTAGATCCTCAGCCTTTGCAAAATCATAAAAAAGTCTTTGGGCTTTTAAAAAAATGTTTTCTTTTGTATATTAGGCATAAGATGATGAATGAAAATTAGGTTTATAAATGCACCTTTGTCTTGAAATTTACATATTACATCAGTGAAATTAGTGAACTATCTTTTATGTCTAGATTTAGTCTCTCACTTTTCATCGCCGTGTGGTGACGACATTCTCAGTGCTCACTTGTTTTTAGTAAATATTACTCTATATGTGCAAACTGATCGCTACATTTTATTTATTTATTTGTTGCATATGCATCATTTATACATCTGACTCCAGGCAAGTTCACCGTCCTAGATAAAATCCACCCGATCATGCCTCCCTTTTCTTCATGAATGACATTTCCTCCTTGTTGCTTTCAGGATTTATCAACCACAGCCATCTTCAGCCTCTCTGTTTGTTTTTTTCTTCTTCCTCTTCTCCTTCTTCTTATTCTTCTTCTTCCAGGAAAGTGGTTGATGCCAATCACAGGGAGAGGTGGGTCTCCAACAACACGTACTGGGAGCTCCGCAAAAACCCCGGCTTCATCAACATGGAATATACACTGAACCTGTGGTAGCACACGGAGCGGACGCGTCCATCGTATCGTCATCGCGGACAAGAAGGCTGTTACCTATGCACAATGAGGTGTTTCGACAGAAACATGTTAATGATTTTAAAGAAAAACATCCGTGTGCATGGACTGCAGAGCTGAGGGATGGCCTCGATGCCCAGCAACCCTGTCGAGGTTCTGCGGCGCTGCCACACGGTCATCCATCCATGGAAACATCCTTTAGGGTCACCTTCATTGTGCTTGTCGAAAGCTGGGTTGTCAGGGCAACAATCGTACCACTCCTATGTAGATCTCTCCTCAGCTCCTTTGACTTCTGAGTATGTCCTTGCCTTAAAAAAAAAAAAAAAGACACCCATACGTCGTCATCACACACGATTTAGCGCTTTTTTCGGTGAAGCCGTTTAATTTCTGACAGCAGTCTGGGTTAGACTAGTCGATGAAGTAGACCTTTTTGATTACCTACAAATACTGTTGCATGTTTAGAGAGCAGCTTTCACTGGCATAAAGCCGCATTTACTATATCATCGATTATTGTAGAAAAAGAAAAAAGAGGTATTTTTATAAAATATCTTGGACTCAAGAGTTTAGTGAAATAGCATTATGTGAATTGGCAGATTTTATTTATTTATTTTTTGCCTTTTAATACGATTTGAATCTGTGCGATAGCAGTACTGTCTCTCGGGAAAACGACTCATTTAAAATTAATCTTGACCGCAGCAGAGGAAGTATGGCGTCCGCAGATGGAATATTTAATGGATGTTTTCCAAACAGCAGCTCTCAAAGCTGGTCGTGCAGCGGAAGGAGACTTGGGTTTAAAATGTAAATCCTGTTCTGGTGTTTTTAGACATGACGATGCGGGACACACGTACAGATGTTTTCCTTTTTCAGATCATGACGTGGAGTCCAGTTTCTCCTCACAGTGTGATTTAGATTAGATTTAATAGAGGGACAACCTCAGCCTCAGCAGCCCTCCCCTGCCTCTCTGTCTAATTTTAAACACAGTTACATGAAACCAGCTCTTCTGAATCACATGGTTACATAAATACAGACGTAACACCCTCCATATATAGTAGGCCCCACATTTCTATTGGTGCGGATAAGAGTAATCAGTCATTTCTCTGAATCAAAGGAGGAAAGGATGTTGTACAGATTGTAAAGCCCTCTGAGACACTTGTGATTTTTCCAGTATGAGGCTATACACTCATCTGCACCGTCCCAACGTGAAATTATTTAAAATAAATTAATAAACAGTGACAAATTCTCATCGGTTTACCAAAAGCCCAAAGCCATGTCTTAGATTTACAACCAAAACTTTGAATTTAAAATGATATAAAACAAAGAAAAGTCTGAACTTTTCTCAATACAAGCAACTGTTTGACATTATTATCGATAATTGACCTACATTATTAATCAATTATCAAACCAGAAGTACATTTTCTTAATCAGTCAAAAGCATACAGTCAGTACATTATGAAACACCAGAGCCACCTACAGGTCGCCCTCTGAAAATGCAGCTTCAGGATTCTGAATTTCAACATTTCAACAAATGTTTCAAAGTCTGCACAGTAACATGAAGTCAAACGTGTCCGATTCCCTGGAGATTTTACTGCTACGATCGGGGCTTCTCTGCAAAGCTCCACTTATTTACTTGCAGTTTGTGTGTTTTATTGCAAAAGCGAATTAGCTTTAATGTTTTATGAACTAGAGAGTCCCCCACATTTTGTGTTACAGAGTAAGAAAATATAAACACAGGGTTTTTTTTTTTTATTGAAATCAACACACACACACACACAAGCAGTCACACACGTCGATCCCCTCCTCATTCAGGACTGCAGGGTGAGGGGGGGCAGTGAAGGAGAAAAATGAATGGATATAAATATGTAGAATGAAAACTATGTGAAGCAAACGCATCGTGTGCACTGTTCATAAGGTACTGTAGACGACAAACCAAAAAAGGTAGTACTGCTTTGCACTCATACTTTTTTTAAATGTGCTTTTTAATTTTTAACCTCCTCCTCCCTCCTCCGATTACAAAATGCTACAACTCGTCAGCGTCAGTTTCACTTGCTGTGCCTTAATGCATTTATTAATGCCTCACAAAACACACTACTGATAAGAACCCATGCCAAGAAGGTATGCCATGAACAGCTCCGCACATTATCCAGTCTCCACCTGCCTACAGATGATGAATTATATGGATAGACAGAGTTTAGGATTTTAAAAAAATGTCTTGGCTTGAGATGTTTTTGACTTTAGGAGAGGAAAAATAAAAAAAACTTGACTGTAAAATGCTTGCAGTGTTAAAAGAGGTTCTGCACTGCTCTGCTACCTGTAACCAATCCAATTTTTGGTGATCACTGTAAATACAGCACATTTAGAAGATGGGTCACTACTGCGAAGGCTGATTCCTTTTTTTGTTTTTCTTTAAAAAAAAAAACAAGAACCACAGCAGTCGTGCGTGCGAGGAGGTAGAGGCGATGCTTTGCGTAGTGTTTGGTATCATAGACTGTAGTGGGAAGAAAAAAAATACCCATGAAAAAACCTCCTCATGCTTTCTTCATCCATTGTTCTACCTGCATGTCTAGACAACTTAGCCTGCCAATGAATGTTGCAGATGCCTTACACACACAAATAAGAAAAGAAAAAAAAATTCCAATTGGATTCTTCATGTTTTTTTTTTGTTTTTGTTTTTTTGGACTGACATGTATCACGAAGCACTGTGTCAGCTTACTTTCTTTCAGCTCTAATTCCCGATGGGTACCTTCTAAAGTGCAATTTTAACAAAGTACATATCTTTCCATGAACACTGTACACTGCTGCTACATAGTGCTTGTTCTAATAAAACGGTAAAACTCAACGGACGAGGTGTGTGCTTCATATTTAAAACCTCTTTGCTGCAGATTTCATTGCAAATACAGCTGTTATTAAATGTCTATTACTACATCACTTTCCATCCTGGGCTGTCATATAAAGAAAATTTCATTTCATGTGTGCAAAGGCTGCATGTTCTTCCCGTGTCTACATGAGTTCTTCAGGTCCACAGTTCAGAAACACACCTAATAGGTTAATTGGTGACTCTTAAGAGTCAATGTTTGTTCGTCTCTCTGTTTCCTGTGATGAGTCCAGGGTGTACCCCGCTTCCCACTCTCAAAGTCAGCTGGGATAGGCTCCAGCCACCCTGATGAGGATATGTGGTTACAGAAAATGAAGCTGAGCTCCTAACAATATCCACCCAAACACCTGTAAAAAGGATTCTATCTGATAAAAAAATGCTCATTCTTGGTACAAATGTATCTTGTTTAATCAAGGCAGACCACAAAGACAGGCCTGTAGTTCATTTATAGAACACGATGCTAGTTTAATAATCTCAATAAGACATTTTCTTTTAATCTATTTCGAACATCCTCTTGTACGATTGACACGTCGCCTCTTTCTCACCGCTAAAGCACACAAATCAAGAGTGAATGGGCCGGTGCACACAGGCCCTGATGTAATTGCCGTTGTGCTAATACAGCAGGACATGCAGCCTTATGAATTGACATGCTGTCAGGCAGGTCGGCTCCCACGAGAGACGGTTCGTTCGATAAACACAGCGGCGGCTCCTGGAAGCAAACCGCAGCAGTCCGTCTCTCTCGACACTGAACAGAAACCGACACTCGTTAACATTTAGTGTTTATTTCACGGTTCATACATGTGTTGTCGTGTTGCTGTCCACCGGGTTTTATTTGATACAGGTTTCACATGATACAATGGAGGCACACACACTGCAAAAAAACAAATACATTATATATCTATTTTGAGAGTGAACCAGAAAGGTTGTACTATTGATTGCATACTGACAGATGGAAGAGTTGATGTAGGAAAAAATAAATAAATATTCATAATAGTCTCTTCTTATTTTTTCAGGTGGTTTTTGCTCACAGAGGTGGTTTCTCTGAGGTGAACTTAAAAGTTTAAGATCTTCTACTTGGCTGTCGACGACATTCAGCTCAATATGCTCCTGCAGGGGGGGAAAAAAATATGTGGAATAAAAACTCAACTGTAACATGAAAATATCTACATCTTTACTAAAAAAAAAAGAAAGAGGCAAAGACACTGAAAGAAACGTGACATAAAATCACTGACAGTGCAAACGATGCATGTAAAAAGGTCACGAGGAAGCACTCTACTTCATTTACACATGTACATCTGCTTAAATATGTTGATCAAGTAAAACACGACGGTACATCCTGAAGACAGAATTTAGATTTGATTCTAACACTGAGAAAGTTTGTCTCCTCTCAGATACTGCTCTAAAAGCTGCCTGATTCAAGTCAATACAGATATTGCGGCGCATGATGTGCTTTTAAGATATACATATTTATACAAAAATATAACTTCATAACCGTCCGTGGGCGGGAAGACTAGAGAGAAGGACAATCTACAGCTTCATCATAACTGCACATGAGTTGAGATACGTGACACTAGAGGGGAAGCAAATGTTTTGACTTTTTACTTGGAGGCGGCCATGATCTTGATGTACTGGAGGGCGCTGTGTGCTGCGTCGTTGTGAGCGTTGCTACAGGAGATGCCCGTGCCGTGGCACACGGTGACCGGGGAGGTGGACAGCTCTGCCAGGCACTGGTACTGGCCGTTCACCGTCAGCTCGTCTGCAAAAAAAATACAACCACGCACTTTCAACATGACACGACCAGCAAAAAATGAATAATGCAGTGTTCGCTCTGGGTGCTTTTCATTCGGATAATTATGCTTCATCCCGTCCTCCAAACTGGAAATCAAGCCCTTAAGTGGTCTGGAATATTTAAATTAAACCCATAAAATCTCTGTATAGTACTTTTTATGTTAGTGGTGGGGTCTGCCATTCTTGCACTGCATTTAAACTGCCTGCCTACACAGATGGGTGACACAGGAAATAATGATTCACTCCTACAGCTGTAATAAGTGCAACTTTTCCTGCTGTCGCTGCTTCAAACTGGAAATGTAATGTATTCGTCGAGGCGATCGTTCATCAGAATGTGCCTACAGAGCAAGACAATTGTCATTTTCTGCATTTTATCAGGGCTGCCAACATAGCGGTGACCAGAGCAACAGATTTTGTGTTTCAAGACCGCTCTTCAGAAACCTGCAAGTGACGTCACGGATATGCTGTCCACTCTTTTTACGGTCAGTGGTCTGAATACTTGTTCTCCACAGCTGTGGTCATCATTAGTCCTGTAATATAAACCTGAGCCTCAAACGGAAAGCGTTACTGTGCCCTGTATCTTAGCAACTCATGTTTGTTTTCTTACCGATGTCGAAGTATGTGACCTCGAAGCCCTGCTCCTTGGACAGATCCAACATCATCTGAATGTAATCTGTGTTGGGAATGCTCAGCGGGTTTCTTCTCAGTAATGAGATCTTCTCCGCTGATGAGTTCCTCAAGTTCTCAAATCGAACACTCGGTTTAGGAGTCTGGAAAAGTGAAAAAAATGTAACACATTAAAGGACTGTCAACCCAGACAGCTGGGTCATGTTGCAAAGCTGTGAAGTATCTGACGTACCCATGTGATTTCAGAGCAGCCTGACAGACTTTGAAGCTTTGCCACCATTTTCTCCGCAGCCGCCTTTTTTGCTGCCTTTTTTGAATTTCCTACAGCTGTCGAGACATCAAACGAACATTAAGAAGGAATAGTACGAGACAAATCTGGAGTCACTTCAAAAAACACCCGTCGTACCTTTCTCTGACAGGGACTCCATCCGACAAGTGACAGTGAACTCTCTCTTGTGTGGCGGACCAGCCTCCATTAAAACTGTGTATTCAGGAAGACGCCATCCTCTCTGTAAAGCCAACTCCTGAAACCAATGAATAAGAATGGGGCCAAAAAGATTCTTGTTATGCATATAATACATGACATACAGCTACTGCATGTGACATTTTTCGATTATAGCTCAAAAAGTGGACACAACTGTTACAGATTGATCAAGCTTTCCCTACTCATAATTCATCTGTTGTAGCTCAGGTTTAGGGCAGCAAATCTTGATTTGCTCATATGCAAACACAGATAAGACATGCTCTCTCACACACACACGCACACGCACGCACACACACACACACAGCAAAACAAAAAGTCGATGTACACACCTGCAGTATCCCCACCGAGTTAGGATGGTTGTTTGTGTCCGCTGCAACGCCGTTACTCTCAGACTTCACAGGCACGCTCATGCTGAGAATTACAGCAATGAAGAAAGCAGTTACCACATTCGCAAGGGATCAAACGTCACTGCAGAGGGTCAGTAAACCAGTTTGATGCACACACGTTGCAACACTGCATTGCTAAAAAAGGCTAATACAAGAGAAAGCTTTGGCAAACTCAACTTACGGCTTCAGCTAATGATTATTTTCTCTATTAATCATCCCAGAAAATAGTTTAAAAGTTAGTTTGGTTTGTCCAAGCAAAAGTCTAAAAGTTTGCCATCATATGAGACAAAAACGGCTTTGAATAATTTTTATTTAAATAATTATTTCAGTTCTACTCACACTGTTCCAGCGTCTATCTGCAGAATATCCAGTGCAGCCTCTGCAGCCAGGTGTTTCGCAGCCTTTTTACTGGGACCTTGACCTGAAACAAGATACAAAACTACAGATTATGTAACACATCAAAGATTATTTCACAGTCAGATGAAAAGAGAGGTCAGGTCACTTTGCCGCAGTAATGGCTAAAAAAAAAAAAAAAAAAAAAAAAAAACAGTAATTAAAAAAGCGCACAAGGTGTTTTAAAGGTTAACCCAGGAGGACGAGTGGAACAAATCTGTCTGAAAGGTGTTAAATATAGAGACTGGATTATTTCTCATCACCTCAACACTGAGAGCTTTGCAAATGGTTCTCATCCTCTTCTCTGGACCTGCACTGTTCTATCCCTGAAGTGACATACCTTGATTAAAAAACATAAAACAAAATGAAAATATATATAAAGAGGATGTATATTTGAGAGGATGCTGCAGCAACTGACAACAAAACAGACAAGGCAGATAACATGCTGCAGGCACGAATGCTCTTTCTGAATCATCCATGGCTTCATCCAGTGACGGGCAGCTATCAACACAGCAGGAGGGCAGGACTCACCTGAGCAGTTAACGTCTCCGATTTTCACGCTGAAGACGAAGCTGGGCTGGTGAGCCTCTCCTTCAGCCTTCTCCATCACGTACACGGGAAGGTTGCCGCTTTTGGTGCCGTATTCGTGCAGGATTTGTATCGGCGTCTTCCCGGGTTTGGGCCTCTGCGACTCATGTGCATTCAAGCTGCGCGTATTAAAAACAAGCATATGAAAAGAGTTAATCAGGACCTAATTAGCTGGGCTGTTGCCACATGTTTAGGATAGTTTATAGACCAGAAATAATAAAAGCAAACAGTAGAACTAATTTACAGGGAAAATAACTCAGAGAAAAGTCAATACTTCCATTTTAAGAGGATTTAGATGGAGAATAAAACATATTTTTTCTCAGATATTAGCAGTTTATTAGCATAAGTAATGGACTGTGACAGTGTTTCTGATAAATCCAAAGATTGCTGACACAAAAACTACTGCCTGAACATGATGCATCAACAGCATCAGAGGCAGCGAGATTTATCACCATTTATCACCGCCACCTCATCAAACTGTCACAATACCCTATAAACGTCTCAGTTTATTGTCGACATCCACTCAGTGACCAGAAGAAATACAGAGCTCTTGCACAAAGCAATCCGATAAATCAATTCACAGACTTGACAAGTGTTTAGGAGGGGCTCCTATTTAAACCTTTTCTGCACATTTTTATATGTATTATTCCACAGTTTATCACGCTGTAATGTTTAAAACAGAGACAACACGTGAAGTTTGTAAATTTAAGGAGCCGGTAAGAACAAGTTTAACATGTATAAACTGTAGCAGCGTGTCTGCCGTCTGATATACAGGCTGCTATTAATGTGCAACCACCATTCAGTTATATTAAACCACATATGGAATGTGAGCCTTGCACTTTAGTAACCACAGAAACACCTCCACTTTCCCCTCCGGCTCCTCCTGCACTTGCACATTTCAGCTGAACACATGAAACTCTGAAGATGATATTAACGGAGGTCTGTTTGAGCTGCAGCTTTTTACTGTCCGTTTACAGTTTTTAAACTCTCTTTTCTCACCGCTTGTTGTGACTCCTACTCGTCAATGGACAGTTCAGTCAGACGAGAAAGCGCACAGAAGTTGAAGGAGAATGTGAAGACGCTGTCCTCACTGGCTCGTCTATTGTTCATTAGTCTACAAATAATACATGTTTAGCCTCAGTAGTCCGACATTGTTCTCCAGTTCTGCACAGGCTTCTTCACTGTGAGTGAGAAAGTCCTATCCTCTGACCTTGGCTACCGTAGTAATGATACTTTATTGATCTGCAAGGGGAAACTCTTGTTATACATACAGTTGTGTGAAAAAGTGTTTGCCCCCTTCCTGATTTCTTATTTTTGCATGTTTGTCACAGTTAGTTCATGATTTAACAAGGGGGGGGGGGGGGGGGGGGTTTACTTTTTTTACACAGGGCCAGGTAGGTTTGGATACCTTATTTCTCTTAATAAATGAAATCATCATTTGAAAACAGCATTTTATATTTACTTGGGTTATCTTTGTTTAATATTAACATTTATTTGATGATCTTAAATCATTTAAGTGTGATAAATATGCAAAAAAAAAGTAAGAAATCAGGAAGGGGGCAAACACTTTTTCACATATATAGGCCTAAAATACAAACACACACACACACACAGGGCTCATAGACATGCAAATGTTGAGAGGTGGTGGAGTGATGCGCAGCACCCTGGGAGCAGTTAGGGGGTTTGGTACCTTGCTCAAAGGCACCTCAGGAGGTGAACTGGCACCACCTGCATATTTTGATCCATGCTGGACTTAAACCAAACCACCCTACGTTTGTTTCCCCCCAAGCCAAATCCTCCTACAGACTACTGCAGCTCCTGTGGTGGCTTTACTGAACATAAACATACAGCTGCTCTGTATTTCATGGAGAAGAAGTCAGATCTAACCCTGACCTCAAAGCACACATGCCTGACCCTGTGTCACACTCACAGGAAATCATTCAGAGAACAAAACCTGCAAAGAAAGTTGATTTAAGACACAAAAATAGATCAAGTGCAGCATTTAAGGACTGTTTTTTAACAATGCAGTGACAATAAATGCACTTTTCAACAAACAACAACAACAAACAGACACCAATCTGTTTTAATAAATCATCAGACACGTTTTATTTTTTGATATTATAATAATTACATCTCACTGTGACATCAGCTGGAGCTGGAGCTAGCTGACACACCTGAGCTAACTACAGCTAAACGCTGTAAAAGCTTGTATCATTTTCTGTTCGGGTCATTTTAACTTGATTTATTTGACTGAACTATTGTACATATCCGTGCTAATAATTATCCTGCAGGTTTGAACTTGAACGTCACCTCTTGACGTCGAGACACAAACGGACATTTTTAAACGTTAGCACAGCTAGGCTAATCACGTAGCTCACCGACGCGCATATGGATTAATTAAAAGTATTTTTAATTGTTTTTTTATCTGACAGAGTCTATTTCGAGGGTTAAATAACACCAGGCTCTTTTTTTGATGACAGATATAAAACCAGAATATGATAACGACCTCGGGTTAACACAATTTAATCTAATTTATCAGTTAAACGGAAAAATAAACTGTCAACTGTCTAAAATGTAAAAAAAATAAAAAAAAACACACGCTAACAAAATTCCTCTCTAAAATTGATGTGGCGACATTTTAAACGTGTGAAACTTTTATTTTATCATAACCATAATCGATACATTTCAACATTTAACAGTAACAAATACTGTCAACTGTCAACCGTTGACCGTTAACGGCTGACAGTTGACCGTTAACGGTTATATGAGAGATTCAAACAGACTGACCTGGTGTCGGCGGTGCTCATCGCTGCTGGCTGATATCCCTCCTGAGACATGGTTAAAGACGCTTAAATTAAATATTTCAGACAACACTTTAAGATATTTTTCTCGGCATCTGGTTAATGAATTATGAAGACCTTAAAATGTTTTGCTAACTACTCTTCATTGAAGCCACCAGGCTCAGGGAAATTACCGAGTTTATAATGTCATATCAACATCCGGGTCATCCACCGGCCGGTCAGTTAGTGTCAGTGTGTGTGTGTGTGTGTGTGGAGCTGGAAGCGTTTACCGCCACCTACTGGTGATTTACGGCAAGTGTCTGCCTCATAATAATAATAATAATAATAATAATAATAATAACAATAATAATAATAATAATAATAATAATAATAATAAGGAAAGGAAAGGAAAGTTTTTGTATTTGTATAGCACAATTCGTTCATAGTGCTTTACAGAGGCAAGGAAAAACATTTGACATTAAGACAAGCAATAGCAATAGAAATAAAAAATTAAAAAGAGAAGAAAATTTAATTAAAAACAGCAAATTTGAAAAACTCTAAAAAAAATCTAAAACATTAAACGAATCACTGGATTATGATTAAAAATTATTTAAAAATTCTTTAAAAGAGCTTAGCCATAAGCACGTGAAAAGAGAAAAGTTTTTAACCTGGATTTAAAAGTGATAAGAGTTGGGGCTGATTTCAGTCCTGCTGGTATTTTGTTCCAGTTGTGAGCAGCATAACTGCTAAATGCTGCTTTACCGTGTCTGGTTTGAACTCTGTGTTCCACTATCTGACCTAAGTCACTAGATCTCAGAGCCCTACTACTACTACTACTACTACTACTACTACTACTACTACTACTACTAATAATAATAATAATAATAATAATAATAATAATAATAATAATAATAATAATAATAATAATATATTTTATTTAAAAGCGCTTTTCAGGGCACTCAAAGACACTTTACAAAGAAGAACATCAAATTATCAAAACAATATAAGATAGTACACTAAAAACACATTAGACAATAAACATTAAAAGCAATTTTAAAAAGGACATGGTTACTATAGTACAGGGCTTTTTCAGTGGAAGAAGTATCCAAAACTTCATCTTCAAATATATATATACATATATATAGATAATACTTAAAGGGATGTGGCCATACCATTTCTAAAATGGTGTGTATCAATCAATCAGACTTTATTTGTATAGCATTTTTCACACACAGAAATGTAACACAAAAATGTAACACAAATTTAACATAATAACCCTCCAACCTTCCACTCCAGTTTTAAATAAAATTAAATAATACAAGTCAAGTATTAATAATATAGCAATAAAATACTACTACTAATCATAACAATAATAGTAATAATATTTATAACAGTTATACTTAAAAATATTATTACTATACACAAATACTAATTATTAAATACAAAACAATAATTCAATCATTCAATAAAAAACATTAAAATGCACAAAGACAGACAAACTAAATAAATAATTAAATGAATAATAATAAAAGCAATCAAGACTTGAGGGTCCTTCGGGCTTCATAGGTTAAAAGTAAATCAGTTAAATAGATGGGACACACAAAACACAACGAGTTTGAGTGGATGATCGAGGCTCAGCAGTAAATGACAAAGCACCTAATGTCAGACCAGTATGTCAAGATGAGTTTTTGTCCTGTCTCCATGTTTGTTTTGTGACTTCCTGTTTTATTTTGGAAATTAACTCTCCTCTCGTTTCAGGTCACTTGCCCTTCCTCATGTGTCACCAGTGTCCTGATTGTGTCGACCTGTTCCCCATTCCCCTCCATGTGTGATTATAGTCTGCGACTCCCTTTGTCCTGTGCCAGTGTGTCAAGACCATTGTCCTGATCACCAGCCCTCTCGTTACAGTCAAGTCTGAATTATTCTCGTAGTCTATTTTTTGTTTGTTTTGTTGGCCCTGCCCTTTTGAAGTTCTAGTTTTGTTTGTGTTTTTGATCATCCCTCATCGTGCGGCGCTTTTTGTGTTCCCGGTGTTATCCGGAGTGAAGAAATAAAGTCATCTGCTTCATCCCGTACTCTGCGTTCAAATCCTCTGTCTCGAGTTCCCCTGTTGTCACCTAAGCTAAGAAGATATGTAAGTATTATCAGCAAAATGTACTGTTACTGTGGGTTAAAACATCTGTGACAAAAGTTTTATGTCCTGTGTAAAAGTATATTTGTTTTCATCCTTTAGTTTGACGTTCACACATCTGGAAGATATCCTGTCAGAAGACAAATATATTGGTGTTGTTCGTGAAGCCAGAGGATGAGTTGACCGATAAGGTTCAGAAGACGACCTTAAATGCTGATTAGAGAAATGTAAAGGGGGTCCCAGGTGTCGAGGATGGTTTTTGGATACAGATTTTTTTTTTAAAACAAAGAGTACAAACCTCCCACCCAGAACAGGCAAACAACAACAAAAATATTTGTATTTTTCATTGTTTTTTATTACTCGCTCAATAATTGTATATATAAAATATTATAAAATCACATTTTCAGAATTTGAGTCGGACATGAGTTGGAAAATAGTGAATCTACATTGATATCAAGTAAAGAACAGCCACACCTCACATATGAGAGTCTGGAAGAAGCAAATATTCAGCATTTTTGGTTTGATTTATGGAAATTAATTTCCTGTTTATTGACTACTCAGTCAATATATCAGAACTTTTTAGTAGATCCACATTGTCAACTTTGTTGATAAGTTATGGAAACAATAAAATGTGCACTTAAATGCAAAATAGTAGCAGCAAGAATACTTAGTTGATAGCGTCTGTCTAATATCAACATCTAAAAGCACATAAAATAAACTGTAACTAATATTGTAACACAATCATCTCAAGTAAAGGTCGTCTTACACATCTCATGGTCTTCATCAGCTCAGATGTTGATAAATATCGCTGATTTAAAATTGTAAACATTGAATGTAAAACAAAAATTTGATGTTTAGGTCTGCATATTATTGCTGTCAGTGTCACAGAACGGGAGGAGAAGCTGCAGGGATCGGAAAGACCACTTTCTTCGTGAGTGAGAAGGCTGGTTGAGGCATCTGTTTTTTCACACCGGTGGAATCAGTCTTCCGGCTAACATCTGAATTCACTATTGTCAGAATAGACACGAGGTCAACACTCCTAGGGAAACAAAAAACAAGAGATACTGAGAGATAGAGAACTTAAAAAAACTACAAAAGCCACAATTAGTTATGCTCCAATTTTACAAGTAGCAGTCAAATCATTCACTAAAGTAAACATAGCTATAAATGTCATGCATTCTGGGTAGCCTCCCTTCGCCTTCGGGTGGGGGGATGGGTCCTGACTGTCGTCTGTGCCTGTGCACCGAATGGCAGTTCAGAGTACCCACCCTTTTTAGATTCCTTGGGGGGGGTGTTGGAGAGCGCTCCCTCTGGGGACTCCCTCGTTCTCCTGGGGGACTTCAATGCTTACGTGGGCAGTGACAGTGAGATCTGGAGGGGCGTGATTGGGAGGAACGGCCCCCCTGATCTGAACTCGAGCGGTGTTCTGTTATTGGACTTCTATGTTCGTCATGGAGCGTCCATTACAAACGCCATGTTCAAGCATAAGGATGTCCATATGTCCACTTGGCACCAAGACCCCCTCGGCC
Source organism: Collichthys lucidus (assembly GCA_004119915.2). Taxonomy (NCBI): domain Eukaryota; kingdom Metazoa; phylum Chordata; class Actinopteri; family Sciaenidae; genus Collichthys; species Collichthys lucidus. The sequence continues at coordinate 10,967,840 of CM014079.1, read as the reverse complement.
GCAGTTCGATAATCGATTTTGTGGTCGTGTCGTCGGACATGCGGCCACATGTTTTGGACACTCGGGTGAAGAGAGGGGCTGAGCTGTCAACTGTTTACCACCTGGTGGTGAGTTGGCTCCGATGGTGGGGGAGGATGGTGGTCAGACCTGGCAGGCCCAAATGTTCTGTGCGGGTTTGCTGGGAACGTCTGGCCTAATCTCCTGTCAGAAAGAGCTTAAACTCTCACCTCCGGGAGAGCTTCACAAAAACTCGGGCATGGGAGGAGTTTGGTGATGCCATGGAGAACGTCTTTCGAACAGCTTCGGGGAGGTTCTGGACCACCATCCAGCGGCTCAGGCGGGAGAAGCAGTGCACTGTCAACACTATGTTCAGTGGGGACGGGGTGCTGCTGACCTCAACTGGGGACGTCTTGGGTCGGTGGAGGGAATACTTCGAAGACCTCCTCAATCCCACCAGCACGTCTTCCTTTGAGGAGGCAGAGTTTGGGGTCTCGCCCATCACTGGGGCTGAGATCACTGAGGTAGTCAAAAAGCTCCTCGGTGGCAGGGCCCTGGGGTGGATGAGGTTCGCCCGGAGTTCCTCAAGGCTCTGGATGTTGTGGGGCTGTCTTAGTTGACACGTCTTTGCAACATCACGTGGACATCGGGGGCAGTGCCTCCGGACAGACCGGGGTGGTGGTTCCCCTCTTCAAAAAGGGGGACCCGAGGGTGTGTTCCAACTATAGGGGGATGACACTCTTCAGCCTCCCCGGGAAGTTATTTTCGGGAATCCTGGAGAGGAGGATCCGCAAGATTGTCGAACCTCGGATCCAGGAGGAGCAGGGCGGACCAGCTCTATACCCTTAGCGCGGTCCTGGAGGGTGCATGGGAGTTCGCCCAACCAGTCTACATGTGCTTTGTGGACTTGGAGAAGGTGTTCAACCGTGTCCCTCTGGGAGTCCTGTGGGGGGTGCTCCGGGAGTATGGGGTTCCAGACCCATTAATACAGGCTATCCCGTCCCTGTACTCTCGTAGTAGTGGGTTAAGAGGCCGCCCCGTATGTACAGGCTTCAGTCCTTGCTGCAGCTGGCCTAGGTTCGAATCCCGCATTGGACGGCCATTTACTGCGTGTCATTCCCCCTCTCTCTCTTCCCCCTGCTTCCTGTCTATCTTCAGCTGTACTACCAGAGGCCTGGGGTTTGAGGGTTCTGCGCAGTATCTTTGGTGTTCCTAGGAATGCACTCTTCTGGACTGAGGCTTCAGATGTTGTTCCTGGGATTTGGGATTTGCTGGAGCCAATCTCCCAGTTTGGGGGTTACTGCCCCAAGTGCCCCCACTACCACGGGGACCACGCAACCCTTGACCTTCCACATACGTTCCAGCTGCTATTTCAATCCTTGATACTTCTCAAGTTTCTCATGTTCCTTCTTCCTGATGTTGGCATCAGCTGGGATCGCCACATCTATCACCACTACCCTCTTCTGCACTTTGTCCACCACCACTATGTCTGGTTGGTTAGCCAGGACCTGTTTGTCAGTCAGGAAGGTAAAGTCCCACAGCACCTTGCCCCTGTTGTTCTCAGCCACCTTCTGTGGTATGGCCCATCGGGATTTAGGTACTTCTATTCCATACTGGTTGCAGATGTTCCTGTATACTATCCCAGCCACTTGGTTGTGCCTCTCCATGTACGCTAATCCAGCTAGCATCTTACACCCTGCTACTATGTGCTGGGCTGTCTCAGGGGCTTCTTTACACAGTCTGCATCTTGGGTCTGATCTGCTCTGGTAGATCCTGGCCTCTGTGGCTTTTGTGCTTATGGCCTGTTCTTGTATATATCTTGTGTATATATAAATAAAGGTATATACAAGATCATTAAAATTAAATAAATAAAGTGCAACAAATGCAAAAGTAAATGTCCGTGTATGTCAGCTGAGAGAGGTTAATGACCTGTTAATGACCACAAGCAAGAATGATTTCCTGTGTCGCTCTGTGGTGCATTTCAGATAGAGAAGTCTGCTGCTGAAGGAGCTCCTCTGCAGAGCCAGTGTGTCATAGAGAGGGTGAGAGTCATTGTCCAATATGGAATGAAGCTTTGTCCCCGGTTCTGTTCATAACATTTATGGATAGAATTTCTAGGCACAGCCAGGGCATTGTGGGGACGCGGTTCGGTGGCCTCAGGATTGGGTCGCTCTTTTATGTGGACGATCTAGTCCTGTTGGCTTCATCGGAGCGTGATCTTCAGCTCTCTCTGGAGCGGTTTGCAGCCGAGTGCGAAGCGGCTGGGATGAGAATCCGCACCTGCAAATCCGAGGCCATGGTTCTCAGCCCGGAAAAGGATGGAGTGCAGCCTCGGGTTGAGATCCTGCCTGAAGTGGAGGAGTTTAAGTATCTCTGGGTCTTGTTCACGAGTAAGGGAAGGATGGAACGGGAGATCGACCGACGGATCGGTGCGGCTTCTGCAGTGATGGGGACTCTGCGCGGGTCCGTTTTTATCAGTCGATCTACGTTCCTACCCTTACCTATGGTCACGAGCTTTGGGTAGTGACCGAAAGAATGAGATTGCGAATACAAGCGGCCAAAATGAGCTTCCTTCGCAGGGTGGCTGGGCTCTCCCTTAGAGATAGGGTGAGAAGCTCGGCCCTCCACGAGGAGCTCAGAGTAGAACAGCTGCTCCTTGGCATCGAGAGGAACCAGTTGAGGTGGCTTGGGCATCTCGTGAGGATGCCTCCTGGAGGTCTCCCTGGTAAGATGTTCCTGGCACATCCCTCCGGGAGGTGGCCTTGGGGAATACCCAGGACACGCTGGAGGGACTATATCTCTCGGCTGGCCTGGGAACGCCTTGGGCTCCGGGGAGAGGGAAGTCTGGGCTTCCCTGCTGAAGCTGCTGCCCCCACGACCCGATGAAAACGGATAAAGCGAGATAAGACAAGACGAGACGAGACAAGACGTGTTCTGTAGTAGAAGTATAGTATGAAAGTATTAGCAACAAAATTTTCTCGACATATCAAACGTAAATGTACTTATCACACATAATGTCTCCTGTTATTGTCTATTATCTTTGATTTATTATGTATGTGCCTTACTTTTATTTTGTAGTTGGTTAATGTGGAGCTAATTTGTGCAGTTTTACATCCTGTTGGGGAGTTAAAATATAAAAAAAAATGCTTCATATTTTTTAACGCATTATATGTTTTGTAAGTAAAATGTGATCAGTAACTGTGGCTGTTAAATGAACAATGTAAAGTAAAAAGTACAATTTTCCCATTCAGTATGGAGTAGAAATATTGAGTACAATAAAATAGAAATACCCAACTAATACTCAGCACTACAATAAAGGTTCAAACCCACCCAGCCATGTAATGTCCGTTGCTATGGTTCTCTTCCATCAAAACAATAAAAACTGGAGTGGTTTGAGGACATTATAATGTAGCATGGGATCATGTGATTTGCGGTCTTCATTGTTAAACAACCGGCATCATAGCAATTTGAAAAGGGGAGTAGTTTGAGAACATTGTGAATCAGAGGATTTGCGGGCCATTGTCAGCGGATCTCATCTGCGACTCAGACAGACAAGCCTTTATTGTAATGCCCGGTGGTGTCACTCATTCGCCCACTTCCTTCCTCGCTCTATAACCAATTTTAGTGTTTCGTTGGAAAATCCAGAAAATAAGGGAAAAAAGGGAACGTGACCTGCAACATGCACCTTCCATAAAATGATGTACTTGTCTGGATTTAAACTTTGTTGGAAGCATTGTCGTTTTTTAACAATTTAATGCTGAAAAGTTACATACTACGCCTTTAAATATATAACTGGAGAAACTTAGATTGTGACTTCTGATATTCTAGTTTTACTAACCTGGGCACATTCTGGACAAGATGTTGGCACAACGACTGAATGAACCACGTGCCATTTTTCTTCTCTCTATAAGAGACAAAAGAAGGAACTGTGGACATTCCCAGCAGGAAGTCTGCATCAGCTGGGATGGAGTGTGTAGCTTCAATAGCATCGCTAAGGACAGGACCATCGGCCTCTAGGTAGACAGCTGCCTGCTCATTCTTGCCCTGGCAGGCCTGGATGAAAAACAGCTTGGGTTTTCCAGCCAAAGAGGAGCAATTTAATCCATTGAAAGGCTCCATCAGCTTCCTAATAGTGACGGTTTTGCCGTCCACACCATACACGCTTCCCTCCTGGCCGTGGCTGAGAATGCAACACACCAGACTGTCCATCTGGCTGTGGTTTCTGCCGCCGAGCTCCTTCATCACAGACAGCATCCTCTCACATGTGCAGTCCTTCTGTACCTCTACCTCAAAGCCGAGCCACTTGAACACTTTTTCCAGACACTCTGAAAGACACACGGATGAATGTAAATACATGCAAACATGCAGTGATATGCCCATAGACAGTCAAAGCGGGCATAAGAAAACAAGCACCAGTTTACAAACTTAAATAAGCCTACCTTTGTCAATCATGGTCCCATCCCGCTTCATGAGACGTGTTGGAGATTTAGTGAAGTCATAGTTGTTAATTATCAAACAGATACCTCTCGTCCCTGCAGTCATGGCATATGTTTCTACAACCTACAGAGGTAAATCAGTAATTCAGAGTAAATGATTAAATACAAAACAGTATAATACAATAAGGTACTTCAAGTAGCTTTAGTTAGCACATTCAAGGTGACTTTACTGCTTACTGTGTTTGTGTTGGTAGTTGGAGACATCTGCATTCCAGAGGAGGTCTGGTTTTCTTGTAAACTAACCACAGCATCATTTCTCACTATAGGACAGACGATCGCAAGAGACAAACATTATATTCAAATAAAAGCTCCGACATCACCAATAGTTTGATGCAAAAAATATTTCAAATGACCATTGTTGGAGAAATAGCCTGATGTTTGAATGCTTGCAACACTCAGTCCCAGTTGTAAATCTGGCAAGAAATCTAAGAAAGTAATACAAGAAGATTCAGATTAAACCCATGAATGCACTGCACTTTGTAACAGCTGTAAAACTCAGTGCAAGACTCACCCATAGACGTGTTAGATGAATGCATAGTAGACTGTGTGGGACACAAAAGAAAAGGAGCTTAAAAGACACAAAGATTTGTCACAATTTATTTGTCATGTAACTGCTTTGATGACAGACTCTCACCTCAGCCAACGACATCGGCATTTCTTCTGAGGAAAAGGAAAAATGTTGTTAGGATTATACTTCTCCGCAAAATGGTTAAAAATACAACATGCTATTTGACCAGGAAACGTATGTAACAATTGCTGTTGATGCTGCAATGATTTGCCGTGAAATGAAAAAACTAATTCCATACACAGCCTAATCAACTGAAAAGTTGTGGAAATACAAGCAGGCATCCAGAAAGTTCTCAACATTTAAACACACGTCAAAGACAGACATGTAATTATAACTCTGTTTACCTGTCGGCATTTCATTTGAGCAAGTCCTTTCAAGTGGTTGAGGGATCTGATAAAGGATGGAAGGAAGGAGCAGTGTCATTTACATGATGTGTGACACTGCAGAAAAGTGACAATAATATCATGAAAAAAATCTTTTAGAGGAATTCAAAGCAATATATTTAAAAAAAAGAGACCTGGTTTGAGCCAAAATGAAAAGTCTCTGATCTTGGTCGACTTGTTTCTTGAGCTACATAGCTGCTGTGACGAACTGTAGCAAAAAAATAACACAAATAAACCAATGGTAACTTGATTTACAGACAGATTTATCAGCTAATATTAAAAATAGATGGAAGTGAAATCTTTATAAATGCAAGATTAACTGTTACAGCATCGACATACTCATCTCTTTCTTTCTTTCTTTCTTTCTTTCTTTCTTTCTTTCTTTCTTTCTTTCTTTCTTTCTTTCTTTCTTTCTTTCTCAGTCACTGTCCCCGCCTCCTCCAGTCTATATGTGCGTGTGTGTGTGTGTGTGTGTGTGTGTGTGTGTGTGTGTGTGTGTGTGTGTGTGTGTGTGTGTGTGTGTGTGTGTGTGCATGTCGTGAGGACATAAATGTCTTGACACACTCATATTGTAGGGACTCACCTCCCTTATCGGGGATAATAAATACATAAGTAAATTTAAGGATTAGGGTAAGATTTAGTAGCTATTGTATAGACGAGAGTAAGTCTCAGGGAATCCATGTGAGTCAGTGTGAGGCGCTTCCTTTTCCTGTGTTACTGTCTTTACCTCACCACTTTCGTTCGTGACTGATGAAATGAAACCCAGACAGAAGTGACAAAAAACTGCAGCGCCTCGAACGACTTACAGTAAGGCTGGCTCCTACAATCTCGTACAACGCTCTACAACTTTTCCCTGCCCCGCCCGCTAGTACTGCTTTGCCCTTACCCTGCTGTGTTCTGAACTTGTTGAAGTTTTCTACCAGCATGGGACACACGATCCGAATTTTGTCCTCCAGTAGGTTTAGATCAGTGTCATTGATGAGGTCCATGTGCTCCATCTCCAGGAAAACCTCCAGTGTAGTCTGAAAAGGTAAAGCAAGTTTACAGGAACTCTTAATTATAACACCAGTAGAATTATTATGTAGGAAAATTGTATTTTTGTGACTGTGGCTAACGCTTCTCTACAAACATGAGTTTTAAACATTGACACTGTGAAGATGCACTCACAACATTTTCCTCCAGTTTTCTACGTGGGAGCTGATCTCTTAACAAGAACTTCAGATCTTTCAAATCAGAAGTAGTCAAATCCTCAGACAGACTGTAGAGAAGCACCCTGGAATTACATCAAAAACAATTCAAAAGAAAAGTGTGAAAGTGGCCTGGACATAGATCACCACATCACTTCTCTTCCCCCAGTTCATGAAAAGTTCTCACGGTCTATGCCTATCTTTTTTCTACACGCTGACCTGAATTTCTCATACAGTTTAATAGGGTTATGAGTAGAACAGAGCCCAGAAAGACTGAGAAAAAAATATGTTCTTGAAAGAATAATCATTAAATCCAGAGAGCAATTACTAATTCAAGAGCACGATTTTTTTTTAGTGTTGGCTATGATGTCAGTGCTGTATATCGTGATGCATTAATGGATTTTCAAAGGTTTACCCCAGAACTAAGTCATACCACATTTACTTCAAAACAGTAATATGTATGCACTCCACCTGTAAGGAGAGATGATTGTTGGTTCTCGGTCAGGAAGCCCAAGGTCACGACCCAGACGTTTGCGGTTGATGATGGAGAGAAGCTCGCTCAGCAGATGAGGTCGCTCAGCACATAGGTGGTCTTGATCCACCAGACGAGAGAAGAGGTCACTGGCCGACTCCACCGAGGCCGGGTTTCGGCCCAGGAGGTCAGTGCAAAGAAAAGCTAAAGCTTTCACCTCGTCCTTACACAGGGCCTTCCCTGCGTCTAATAGCAGCTTCTGGAAATCCATGTTGTGCACTAATAAGAAGATACAAGGTGGATTCAACAGCAGACATGAAAATTTAGTTTAAAATCCAAAAACGTCAAGAGAAAAGAGCAAAAATGCATTTTTGCTAATTACAGCGCCCCGAGACACCAGATTACTTTCCTGCAGCTGGGAGAGAGCCTCAAAGCGTGGCACCAAATTTGGTTTTGTTTTGCCAAAGCGTTCCTGAGATATGAGCTCACAAAGAAATCGGCCCCTTCGCCACCGATTTCGATTGGCTGTAGTGGGCGAAGGTGAAATTGAAAAATCTATCTCCCACATTTTGTGCGAATTGGTCTGAAGATACTCTGTGCCGGTTTTCGTGAGAATTGGTCAAAATTTGTGATCGCTGATTTTTTTTTTCACTTTCAACAAAATTACAAGATGGCGGAAAAGAAAATCTATCATGGCCCATTATGATATATGTATGATATATACGTCATAGGGTGCGTTGAACTCGGTGTGATCCAAGAAATCCAATGATACCTTGTTTTTGAATTTTTTTTAAAATCGCTCAAAAGTTACATGCACAAAATTACCTTTAAACTTTGACCCGTTGGTGGCGCTAGAACACATTTACTGGCAACATGTAACTTGGTGAAATTAAAGATGCGACTGTATTATTGTAATAAGGAAACGTAGAAAAACGATGCTTCACATACCCCAATAAACTGTGTGTGTGTGTGTGTGTGTGTGTGTGTGTGTGTGTGTGTGTGTGTGTGTGTGTCCTGTTGTTTCACTTGTTTGAAAAGTTGTCAGAGCTTACAGGAAAACTAATGTAACAAAGTCTAAAATGACATGTCAAACACAACACACCAACACATGACTTACAGCTACTGTACCATGCAGTCAACAAAAAAGTCCAAAAACTTTGACTGACTGTAAAAGAGTTTCTGCTCGAGGTAACCAGATTTATGTATTTCAAACATGCGTTACCTGTGCGGCGTGTTCAGCAGGTCTGACTGGAAAATATCCGTGCTCTCCACTTCATCATAATCCAAGTAACACGGGCAATATATATACACTTTGGAGGTCGGCTTAAAAAAAACAAAAACACTTCTACAACCTGAATCAGGAAGTAGGCTACAGATCGAAACCGAAAGTCACAGACTCAAAACCAGGGATGTCCAAAGTACAGCCCGGGACCAATCACGGTCCGCTGTCAGATTTCATTCCAATTTTAATTGTGACCATTAAAATAAAAATTGTTACAGAACAGTGCATTTGTATGTAACTTTCATTTTTAAAATGTTAGTAATCACATTGTCAAATCTGGCCCTCCTTAAAAAAAAAAAAAAAAAGGTTTGGACACACCCTGCTGTAGACAATGTCTAATTTAAAATGTCTCTTGCAGCAAAGAAAATGTCATTAAATCTCTGAGGAAGTTATGAATGTGTAGGCATGTTTTTTTTTCTGACGCACATCACAGTTTGAAGCCTATTTGTTTATTCTAAAGGAAATTCAGCTGACTGATTGTGTGTTTGGATAGTCAAGGATGTACAACTTTACAGCCATGAATACATGAATTTATTGTACTTAAAATTAGTGAAGAAACAAACATGAATCCATACATCATCATCGCATAAAACATCAACTTTTTGATAGGGACATAATATGATGGCAAAAACAGACATTAAACATACATGAAATGTTATATCATTTTGAATCTGTGTCATGCAATGTTACCCGTTGACAGAAGGATTTATTTGGGGAGTGTTTTATCACTTCATTATTACAGAGTGAAGGCCTCATCTGACACTATTATTATCACAATATCCAGCACCGGTCCTGGCCCCCAATCAGTTTTACATTATTTTCGCTCATAGCACGGTGGAGGGGTTGGTGTTAGTGAGACGACCTGTCACCAACATGTCACATGGAGAAGCCGAGGTGGAAGAGTTCAGCTGAAAATGTCATAATTTAGCACATGTTAGCTAAAGTTGGCCCCGGTGTTTTGGTTTAAAAAGCGACCATGTTAACTGGTGACCTTCAGCCGAATGTGGCTGCCGCCATAGCCGTTGACAACGTAGTTGCCCTCGCGAATGCCTCTTTGTTTGTTTTTATTTTATTTTATATTTATTGTTTATATTTAACGTAACAATAATAACAATAATAATAGTATAATATATAATAATAGGTTCATGAATCTGGTTCATCTTTTAGGGGGTCTCGTTTTGACAGCTGCGTACTCTCTCCCGTCGTTACTACGACAACCACACATGCATTCGACCTGAAGGTGGCCAGTTAACACGGTCGCTCTTCAGACCGTAACACCTGTGGTCTGTCAAGTCAGATCTATAGCTCCAGGTTTAGACATGGTAGCACCTGTGTGTGGTTACTACATGATGGAGGTTTGGCTTCACCTCCAGTATGTGACCTCCATCACATACTAAGTTAGATTATTACAACCTGGGTTTTCTTAAAGAGGTCCTAAATATGTGACAGGTTAAAAGGAAAATAACAAAACAATAATATCTACACAATATCAGGAAGTCTTGATATAGATAATAATGGCTCCACCCTGTCCATCATTTTTCTCTATCAGGACACCTCATTGTGTATTAGCACTAGTAAAATATGTCAAATAAAAGGTCAACAACACTCACTGCTTATAACCACAGACGTCCTTTTCCTGCACATACATCTTAGAGAAATGTTTTTTTTCAGTGAGGAAGAAAGCAGTGATTAAAAAAAAATCATTGTGGAAATTATATGATTTATTTGTGGTAGTGTTTGTTCGATTTGGGTTTGGTCTTCAGGGTCTGTATGTGTCCTCTGCGTCTCACTCTGACACTGAGCCACGCTCGGGAGTTCATTCCTGAGCTGTTAAATCTGAAGGACTCTGTAAAGGAAACACACACACACACAAGCTGAACACGGAGCACGGTACAAATAGACACAGCTCTGATTTAAAACTGTTGGGGGAAACTCTAACAAGCATATTAATCAATTGTTCTGTAAGTGTCTGCTAAATTAATATTGATCAACATTAATAATAAGATTGAAATGATTGTACAATTTGATTTATTCTTGAAAAAGTGTATCCTCAAAAAGCTTTATTAATTAATCTCTCTTTTAAAAATATCACAGTGAAAATGAAACCACAATTAAGCCGATGTGCATAAATAGAAATGAAAAGAGCAATGTGTCTGAAATAAAATTATTCTTTATTTCTTTATCTGCTGGGTTGTGATGGGATCAAAGTGCATGAAGTACAATGTTTGCCTTTAAACTGTAGCGGAGTTGAAATTTAATAACCAGTTGCATGTCACTTTATATATAAAGTAAATGGAAATACTCAGGTACAAGTACAAGTACCTCAAAATCATCAGAAGGTCTGATAGTATGAATTATGAGAACAGAGACAAATGCAGTTTCCAATCCAGTGTTTCGAAATCTTAGTGGCGTACTCGAATCACACAATTAATTTAATGTTCATTTAAAATCTTAGTGTTGATGGACCCATTCCTAACTGATCTATTACTGTTTTCAGGTTGTTCTGTGTTACCTGTTTTATTTTGTAGTTCCACCCTGTCTATGTCTTGTCTTATTCTATTTCCAGTCTCGCCTTTTTTGATCCTGTACCTATCCCTGATTTGTTTCACCTGTCCCTGATTAGTCCTGCATGTCTGTTTAGTCCCTGTGTTTCCTTGTATATCTTGTTTCTTGGTGTGCCCTCTTTGTGTCTGACTCACCAGTATTTGTTAGTGTTTTACGGTTCCCAGTGTTCTATCTTTTGTTTCTTGACCCTGCCTTTGCTTCCAAAGAGGAAATGATTGCATCCATCATGAGGAACTCAGAGATATTTTAAACCACCATGATGTAATGTAGCACTTATACCCTGACTATACCCTTACTTACACCTGACCTAAATTATACTACAGTGTGCAATTACTTTTTTTTTTTAACTTTTTTTTATTACTTATTTATAAGTATGTAGTTTTAATATTTAAATTTCACCAAAACATGTAAAATAATAATAATAATAATAATAATAATAATAATAATAATAATAATAATAATAATAATAATAATAATGTGTGTGTGTGTGTGTGTGTGTGTGTGTGTGTGTGTGTGTGTGTGTGTGTGTGTGTGTGTGTGTGTGTGTGTGTGTGTGTGTGTGTGGACACTTACTGTCAGTAATGAGGGAGTGCACGGCAGTGATGTGTCTCCGTCCCAGGCCGTGACTCCTGGACAGCACACAGTCCAGATAAAGGTCCCAGAAGACCCGTGCCAGGTCCCAGAACAGCGCTGTGTGTTTGCTGTTATCTGAAGACCTGAGGGACACCATCAGGTCCCAGAAGGCTGGCACCGTGTCAGCGATCCTTGGGGAGCGCATCTCCAGCAGCAGAGCCGAGGAGGAGTCCCAGCACTGTGGGTTCTCCCGGTGGACCGTCAGGGGGTCAACGTGACCCGGCTTCTGGACCTGCAGCAGGGCGGCACACACGCAGCTCAGCACAAGCACCGTGAACGCAGGTCTGTTCAGGAGCACCGGGGCCATCTGCAGAGGACACAACAGATCCGCTGCTCATCTATCAGCTGAGCAAAGACACTCTTAATGTTGTCAGTTTAAAACACACATTTCCCTTTTAGTCTGTGCATTGTAAGGTATAAACATTTTAATTACTGTCTATCAATTCGCTTAATCATCTGTTCTCTAACTCCAAATATGCAGATTAGACCTGAAATTAACCGGAAAAATAAAAAGAATACATAATTAAATGTAAATAATATAAACATAGCCTGAATAAAGAAATGAAAAAATGCACTTACCACTAAAGCTGGGCCGACTAACAAGACTGTTGATTGGAGTTTGGTAAATATCTGTTGGCTCTTAATTGACGTCAGTGCCTCCCTCCTTTGTGAGCAGTGTTAGCCTGCTGCTTGTCACGTATATAAATAAATAAATGCATTTACATATATATATATGTATATGTATATATACATATATAAGTATTTGCAGCTTTATTTGTAGTTTAACTTTAAGAAAATGTTTCCATTGCTGCTGTTCTGTTTGTTCTTTAGTAATCTGTATCGTGCTTATTGAGCTCTTTGTTGCAATATTTATTTAAATTATTGATGAATATTGATGAATTTGTGCACATAATACAACATCTAGAGGAGCAAAATCAACTGTGGAATTGCCCGTTCAAAGGTTAAAAATTAATATTATTATATGAAATTTTCCTTCTTTAGTGAGCACGTGTTGTCTCAGCAGATTAACCCACCAAAAGTCCTTTTTTTTTTTTACTAATGTCTTGTACATGTGATTACTTTATGCTATGATCAAATGATTAAAGAACATGTTGTGATTTTTTTTTGTCTCATGATCCAATTAAATCAAATCAATTTTATTTGTATAGCCCAAAGTCATAAAGTACATTTGCCTCAGAGGGCTTTACAATCTGTACAGGGAGTGACACCCTCTTTCCTTAGACCCTCGATTCGAGTGAGGAAAAACCTTTAACAGGGAAAAAAGGTGGGAGAAATGTTATGTACTGAAAGTGAAACTTGACTTTGTCTTCAAATAACCTGCCTGTACTCTTTCTGTCCTTCTCCATATCAGGTTGTCTTGGCAAATCATAACTGACCTAAATAAATTACCCCAAAGGCACTACGTGACACTAACCCACTCCACCCCTCGCCTTCCCTCTTTTCTCTGTCAGCGGCTAGTCTAAATAACGTTACATTAACTTTACAGTAATGATGCCCTCACTCCAAAAGGGCACAAAGATTATGCAGACTTGATGACAAAACAGAGTTTCTTCTGTACAAATTCAGAATGTAACACTTCGTAACTGTTATGGAATTGTCCATCTTTAGGTTACACAAGGTCATGTCTGAGGTCCTTGGCAGTATTAGTTGTTTGGCTTTGGTTAAGAACAATAGGTGCAAGTCTATCTCAACGCGGTCCAATCTGCGTAAACAGACATCTGTGTCTCCAGACTAGAACATGTTGACAATAACACCTCCATAGGTAAAGACATCCTCTTTGACTAATTCTGGACGTGTAGTATTTGTGGTGTTATCTTGGGGTTTAAAGTCGAGTTGAGCAGAATGTGAGACCGACTCAGGCACTTCTGATGAACTTTGAGAGTGTCTCTAATTCTCCTTGGCCAAGCATCAATAAATAATACAGCATAAAACATCAGACAACATCATCATCTTTCCTGACCTCACCATTGACCTTTGACTTCAGCGATTTCTCCACAACGCCGGCGTGTGAATAAGGGGAGGAGGACTGGCACTTTGTTTTTTTTCCACTTGAAGCATTGGGTGGTTCTGATTTCTGTAAAAAAACAACCTCAATCCTGTTTCAGAGAGCGGTGCATGAGTTTCTATGCTTTTACTGAAATGTCACATGCATATTTGATCTCAAACATAATTACTTAAGCAGTGAGAGGCCAACATTAAATGTACTAGGTGGGTATTTTCACTCAGTCATTCATTCTCCTGATGATGCAAAGACTTAACGACAATTTCCGCTGCAAGGCCGTAATTACACCTTTTAAAACAAAATGTTACGTTAGGATGCTTCCAGACAGGAACAGAGGAGAGAAGGGACAAATTATTATTATTAAATAAGAATTATTGTTTAGTGAGCATGTGCTATAAAGGAAGAACATTTCTAAGACAGTCCATGAAGGTTTTTTCTCAGCATATTGATCCCAAACAAGCTGAGTACTTGTTCACATCAGTCACTGCAGTCAACTGCAGTCAAGAATCAACAATGTGGAAGTGGCCTTGACACTGCCGCATTGTTGATTATTCTTTGTGGTAACTATGCTATGAGCAACTCAAGTGCTGGTCTTTTTTTACTTGTGAAAACTCTGCATGACTCTGCTCACCTTATACCTCATGGGGTATTTCCACAGCCACTTACCACCCACCATGTGTCTCATCATCACACACATCTTAACACTGAACATCCTGTGCTTTGATGACCAACACGTTCTCCCTTTGTGAATGTATGAATAAATTTGACTCATCAGGGCTCAACATAACTTTTTTTCCTACTGGCTAATAGATCAGACTTTTACTGGCCCCTTGGGTATTTTCAGTGGCCCGGCCGACAAAAATAAAAATAACTCTTTTTTTTTAACCTAAATTTTGATTTATTAAATTCATTCCATTTACATTTCACAATTTACACATTTCAGATAATCTTTCTAATGTCAATAACTAAGAACTCATCTGCCGTAGTTCTGTGTGTGTTCACTCCAAGCCCCTTCTGTCTGCTGCTGCAAGCCACCTGTTCACCATGTCCAGACATGGAGTTAAAGTGCTCAAGGTCTGGACCCTCCAGACATTTCCAAACCTGAAAAATAAAAAAGTAGTAGTTAAGACAACGTATTCACAAGGTATTATAGTTTTAGTTTCTTGTGATCAGACAAGTGAGTAAGGATAGGATGTAATCATACCTGCTTACAGTTTCGGCTGTAGCTTCAGCCTTCAATGGAGCTGTCAAAGCGTCTTGGTGTGACTCCAGTGACGGGCCAATCAACTTGCCCTGCATGTACCTTTACTGGCCCCGGGCCATCGGGCCATGGGTTATGTCGGACCATGTGTCTCGATGGTAGCCGTGACTGTTGATTTCCCTGTGTTCTCCCTTGTTTTCCCATCCTTGTGTTGTGTTCACTTGTCTCTGTCTGTGTTTTGGGCGCTGGCACATTTCCCTGGTCCCTCCTGGATAATCACAGATGAAGCACACCTGCCATTCCTCAGCTCACTCTTTCCATCAAGTCATCACTCCAACTGCATATAAACCCTGGCCTTCTGTGGTAGTTCACGTTCAGACCGCCTTAAACTATTGTTCCTTGTGCTTCCTGTTGAATTCCTGACCGATCTCTAACAGTTGATCTCTTGTGCTCAGGTCCACCACCATCATCACCTCCTGCCACCTGCTTGCTCCATCAACCATCTCCAGAGAATCCACGCCCCCGTGCCTCTCCCATCCGCTCCAACCACTGCTTCACCTCAGCCATTTCCTCCACCTCGTCATCGGACCCTCTCCTTCCCCTTTTCTCCCACATCACAATAAATCCTATCCACCATTGTCCGAGTCTGCATTTGGGTTAGTTCCTGTGTAACCATAACGCTGCATTTTTAGTTCAGCATGAGAAAAGATTGTGTGGTTACATGTTTGGAAGTTAAATGTTCCCCCTCTCTCTCTCCACAGTACCTCAGCAGCAGCCCAACATCAGCAGACCTGAGTTAAACTATACACTTCACACACTGCAGCAGGTTTAGAGGTTGAGCTACCTTCAAATTCAAACAGAATTGCAGGTTAATTAGATATATAAAACAAGGAACATCTTCCATAATTTCTTATTGAGTAATAACATTCATACCCCACCAATAAAGTTTGGAGTAGTTAGTAATACAAAAAGTTTTAAGCCCAAAAACAAATTTTGATGAGCTCTGATCTAAAAACCTACAGCTCACAAGCAGATGTTATTTCACCATATAAGTCATAGCAAGTCAGAGTTGGAGCTAAACTTCACTTTTAATCACATCGGGCCTCATTAAATGCTGCATGAATGAATTAATTTGGCTCATGTGTAGCCTTTAGAAATACTGGTCCCCTGACCTGTGACCTTCAGCATAAACATTTTGGTCATATAACTGTGCTGTAGTGTTTTTATTCTGCAGATGTCACAGCTCACTCAGTTATTATTATTTATAGGAAATGGGAAATACTGACACCTGGTGGACAGATGACACTATTGCAAATTGTCTAATAACCTGTTGCGTGTGTGTGTGTGTGTGTGTGTGTGTGTGTGTGTGTGTGTGTGTGTGTGTGTGTGTGTGTGTGTGTGTGTGTGTGTGTGTGTGTGAGTGTGTCTTTACCTGTGCAGGAATGAAGGGGTGTTGAAGTTCTAGCAAACGTTTTTGCTGCATAGTTTTACAGCAAAAATCACTTTTTTTAATACGCCAATAAAGTTGTATCGGAGAACACAATTTTCAAACTTTAAGTACAGTTTACTGTTTCACTTTTTTTTTTTACTATTAGATATCATCAGCCAGGACTACAGCTAAATAAGATTAACAACTCTGACACGATACATATCTATAATCTATTAATCAAGTGCAATAAATAGATAAATATCATGTCTAATAGACAATACTGTTTGCATTTATTAGCATATTGTCAGAAGTAGAGAATAACTATTTAGTTGTACAAAAGGTATCTTAAAATTGTATTTACAGAAGCCCTAAAAGGCCATACATACATAGATTGCTCGCTCCGTATCATGGACTACATGCATTTGCCATACATTCTGTAATACGGGTGCATTTGATTCAATACACTAGACTATTGTTTTGTTTTCTCGAGATCTCGAAATAATTATCTCGTTATCACGAGAAAACGGGTGGAATAAAATGTATGCATGTATGGCCTTTTAGGGCTTCCGTACTTAAGTATAGTACTTAATAAGCGAATTTCCAATTTCTGGTTCTTTATACTTCTACAGTTCAGAGAGAAGTGCTCTATGTTTTTATAGTTATTAGTTCTTTCAAATTTAAATTTTACATCATAAATGTCACATTTTACTTGAATAAACCAGTGGTTTCCAAACTTCTTGGCCTGTGACCTTTAAAAAAAACCCAGTCAGTAGTAGTCTGTAGAAATATTTAAACGTTAAACTCTAAAATCATTTTTTTTAAAGAGACAAAACTATCTGATATTTCACAAAACAAAGCAACAATTCCAAACAAAGTTGAATAAATGAACACAGATTTGTATATGTATTTAGTTTCTTCTTCTTTTCTCTCTTTAATCGTATCATAACCACTTATTTATCTGGTGACGCTCTCTGGTTGGGAACCATTGAACTAAACTTTCATTGAAGTTAATGAGAAGGACTGGCCTATGCACAGCAAGTAAAGTCATGTTATTTGTACAAATCATGATAAATTGCACTCTGGTTGTGTTTTTATTACAGAAGTTTCATAGTTATACTTTATTTCTAAATCATATAAAACATTTTTAATCATCACCAGGGTTTTTTATGACTCCCTGCACTGTATTTAAGTGTTGTCTGCACTAATTTATAAAGTTAAGATGTAACTTTTACGGCTGTTTTAGCAAAGAATATTACAGTTTATCACACACGGCCAGTTTTTCTCTTAGATTTTTTTAGTCCGAAAAAATGAGTTCAGTGACGATTTGGCAGGGAAAAAACACAGAAATGCACAGATAAAATTTGTCATTAATTTATTAATCGGTCCGACTGTACATGATGCAGTGAGAGAGGGACACCAGACGATGAGCAACATGGAGGATTACAACGATGCCAGTGCTATGGCAGCACCTGGAACACACCAACTATCAGCTGGACTGGAAGTAATAGCCCTGCACAAGGAAACTGTTCAGGCCTCAATATGCACAGGCACCATAACAGTGTGTTTGTGTACGTGTTTGTGCATGTGTGTGATTAAAAATATCAGATCGGATGAAAAACACACAAAAATGATTTTCAGCTTCACAAATGTAAAAGGGTGCTCTCTCGCTTTTCGTTGGAAATATTAATTCAGTTCTTCTTCTTTCTTTCTTTTTTTTCCACTTTTGTCCATTCAGAGTTTGTTGAGTACGTTGAAGCGAAGTGAAACGAGACGTGGGAGTGGCCAAATACAAAAGATTAGCTGTTTAGCAGAAGTTTTTGTAATTCCATGTCTACACTGATATCATTATTACCCATACTTTTGTGCAATATCTCTCTTTGCATAGTAAATAAAAGTTAAATGTTTTTTTTTGTTGACATGCACCTATCTTTTGTAGCATATTTTTCTTGCAGATTTGGAGGACTCCCATATAGAATTATAAGCCCACTATAGTGATTGCATGCAGCGTTTCCAAGTAGAGCTGAACTCGATTTCTGCTAAGAAGTTTATGAGAGCAAAAAGGTTAAGCCAGTATAGTGGGTGTTGATGAGGACTGTTACGTGAGACCTGGCTGGACAGGTGAGCGCCTGCACGGACAGACTTCATGCCCTCAGCAGTAGGAGAGGCACCACTGGCTGCAGACAGAGAGGGGGAAAGTGCTCTGTGTGCAACAACATCCATTATGTTCAGGTGATTGGTTCTTTGGCTTTTTGAGTCACTGTTGAAGATACTTCAGGGGGTGTCGGGATGCGGGGTGAGGAAGGGGGTTGGGGGGGATCTTGTCACGTTAATCTGACTCCGTATCAGTCTGAATCCCTCTAGAACTTAGACTTCTTCTCGACACCATGGCTGCTCTGTCCGCTGCCGTGAGTCTAACCTTTGACCTCCGCCTGGACAACGAACAGGAGGCTGTGCAGCAGTGTGATAATTTTGGCCTAAATCACAAGTTTTGCAGTATTTTTTTTTTCAATAACATTGCCAAAAACACCCGCTATACAACATGCTAAGATAAAAAATAAAAAATAAAAAAAACAAACAAAAGCAATTAATGTCCTTGTAAAATATGCTGTTAATACCAAACCTGAACTCCTTATTTATGTACAGTTTTGTGTGTGTGCGTTCACTATGTGAACTGCACTGCCCTTATGGGTCCTCACATGCAGCCTCCTTAATCATCTATAGCACCTAAACGTGAACTATAGGAGATTTAAACCGGCTTTCCACTGCGTTTGGTTTTTTAACCAGGCTATCTCCTGCATTAGATTATTCAGTTTTTTTTCTCTTTGTATGTTTTTTGTTTTCTCTTTTTTTTCTGCAGTATATTCATAGCTTTTTCGTAGCCATGCAGAGCCCTGCAGAGAGGGCTCTTCATGCCAGGGGGCCAGCAAGCAGCACGCTTTGTGCGAATAATCATGCCAGGTGAGAGAGTGGTGTGGTTTCCGCCTGAACGCCTGTGCACTGGCACTAAAGGATGGAAGAGGAGTTTCTGTCACTCTAGAGATCGGGGGCTTGGGAAGAAGAAGAGGGGAGTGTGGGTTTGTTATATGGGTGAGGTGGAGTTGAAAAGGCTGCATTTTCTAATGTAACTACGATGGAATTTATTAAAATGTCCACTATGTCTTTTTCAAGTAAATCTAATGCCAAAGATCAGCAGCAATAAGTGCAGTCCAGCTGTCAGGTAGCCAACTAAGGAAGCCTTGGAGGAGTCCGTCTGTGATTGCCATCTCTCCTTGGGTTAAATGGCTGAGGCATTGGGATCGTATCGCCGTTTCTTCACATTTCTTATGAGGAGACAAGAAACAAGAGTCAGCGTGTGCTATGATCACATCTTGTAAGACAGCTAGAGCAACCTGGACAAGCAACCGCACTCATCTCTTCAGTTTACAGTAGCACACTAACACCATGAACAATTAACTATTGTTAGAATTCGAGAGCAGAAAATAAAAAATATATATTTTAGGAACTTCAAGATCAAAATGCTGAAGACATTAAAGTGAGGAAGGGCTGGTCCATGTTGGAGGCAGTCAGAGGTATTTATATTCACAGACCTTTACATCAACCAAAACTTACTGAAGACAAGAAATGATTCTTATTTAGGATCCTTTCCATGGATTTTTTTTGTGTTACATCTTTTGAGTAAAATCTCAACTGGTTTATTTCAGAAAAAAAACTTTTGAAGGTCTATGAATATAAATATCCTCCGTTGCCTTCTTCTTCTTGCGCGTGCAACATCAGTTGACAAAGGTGAAGAAGTGTAGGAGACATGTCTCGTTACCAGTTTTGATGGGAAAAGACATTAGTTCCACTCAAAACATAACCATCTGGGAGGAAAGAGCTAACATAAAATATATTCTACAGAGGAGGGAAAGAGGAGACAACCACATAAACAACAACCACAGCAGCAGCAGCAGCGACAATAACTACTACCACGACAGTGGGACAACAACGAATACGACAACAGGAGTGATGCATAACCTCCCCGTACTGTGGCTTGTTGTGGGGCTTCTATCACTCTGTCATGCACCTGTTCCAATAGTAGGCCAGTTGAAGGTGGCACTATTGCTGTGCGTGGTTCATGCAGTGCAATGCGCCGTGTCTGTACCAGGTCTGTGAAGCAGGCAGCAATGGCAGCTGGTGTGGGCGGGTCCGAGAGTCCTGCTCTGCTCTAGGGCGGAGCCTGGCCATCAGGGTGGGTTCTGGCCAGCCATGGCACAAAGGCTGCGGCCAACAATAAGGTCCTGGCTTCTGTGTGTGTGTGTCTCTCTCTCTCTCTCTGTCAGTGTGTCGCTCTCACTACTCCATTTAAAGTCTCACCCTCAAACAGTAATGGAATTGAGAAAAAGATCATGGAAGTGATGAGAGCACGACAACCCCTGGACCAAATCACTCTTAGGTTTTGGCTCAGCCTTTGTGCAATGAACTGACCTCCTCCAAATAAACAAGTCATCATGCAGAAATGTTTTCTTTCTTAGTCTGCTTACTTCCTTTTTTTTTTAAATAAATGAAAAAATGCTTGTTTGTTTTCATGATGCTTTGCTATCTGGCATGCTTTGGTGGCTGCAGGATTGTATTTCTCAATTACTCCATAAGCCCTATTTAGATTAAGATGTATAACACCCCTGTTGCTCAAGACATCAGGCTACTCAGCAGTAGATTGGAACTTTGTTAAATGTAATCTTTTTGTACAATAAAGTACATTTCCTGGCTACACAGAGATATGTCACAGGTCTATATTTGGATTTCAGAGGGGAAATAAGATTTAAAGCTATTAATACAAGCATACATTTAACCATTTAGCTGTTACAAAGTATTCTTCCGCCTCTGTTCTGTTTATCAGATCCTTCACTTGAACATGCACGTCAAGCAGTGAGCTCTGCCCGTCCAATCAGTTTGAGGTTCTGCTACAGATCCACACACGACCCCCGCATGGAGCCCGGCGTCTCTCCAAATTACCCTTTAACACGCTCGTCCACATGCTCTTCTACAAAAAACAACCAGCACACTGGATGAAGTTCAAGACGTGTGCTAATGAAGCATGTGTTTTCGGTCTAAAATGCTCCGTGTGTTTGGTGTATTGTCCGATCTGGGGTCCATATTCCGTAGCAGGAGCTCAAACCCTGGTGTCTAGAAGCAGCAGGGATGCTAGAGTTACAGCAGGAGAGGCATGCGGCGTGTTGCTTACTTAAAGCCCCATCCAGTCCCCCCCAGCACTATGGCAGCCACAAGGATGGCTCCGGCGATGGAGCCTATTATTAGATTGGTGGCACTAGGACCTGTAAAGGGTTATGGGGAAAAAGACATGAGTTTCTATACTCACTTACTGTATAAATGACATGTAACTATACAATGACGATTTCACATGGAACAGAAAACATAACCATAAGTATACTATTACAGTAAAATGACTGAATCTGAGAATGTTACTCCGCATGCTTTCCAGCCCCCTTTAGTGTGTAACATGAAGATAATGAGGTAGAGGCCCTGGGATTATTTACATTTATCTGGTGTCAGTTGAGGTAGTGATTATCAGTGGTTTATCTGTTAAGGTTGTGCAGAAGACTAGACCCTGGGTATCCATAAACAGAGATTGACAGGTGATGTGTTATGATATGATATGTGTATGTGGCCTGCAGTAAGAGCAAATGTGCAAAAGAAAATGTTTTTAGGGGTCCCAGTCACCACACAGCCTACCACTGACTGACAAGCCAGGTCACTAACTGGACACTTCTCAGGACTGTTTTCCGTCTAAATGCCCCACATGCCCCAGAAAGGAGAGGATCACAGGAGCAACCACATAACGACTAAGAATAAGAGAAAGAAAAGGGACAAAGAAGAGGAAGAGGGGAGGATGAAGAAAGAGGCTCGTAGTAATGGGGAACAACAGGAAGTGGCAGGAGAGGAGGAGGAGGAGGAGGAAGAGGAGGAGGAGAGGGAGGAAGGAAGGGGGGGATCCATCAATCAATCACACAACACTGAAAACATCCAATCACATGACAATTATATGGTCATCACCAACACACAAGAAAACACAAAGCCACCGGGACGCACACACGGGCTCAGGCCGGCTCACGAGACCGCCCGCACACTGAGGCACCACTATGAGAGGAAGAGCTGTGAAAGGGTTAAAGATGCTTACTCTATTCCCCACCCTGTGCCTCCAAAAATCACCCCCAGGGCCAGAATGGTCCCTGCTACTGCCCCTATCAGCCTGTTAGTGGCCACGCTCACTGTGCAGAGGGAAAAGGAGCATTATTACCACCCTGTCAAAAACAAACAGCAGGCTTCTGCTTCAGAGTCATGGATGATGTGACACCCGTTTGGGACGCGTCCCACCCCCGTAAAAACCACCTCCCCGTCCCCCTTTGTGGTCAAAGTATCAAGTGTACAGCAGAACTGTGTGTGTCTGAAACAAAGTAAACAAATGTCACACTGCTTTTAAATTCTCCTTCAGTCGCCATTTTACATGGAAAGTCTTTACGACCTCGGTACACCTGTGAAACTCGCGTCTAAGAGTTTGTGCTGACTCAGTGTGAGTGAGAATGACATTGCAGTATCACAGAACAACATACACAGTATATAGAAGTCAGTGTGAATCTTGGCTAAGTTAAACGAGTGCACATAAACGTGTGTTGTTATTCTTTCTATCAGATGCCAGAGGCTGAAAGAGGTGGAAACCGACCCTTGGGTCCTTCGTCCTGAGGGACCTCAGGCTCTTTAGGCGGGTCAGGCATGCTACAGTCTGTCCCCGCCCAGGTGGTGTCACAGGTGCATGTAGCTTCATTGTTGCACACCTGTATAGAGAAACATACAGAAATAGATGAGGTGACGAGGAGAACGTAAAAGCTGTAAATAAAGGCGCTGACACACGTATACTTGGAGAACTATCTCCATTGGCAACATTTCCAGCTGCCTTTACACGAGGTTATTGTTCATCCGCAGTAAATACAGACTCTCATGATCATAATCCATAAAAGGCTGATAAAGATAAAGGCGCACATGTGGAAACTGATCTGGATTCATCATATCACTGATATACAATGGCGTTTTTTTAGCCAGGTCAGCTTTGTAAAGACGGATATAAACATTGCTCCAGCGAAAACTTAATCTAAATGGTTCAGTTACACAACAATGGCTGGAACCAATGAACCACAAAAAGGGCTGGAGTCCAATATGTTTTCCTCACAGCAGAAAGTTTGACTCGTAATAGTAGGAAAACCTTAGTGTTACTAGTAACATTATCTCTGTTATACTCATGTGTTCCAGTAAGCCATGACAGTGAGCCAACATGTGCAATACCGGAACTCTAAAGCAACATCCAAAACTCACAAAAATCACTTTTTCACAGAGGATTATATTTTGCAAAAACACAGATGTAGCCAATAACGCCTCTGCAGCATTAATTGCACCGAGAGTTGAGACAAAGAGAGGCAACCGTTTGTTACTCATGGACCAAAACGATGGTTTAACAGTGAAGTAGTAGTGTAAAAAATTCAAGGTGTGTTTACTTATAGTGCCTCTCTTCGAACTACATTATGTTTGTCACTCCTGAAAGGGAGCGGGACAACTAACACCTTTATGTCCAATAAAATCCAAACTCAGCCAGAGTGATTTAAAGTGGGTATATGCAAGGCCTTCAAGAACTATCCCAAGGCCTTACACAACCATTCAAACGTTAACTCGAAATATCAAATCAATTAAATAAGCAGCCGTTTTGACGTGGAATAGCAGGAAAACACAGGTGTTACCAATGATACTAATTAAGATCCTGCTCCATTCATGTCAAACAGAGTCAGGGTGCTGCTGGATGGAACTGAATCTTAATTAGTGTCATTGGAAACACCTGCGTTGACCTGTGCTATTTCATGTCAAAACGGCTGCTGTGGGAAAATAAAGGTCTGTTAGGAGGCGTGGTTGTCTCAGCTCCACGTCCATTTTTTGGATTGGATGGAGCCGACGGAGGCAGCGGCCAAAGAAACCAAATGTCATGGCGACTATGTCCATGTTTTATTCATCAGTCTATGTATTCTAACCTGTGAGTTTATAAAAATGTGACAATAGATATTTTGAGATGCATTTCATGTATGAGAGGTGCTATAATTTGCCTTTACTTTTTATATTTTATATTGTGTATATATACATATACAATATAAATATATATATTATTAATTTTTTATTTTATATTTGATAATGGGCTGCTCCGGGACCAGGGGAAACCAATTTCGTTTCATCCCATGTTTACATGTGTTGTAATGACAATAAAACTCCTTAGATCCTTGAATAATTCATTCATATTATTATATACAGTATTACTGATGAGTGGTATTGTACATGATAGCTCACTGAACACAACAATAAAACCATCACACCTGTGCTCCTGTGTGAGAAGTTATTAGCAAATCATGTTGGACCAATCAGTGAACTGTGAGCAACTTTTTAAACAAACATTATTCAGGTTATATGTTACATTTGCAACAACATCCACTATGGAGTTTGAAATATGCATTTATACAATTTATGTTGATGCCTATCATTTATTGCAAAGCCTTACTTACCTAAAGAATAAATTATGGGTTCATTTACACCAGGACTCACCCCATGGGCAGAGCACACCTGTCCATTAGGTCCACTAGGGCAAGTGCTCATGTTGAGTGACTGGATGGGCAGACACTTGCGGTCAAGGCACATCATTGACGGCCCACAGGGGGTCCCATCCTCCACGTAGCCTAAATCAGTCTCATCATCCAAAAGGACATGGCCACCGCTGAGAGGAAAGGACGAAGGGAAGGAAAGAAAAAACTCATACAAGGAAGATTAAATCAAACAAGAATGACGCTGATTTGACGCATTTCCAATACACAGACAGATCTAATGATGTGGTACATGTGTTTACCTGCAGTCCACCACCCTGCCTTGATGGTTGAAGGAGGCTGGAGTAATCTCTCCTTTCATGATTCCAATGCGTGGGTTGCGGCCAATATTGGCACACAAAAGGTAGCCGCAGAACACATCACTGTAAAAAAAACAAGAGATAAATCTGTACAGATGCCAAATTTATGCTCAGTGTACATTTTCACTTTGACTATCATCACTTTTAAATCTTAAGACCCATCTTACCCATTTACTTTTGAGTCCTCTTCAAATTATAAGGTTGCTTTATAATTGTGTTTTAAATTTTTCTGTAAAGCACTTTGGCGAACATTAGTAGTTTTTAATTGTGTAAATAAATTGACTTGACTTAACGTCCCTTCACTGTAAGCCATTCAATTTGCTTCTATCAAATTTGTTTTGAAAACTTGGAAAAAAAGGACCCTGATTTTTTTTTTTTTAAACGTGGATGTACTTGCAACGCCCTGCAACTTAAAACCTGTTGCAAAACTGTTGGCTCCAACTGCAAACAGTGCTCTAAAATATCTCCAGAGCTTAAAACAATCAATTTTATGTGCGAGTGAACACAGTGTAATGTCCCATAGACTGGCCTGCAGGCACTAACGTGAAGAGGATCACATAACAATAAAACAATAAAAATTAAAACCTTGTTTCCACATATAGGAATGAATAGCTGCCGTCTTGGGGGTAAAATACATATCATGTAACATATCATGTAACGCATCATGTTCCCATAAGTGACGCAGCCTCTGTTGCCCTCTGTTGGTTCACTTCAAAACAACTTAAATCTCCTTCATTGTTAAGATAAAAGGATAAAGGACCAAAGTCCAGCCTCTGTGCAAAGCACTGTCATGCTGAAATGTATAGAGGAAATACCATAATTAATTTAATATAAATTCATTTGAAACTCACTGTTTACTACACTGGATCCATTTGTCTCCGTCCCGTCCACAGTTGCCCTTCTCTGTGCCCTCTGTGTTCAGTTTCTCATAGCAGAACTTCTCAGAGCCTCCAGACTCTGAGAAAAAGAGAGGAGGGGTGAACTGCACAGCACTGACTTACAATAAGAAGTCTCTTTTCATACAGGACAGTATGTTGATACTCTGACACTCCACTTATATGAGCAAATATGAATCAAAGGGATATTAATCTTACTTGGCCCCCAGATGTATTTACACTGGTTCTCTCTGGTCTTGCACTCTCCGCTGTAGCAGCGGCCCTTCAGAGAGAATAAAAAAGAAAATATATCGTCAGTCTGCTGCTATTCTGTGCATGACCTGCTCATTTTCAGATCAGTATGTTTCCAATGTCAGTCTGCGACATACCTGATTTACCTGGCACAGGTAACCATCTTGTTTATGAAGGTTGGGAGGGCACTGTAAAGAGTCACAAATGTAAGACTCCTTCTTAACCATGCGCATTATTCTTCAACATGCAAAAACAGTCTGAAACCAAAAGACAAATATAACAGTGCAACACAAGAACACCTGTCCAGAGTCCCCAGAGCAGGTCTCTGAGATATCACAGTCGTTCACAGCATAGCGGCAACTGTAACCTCGAGGATAAAACTGTGAAGGAAAGCACAGGACAACAATTAAAATGAAGGTTTCAGAAGTATAAATTAGACAATAGATAGATAGTTTTGAAATATTTGTGCCAAACTCATACCAGACACGTGTTATTGCAGCACGGGCCGTCGCTGCAGTGCGCCCCGTTGGCGAGGGAACACTTCTTGCAGCATTCCTTGTAGCACTCCTGCAAACAAACAAGGAAGGAGCCTCATCCATCTGAACAAACAGACGTCAACAAACAGACATCCCGAAAGGGAAAGAAACTCACGGCTCTCGCTCCGCAGTCACACTCCTCTCCCACTTCTACAAATCCGTTACCACATTCTGTTGGCTCGAACAGCTGGCAGAGGAAGAAGACAGACGTGTGTGAGTGTGAAGGACAGGGCGGTGCGATGTATGATTCATGACAGTTGTGACAGTTGTAAGAGAGAGAGAGAAAGAGCCGCTGAAGTGTATCTAACCTTGGTGGGCCTGTTAAACAAACACGAGCCGCCACCTTTCAGTAGAAACTCCTTGTAGTCTGTGATGCTGCATTTGGAGAATCTCCGTGGGTGTTGGACCCTGAAGAGAGAGAGTGCTGGGTGATAATTAACCAGAAAGTGTTGGCCGATGAGGATAGTAGCATGGTTCCAAATGCTGTGGGGTGCCGCTAGTGTGATAACGAAGAGCCCCAAAATCTTTATTCTTCATTTTATGTACCATGTTATTACACTTAAGCTTGTTATTACTCACTACTGTCACAGTTTAGTGTATATGTTTGCAAATTCTCCAGTTTCACAATCTTTCTGTGCAAACTATGAAAGTATAATGGGAATCCAATAGGGACAAAATGACCTAAAATGATTTATTATGTCAATATATTAGATTTTATCTCAACTTTAACATATTTTCTATCTATTTTCTGTAAGCGCTTATCCTCATCAGAGTCGCAGAGCCTAACCCGAGTGATTAAAGGTGAGAGAGGTGGGGTACACCCCTGGAGAAGTCGCCAATTCATCACACAGTCATCAATTAACCTGTTATGTGCATGTCTCTGGACTTTGGGAGGAAGCTGGAGTACACGGAGAGAACAAAGTGCTAACCACTCCCCCCATCATGCCGCCCCAGTAAATAAAAACAATCCAAAATAATATAATAAATTGAATTAATAAAACTTGCACATGGATAAGCAGCAGATAACAGATGGATGGATTAACTGATTTTTGTGTTTGCTCCAGGACTGATGGTGCTGGCTGAGACACCAGGGAAAGGATTAAACAGCCTCCTGCGGCACAATCTACTACTGAAACAATCCCTGTTTTACTTTTCTTTCGAGTGTGACAGCTTGCAATGCGATACAATTTATCATTATTATTCTAAGTAACAATATTCAAGACTTTTGTAAATGAAAGACATATTTAAAACCTTCTAAGTCTGAATTAAATTGTAATACACTAGAGAAAAATGTTTTTTTTTTGCCACTGAAGCTGCAGTATGACCTTCTTCAGGGTTATATGCCCCAGATTCAGCAACAAAATAAAAAAATAAATGAAAAAAACAAACAATGGGAGCAGACAAAAATACAACACCCTATGTTCGAACAACAATGAACAGGACGGTGAATTACAATGATAAAAATTTAAAAAAAAAGCAGCAATCAAGTGCCTTCATGTACGGGTACTGTGAAGGTTACCGGTGCTCTTTGAATATATAATACGCTGTTGTGCACACTGACCCCATTTATACCTGCATTAACACTTACACATTAACACTCTGTATCTATGGGATGTAAATGGGGTCACCGCTCAGTGTATTTGATACCGGCTGGATGTTCAGTTTAAAAAACTGCAAAGCAAAAGGGCATTGGACAGAATAATCAATAAGGTCAAAGAGGGCTTGTATCTACCAGTTTTCCAGTAACCAGCACCAGTAGCTAAGCCTCTCTTTTTTATGTGTGTGTGTGTGTGTGCTGGACATTACCCAGTGTCCTCCATTATGCAGCCAGTCCACGTTTCAACACAACCGCATTCCTCTGTAAGCAGGAAAGAAAGAGAACCACAGAAAGAGATAGAGGGCGGTTAGAGGGAACAAAAGTGCACAGAGAGAAGATAATTAAAGCATTTAAATGAAACATGTTAACATAATTATACCTCAACTTCTATCTAAAAGAGAATCAGCATCGATCAGTGGCTTTAGCACCTGGTTTCCAAAACGTTTTCGCTGAATAACGAAGAATTCCTCCACTTTATTTTCACTGACATGCTCACTATGCCTCATCAAGCTTGGCCGGGTCTCGCAAGCGTAAAAAAAAAACAATTCCTCTGATAGTTGAGTTTGCAGTCTTCAAAAATGGCAGCTGCGGCTTTGCCTCATTAGCACTCTGATAAAAATATGATCTTAATTCTAATGGCATAAATCTTTCTCGAGCCTGACTCAGCTAAGTCCGCTTCTGTTCAGTGCATCTCTCTGTCTGTCACTTCTGGCACAGACAACAGTCGACAGGAGAGAGGTTGGTCCAGTCAAACGGCTGCTTTTTATTTTATTTTATAGGTGATATCTGATGCTTTAGAGAATCTATCTATCAAATCTATATTCTTATATTCAGGTTATTTACTTAGAGTAGGTTGCTTTTATGCAGCTGAGATGTTCAGCTCTGTGAAATATGACGGGCAAGTGAACACAACACATTAAACAACATATTATCTTGTTTATGCCAAGAGATATTTAAGCCATGCCAACTGTTTTGGTTTGTTTGCTGCAGTTTTAAAATATCTGCTGTCATTCCAATATGAATGAGGGTAATTAAATAAAGCAGTGAAAAACTAAAAAGAAACATGCCTTTCAAACACATGTCTCTGATTAATCAGTTCATACCACAGACCTCTCTGTGCACAGATTTATTGAGAATTACTTTCTGCCAAATTAGGGGAAAAGAACAGGAAAAAGTCTCAGCGTATGATATCTTAACACCTGGGCACTAACATTACATTCATTTGATAGATGCTTTCGTCCAAAGTAACACAGAAATAAATGCATTTATGCTATGAAGTACAATGTGTGTGTCTTTTTTAATGAGACAGTTTTCAGCCTGTGCAGCGACTCCGCTGTCCTCAGTGAGTGAGTTTATTCCACCACTGTGAGGCCAAAAAAGAGAGAAGAGCCTTAAACAAGATGAGCCTCAATCATCAAACATCTGCATGGCTGAATGCATGTGGGTGGAAAGATGTGTTTTTGTGATTTCAGTGATCTGAACATTGTGATTTTAGTCCTCCCTATAGTGTATTTATATTAGCTGTGAGGTGACGTGTGTTTCATGTATACTTCTCTTGGATGCCGGGTCCCACTGGATGCCCAGGTTCTGAGCCAGACTCTGAGATAGAGACCCCGCCATGGCCAAGCTGTTGCCATACTGTGGACACAGCAGAGACCATGAGATTATTCACCTGCAGTCACACACACACACAGACATGTGATATGTGTGGACAGATTGATGCTCCAACGTTAGACAGCAGATCTAACCTCATTGACCCCTACGCCACGGCTCGAAGAACACATGCCTCCAAAGTATGCTGCGCTGCTCCTGCGGTAGTGGAAGGTCACATTTCTTCACGAATGATGGAAGATAGAGGAAGACACGGGGCGATAAAAACATCACAGAGGATCAGATGAGTCAAGAAGGTTCATTCTTACACAGTATGAGTTCAAATACAGGTAGCTGCAGCCGAAAGCCACAGGAGTGCATGGATCAGGATGGGTAAAAATTAAAGATCTTGTTATTTTATGCAGGAGCTATCTGTACTGCATCCAGGAAGATTTTCAAGTACGTGGTACAGAATACAAAATTATACAAATATGACGCTTGAATCTTTCTTTGATTCAGTTTAAATAAAGAACTTACGAGATGAGGTGCACAGCGTCGGCGTGGTGTTTGATGCTCTGCTGCCGGTACTTTGCAAAATCCCGGAGCATTTCCAGCGGCCTCACACTGATCGGGATGTGATCTTTGTCCGTCCAGATCTCCACGGCAACGAGCACCACGCGCGTGTGTAGTTGCTCTTTGAAGACCTGCCATTGAAGCATGCAGTGAATGGGAGGAATAAAGAAAGACAGAGAGAGAGAAAAAAAAGAAGAGCGAGAGGGAGTGGCGCAGAGAGACAGAAGCAACAGCACAGGGAGAGGAGAACAACACTGGGTGTAAATTTGAATCTGTACTGTTTGAGGGGGGACAGACGAGAGGATGCAGCACACTGGGGAAAGGGAGGAACAGGGGAGTGTTAATGCACGTGATGACAACGCTGAGAAAACACTGGCACGATACAATCAAGACTAACAATAAAAAAAACTCAGGGTCAGGGTTCGAGAGATGTACTCCTTTATGACACACAAGGAGGTCTTCTTCGGTCTTGATGCCTCCGTGTTGTACTGCATGCACTGTACGCAACAAATAGGCAACCTTATCGTGGGTGAAATGTTATATGCTGCTGTACTCAGCTGTCAAACAACTAGAAACAAGACTATGACTCTGTAGCCATGTTAGCAGCTATGTCAGGCTATATATATATATATAAGCGCAGCAGAAGTGTGAGCTAAATGCTAAGGTCAACATGCTCAGATTCCTTTCTGCTTATCCAACTCAGTCGTCAATTTTGAAATGTTTTCTCTCCTATCACCCTGCAAGACCTCACCGATATGGTGCGCGGTACCCATATCTTTGGTCTTGAGCATAAACTGTTCCTGCAATCTGGTTGTGTCCCAGCTTAGTTCAAACATGCAGTTGTTTGGCCTCTTCTGAAACAAAGACACAATCTTGATCCATCACACAACATTCTAGACAAATCAGGTTTTGTCAGTTCTTCTCAGTCTCCAATGACATAATAATGGCTTCTGATATAGGTCAATGCACTGTTTTTGACACTGTGGATCACAAAAGCTCAGGGAGTGGGTGGGTGTCTCCTGGAACGCCCTGGACTGGTTCTCTATCGTTTCTCGGATAGATGTTTAGACGTGTCCCTGCATGTCTGGAAATGCTGTTCTGTCCTGTGCTGTTCTTCTTGGGTCCTTTTTATCTGTATATGCTACCCTTAGGTCACGTTATTAGCAAAATTAAAGGTATCTATTATCATTATTATGCTGACGATATTCAACTGTATGTGTCTGACTGGATGGCTAACAACCTTTTGCAGTTAAACACAGAGAAGACTGAGGTCCTATTATGTTTCATAGCTTCAAAGGTTGCTCGGTGTATTGGGTCTGTCCAGATGTAAAGTTCAGTCTTAGAAATCTTGGCTTTGATCACTGACCCGTTTACGTTACTTCCACTTAAGAAATACCACCAAACTCAGAGCTCTCGTATCACGACCTGAGCTACAGATGATCATTCACGCTTTTATGTGTTCCCTGCTTCCTCAGCAAGTTGTCTCTGGACTGTCGACAAATCATCCAGGATGCTACTGCGAGGCTGTTGACTAGATCCAGAAGAAGAATTCACATCACACCCGTCGAATCTACTTTACACTGGCTTTCCATGACGTTCAGGATTCATTTGATAGTTCCTGTGTTCACATACAGAGCCCTGCGGGGTCAGATAACCAGCTTACATCTTGGATCTGTTCCATCCTTATATCACCAGTAGGTCACTTAGGTCTTCTGTCCGGGGTTGTTCGTCATGCACGGATGAAAACAAAAAGCGATTGTGTCTTTGAAGCTTTACAGGAGCGCATTGTTAACAACTTTGTGACCTCCGGTCTGTGCTTGCTGATGTTTAGTAGGTATAGTGTCCCCTGTGTTCACCATCTTAAGTTAGCACGTCAACATTTAAATTTAAATAAAAGAGACAAACCCCGAGGTTTTCTTGTTGATGCTGGGTTGTGCTAGAGGAAAAGCCAATCATAGGGGGTTAATGCTTTAGAGGACATGGATGAATTTGTTTCAATTCATGTGTACATGTAGAGATATTTGACTGGATAAGTGGGAAATTTGACCTGCTGATGGCACTAGATGAAAAGTCAGGGGGATCACCAAAGTCATTAGGATGCATCCACTGGGGACCATGAATGTCTGTACAAACGATGGCAATCCATCCGATATTTGTTGAGATATTTCACTCTGGACCAAAATGACGGAATGACCGACCAGCATTGTCATCCCTAGAGCCATGATGCAAGAGTGGCTAATAAAGAAAACAACAAGTTGTATGTGTGTAAATTCTGTGACGGCTCTGAACAAAGCACTAAACTAAAAAGTTTTACTCACAGCATCCACAAGATTCACCACTGACTTGGCAAAGTTCCTCGTGTGCTGCTTGGTCTTGTGTCGTTTATACTGCGGGAACAAAGACAAAGAAAAAAGCAAAGATAAACATGTATGAGCTGCAGTGATTTGATGGTACTCACTCAATAATCCCTGATATATATGAGAATGTACTTGTTGTACAGTAAAGTGAAAGCATACCATACTGTGGTCACTGACAATCATGATCTCTAAATACTTCATCTCCTCAAATATACGAGGCATCTGCAAAATAAAAAAACATCATCATATATCGGGAAGTGGAGTGTTTCCTTTCAACAGTCCCATTACCAGGGTTCCCACACCTTTTTCATGAACAAATTCAAACACTTTTCAAGCACCTTCAAGCACCAGTTTTTACATTTTTCCAGCACCTTTAAATAGGTAGCCTACTAGTTGTGTTTGCCATGATGGTCATGGGAAGTGCAGCGGTGCCACTGTATGGCATAATAATATGGGTCTAATTAGCATTATTTCATATGGTGGTAGATTGACTGTTTTGATTTTTAACTAATTGTGAAATTTCAAGCATTTTCAAGCACTTCACAAAAAGTTCAGGCGTTTTCACAACCTTGAAAACACTGAATTGAAATTCAAGCATTTTCAAGGACTTTAAGCACCCGTGGGAACCCTGCATTACAAAGACAAGTTAGACTTTGAGCATGTACACTATAGCACAGTTATTAAACTCAACATTAATATTACGTAAGAATTCCAGGGTGGGTGAATTCTAGTTTACTGCATTACTTCATAAAGAAGTGAGATCAGGGCCTTACTGCTCGCTTTTTCCTGCGCTTCAGCCAGGACAAGTCATCCAGCTCAGAGAAGAGCTGCTCCTCCTCATCTGTGAACACACACAAAGAACCGAACACTTCCCGTCAAAACACATATTACAGTATTTTACGACAGGATATGCCCCCGTCATCGCTCAAGACAGAGATCGGTTTTCGTTCCAAGAACATTACGGTCAACAAAGGTGTGGTACTGGGCCATGGTTGGAGGTCTGATGGAAACCCTTACCCTGTTCTTCAGAATCGTTGTTCCAGGCAAGGGAGGCTGTTCTTCTTAATTTGTGAGGCCTCGCAGCTGTATCCTGACATTATGAGGCAAACAAGCGTTAAAAGATTGAAGAGAACTGTTACAGGCAACAGCTGTTGAGAGACAGTGTTTCATTGAAACTTCAAGCTACATATAACATTAAAACAAAAGTGTAGCGAATGTAATATGGATGTAGACAATAAATATCAATCTTTAAATGTTATTGTTTCGCCATTTTGAGAAAGCTGGTTCGCTTTCTTGCTGTAGCTCAGCACAAAGACTGGAAACAAGCAAAAAGTTAATCTCTATAGCAGTTCTGAAGCTTGTTGTATCTCATTTATTTATTCCATGTAAATGTAAAAATGTATGGGATTTCGAGGTGCTGGTTTGTTTAATGTTTGGACAGTCAGACTAGCTGTTTCCACCTGTTCCCAGTCTTTTTGCTGAGCCATATCACCATATAAAAATGTAAACAGCAGTAACAGCAAAGAGTGTTGCGACATGAGCAGCGGAACAAAACCTTAGTATGATGCATATTTGGCTTCTCTGTGACGGGAATAACTTACGATTGAATGAGTCTGTTGCAAGGGCTCAATTAGATACATATAGAGTCCATCGTCAAACATCCCGCTACCGGGCAGAGAGACAAGAAGAGGGAGAGAGAGAGAGAGAGAGACGGTCAATACCGAGTCAATACGAGCAGAGATGAGTGTATCCAGAAATATTCTGCGCACGGCAAGAGTTACACACATCTCTGCCGTTCACTTACTGCAGCCCGTTGCAGGTAGATAAGGCCACATGGGACTTGTCGTTCCCTCTCACCTCGCCGTGGTAGTAACAGTGCTCACCACCCTGAGGGAAGAAGACATGGTGCTAATGCAGCATCACAGCAAACACCGGCAAATGACTAAAACAGAAATACTGTAAACATAACACACACACACAACTGTGCATACGGATCACTTAGATTCGCCCTCGCATGCAGGAACTGTCATATTTCTAACTTAATTATCACGTGTTACAATTTTCTAATAACTCCAAGGAGGGAACAGCTTGTCTCACAGATGCCCGTTTGGTATGTTTGCAATTAGTTTCTGCAGGGGGTCTAATGCTTGTTAAGATATGCGGTTAAAGCATTGCAAGGTGGGTCCTGGCACTATCTGTGACTCAGCTGTCAGATCCAGGGTGAGCAGAGGACATTCTTCCCCCTCACTCTCTGTCTCTCTCCCTCTCACTTCACCCATCCCACGCTGCACTGATACTGCAGAGGGCTTTCTCTCCCGCGTCACGTGACCACAGCTCCAGCAGGAGGATGCAGGGGAGCAAAACCCTGCTGATTCAGCTACAGTGTGCCCAGCCCAGCCCAGCCTGAATCAGCAGCAGCAGCAGCAGAAACCATCTCTCATTCCCAACCTGTTTTTCCCCTCCTCTCTCCATCTGTTCTATAAAAATCTATCTATCTATCTATCTATCTATCTATCTATCTATCTATCTATCTATCTATCTATCTATCTATCTATCTATCTATCTATCTATCTATCTATCTATCTATCTATCTATCTATCTATCTATCTATCTATCTATCTATCTATCTATCTATCTATCTATCTCTGTTCTTGAACATTTTGTTCTTCCTCTTGCAAAGAAGATTTCAGTTTTAATTCAATCACCACAAGGCTTGACAATAACAGATAACATGCAAACTGATTTACAGGGTCCCACACCCAGCCCTGTCTTTTCATTCAAAGCCCATTTCCTGAAGATGAGGCACATTCGTGCCTTTTTTTTTTTTTTGCTTCACAGGCAATGTGCATGACTGTACAAAATAAAAAAAATAAAAAAAACAGCAGGGACACATCGTACCAGCTGAAGAAAGCACAGAACCAGACTGCACAAAAAACAAGATGTGGTTCTGTGATGTTTTTAAGTCACGACTGAGAGAGAGGAGGTTACCTTCGACAGAACCGGTTTTCCCCCCTCATAGTGGATCTCGACATAATCCGAAGACAGCAAGTCACTGTGAAAAAGAAAGATTTCAGGTGGTTAGGGTGGACGGATGTGATGCAGCAACAATAACAACACACACACAACAAGTCTGTCTTGTTTTTGCCCTCGCTCTGACTCACATGTTGCGGTTTTAAACTAGTGGCGAGTGTTGCTTTGGTTGGCGTATAAACAAGAACACTCATCACCACCGCCGCCGCGCCTGGATTCGCCTGCACAAACAATCCCATGGCATCCCAGAAGTGCGGCGGAGATGTTAAATGTTGAAGGCTCTCAGGAAAAAAATTATGATACATTTACTTCTGAGAGTAATTAATTATCACGAGCAGATGCTTGAACAAACAAGACTGAATTTGGTAGAAATGAGCAGTTGAAACCTCCCGGTGGTTGAAGAATCAAAATAACAGGAACAAGAGACAAGTGACTTCATCTGAAAGCTGCCAATGAAGCCTGAGTGAGAAATGACTGTGAGGCCTCGACTTCACCTTGAACACAACAGTCCTCCCCGGCAGTTCCTGCTGTCTGAGTCAGCGTCCCTCACCCTTTCTGTACCCTCAATCTGTTAGCTGACAGATGACTTCAAGAGGCTGCAATTTCTGCCACAATGGCGCTTTTCTCCCTCGGTAACCTTGCAAATCAAAAACATCCTCCTCCCTGTGGACGTGTAGCGATAAAAGACAACGTGCAGCACAATATATGGATATATCTATATATGGATGGATATATATATATATGAAAGTGATGGATCTGTCCTGTGACACCAGCATGTGACATTTTTGAGTGATGCTCAGCAGCACGTAAGGAGGAAGTGCACCATTATGGGGAGGGGGGAGTCGAGGCGTGAGCGGCGTCTGTGAGAGATTCCTGAGTGAGGGGCTATTTATAGCTTGACAGATGAGGCAGGGTGAGGAGAGTGGGCCACGCTAGAGTGCATCAGCGTTTGTATGAGTGTGTGTGTGTGTGTGTGAAGGGTGGACAACGTTGCAGAGAAAGAAAGGGGTAAAGTGGCTGGAATGTGAGTGTATCGACATGCGTGTATGTGAGAGCTGTGAAAAATGTGTAAAGACCATGAGAAGGGACTCCTGCCCTGAGGTCTCTCGGTCCACAGGAGGCTGTGTGCCACAATGCAGCAGCAGCAGCAGCAGCAGCAGCAGCAGCAGAAGAAAGCGAGACAGAGGCGAGGCAGAGAGGGAGGACCAAAAAAAACTGCAGGAGGTTCTCACGTCTGGCGCCAGATCAAATGTATCTCTGAATGCTGTAGCGACACATGGCGCTGTCATGCCGCTCATGCCTCTGACGCATGGAAATAATCCGCGCTGAGTCGACAATCTAAATAAACGGAGCAGTATTCACGTTTCTTAATCACATTTCAATTCCTATGAATTTGTATCAACTGTGGAAATAGAGGTCTTTTGTACGTCTTGCAGTCCAACGTACAGTAAGAGGTGAGCACAGAAAGTAGCAGCCATTGGCAGGTTGCAGACCTATCTATATTTAGATCAGGACTGTCGCAGCTACAACACCAAGCAGAATTCAAACCCCTGTTCTCACAGGAAAAAAAGAAAAAGGCACACACTGAAGTTAGCTCATGTATCTCACAGATAACCTACAGCGCAAGGGAACAGCTGGGAATCAAGGTCACACTTTCAAGCCTCTTCTCCGCCGCTGTAAAAAATTCCTGTTGTATCATGTCATGACAAAAGTGCAGGAAGACGTCTGTTAACACACGACGAGCTGCGTGTGAGAGATTGCGTGAGGTCTCTGCTTGACTTATGCCACAGACTGTACTCACACATATACACGTAGAAAAAATCACAGCAATATTTCACTTCTGCTTTTTTTCCGTTCCCACACTGAATCTATAAAATGTAGAACGGAGTCAAGACGGACAGACGATATCACGTCAGCGGATGACATTCCCTTTGGCCTTCCTGATACGTGATCAGCTCTTCAGTAAACATAGTCGGATATCTCCAAACAACATAGAGCTAAATGGCAAATGAATCCGTTCTGAAATCTCTGACCTTCTATATTTGTACAACAAGACGCATGCTATCGCTGCAGAGAGCTGCTGGAATCTGGTTTCTACAGTGGCATTAAAACGATGCTCAAGCTACAACAAGATTGGCAGATCGTCCTTCATTACTGTACTATAAAATGTCCTCAACCAACCGGATAAAGATTTCCATTCTTAGTTTTCGGTGGTGAAATGATGCTGTACAGTAGCATTGGAGGGTGGTGGTGTTTTGCAATGTAAAAGTAAGTATAAAAATAACCCAGGATTGTGACACTTCCTCTGTGGTGGCTCTGGATTTTTTTTTGCATTGTTAGACAGAAAAGCAGACGCCTGCTAACCAGAAACTGAATACCAGCACATAGACTAAAAAATCCAACCACAGAAATATGTGAGTCTTAACATCTAAAAGCATTCAGCTGTGCAGACAATATAAAATTACTATATTTTATTACAGAATCCAGCTTTAAATCACATTAAGAGACCTGGAATTCAATTAACGTTCCAAAGTCCTTGTTCACATGCACATTAAGCCTTCACATATGTAGACCGGCTACTTTGTGAAGGGAGGGAATCAATATCATTGAGTGTCCGGAGCCTCGTGTCTCCAAATGGGACGGTGATCAGAGACGGCAGAACAACTGTCTCCCTGCTTAGTATGATTAAAACCAATTAAACCTCATTAAAGATAGAGAGCCTGGTTTTCCAAATCATTTTGTAAAACTGTCCGTCTTTGTCCGTAGTCTGGCAGCTTGAGCTAAGGCTGCTCTTAGGCACTTGGAGGATTCTGGAAACCGGCGTGCTGACCTATTCAATTACACTTCCCCTGATTACATTATCCCAGGCTGACGCTGCATTAATCACTGACCTGACATACATATCATTTACAAACAGCCGCTGTCTACAGATGAGAGTCACAAATGCTGTCATTTTGGAAATCGTCTATGACGCATATTGTTTGCTGACAAAGTCAGTATCCACTTCCACTGTGAGGGTTTTTTTTTTTATCTGTTCCTAGTCAAAAGATGGTTTAGTTAAATTCATCTTTGTTCCGCCTCACTCAGCTGCCGTGTGGCATCGTGTCATTTTTGAGTCTCACGCTGCTCATGTTCATGATATGATGACACAAAACATTAGTTGTCATATAATCGAGTTTTCTGAGGGATCAGAGGTTTTACTTGCTGACCATGTCTTTTTATAGTTAAATGTTTTGTTAAACTTCTCCTACGTACAGCTCAAACTGTAAAGCTTACATCATCCCTTCATTTATTATTATTATTATTATTATTATTATTATTTGCATTAAAAATATGAAACTCTTTGACGGTTTCCTGCAATTTCTGTACAGTACGTCACAGTATTTTCGGGAATATATATATAGAGAGAGTGTGTCTGTTGTGGCAAAAAATGTTTGGACAACGCTTACACAGCTTCTCTTTAACCTCATGATGAGTGACGTTCTGCAATTTTCAACCATCTGCATATCTGCATAACCCGACCTTGATGGCAGGTACTGTTTGTTGTGAGAGACGAGCAAATCACCCTCGCTGAAAGTTCATCATCACAAGTCTAGATGTCTGTTTTGTTTTACCTGGTGTATTTCTCATAAATGTGACTTTTGTGAATCTGTGTGGTGCTAAGTTTGCACTCGTCAACCTCCATTGTAGAGATTCATGCATGTATAGACTCCAGGGGGCAAGTCTCCCACATATAACCTTTACATATAACCATAATTCTTACATGAATCATTACACAATCTTGTCTCTGGGTGTGACAGAAAGTAGACCCGTAAAAAAGCCATTAAGGGTGTAGGTATCTACACCCATCCATCCATTTTCTTTAATGACCACAGCCGCTGACTAGCTGTAAAATAAATCATTTTACCTACAATGAACTAACGTCCTTCAGTGAGATGATAAGGACTTACTTGTTCAATGCTAGATCCAGAACAAACCTGGCTCCAAACGCTTCTAACTGGAAACTGGCTTGGGCGAGGTGGACCGCCTGCAAAGGGAGAAACAGAGTAGTCACTGCAGATGATGGCAGCTTCGAAAAAACATCTAGAGTACAGTACACAAATAACAGATGTGGCGGATGCACGCCAGATGGTTAATATACGATGGGAACACTGGAAGAAAGGCTTCCTTTCCCTGTAGTCACACTGGCATTGTTCCAGTTTTTAAACACATCAAGCGTATCTGTTAATGTGCTGTGATGGGCATCTTTGCTTTTAGTCGGACACTATGCAGTAAAATAGATCTAACACAAACCATAATATAGATTTAAAACCTTGACCACACAGTGTGCTATTAAGAGACCAAACACTCAAAGCAGCATTTCTAAGAGATATTTTCTCCCCCATCCATCCCCCAACTCGGCACCGCCTTACCTGGCCCTCTGTAGGTTGGTTCTTTGCCCGGGTGTCCAGGTCATGGTAGGTACTCTCCGAGTCCTCGTTTAGGTAGTAGATCAACCGCGAAGGGTAGGTGATCACATGCTCTACTGCATGGTGTGTACTGTTGTCTGTAGCAGGTGCTGCAGTTGCCTGTTGCTTCAGCAGTGCTGGCACTGCGTCCCTCTCAACCTTGTCCTCTACTCCTTGAGAAACTGCAAGAGAATTCCCACCGCAGAAGACATGAAATACCTGATCGGTCTGCATGCATACACACACACACACACACACACACACACATACACATACACACAGCCAGCTGTCATCCTTTATTCATGAAATGCATTGATAATACTGAGTGGCCACGGCTTCATTGCAATTCTTCAGGACACATCGGTTACATGCCGTAGTGTACTGACAACCACATACCGCAGTTAAGCAGATTTACAACACAGGATATAAGATACAGATTTCACTGACAGCCACTTTTAATAAGCTTATTGGCAAAGTGGGGGGAAAAAACTCTGCACCAGGACAGAAAAAGCAGATGCAGTGTGCATTACGCAACACTGAATCCAAATATCCTCACACAACAACAGCAAAGGACAGCAGACACCTGAGCGCAAAAACAGCCTCAGTGACTTTCCATTCAAATGTGGTAAGCAGACATGAAAAGAGCACTATTTCTGATAAGCTGAACAAAAGATGCTGAGATGCTGTGGTCCGCCTCATGCACCATCACGCTCAAGACGCCGCATATTAAACGAAACATCTCTTTTTAAGGGGAATGAACGCGGTTGCTGTGCAGCCCCGGTACATCATCAGATATAATTTCAGCCAAACACAGAAGGCGAACATTGCGTTTAACATCATGAAAGTGACAAACAAGAATTAAAATAATTAAATAAAATGTATTTAAAAAGCCAGCGGGCTAATTTGCAATACATACCGGATGACGCTAGTGATGGATGAAGCCAAGGCGAAAGGATGCTGACGAGCAAAGTGGCCAGAAATATCAAATGCATGATTCATATTTGATAACTGAAATATCTCAATATCAACACATCAACGCAGTGAATAGCTTGCGGCCCATCGTGGCGTGGAGGTGGTGCCGTGCGAGAGGGGGCTTTCTTCATGGATCCAGGAGGCACCGGGCTGCTGCTGCAGTAGCGGTTGTTGAGGAGGAGGAGGAGGAGGAGAGGGAGGAGAGGGAGGAGGAGGGTGATGAGGAGGAGGTGGGGAGGGGGGGATGAGCAGAAAGAAGGCGGTGGCCAGGCAGCGACTGGAAGACTCCTCCTCGATGAGGACAAACATGTCCTTCCTCCACCCCTCCCGGGTCACAGGAAGCCTGTGCAGGTGACCTCAAAGACATGTAACATCAGATAACGCAGTGAAAACAGGAAAGGACCCACCTGACACTGAGACATGCACGACATGTGAAATGCAATCAGTTCAACACACAACATGTTTTTGTTTTTGTTGTTGTTGTTGTTGTTGTACTCATATATAGCTGGTTCATTTCAAGGTTAATTGTCAAATTTAACCTCTGCTCCTTAATGATACAAGACTACTGAAACGTTTTTAGCAATATCACATTGTTCAAATATTCCACATGTACAATAATTCCTAATTTAGTAGTAGATAGTAAAATATACTCAAATATCCAAAGTAAAAGTGGTCATTAGCCGCTACTGATATAATAAGCAGCATTTTAATGTTCAAGCTCGGTATAATAATAATAATAATAATAATAATAATAATAATAATAATATATTTTTTTATATCTACTGTTGTTAGATGTAATATATGAATAATGGATCTAAATGTAGATTGCTGATCATGTTTTGTATGTAAAATCTTTGTATTAAGCAATTAGTAATGAATTGGAGTATCATAACCTTTATTTTTGGCTATCTATGTAGTGTTATGTGTGTTTTGTTTATGTTTAAATTACCTTTAGTCTAATATATCAAACTATTTATACATTTTAATGAGTTTTATTTTATTATTATTATTTAAGTGTATTTATTTTATTTATTTATTATTGATTTTAGTGTGTTTTATTTTTTATTTATTTTGCATTTGGTTTTTCTTCAATGCAAGATGACGAGACGGTGCTTCCTCAGTTAATGTTAAAGTGCTTTTGTTTATAATGGGGTGGAGGGTATGGAGGGTTATTGTGTAAAGCACCTTGTGTTACAATGTTTTGTGTGAAAAGTGCTATACAAACAGAGTGTGATTGATAAAAACTAAACAAAACTGTAATACCCCCCTTTGAAATGAAGTGAAGTAAAGGGATAACGTAGCATAAAATAGAAACTTGTCCAGAGTGAACCCCGCCCGCCTCTTACCCAAAGTCAGCTAGGATAGGCTCCAGGCTCCATGACCCTGATGACGCTGGATATTAGAACAACAGACTGCAGTCAGAGTCAGAATATTTATTTACCGATAGCAGCCATTTTAAGTTGAAAAGGGTCAACACAGGTGATTCCAATGATACTAATTCGGGTTCAGTTCCATTTATTGCAGCAGAGACTTTCTGGTGAGCCGACGTGCACCACAGCAGCACCCTGACCCTGTTTGACCTGAATGAAACTCAACCTCAGTCAGTATCATTGGTAACACCTGTGTTTACTATTTCATGTCAAAATGGCTGCTGTGAAAAACATCTATACATTTTGACTTGTCATTGCAGATGTTATTAATAACATTAACGACGGCTCCGGTCTTTTCAAGTGTTTCTATAAGTATATGGCATGATTCTATGGACTATTTAATGATGATATGTTAAAAGTTTTTTAAAAACAGAGTATATTTAAACTATAAACCATATAATTCATCATTTACAGGTAAGTGGACAGTTAGGTTTACTTTATATTTGCATACTTACATGATTTCAGTCCAAACCAAATGGTGGTGCATGTGCAGAAAACAGACTGGATGATTGCAGTGTAGTGTTATTGTGAATATTATGTTATGAGTTGCACCTGTGCTTTTCCTGCTGCCGTGAAAATGATCTATCCATGTAACTTGGCATAGGACAGTTTCTCCAAATACAGTATCAGCAGTGACCCGTAAACACCTCATCAACCTTTAGGTGTGTTTGAATTATCGTCACCACACTGGTACAAAGTGTTTTAGTGTCACGGTTGAGCAACTAAAGCTCAGGATCGAATGAGTGATTCGTGGATGTGCTTGTTGAGACAGTACAGGGGGAAAGGATAAAGAATGGTGCTGTCGAAATTGTGAAATTACTTTACTAAGAAGTTTCCTGAGAAGTCACAGTGGGGACCTTTTCAGCAAATCTCTTCAAGGAGGACTGTTTGGTACGAGCCATGGTCAGATAAGTGCATGATATTTCATTGTAAGGCTGTGCATCTGTCGGAGGATGAGACTGCTCCAACTTCACAGGTTCCTTTTTACTCGCAACCTCATGAAACAGTGGCACAGCCACACAGGAAGAAGGTTTAAACCCACTGGTAGACTGTGGGCCCCTGTCTGGCTGGGGAGTTTCCGTCTTGCGTGGGTTTCCTTTCCGGGGCTCTCGCTCCTCCAACAGTTCAGCAAGAGGTTGTTTATCTCTTTATGTGTGATGACCTGGTGACCTGTCCAGGGTGTAGCCCACCTCTCCCTCTCCAGAACCTGAGACACTGGAAAGGATAAAGGGGGATCATGTTTGGGTTATGTTTTTGGAGATACAAACAATTTAACAGTGCCTTTACATCAAGATGCAAACTTTACCCACAAGTTTAATCTAGTTCCGATCAAAGAGTTAAATGCAGACATAAAAGAGAACATGACAGCCTTCCCTTATTTGGCCCTACCCACTGACTGACTGTGATTTGTGCATTTCTGAAAGAGAGAAAAACTTGAACCTCAACAAGTAACATTCAAAAAAAACTTTCCGTTTATTCACAGATGGTGGGAGTGTGTGTGTGTGTGTGTGTGTGTGTGTGTGTGTGTTTGGAGGCTTACCACGCTGTTATGAGAAGCAGCCGCACAGCTCCTCTTGAATGAAAGCGTTTTTTCATTCCCTGCTCGGTGACCAATAACTTTTCTTCATCCTGTGGTCCATGTTTGACGCGTCAGCCCGGGGCGCGCCCACTGTGCACATCTCTCCCTGCTCACCCAGCAGCAGCAGCAGCAGCAGCAAATTGAGAGTTTAGTTGAGCTTGGATGGACTCACGGAAAGACAACACATGCTGCAGGGAATGAGAGGTTTTGCAGGCGAGAGAGAAGTCACGGACTAGGACGACAGGGAGGCTACAAGGCTAAAGTTAGCAGACACTTTGACCCGGGAGCTGTCGGTGTTTTCATCCGCAAAACTATTAAAAAAAGGAGCGCTGCGCTTTTTTGGGGGGTAAGCGAGTCACTCTTAAGAACTTCATGTACCATTAGTATGCCAATATGTGTATGTGGCACTTGAACTCATCTGTTTCTGCATTATGTGTCCACAGAGTAACGTAGGAGGTGGTTCTTCTTTTCTTACATGCTGATTACACTGATCTGCATTTTGTCCTTTTAGTTTCTAGTCTGTGTTTTAGCCTTTTTT
This sequence comes from Collichthys lucidus, assembly GCA_004119915.2. Lineage (NCBI taxonomy): Eukaryota > Metazoa > Chordata > Actinopteri > Sciaenidae > Collichthys > Collichthys lucidus. The sequence goes on along the minus strand of CM014079.1, from coordinate 10,922,841 downwards.
AGACATTTAATCTGTCTTTGTTATTTAGATCCAACTCCTGTTGTTATTGTTGCTCTATATTGTTCAAGTACAAGTTACAGATCTTTCACTTATGTTTACTTTCTGAATTTAAATCATATTTTTATTATTATCATATCACATTTTAATACTATTTCTGTTGTATTATGTGCTTAAAGTTTTGTTTTTAAAGAGGCAAGAGAGTAGACACAGCTCAGTTAAAAACAACTTCATGGTGAATTTATTTTCAATGCCAGTAAAAACGATACTGCCCATGAGCTCCGCTCTCTGGCTCCGATCATGACACAAATATTGGTGGTATGTGAAAAATACCCACCCAGCTGTTTGGTTGGTAATAACCTTGGAAAGGATACAAACCAGGATAGTGTGATGATACAGTATTTGCCAGTTCTTCCATGTTTACTTGCGGGGAAAAAAACACTATGAATCACACTATGTGGGCTACCTCATCTGTTAGGTATGTCACTATCCTCAGTGATGCTGATCCAAATGGATGTTGACACTGTGTTCCAGGGTCAGCCAGGAAGACACACGATCTTAACTCCAGCTCAAGAACTGAATGATCGGAAAGAGGGACAAGGCAGACATTCTTTTGGAACTTTTTGGAAAGCGGCCCGGCGTAATCACAGGTTCTGAGGAGGTGAGGATGTGTGTTAAAGGTTAATGGTTAGTGGTCATTTCAAAAGAATGCATTGTCACACTTAATAGCTTTACCATTGATGTTACATTCTTGCAGCAATGGCTGATACCGACGTGGACTACACAAACTACACCTACGACTACTACCTGGAGTATGGCGACATGGAGGAGCTTAAAGTAGAGCACAAGCAGCGGGAGACCATGCACATCATCTCAGTGGTCATCTACATTGTTTCCTTTGTGCTTGGTCTGATTGGAAATGGAACTGTGATTTGGGTGACAGCGTTTAAAAGCAAAAAGACTGTCAACAGTATCTGGTTGCTCAATCTAGCCATGGCAGACTTTGTATTTGTACTTTTTCTACCGTTCTACATTGATTACATCCTGCGGGACTTCCACTGGGACTTCGGTGTGGTCATGTGTAAGCTTAACTCATTCGTGTCTGTCATGAACATGTACGCCAGTGTGCTCTTTCTCACAGTGCTCAGCATAGACAGATATGTTTCTCTGGTCCACCTCAACTGGTCTCAGAAGTATCGCACTGTGGAGAGAGCCTGGGTCGTGTGTGGTTGCATATGGGTGCTGGCTGCCGCCATGAGCTGCCCGGCGCTGATTTTTCGCGACACCATGCGCTTGCACGACAAGGTGGTGTGCTTTAACAACTTCCACGCACAGGATGGACACACGGCAGCCATGAGACACATCATAATAGTGGCCATTCGTACCACTGTGGGATTTCTTTTGCCTTTTACTGCTATATGTGTGACGGGCATACTTCTGACAATCAAAGTCAATCAATCCGGGGGCTCTGTTCATGTGTCCAGCTTCTCCAAAACAGTCTCTGCAGTAATTTTGGCCTTCTTTTTATGCTGGGCACCTTTTCATACTTTCAGCTTGATGGAGTTATCCATCCATTCCTCGTTGTATCTGCACAGCATACTGAAAGCTGGCTTTCCTCTCGCCACCAGCTTAGGCTTTTTTAACAGCTGTATTAACCCCCTGCTGTACATGCTCCTGGGCAAAAAGGTGCGTCGTATCTTGAAGCGTGCATGCTTTGACTTAACTAAGAGTTCACTGAAGGAGCTCACTCTGTCAATCTCTGCTACTGAAATTGAGTCTGTCCCAGGAGTTCACCAGGACAATGTCCCAGAGGAGCCTGTGGAGTTATCAACTCTATGATTACAACCATCCTCAGACTGTAGTAGTCGTCCATGAAAAGCACATGGGTAAGACCGGCTATTACTTACACATAAATGTGGGGGATTATCGTAGCTGTTCTTTTCCAGCTGTAGTGTTAAGATTTTCCTATTTTGCTTCATTTGGACTGAGTTATGTGTAATTACTCGCTATGGAAAAGCTGAGCAGAACTCTATATGACACGCACATGGAGTTTGTATATTTCCATTTATTTTTCACTTGCATTTGATTTGCAGAGAGGGAAAAAAGACAGAAGAGATAAAATTAAAGCTCACACCTGATAATTAAAACTATTTTAATAACAAATTAATAAAAAAATTTCTTTTAATCCCAAACCCTTCTCTGGTTGCAGCTTCTGAATGGCGAGAATCTGCTGCTTGAATTTATGTGTCTTTTTTATGATAAGATGATTTGTGTTTTGGACTGTTGCTCATGTTGGCATGGATATTTTTTGACCAAGAAAAACGAAAGTAAAGAAAGTAGTTCCTTCTATCAAATGCATCTGCATCTTCTGTATTTACTGATTTGTTTTATATATAGTTGTACTCTTAAAGCATGGCATCTTCAGTTCTTAAAGATGTTATCTATATACATTTGTACTCTAACATTATGTTTTATACAGTTTTATACCGCTGCTAGTCACCTAATAATGTATTGTAAGATTTTTAAACTAGTTGAGAGTTGTATAAATATTTTATTCTAATATATTCCCAGTAAATAGCATATATATTAATAAATATCTTATGCTGAACACTGTTCTGTGTTTGAATGTCTTCTTTATTTGTGTTAAAAGCCTCATAGCTGTGGTAACCTAATGGAAAAGAAGGTTTTATTGTTTTATGTACACACAGGATAGATTCCCGGGTGGAAGTCCAGTAAGTATACACTGGCCTGATGTGGATACAGTTCGGTTTCCTGAGGGGATATTTACAAATTCAGACATTTCCTGTTGTTTCCATCTGTTAAACTGAAGACCTGTGAGGGTTACATCATTGTTAGGTTATGAAACAGAGTACCAGCCTGTGGTTGAATACATTTAAAACCCCTCTCTCTGTGTCCTGCATCATTTTTTAAATGCTCTCTAAAGTTTAATGTAAAAAATAATAATGTGAGGGAGGGAAAGCCCTGCTCTTATAGTACCGCCACCAGTAGATGAGTATCTGCTTACATTACTGCTATACCTTCATATTGGTCAGTACTTATAGAAAAAAATAGCTTCAGTTTTTGGATTATGGTATAGACAGGATTACTTAATCCGTGACGCAGCACAATAACAAGACAGTGCGCAATCTACGTAGCAGGCAGTCTCATGAGGACAAACACTGCCAAGGTAAGTAACTGCTCACCGTGGCGTTTGGCACATTTAAATTAAAGCTGAGGGTTTTGGTTGACGTTATGTTACAGTTGTTTGTTTGTAGCGACATAATGCTAAATGTGTGTGTGGCGTGGGTTTGAATTTAACGTTACAAAAACGTTTGCAAACGTTAGCACAACGTTAAAACGGCGGTTGATATTTAACGACGAAGTAGTAGTCACCCATGACAACGTCGCGAGCTAACGGTAGATGTTTGCTACCGTTAGCTTTTAAACGTTTAACCGTTAACAGTTAGTTTGATAGTTAGTGACATTCACAACGTAATGCTGGGCGTGTAACGACGTTTCTATACGGTTGTATTAGTAGTAGTATTGTTTTTCTATTTTAATACGTTGCAACGAGGCGTCTTAATATGTGGCTGAAGCTACTACTCTTCACGGTTCTCCAACTTTGAATATCCCAAAGCTGTTTTCCACACATGGCGAATGTGTGTCAAGCTTTTTACACGTGATGTTGTGTCTGTGTGTGTGTGTGTGTCTCGGTCTCTTTCATCCAGCATGTTGCGTTTGCCCGTTGTGAGCCGGAGTCTCTTCCCAACAGCTCTTACCAAAGGAGGTGCGGCTGCAGCAGCAAACAATGGTAACAGTATGCCACTTCATCAGCTGGTTAATTGATCATGCCTTCATTAGGTACAATGTGTGGCTTGTGTTTGCTGCACAACACACATTTTGTTTGTTGTTGTTTTTGTGTGCAGAGCACCAGAACCCTTTGCCACTTATTAGTTGCACTGATGGATTAACAGGCAGGATTACAGATTTGGTGCCAGGCTGTTGCTGACTCAGTTTAACCAGTGGCAATCAATTAGCTGTGCATATACATGATGATAATATTTATATATTTGCATTAAAATGTTTTCTGTCCGTGCTTGAAGGCCGCACAGCAGCGACGGCAGCTGCCAGTAACCTCGTTGAGGTGTTCGTGGATGGGATGCCTGTGATGGTGGAACCTGGGACCACTGTGTTGCAGGTAACGTGGTAAATTAACGCATACAATTACATGAGAAAGGAATCATGATATCAGATTTAACTGTGAATCCATTTTTATCACAGGCATGTGAGAAGGTAGGAATGCAGATTCCTCGCTTCTGCTACCACGAGCGGCTGTCAGTTGCCGGAAACTGTCGCATGTGTCTTGTGGAGATAGAGAAAGTTCCTAAGGTATGTTTTAGTCTGTATGTGCGTGTTTGTGTCTGGATGTGCCTACTAGCATTCCTTTTTCATTTATATTGCAGCCAGTGGCAGCTTGTGCTATGCCGGTGATGAAGGGCTGGAACATTTTGACCAACTCTGACAAAACAAGAAAGGCCAGGTAGGATTAAACACACAACTAAGACAATGCAGGCTTTGTAATTCTCTCGTGACTGTAAAATTAATACTGCTGTGTATTGTCTGTGGGCCATGTTTAACCAAGGTGATATGGTAACTCACATCTCTCTCTGGCCATAAAACAAAGTTAGGATTCTTTGTATGACAGTAACCTGAAATTATTTTATTCAAAAACTGTTCTCACAGAGAGGGTGTGATGGAGTTCCTGCTGGCTAACCACCCATTGGATTGTCCAATTTGTGATCAGGGGGGAGAATGTGATCTACAGGTAAATATAATAATCACCCGTGTAGATGTACCTTGAGTATAACGTTGTTTTTTTAACTTATAATTTAATGTTTGATTGACTAATACGACTGAATACCATTTTGTTTGAAGGACCAGTCCATGCAGTTTGGCAGTGACAGGAGCCGATTCACTGAGAGCAAAAGAGCTGTGGAGGACAAGAACATCGGCCCTCTCATCAAAACCATTATGACCCGCTGCATCCAGTGCACTCGCTGTGTGCGGTGAGTTACACATCAATATCTAGAGTGTGTTCAGTCTGAATTTACAATATGAAAATAAGTCCTGTTGTTTTGCTCCTACAGTTTTGCCAGTGAGATCGCAGGTGTGGAGGACTTGGGTACTACTGGCAGAGGCAATGACCTGCAGATCGGGACCTATGTGGAGAAGATGTTCATGTCGGAGCTATCTGGGAATGTTATTGACATATGTCCAGTGGGGGCCCTGACTTCCAAACCATATGCATTCACTGCTCGCCCATGGGAGACCAGGTTTTTGAATTGTGATCTACCTTTTGATAAACTTTCTATGGATGAGAGGTTAGCATTTATATTCATGTACTCTCTTTGGTGTCCTGCAGGAAGACTGAATCCATTGATGTTCTGGATGCTCTGGGTTCTAACATTGTGGTAACCACTCGTGGGGGTGAGGTGATGAGAATCCTGCCTCGAATTAATGAGGATATTAACGAGGAGTGGATTTCAGACAAAACCAGGTTCCTTTCTCATCACATGCAGTTTAGTTCGCAGACATGAATTTGTGCGTGACGTTTGCTTATGTTGAACTCTTCTTGCTTCCATCCTGACAGGTTTGCTTACGATGGACTCAAAAGGCAGAGGCTTACTCAGCCAATGGTGAAAAGTGAGTCCGGGCAGTTTGTTCCCACAACCTGGGAAGATGCGCTGACTCGAGCTGCTGGAGCAGTACGTAATTTATGATGAAGTGACCCTCTTTAACAGTATATGATAATTAACCCATTAACCAGTCAACTGTCATAAGCTCTGTCCATAGCGTCTGTTTTATTTGACAGTTGCAAGGAGTTGAAGGAAATGATGTGGCTGCTGTTGTCGGAGGCCTGGTGGATGCAGAGGCTCTCGTTTCCCTGAAAGATTTGCTGAATCGTTTAAATAGTGACAACCTGTGCACTGAAGAGGCATTCCCAATGGATGGAGCTGGGTGAGGCCATAGAAAGACTAAAACTTAACTAAACTAAAGCCAGTCAAACTAGTGCTGATATCAGGTTTCTGTCTTTACCTTGGTTTCTTTAGATCTGACCTGCGTTCAAACTACCTTCTGAACACTGGGATTGCCGGCATTGAAGAAGCCGACGTGCTGCTTCTGGTTGGCACGAACCCGCGCTATGAAGCTCCTCTGTTCAATGCACGAATCAGAAAAGGGTAATTAAATACTGTAAACACAGTATCCCTGCTTGTCTTGAATGCATGTTTGTTAATATGATCTTGTCACCTCTGATCCAGCTGGCTTCACAATGAGCTTCAAGTGGCTCTTGTGGGAAAGAAAGTGGACCTGAGTTACACCTATGAGCATCTGGGCGAGTCTGCCAAGGTTCTTCAAGAAATTGTGTCAGGCACTCACCCCTTTTCTCAGGTAGCCCTCAGGAATACAATGAACATCATCAATTAACTTAAATGTCTCTTCCTAATGTTGTATCTTTTATCTCCTCTTGTAGGTTTTGGCTAAAGCGACGCATCCTGTTGTTGTGGTTGGAAGCAGTTGTCTGCAAAAAGAGGATGGGGCTGCGATAATGGCCGCCGTGTCGACCATTGCTCAGAATGCTCGCATCAGCAGTGGCGTGGAGGAAACCTGGAAGGTTCTCAACGTGCTTCACAGGTCACTGTCTATGGTGAAGCTTCCCGTAACAGGATATGTTCAAGAGTGATTCTTATTGTAATGTCTGTTGTATTTCCTGTGTCTTCAGGGTTGCCAGTCAAGTAGCTGCACTCGATCTTGGTTACAAGCCAGGAGTGGAGGCTATCAGAAAGAACCCACCCAAACTTCTGTTCCTACTCGGAGCTGATGCCGGCTGCATTAGTCGCCAAGACCTCCCGAAGGATAGCTTCATAATTTATCAAGGTCAGCTGTTTCAGCGCACAGCAGCAGAAGCTCTTTCATTTACATTAATTTATGCATGGCATCTGAGTGAGGCAGTGCAATTCCTGACGCATACATTTTTTTACATTTCAACGGCTCACAGGAAAAAGTAAATGAGTAAATGAGTAACCTAAATTAATACACGTGTAGGGTCTCTGAAGGGTTTGACAGCGGTGTGATGTGAGGGAATATCATATCAAAACGTGTTCAACTTTTCTTTGCTCTATTTCAATGCTCTGTGCCATAACTGCATAGGTCACCATGGTGATGTTGGTGCGCCAATAGCTGATATAATACTTCCTGGAGCTGCATATACTGAGAAATGTAGCACCTATGTGAACACTGAAGGCCGTGCCCAGCAGACCAAAGTGGCTGTGACTGCTCCGGGGATGGCTAGGGAGGACTGGAGGATCATCAGAGCCATATCAGAGGTGAACTACGGTCATTAATTAATCAATTAACACACACATGAGCTCTCATGTTAAGGATAAAATAATAATAAATAAAGCTAAATACTGTGTAATGTTTACGTCGCTGTTTAAGCTTGCTGGAGTGACTCTGCCATACGACACCCTCGATGAAGTGCGTGACAGACTGGCAGAGGTTTCACCAAACCTGGTGCGGTATGACGACGTCGAGGAGGCGAACTACTTCAAGCAGGCTAATGAACTGTCTAAGGTCAGCTGTTATCTTCCTCCAGCAGAAGGCACTAATAAAGCTTTGTTTTTGTTTGTTCCACACTGCCCTCCTGATGATGGTGATACGTGGCTTTTATCTCTTTCAGGCAGTGAATCAGGATGTCCTCACTGGATCTCTAGTCCCTCCACAGCTTACTGTGAAGGACTTTTATATGACAGGTGGGTCAGTGATGCTTCTCTCAATAAATCAAGTCTAAAAATAATTTCACTCCAAAAATGTAATTTTTCTAGGGAGAAATAATCATTGTAAAGAAGAAGAATTATAAATAAATATAGTCTTAACAGTGTGTATTATGGCTTTTATAGCTAAAGCTTATTTACAGTGTGCCCTCTTTTGCACTGAATGACTGCTGTTACATGATGGGTGTTTACTGCTCTGCTTCCTGTTGTGGGAAGTGTTACTCTGTGTTACTTCTGCGGTTCTTAAGAAGGGAAGCCACTTGTATCATTTTTAAATTAAAAAAAAAAACACTTTAAACCACTCTTACACAGTATGTTTGCAGATTTAATGTATATACTACTACTAAATATAAAGTAATTGGTGTATTTATATTAAATTTTTTTATTTGTCCTGAACAATTTTACAGGAAAGATTTGGAATACAGAGAGTTATCTATTCTGATTGAACCTTTAGGATAAACAGCTGCTTTTAAATGCTGCCACATGCCACTAATATTGTAATGTTGCTCTTGTTTCATGAGTGACATAAATATTTGTATACATATATATTTGTATATAACTGGAATTATCTCTATGTATATTTGCAGTGAGAGCTTAATGTGTTCAGCAAATTTCATGGCAATTTCACTGATATGAGACATCCGGTGTGTCGACACTTTTTTCCTTTAAATAAATATAATAACAATAAGGACTAAAGAAACACAGTACTGGTAGTTGAGTGGTACTGAGCAGATTTCTGTGGCATTTACAAAATTCATATTTAAGTTGAAATAATGTAGTGTATGCGGGCTAAAAATTTTCCATGACATGAAGTAGTGACGAAGCTTTTTCTGTAATGATTTTATGATCAATGTAGTGACACGTCATTGTATTTTCTTGGCTTTACTGTTTTTAATGCTCCTGAGTCTGTTTTACACACTTTCAGGTCTTATGCAGAAAAAAAGACAAATATGATCTTTACATTTGTAGTGCTACTTTTATGAATTTGAGGTGATGTGAACAAAATGTTCCTTTCAGAGTAATTCAGAGCTTTAAACTTAACTGAGTCTGCAAAACAAAAATGAAGTAGCATACTGTGTCTTTATTTTAAATTCATAGCATCATAAAAATCCATTGATTTTCTAGTTAAACACGTTATAAATGTTGCTTTTTTTGTCTTCACACTCATTTAAATGTGCAGGATTTAAATCTGCTCTCTATATTTACCCACAGATCCAATAAGCAGAGCCTCCCAGACGATGGCCAAGTGTGTGAAAGCTGTCAAAGAGGGAGCACAAGCTGTGGATGAACCGGCTATATGCTAAAGCACAAATGGATAGAAAATCCAAGTCTATACGCACAAGTCCGCTATTTGCACATTCCTAGGAAACCTATTTATTTGCACTTCTTTTAATCTAATAGATGCCTTATTGTCTGTGCACATTATGTAACTAACATATTTTATTAATCTGCAGAAACGTGTGTGTGCTACTTGCAGGGTGGAAGTGTAAGTTTACCAAAGCTCCAGATTTCCTCCTTCACATTTTAGTAGGCGTGACCAAAGATTTAAAATCACTCCAAATCATTCAAAAGTAAATCTAGTTACTTGATGACCAGTATTTAAAGTGTTTATATTTTTTCCTAAAGGGTATTTAAAGTATTACAAGTGTAGTCATTTGTGTGATATTTAATAAAACAGTTTTCTGTAGCAAGCCTAGTGAATCTTTGCAAATCCCAATTAAAAAAAAAATGTTAAAAGTATCAAAAATATGTGCTGGTACCATCCATGGTTTTGTTCTGTTCTGGTGCGGTACCGGGTCCACTTCCATTTTCCAGCTCCGGTGTCTGATTGGCACGTGGTCCATCATGAGCCGGCAACAGTGTGGCAGCAGGGCTGGTAACTCTCATTCATATGGAAGACGATAGCCGTGGTCCAGGTGGATTTTACACTCTGCACACTTTGCAGGACCTCCCTCAGCCATCATGCTTTAACTTTAAATTGTTTTGAATGTGAAAAAATGTAAAGCACTGTCCTTCACGCACTAATGTCTGCCATTAAAAAAAAGAATAACGTGACACTTCCACACTGTGGGGCTTTTAACAAAGTTGAATTTCCAATATGGTAGGAGAGGTTGTTGTTGTTGAGCGGATTGTTGTCATGTCCCCGCAGTGCCTGTAGTGGTGCTGTGAGGAGTCTGCTGTGGATCCAACAAAAATCCTCAGCAGCCTACCTACTGCTTGTAATTTGCTCTGGATAGCCTATATTTAAATGTATCCTTATTTCAAGATATACCGAGCTCGATGAAGATCCCTGTTACGATCCTATCTCGAATATCGATGCACAAATAGCCTAGCTGATTTCTAATAGACATTTCGGCCGTCTATCTGGAGCGAATACCTTACACAGCCCCATACCAATTCAAGGTAAGCGAACTCGCACACAAGCCTCGGTGTCGATTTCTGAGCGTGCCGCTCTACGCTCACTTCAGTCCGGCCGGGCGCTCCAACTAGAGCCCGGTGCGTTATCGAAAGCTAAGAGGCCTCTTTATCAATGACTCGTTTATTTTCACAGCTTGTGGTTTAACCCGGTGACTTAATGCTTTAAATACTCATCGGGAGGCGTTCAACGGTGACGGTTTTAGGTCTCATCGCCTGCTAATTTCACATTATGTAACGGATAGTGGCTTGAATTCATGATCGATTATGGACGGGAGGCCTCCGGACACACACAGGCCTTAAAGCCTCTTTGTTTGGAAGTATTTAGCCATAAATGTGTCATGTTTATTTACACCAAAAACCTCCACAACGACCGGAGCCGATCGCTTATGGTTTGTGTGTTATGATGACGCTTGCGTTTTTCTGAATAAAACTGAATTGAAAGTAGACCTTTATGGTGTTACCGTCCGCTGATGTTTCCGTTTCCTGGTTAGCTACCGCCTACTAAATTTGTGTTTTTAGCTTCTGGTAGCTCCGTTAGCTCACTTCGCAAATCTGACTTATTTGTTTTTATTTTAAACATGTGGTCAGTGTTGACTTAATATGTCTACCTAAAGACGATGAATGCTGTGTCTCATGCGTTAAAACAACAGGTGTGTGTTACACCTGGATGGGTTTTTAAAAATAAACTCACACATCTGTCCAAGCTAAGCTAACGGTGGCTAAGTCACCGCTTCATCCTGCCTGTCCGGTTTTCTCCTCCGTATTTACTTAAAGTTTGTTCATGTTGTTTAACCACAGACTGACGTCAATGACAGTCCTTATGTGTCCCAACATGTACTTCAGCACTAACTTTAAAAAACACACACACAGTTTAAAGTTAAATGTAGCTGCAGCTGCTAACGCTTCAATTATCGTGACAGTGTGTTGAGATAAAAACCTGTGGCGTCCTGTTGGTTTGTTATGAAGAGGAAGAAAAGATCCGTGTTGGAAGAGGAGTTTGTGACACTGACTAGAAACTTAGATTAGATTATATAGATTTTATTCATCCCACCACGGGGAAATTTACAGTTACAGCAGCAGAGGAAAGTATAGCATACACTACAGAATTAGAAAAAAGTAGAAAAGGCAACAACACACTATAAACAGACAGAAATATCTATAACCTTCATAATAAACAGGATAAAAAGTGGCATGATATATAAAGAGTCTTGTATTGTAAAGTGACCATAGTGTAAGAAATATTGCAAAGAGTTTAAGTTAGTTTCACCAACTAGAAACAAGTGACTGTTTCCAAGCTTGTAACTTTTTGTCATGTCTTAACCACTATATTTTTCTTTCAAGTGTCAGCTTGCTTTGAGGGGGGATAATTGAATGGACAGGCTTTGAATGAAAATGACCTAGTCTCTGTTTTCGAGACAGAGAAATTAGAGGGTGCACAAACGCAAGTTGTTAGTAATCAAGAGGCAACGTTTGTCTAGACCATAAAAAAAAAATCCCAATGAAATACTTCAAATTTAGCACGTTGTTTATTATCCCGTCATCCATCCATGCGTTAAAGAGACAGCTAATTATGTTGCATCAAATTTAGATTTTATTTGTAAAGTACATTTGCCTCGGAGGGCTTTACAATCTGTACAGGGAGTGACATCCTCTGTCCTTAGACCCTCAGTTAACAGGGAAAAAAGGTGGAAGAAACCTCAGGAAGAGCCACAGAGGAGGGATCCCTCTCCCAGGACGGACAGACGTGCAACAGATGTCACGTGTACAGTCATGTGTTAGGTATATTAGATTAGATTATACTTTATTCACTCGTTACAGCAGCAGAAAGAGTGTAATATATCCCTGCACGTGCATGCATGGTCACCTCCTCGCTATGAAGTGTCAGTGATGTCATTCTTGGTTTCTGTCCCCCTCTCCATCAGCTGATGTTGTCAAGGACAAGAGTCACGTGATGTATGAAGGCAAACACATACACTTCTCAGAGGTGGACAATAAGCCGTTGTGCTCGTATAGCCCGAAGCTCTGCAAGCAACGCAGACTAAATGGCTACGCTTTCTGTATACGGCACGTCCTGGAGGATAAGACGGCCCCCTTCAAGCAATGTGAATATGTGGCCAAGTACAACAGCCAGCGATGTACCAACCCCATCCCTAAGTCTGAGGACCGCAGGTGTGTGATCTTTTTTTTTTGCGTGCATATCTTGCATATTCTATAACATTAACGTCACTGAGGCGTGTAGTATGCTGAGGATGTGTTCTTTGTTTTTGTTTTTCAGATACTGTAACAGCCACCTGCAGGTTCTGGGTTTTATCCCCAAGAAGGAACGGAAAAAGAAACACGACGCTCTGGAGGACATGCGCTCGCGGGCTCACCTGGAGTCGGTGGCTCTCAACATAACGGTGCCCTCTCTAGCTTTGAAAGCTTCCAATGGTCTAGATGAACTTCCGCCATCTCCCCCCTGTACGCGCCTGTTACCCCTCCCCGACGGGGAGCTCCTGGACCCTTTTGCCTTTTACGAGGACGACACAGACGGGGAGGAGGTGGGCGCTCCTCGGAAGAGCAGCGCCATCAAGAAGAAACTACAGAGTCGCCTTGTGCTCAACCAGAAACTCTGCCATGACACGGACCTCTTCCAGCCGCCCCCTGAGCACTTTAGTCCCTCCCCCGTCCCCCCTCACGTCCACCCCTCCTCACCGCTCAACACACATCTCCCACGGCAGCAGTCAGGTCTCCGTCAGCCGCCCCAGCACTCGAGCGTGATGTCGTTCATCTTCCCCGGACAGCAGCAGGGTTTATTATGCAATCCACCACCACCTCAGACGGTCAACTTTCTGCCTCCAGGGATGCCCGCTAATGCAGCACCCAGCCCCGTGCAAACTTCTGGGCCATCACTCGGCAGGAAAACGCCTTTCACTGCTACTCACTTGCCTGTCAGTTGCAAGGACAGCGGCAGTAACAATCAGCGGCATGTGGTCGTCATGCGTCCCGCTGTCTTCTCACCTTCTGCAAGCTGCCTGGCCAGGTTGCAACATCTGGTGCAGCTCTGTGCCAAGAGACACAGGGAGCACGGAGACCTCTTTCCTCATTTAGGTGATTCATTGAAATCCTTTTCAACACTTTTCTTTCACTTTTTATCAGTTTTTAAAAGGGACTGCGTGAAATCCTTCATGGAGATTGAACTGCTCTGATAACTTCTCTTCCAGGATTGGATTGGTCAGAAGACAGCGCCGATGATGACGACGATTATGACGACGTAGAGGAGGCTGAGACATTCACTCCTTTCCAGAACTCTTGGAGACCACAGAATGGGTCAGTATCCGAAACACTTTAACCTCAGAGTGTGAAACTCTGACCCAACATTTTATTAATCATGATTGTTTTGTTTTTTTTCTAAATAGTTTGGAAGACGACAGTGGCTCCTCGCGGAGAACGCGGCTGCTTAGGCTTTGCTCGTACCTCCGGGAGAAATACAAGCACATGTGCAGGCAGGAGAGGGCGAGTATCCGCCAGAAGAGATACCGCTATGCCTTCCGCAAAGCCTTGCTACACGCTGCCAGCAACAACCCCGACTGTGCCGGGCAGCTGATCCAGGAGTTACGCGGTGCTTCTCGAAACTCCTCGAGGTATTCTCAAATGTCATACGTGTTGGTGGGGGAACCAGCCACAAACTTTCACCCCGTTCATCGATTTTCAAAAATAGATCAGGTTTCATCCATTATTTCATGACTCGCTCGGTGGATCTTTTTATCTGCTAATTTTAAATGTGCAAAACACAGTAAACGTTGTCGCCGTTTGTTCAGTCCAGTCTGTATGTCTCTCCAGTGTGGCTCCAGCACGGCAGCAGAACACGGATACGGGGACCTGCACTGGCAGCACAAAGGGCCAGGCCTGCAACAACAGAGCTCTGCCCTTCACTCAACACTGCTTTCAGCGTATCCTTTCCGCCCACGTCACCGCTCGCACAGCTGGTCGCACACACAAGAGCGAGAAGAACAGCTGTGATTCTTTGTCAATTTGAAAGACTTTGTCAATTTAAAACGACACGCATGCATCCTTTGCGATGGAGAACTATGATCACATTTTATTTCTGTCGCGCTATTTCCTTCATTGTTCTCCGCAGACATTCTCTTGAATCGTTCCCAGCAGCTCTTTGCTAGTTGCACAGCCAAATTTGCCGACGGTCAGCAGTGCTCCATCCCCGTGTTTGACATCACGCACCAAACACCACTCTGCGAAGAGCATGCCAAAAAAATGGTGGGTTCAGTATTCAACTTTATTTATGCGTGCGTTTTAAATGAGACTGTCATGTCTGCATAATAAATATGTACTAAAAATGCTTATGGCCTGATGATGATCCACACAGGATAACTTCCTGCGAGGGGACGGTAACCGTCGAGTGCAGCACCAGCAGCAGCAACAGCGGAAGCCACGGAAAAAGACCAAACCACCTGCACTCACCAAAAAACACAAGAAGAAGAGGAGGAGAGGGCCGCGGAGGCCTCAGAAGCCCATCCCTCCGGCGCTGCCGCAGGGGAACCTGGGAATGCCTTCGACGAGCCTAGCGATGCCATCACAGGCCAGCATCAGGTCTGCCATGCACCCGTGTGTCTCCTAACGCTGTCGAGTTAAAAATTTAGTGGAGAGATCCAGTGTCAGGGAGAATACTCTCAGGTCGCACGTTTGAACAGCTTCCTTCGCCACAGCAACATGTTGTATATCTTCTCTGAGCTTTTTTTTTCTCTCTCTCCCAGCCCTTCGACTCCGGACCTGAGTGCGGAGGAGCTTCCGGACGACATCACCAATGAAATGGCAGACATTCCAAATGACCTCGAGCTAAACCAGGAGGATTTCTCCGATGTTTTACCCAGACTAACCGATGACCTGCCGGACTTTGACTTGTTCGAAGGTTGTGAAACATCCCCCCTGTCCACTGTTCCTTTCATGTGTACGCTGACAAAGTCTGATTTTATAGTAAATGTTGCATATTTGTGTGTCTGCAGGTAAGAACGGGGAGTTACTGCCCACCACGGAGGAGGCTGAGGAGCTGGTGCGTGCACTGCAAGCTATGGGGTCCTACCCAGACTCTTTAGTGTGCCTGACCTCCATGGCAGACCTAGCCCCCTCTGAAGGAGTGGACCACCGATCCATGACAGTGTTCCCAGGTCCGGTCCAGCCGGGGGGCATGGGGGACCTGCTGAACAGTCGCATCCCTACGGAGAACTTTACCAGCCTCGAGCTGGAGGACAATCTACTGCAGTCCACCGGGGGTCACTTCCCCTCCTCGCCGCCCTCTCAGCCCGCTAACCAGCCCCCGACGTCGTGCCCCAACCTGACCTCAACCTCCACAGTAGCTCCCCCCACCACCTCCATGCTCACGCAGACCTCCATAACAGAGCGAACGTTTTCCCGGACGCACGCGTCCCACGTCCTGGTCAAGTCGGACGTGCCCACGTCATCTCCCCAAGGCAGCCACTACAGCAGTGAGCATGTGCCATCACCATACAGTGACCACATATCTTCTCCCCATGCCAGCTCCTTCCAGACTGACACCCCTCTCCTGCTGGAAGTCCCCCTCAGCGGGGTACCAGGACCCCCACGCACATGGAACAATCTCCCTCTCACGCTCACCGACCCCACGCAATTCGGCAATCTCATAGGCTCAGAAAGTCATCTCATATCCACGTCCCTGTCCACTCCCCCGGCCACCACCCACTCTGTGACGCTGCAGCCGATGGCCGCGCTCTCCGCGATGCCCCAGAGCGGCTTGACAGGTTTAACGACTCCCCCCGCCCCGTCGTCCTCCTCGCTCCCATCCTCTTCACGCGATCTTCTGACCTCCACACAGCCCAAGCAACAGCTCCCTCAGTTCAGCGCGGCCTTCGGCCATCAACTGGCCTCCCACAGTGGCATCCCAAAAGACGTGCAGCCCAGCCACAGCTCTACGGCGCCCCCGGCTGGCTTTTCTATAGTTAGTGCCACCGCTGCAAGTGCCAACAGCGCCACACCACCCTTTACGCAAAGCAAATGAGAGTGGTGGCCCTGGTGCGACGGCCCTGTGGACTCACACTCACTTATAATCCAGGCGACTGGCATCTGATTGAACACCCCCTCTATCTCTTTATCTGCTACATGTGTGCAATGTGGTAATAGTGCACTATTTGATAATGAATTTGCACAACCCTCGATAACTTCTGTTTTCATTCTGTTATCGTGCAGGCCAGGCGTCTGGGATTTTAAGTCGGTGTGAGTCCACTCTCGTTCGATGCCTTTTTTCTGGTTCGGTCAGCAGCGGGGAGGTGGGTGGTGGGGTGGGGGTTAACAGTGAAGAATCTGTGACGAAATAAACGGGTGAAAATCGGGACAGGAAGGACCTTCATAGAAGAGATTATGTGTTACAGCGCTCAGAATTCATCGACGTTAGAAGCCTCAAATCAGTGGATCGCTTTGTTTCGCTTTGCCAGTTTTCAAGTCCTGTCTTTTTAAGATGATCAACTTTGTACCCTTTGCCTTGCTCAGATGGCCATTACACTTTTTTATTTTTTAATTTAATTTTTTTTTCCTCACCGTTTCATACACTGCTTCTGTCACCCCTCTGGGAAAAAAAAAAAAAAAGAAAGCGTACAGGTTTGTGACCCCCCCTCACCTCCTTTCCGTTATGTTTCAAAGCTATTTAACTGTTTATCATGATAGACGTATAGGATCTTTTAACCGAGTCAGATTTCACACGTCATATGAATTTACCAAAATACTTTTAAACGGCTGTTTTTTATATTGTGTATACTGTATATGTGCTCATTTATCGGTTTGCTCAGACGTCAAAATCCTCTGACCTCACCATTGGTTGTGGGACTCTGAGTGGCCCTAGTAGACACTTGAAGGTAAAAAAAAAAAAATCTAGTTTTCTTAAAGCAATAAACACATTAACATAACTCTTTAGCATTGTAAGGTATTTTATCGGTCTCATTACATGTAGCTTCACTTGCTGGATAAGGAGTATATCTCGGCCTCTATAGCTGTTGTTTCTTACTTTACAGCGGCGGCAGTCAGAACTAGAGCCTATAGAGACCAAACCATCAGGTCAGCCTAACTTCTTCTCTCGGGTCACGCCGGGTGGATTTTTCTTTTTCTTTTTAAGGCTAATACATGAGTTTCAGTGTTAATGGTAGAGAGGGGGGTGATGATCCAGGGACTTTTAAGTGTCTACTCTCAAAGGTGCTCTCTGGTCCACATGTACAATGGTCACTTATGACTTTCATGTCTCGTTTAAAAGAAAAAAAAAAAGGCTAGCTCAGTTTCAGGGGAACCCACGGTAATTCGTCAACCTGTTAAAGATGAAGGTAGTGATTTGAATTGGTGTGTCTGAGGTAAAGAAAAGTTTTACTCTAAAGTGATTTTTAAAAATATAAATATATATGAGGAAAAACTGATGCAAACCTGGGGTCTGATTTGAATTTTTAAAATAAATGTCATACAGCAGTACAACCATGGCTTTTGATAGATATTATATTAGACATTTGACAGCTCGTCAGACATTGTTGAGTATTAGGTATATAGAGTAGCGGTCTCTATCTTGGGGTTTGTTGGTGAATTATTGAGTAGCAATGGATTGAAACTTGTTATTTGCATTGTGTTCAGTGGAACCTGTGTCTTGTAGAATGAGTCTCAGTTTTTTTAATGGCTATCAAAAATGATTGTACTGTTCTCTTTGAAGTCGGAGGGATCAATGTTTATTATGCTGTGTATGGTGTCTCTTTTTTTGTTTTTAAATATTATCCTGATGGAGAATAATTTTTTTGATAGCTATTAAAAACACCAGGAAAGAAGTCTTTGCAGAGATTGCATGGGGCGGCAACCTTTTTGTGTGTGTGTGTGAGAGTATTAATAATAATAATAATATCAATATTTGATTATGGTCACTGGCTTGATTCTCGGAGGTATGAAACATTGGAATATATGCATTGCCGTTTCGTTTGTTTTGTGGAGGAAAAACCAGATCGAGTTTTTTTTTTTTTTTTCCTCAACATGGATTTGCACAGGAGTGGATGAGGCTGGTTGGTGTTTCACGTGTCCCCGTGTGTGTCTGTCTCTTTCTGTCTTGCCTTTTTTTTTTTTTCGTTTCTATGCTTGGACGCTCATTAAAATGAACAGCTGCCATCATTACCAGCTCTGAGCTCTGCACCAGAACCCCACCCACCCTTTACCACCCCCCCCAAAAAAAAACCCTAACCCATTTCCAGCTGTGAGAAGGCCCAGTTCTGTCTCTCCCTTCCAAAGAGAAAACACATCATGAAGTGTAAAAACCCGTAGCTCGTAGAGACGAACGGGCTCTTCTCTAGTGACCGCCGGTGTCGGCACTAATGGTTTCATAAAACACGGCGCCCTGAAAAGCAAAAAGAAGAATAAAAAAAGAATAATCAGGTTGAATGAAAATGTTTTCAAGGCGTTACTGCTGTACCCCCCCTCACATAGCATGAGATTAGCCACTGCACCAGTTTACTCTCTCGAAAAGAAAAACCACGTAGAACAAAATGAACAGGGCTCGTAGGCACATTTAACTGCTTGAATTCAGAAATGGCTGACAAATTCCTATACTCATTGAATGTACTGTATTACTGTTTTTAAAAAGATAGGATGAGCAAATCTAGTCACCTTTTGTTATTGGTCCTTGTTTAATTTGTCTAAGGTATTTTTTGTATACAAAGGTTTACATTTTTATGTATATTTTTCTTGTGTACAAATTATGTAATATGTGTACAAACACTGTATGTTAATATCTGTATATAGTGTGAGAAATTTGATCTTTTTTTTGTTTTTGGATGTATAAATAAAACTTGCTGTGAGGTATTTTTTGTTATTTTGTATTTCATGAAATGTAACCGATTTATTTAAATATAAATGCATCTGTAGCATTGAAACATTTCCACAGTCCACGTGATTTGAATTCCTCATCTTGTGCCAACTTTTAAAAAAATCTCACCACGGTGTCCGCGAGGTCTGTTCTGGAGCTTTTGATCGAATCGCATGGACTTCCTCAGCGGATGAATCTGACATAAATTAAGCAGTTAAGATAGTAAATGTTAGTGTCCAATGATAAATTGTATTGGTTGGTAAACTTCATCCAAACAATCTTTAACATTAGGTCTATTTAGTAACTGTTCCGGGTCGTGATTGGCACAAAATCGTCGATGTACAAGAAGTTTTTAAAGTGACCACAACAAATGGGGCAACTCCCTCTGCAGATGAAGGCGATGTGGTAGAATCGAAAGCTCAAGAACAGCTACGAAATAGAACTTGTGTTTCCAAAGGGTGGAATTAAGCTCGAGGCTCAGTGTCCATCCGTGCATCAGTTTTCTGTTCTCATCAGGGTTGCGGTTGCTCTGGAGCATATCTCAGCTAAATTTGGGTAAGTTAATGGTCACCAGTTCATCGCAGGGTTCACATTCACACCTACGGGCAATTTAGAGTGACTAATTAGCCAATTAAGTGTCTTTGGACATGTAGACTACACACAGCCAAGGTTTGAACCAGGAACCTTCTTGGGGTGAGGCTACAGTGCTAATGACTGAACTGAAATTCAATAACTTAAAATAAATAAAATAAAAAAATATTTTTTTAAGAAATCTGGCAATGTCAAATAAATGACTTAAGTCTAAATTCAGAAGTAAGAACTGTCTCACGTTGCCGTCAAATTATTACAACCTCTTTGATACCACATATTTCACCCAACTGAAAAAAATACAACTTTGTTTACTGCTCCCATCTAACATACAGTGTGAAGTGACACTTAAGTATATGCATTTCTAACAGGGTTTCTTAGTTAAATATTAAAACCAATTTGTGTTTTAATGTGCATGTTTTGAAACACTTAATTATTTAGTTTTTAATGAACTTGGGCAATTCAAAAACTCACAGGTAACTGAGTACAAGGTCATCTAAATTAAGCCTGTAACATAAGAAGTGTGATTTTTTGCAGGTTCATGTATTCTGAGACTGACGACTTGGTCAAACAATGGCAAAACTTTTCTTTTTAATCAAATTGTACTGGTATTTTTTTATTTTTTCCTTAATCATTTGACAACTTTCAATAAATCCAACAGCACTGTCCTGAATCAACAAATATGTATACTGGACTATAAACTGTCAGCAGAGTCACACAAAATGAAAAGTACATTTTAAGTGATTGCTATCCAGTGTTTACTGAAACTTTTAAACACATCACAGAACCAAACGTTTTACTCCCTCTATGACATAATACTGCGCTCTCAGGTTATAAAAATAGTTTAATAGAATATATGCCTACTTGTGCTAAGAAATGACTCCTGGCGATCACACTGCTTTATTGCCATACAGCACACAAAGAGGGGGGAGAGAAAATAAAACGGTTGTGATTGCAACATTATATTGCAGCTTTTTTAAGTACCATTTTTAAAAACAAAAAAAGGGGGAGAAAAATCTGCAAAGTGCAACACATAAAAAGATAAAGAGTCATAACAGACCACGTAAAAGGTGCAAATTGTCTTGAATTTGTCTCAGTTTGGGATGGGGGGCTTACATGGCACATTTCACAAGGGGTTTGACTTTGAGAGCCGAGAGGATTCTTTCACAGAAAAGCCGAAAAGAAAAGAAAAGGGGGAAATCCTCGAGTCTGGTACCTTCTCGTGATTTGGTGACTCAATTTGACTTTTAATTGTTCGACTTTGTGTTCGCTCATAGCTACGAAGAAGAGAGGAAAAAAGTATTTGGAGAGAGGTGTGGAGGAAATGTTCTGCTTAAATTATAATATTGACATTGATGGTGGAGAGTTAATCTAGCCAACTAGCTATGGTGATAGCAGCCCGTGAGATTACCTTTAACACAAAGACTGAAAACGGGGAAAGAGCTACCCTGACTCAAAACAAAAGCCGTCTACCTGCTCCTCTAAAGTTCTCGTTATGTTTTTATAATTAGCAACAAATCAGCATTTCTTGGCCAGGACTCGAGGAAATTACTTAGCAACAGCCCGGCACATAAAGCTCCTGTAAAATGTTGAACTGCAGTTTAACACTTCACAGATTAAACTAACTACTTTTAATGTTTTAATTGGTGAACGTTAGATTTTGTCGCCTTTGGACAGAGGCCAGCCTCACTGTTTCCCAATTTCCAGTCTTTGTGCTAAGAGGAAGCCAGATGTAGCCTCGATATCTTGTCGTCTAATTCTCCAAAATGTTGAACTCTCTCTTTGACTTGCTCTGTGTAATGTGTACCATATACTGCCCAGTGGCAAAAAGAAAAAAAAAAAAAAAACTCTAGAAGATTTAATTTAAGTCTTCTCGGCTGAGAAGAAGAAAATTGAGCCTGTTTGTTCACACGTTGTTCTGGCGAGGAATGAAAGACATGTCGGATATTTTTTCATTTGTCATTTAAAGTTCTGCTGCATAAAGCCAGAAAGGGTAGAAAAGAAAAAAAAATCACAAAACAAAAAACAAAACATTTGATCTAACATTTTAAAGCTGATACTATTCATCCCATTCATCACAAATACTCTAAGGCTGATTCAACTCTGTTCATGACTCGACATTCCTCGGGTCCTGTCGCAGTGTGCTACAACGCATACTGCTCAGGCCAAACCAATAAGTCTTTATACTGTTATACTATCATGCAAATTCCTTTTAAACTACAGTCAGAAGTAGTAGCAGTGCCGCTGGTCTCCGAACACCTCCTGGCTTTTATGTTAATATGTACATCTGAGAGCAGTGTCGTCTACGATGTGAGAAGCTACGCTTAACTGTACAAACTGAAAAACCTCTCACAAGTCCCAACGGAAAGATACAGCCAGGCAGAATCTTACACTCCAGAGTCCGAGCTGTGAGACTTGGTGGACTTCTTCGTCTCAGATAGCAGATACCTGCGAAACACCGTAAGTCTCGTGCTACTGTTTTATGGCTACTTTGTTTATAGTCAAAAGGCATTTTATACTTGAAGTGCAATTAAAGCTGTAGGTACGCTGAGGAGATAGATAGTACCACTGCAGCTCCTAGGAAGACTAACAGAGTCTGCTGATTTAGAAACTAGATGATGGCACTGCCCTGTTAATGGAATGAATTGACTCAGTTTGTCTAACCAGTCAAAAATACACAGTAAAAACAGAAAGGAGAAAAAAAAAAAGTCAGATAAACCGACAACTCGACACCTCGTGGAATCTGGAATCAGGGCTGGCGTCCAGTGTTTAAAACTGGGGGTGAGCTTCAGCGATCCAGCCTTTTGTTTCTTTTACATTCTCCAACATTATTACAGCCACAGCATAGAGTATGAAACCAAAAAAAAGTTAAAGAGAATTAAGAGATATATAATAAATCAATAGTAAAACATGATAGAGGGCAGCCATTTTCATTCGCTGGATGATGACTTAAAAAGTTTTACAACTGGAGAAACCAAAGACTGATATACAAAAAAAAAAAAACAGAACAAGTAGAAAGGCAAGGCAATCTCATGTATGGCCGTTTTTAGTCTCTCAAAATATTTACCTCACAATCATTATCTACAGTTTGCATTTGGCCATTTTTGTACACAGTGGTTCCATTACAAACGCTCCATTATTTTTTCATGAATCTGTAGAAATTAGCTTATTTACAAGTCTGTACAGCCACCCTATAGAGCTCTTTCCATCTCCCAGAGGAACACCCACCCACCCCCCAATCCACTTAAAGCAGGATACCTGAGTTTTCAATAGAACGATTCAAACCCACTCATCACTCCTCACCGCACGTTTCACAGGATATCTCACACACACACGCACGCACACAATTAATCAGGCAAGGTACTTTTCCTCTTTGTGAAAAAAAGCAAACGCATCAAAACCGAGTCCTTGCAGAAAGATAGCTAACTCCAATCTTAACATAGACAAACAAAATAAACAAAACAGTTGTGAAGGAGGTATTGAGAAAGGACATCTTACAGCAGGAGGCAGTCATGGTGGCAGACCACTGACTGTCCTGAATAGGACCCTCTGGTGGTGTGCTAGCGTATAAAACAGATATTAAGTAGGCCGGGACTTGCTTCAGGCAAATGAGTGATAGGAGACCTTCCCTGGGAGACTTCATCCCGGGCTGTGGAGGTCAGACGAAAAAGATCTGACTGCTGCCACCAGGGTGGAAATTTAGAGCAGAGCTGGACGTCTCTCCTCTCAGTGAGTGGCAGCTGCGTGTGGCACAGAAAACCTGAGAAACGTCAGAGACAAAAAGGTTATTTCCCCTCCAGTTCATCTTGAGTCATATTACACACCAGCAAACTGCTGAAAGGAGGACAAACCGATAGCTCCTTTACTATCCGAAACTCTACACTATGACTGAGGCATGTCGCCATGTGTAAGTCAGTCAGCTAAATGAATGTAATGTAGCGTTTATGTCCTGACATTTAGAGAGCCTGGGTTTGGTTCGTCAGTCCTGGGATACTCTGGCAACATGGCGGCCCAACCTGGCGCCTCATTCGAAGGTGAGAATATAGTTACGCATGTTTTATTCGATCTTTCCTCAAATCTCGCATACTGGACCTTGAACCTGTCATCCAGCCATGTCATCAGATCAACACTTTAATGGCTCCATTACGATGGTTTTATGACAGAGTTCTTGGAAAGTGAATTACTTTCCTATCAGCCTCGATGCTACTTTGGCAGTTTGCAATCCATTTCATGCCGTCAAGATATTTGAATCTGGACCAAAGTGTTGGACCAATGGAGAAGCAGTCAGACAGGCGATACCCAGATGCCTTTAAAAATACCATTTAAAAAAAGGCACATCCTGGAAAACTTTATCAAAACAGTGCATCTTTAGTGAGTCCACCAACACTGAACACTTCAAACTGATCCTGTCTTACCACAACAACCAGTTTCAACAGGAAACATGTCACAGGGAAGTAAATGTGCAATGTCATGGGGCGTTTACATGAAACAACGTATAAAAATATAAATGAAGAAGTGACATTATGAACCCTCGTTACCTCTGAAGTCTCTGCACTAGTTCAGCTACCAGGGAATCGCAGATCCCCGGGTGCGTGTCTTCTGCCAGGAAAATGGCCTCTCGCAGCTCCTCCGCGGCCTCCGGCTTGCCGTTGCTCGTCACGCCTTTTTCTTTCAACTGCAACGATGACAGACCGTCCTAAATATTTTATCAGCAGAGTAATATCTGACAAAATGAATGAATATGAACATCTGGTGGATTTAATTCTGCTTGCTCTAAAACTATGGTTTTATTTTAAAACATCTATTTCATGATAATGATACTTTTATTTTGGTGTTACTTGGTGACAGCATTACCTCAGTAAACAATGGAGAAAAGATTGTTGATAAGCTTTGTGACAAAGGCCTCTTTGGACTCTCCTGAACCTGGAAAAAGAGACGAGATGAGAGATGCACAGAAGACTTCAACAACTCATTTATTAGCTTGTCCTCTGGCCTCACCGTTTTCCTTTCGAGCTCAGCGGGCTTTGCTGCCCCGTTCTGAAACTTATTTAGGTCCTTCTCCCGGATAGTGTTGAAGATCCAGTCGTCATTGCCAGAGTCACCTCCTCCAGATGCCTGGCCGTCTGACTCCCTACAGTGACGAAGATTTCGGGGAAATCATCAGCGTACTCGAGAGCTGCCAGATTTAACATCGGCCAATGAAGCGCGTGGCGATGGCGCAGACAACTTACTCATCGGATCCGTCAGAGCTGGATTCGTCCCGAGACTGCTCTGACTTCCACCTCTTGTATCTGTCAATCAGCTCTGTCAGATAGGATGTCTTTTTGGCATGCCTTACAATATACTTATGTTTTAACAGCTCTTTGGCAGTTGGCCTCTAAGGAAAACACACAAAACAAACTTAACAGTGAAGAAGAATTCTTTTTGTTTTTTATGTACTGTGCACTGTTATCAGCAAGAGTCGTGTGAACTTACAAAGCTAGGCTCCTTATTTAAACAGGCCTCGATGAATTCTTTAAGTGGTTTACTGTAGTTTCCTTCCAGTGTTGGTGGATTGTTCTTTGGGATGAGGAATAAGACCTTCATAGGATGGAGCTCAGAGTGTGGCGGCTCTCCTTTAGCCAGTTCAATCGCCGTTATTCCTAATGACCAGATGTCTGCCTGTAAAAACAGAGACAAAGAAGATCCTCCTGTTAAAGCAGCTACAGTGAAGTGACATGGCTGACAAAAGCAGGATGGGTGTATTTAAGGAAGCTCTGAACTAAAGGCTGTGACATATTCGGTTGTGTTGACAAGCCACACTGACTCATGTTGCGGTTGCACCAAAAATATGCCCTCGGTCTAGACCTTTTAAAAAACGCTCCAGACAAAAACAAGAACACGCCGGTCGACAGAGCAATGGGAAGAAAAACAAACAAAAAAAAGGACAAAACGTTTAGAAGCGAGTTTCACCCAGTGGTGTATGGTAGTTATAACCGACGAGCTGATATGATAGGCCCTATCTAATGTATTTCATTATGTGTCTTCACATGATCAACTGTAAAAAACATGACAAACGTCTATATATGTTTCTCATGGTTTCAGTTTGAGCTCGACAACAACAGGTACTGCCTGAGGGCCTTGAGTCAACAATACGACGCATATATCACAAGTCTACTGACTCATGTTCCACCTGTTTCCAAACAGCTGTCACATGATTTACCTCACATGTCCATCTTTTACTGGTTCAATTTAAAATGACGTGAATGTGTTAACGTAGGAAAGATTGTTGGAGGAAATGTATAAACAGTGGGCACGTGAAGACCATTCCTACAAGGTTGGACACTATTATTGGACACCATTTGGGGGCGGGTTGAGGTTCAGGAGGTGGAGTGGGTCGACAACAGTTCGATCTCCAAACCTTGGGCAGCTTTAAGAAAGATATTGAACTCCAAATTGCTCCCGAAGGCTGCAGGCATCGGTGTGTATAAATGGATAGCCCCAAAAACCGATGAGCGGTTGGCACCTTGCATTGGCTGCAACCTTGCATAAACCACATCCTTACTATGCACATACAATATGTGTTGTCCCTCATGATCTAGTCTTGCTTTGTCATATCTTTTTATGCGACTGTAGTTACATGCATATTTCACTGTTAAACCACAATGTTACACAACAAAACTGAGCAAAAGTTTGCCTTCACATATTTTGTCCTTCTCTCTGCATGCATGTGCTCACTTTCTGTTTTTCTTTCACAAGGTTTGATGTGCCTCCCTGTGTCTGTCTTAATACTGTATGACACTCATGACTTTGTCATTTTGGAGGCCACTGTCAAATATCTGTGTCTCGACCTATAATAAGCCTGTTACATTTGCCTTGACTGTCCTCTCTCTCTCTTGTTTCTGGTCTCACTGCTGGACTACAAGTAGAAAACTCTGCAGGGCCACTACTCCAGATGTCCGGTCCAACCCTGCTGATGTGGTAAAACCACAGAAAGCTTTTCAAACCAAGCTGAACACAACGTGATTCAGCTGTCGAACCCACCGACACTCTGCTGCTGTGTCCCACAACAGCACATGTATAGTAACATGTACCCACAGAAGACCTTAAACTATTTCACATTTCAAATGGCTGTCCGTTAGCAAACTGTGGTATAATGCAGGGCTGCTTTACAACACTAAACCTGACTCTGACAATAACTAAACTTGGGATAACGCTCACCTTTGAATCATAGGCAGATTGTTTTATTACTTCAGGTGCCATCCAGAAAGGAGTACCAACAAATGTGTTCCTTTTTATCTGGGTGTCTGTCAGCTGGCCAGCTACTCCGAAGTCTGCCAGCTTCACGTCGCCTTGTTCTGACATCAACACGTTGGCAGCTGAAAGCAAGAGGGGAAAAAAATATGTGAAATATGGCTTCACAGTTAAAACTTGATCATTTGAATTTGTAAAGCTTTAATTGGATTTCTAAAAGTTTTCATTTGCATGATAAAAACCCAGGACAGGGTAAGTGGCAAGAAAACTCTGATCAGACTCACACTCGTCTTTCTACAGAAACATTACAGAAAAAAATAGGCGTCTAAAGGTCCTGTTTGCACTGCTCTCTCCACAGCAGCGCAAGTCCGCTTTAGTACTATGAATGTCAACAAATAAAATGGCCTCAACACAAAAGATTATTCAGAATATTTTAAAAAGGACAGACACACCACAGACCTCAGATCTGAACAGGTGTGAGATGTGAAAGCTTAAAGTGATCTGACTTGTTTTTCAGTGCACACAACAGATGGTGAAGTCTGATGCCAATACACGTTTCACTTCGGCGTTAACAAGATGATAAAGAACATGTTGTCAAGATGAAAACATTTATAAAACAAGGCAATGGCATGCACGGCTCTCACCCTTGATATCTCTGTGGATTTTCTTCTCAGAGTGCAGATACTCGAGGCCTTTCAGGATCTCTCTCAGGATCGTGGCGATCTGCGTTTCATCCAGGGCGCCTGGTTCCAACTAGAAGAACGACACATTACAGGTGGATACAGGTGACTTTGAGCTCAATTTTGAAAGGAGACGCAGATTTTTTTTTAGATCAGAGAAGTGTCGCTGCATAACTGCAAATCAATTGTCTTTTATATTGATATAGACTTACCAAATCCAGGGCTGACCCTCCACCCAGATACTCCATAATAATCCATAATTTTGTGCCCTGAAAAATGAAACAGCAAAGTTGCATTAGTTATAACAAACACTAACAGTCCATACTCTCTTTGTCGGTGTAAAAAAAAAATCACCACTGCTGACATGAGAGTAATATAGATATTGCAGTGATTTATGCGAGTAGCAGGGACACTTGTTACACATTATGTCAAAAGAAGTTAACAATTGATCTGTAATTATTAACCGACAGTTATTGGTTTATAGACACCCCTGATAATAATTAATACTTAAATATGAATTCATTACATATAAACTTTTATACAATAGGCTGGTTTATCGTTTTCAAGCAGCTTATTAATCTAAAACATAAACGACTGTCACGAGGGAGATTAAAATCCTGGAACAAGTGACTGTGTGGCAAGTTGTTTGTAAGTGGGCACACACACATCCACTCTTCTACAGACAGACTTTAGTTTGAATGAATCCTCTTCTTGTCTGAAACACCAGAAACGTCTCAGCTGTCTGACGCAGTTGTGCTCTGAAAACCCTGGCTCGCTCCCGTTTCCTGCACAGGTGTAATATTTTCAGATAGATGAATGAATGAAACATCATCTGTGAAGATAACAGAGAGTCAGTACAACTCCAGATTTGTACAGGAGTCATCTCAACTTGTATTGTGTTGTGATTGGGAGTACTGACTGATGTCAAACTTACTCTGCTGCCCGCACACACACCAGTTGTTACCAGCACCCACTAACCAGCCAAGCACCTGTGGGCTGTTTCTATATGCTTCCCTTCAGGGGATCATGCAAGTGAACTTATTGTCACTCTTTTATGGTTTAAAAAATGTTCTATACTCATATTTGATCTTTAAGTTCTTGGAGTACAGTCATCCCTTGCTATAACGCAGTTTACTTTTCTCAGACTTGCGGATTCTTTTAGTGTAATTTTGCATGTTTTTTTTAAAGCGTACTGTACATTATGAACGTGCATTGTGTTTTGCGTCCTAAATTGGCTAAGGAAGAACCGCACATGTGTTCTGCGTCCTAAATTGGCTACGGAAGTACTGTACAAAATGATGTAGGTGTATAAAAGTGTGTGGTTAGGGGTTTTACGGCCTTAAAACATGTATAATAATTGTAAAACTTACTTTGCGGATTTCGTTTATAAAACGTATCCCCCGCGATAAACGAGGGACCACTGTACTGTATGGTTGGAGTTTATGCTTACAAACAACAATATAGGAGTGGTGTCTGTTTGTGGTGCTTCATCACATTGCTCAATCATTTTGCAGCGCTGCCCACGATGGCATAAACAGGTTTTTCAAAGTCACGTTCCCATTTATGTTCTTCGCTCCACTTTTATTTGGCAAGGCGAGTTAGACATGGACGTGGCTTGTTTGTGGTGGAATGCGATAATGATATGTTTGGATAATATTAAATCAAACGGAAATCTAAAAATATTTGCATCATGTCTGTGTGTTTAGATTTGACTGAGCTACGACTCAGAGAATAAACTAACAATAACTGTGGGTTTCTCTCCACACGCTCTGCGTTTGCCAGACTCTGCTGTGGCTGCTGCTGCCTCTGCCGACCGTGTTGTTAAGTGGGACAAACTACAATAACTACCCTCCAGCTGTTTTTAGAACACCGGCATGCACCTGTCCCTTTGACGCTATCTTTGCCTCCCGGCTCCCCCACAAACAAAACTCTGCCCTAAAACAACCTGAGGTACTAAAATGACAGCTACCTGAGTATAAACTGTATCAGCAAAAAGACAGATTTTAATGGTATATATATCGTCATCATCACTGCAGGTTCATCCTCCAGCCTATCTATTTAATTTAAGTTTTTTATATACTGTGCTATCATACACTGCTGGGAGGTCTCATCTGGCAGAAACCCCCTGGCACACACGTATTGATGCATTTCCAGCAGCTTGTTTTTGAATAAATGAAACTGCCAGCAGGACTGATTAATTAAACCTAATTAACAGAAAACAAAGTAGAAATCAGTGGATTCTTAACACTGTAACTTTAAAGACTTACAACACACACACAGAGGACACATACCATGCTTACATACTACACACAAACAAGGCTTAATTCTGTCTTTCAGTCAGTGGCATAACTAACAGCTAATGGAGCTCCACTTCTCTCCTTACTGCTGCTAAGTACCGCAGTAAATGCTGCGTGAGGCACTCTAAGCACCATCACATGTAGCATGCCTGAAACTCTACTGCAGTTACAAAATATGGTTTGCAGCTAAGTGATGCTGTCAATACGGCCATTACAGAAAACACCTGAGACTTTCTTTATGTCAGAGGCTTGCTTGGGTTATACACAGAGCAGCTCCTAGAACTCTCAGCGTCTACTGCACGTTTCTATGTATACAGAGAGTTACGATTGCTATGCAGCATGCGAGCAGCCTGATAGTGGAGCTAAAAGTTGGCACGTTGACTTCATAGTCATCGTTTTTATTTCAAATCCAATCTGCTGGAGCACACGGCGAAAAGAACAAAACATATGTTGACGTCCAAATACTTACAGACTGCACTGTTTAAAGCCCACAGGCTATGCGCTCCTGCAATGTTGGCCTATTTTCTGGTTGTTCAACAACAATCTGTGCAACAGTACACAGGCAATACTTATTCCATTGCCCCTATGCATTATTTATTGACCTACATTGTGTACGCTTGCTTGCAGGACATGTGCATTAGGTTGACCGTGGACTATTACTAAATTAATAACATACTTCCTGAGGTTAAAGCGTACCTTCAGATAGGATCCATAATACTTGGTGATAAAGGGACTGTCGCACTGGCTCAGAACTGTGATTTCCTGTTGGATGTCTTCGATGTCGTCCTCTGCTTCCTCGAGATCGATAATTTTAATGGCCACAACTTTCTGAGTCCGACTGTCGATGCCTTTAAAGACTTCGCCAAAAGAGCCTTTGCCTATCCTCTCCAGCTTGTTGAAAAGCGCCTCTGGATCGGCTTTGAAATTCTGTGCGACACAGAGAAGGATGAGGGGGGAGAGCGAGACAGAGAGGAGGAGAACAGAGAGTGTTTTTAGAAACAAAGAACCTCAGACAAGTGACGAGCTACAAATACAGAGAAAATCCTGTTTAACATCAAAAGGCACAGGAGGTACAAGTATTCAGGCTATTGTTGCACAGGACAATGATCAACACAGCTTCTTTGCAGTCTTGATTATATCATATAAAGTGTGATGCATCGTTATTTTAGAAATACAACACAGTCAGCAGAAAACTCTCATGTTTGAGAAGCAGACGATGTCCGATGCCTTTTTCTTGGAAAATGACTCAACGTTTCTTTTTGACTTAAAATATGCTCGACAGTTGAATAGACCAACACCGGTTGTTTCCACAGTGCTTACATAACCTTTTTTTAAAGCTTGCCTGGTAAATGTCACTGTCTTTCAAACTCAGCTCCCTCGAGTTTGTAGTCTGGGTCTATTTGCTCACACTTTAGAAACTCCTTACACAACAGTTTATCATGGTATTAACCATGACTAGTAAACCGAGCTTTATGTAGAAAAAAAAAAAATCAGTGGAGAATAGAGCTGCCACAAACGATTATTCTGATAGTCGACTAATCACCGATTATTTTTTCGATTAGTCAACTAATCGGATCATACGTAAATTAACTGTCCCTGAGAGAGGTGGGTGGGCGGGCACTGTAAAGCTAAAGTAGTAAAAAACAAAAGAAAAAACGATGCGTCGACTACATATTAGTTGTCGATGATTTTGTTCGTCGGCATAATTGTGACTAATCGTGGCAGCCATAGTGGAGAAGACAGTGTCTCTGCCTGTCAATCTGAAATTGTTGGACAAATTAAACAAGAAACGTTCAGGTTTAGTAAAGCCAATATTGATCAGTTCTAACATGCTTTGATTGGCTGTGATGCCAATCTTGAGGACAGGCTATATACAGCTCAGCTGCTCACACTGGATGCCATCTGTCCTCTTCAGCTTCTCTAGAATCATCGTATCTTATACGGAGGTAAAGATTGCATTGCCCCAAAGCTCAACCAACAATTTTTTTATCGATTTCTGAGTAACTGAACTTAGCAATGTGTGCAATTCAAAACCACGATTCAATGGCCACAGGCCACATGCAGCAGCATCTAATGCAAGACTTTAACGTCATCCTTTATTGACAAAGAAACAGCCCTGTGCTAACATTGTACTCCAGCTTGGCCTCGACCTCTCTGTGTGTGTGCAGATCAGACGGTTTAACCTTTTCAGATCAAATTTTGCGGCTGTGAGTAACACTTGAATCACGAGACAGCACGACACAGACATACCTGAGGCTTAATGACCTCTACCACAAAAGCTAAACGCAAGCTGAAGGACTACACCCCGACATATTGACTGGTCTAAATGGCTACTTTCCCCCACGGAGCTCCGGGGATAATGGTCTTTAAGTTGGCTAGTTCAATTTCCCTTCATGCACAGCGATCATTAGCCTAACCTGCCTGAGTAGTGTTTGCAGTGCCACAATTTCCATGACTGGAAAAGATTTTTAAAAAAAGGACAGAAAGACTAAAAATAAGTACATTACACTTATATCATGGCAATTTTATCAACAAATGATGTTTCCTGCACTGGCTTTAATAATAAAGAGCTAAAGCAATTAAGCCCAATACTTAAATGACCAGGTAACCCAGCCCTTAGACTGTGATCTTTGGCTCACACAGCTTATTGCTTTAGTTCCCCTGAGAGAAGAGTTTCCTGTAAAAGTGCTAATGCACGGTGGTCAAACTGGAAGGGGAGATGAGCAGCTGCACTATGAAAAACTGGCAAAGAGGAGAGAGGGGGGGGGGGGCTGCTGAATCTGATGGCAAAGGGAGTTTACAACAAAGAGACAGAGCGGTGCAGAATAAAGCAGAGTAGAAACAACACAACTAAAATACTGTCATAACACACTGGTGTGGTCAGTCATCCAGGTGAAAATTATAACGTCGAGGCTGACCTCTGTAAAAACAATGGGGGAAAACACCACAGGCTACACATGATGGGAATGTACTTGTCATATCCACAGTCAGCAGGTTTACTGCGACAACTAAAGCTGCCCGAACCCCGCTCTCAAAGCATGACACTCTCCCATCTGCGCCACACACAACGTGTGTGTGTGTGTGTGTGTGTGTGTGTGTGTGTGTGTGTGTGTGTGTGTGTAGGCTAGTGTCATCCATCACCACACCCTCAGGGTCGCTGCCAGACATCCAACTGCTTACACTCCCTCTGCGTTGTAACCTGTGAGCTCAGGTTATGATTTTTTTTAACCTCAATACCACTGTTTGGTTTGAATTATGAATGCTTTTCAGTAGCATAATGCACAGACACATGCTCAGGTTTAGTGTGCAAATCAATGCAATAATGCACCCGTGTCTTGGTTATGTCATTAGAGGAGACTGTCATTATTAGCAGTATCAAATGGGATGGGCTGGTTCAGCTAAAATAATAATTACAGTTGAATATAAGACGATCAAAATAACAAACAAAAAATAATAATATTTAAGCTGCTCTGCCATTGGTGACCTATTAAAATACAATTACATAATATTTAAAAAGCTGTGAGTCAAAACTAGAGCTGAAATGGTTTATTATTAATAACTACTGATAAATATTAATATTTTATATAATTGTCATCTATTTTCTTGTGACAGTAAAGTAAAAATTAAAACAACTCTGCTCAAACAATTAGTTAAATCACAACTATTCAATCATTAGTGAACAATTTAATTTATCGTTCTGAAATATGAAGATTTTCTCCGTTTTAGATCATTTCATGCTGAGCATCTTCAGCTTAGGACAAAATGAACAACATGAACATTGAGGCATCAGTACTTTTGATCATTAACACTATTTTGTGACATTTTTATAGACCTATAGATGACCGGGCTGATCAATAATTATTAGTCAGCAGCAGCTGCAGCCAATGATAAGTGAACTGCATGTTTGAGTGCAAACCATCTGAGAGAAGTAAACACAGATGTAACACTGCATTAGGAGCATCACTTCAGGTCTTGGATATCATTAGCTGATTAATTAATTGATCAATTAGTTGATCACATGAAAATTTTGTCTTAAAAATGTCAAACATGCGATGTTTCCAGCCTCTTAAACATGAGACTTTGCTCTTTTTCCTTTGCTTGCATTACAATAATCTTAATGTGCAGGGTGGGCATGGACCAGATATCAGACTTGTCATCTAGGATGAAGTATGATTGGCATTTTTAAAAACACCATGCATGAAAAACTGCGGACAGACTAACAGAGACAGAGCCTGACTATGATCTGACAGCTCGTCCACTTTGGATTAGAGACCACAGCCTTCTTATCGACAACTGCTGGACTTTGATAAACTGCATTTATCATCGGAAAGTGCAGACGAAGGTGTAAAAGTGATAACGATGACAGTGTTCGTGCACTTTACAGCCGTGTAATAAAACTTCCCGAGCTGCAGATATGAAGTTAAACATCAAGCGTGCATGTGAACGTTAGTTAAAAAACAATAAAAAACACGTTTTATTCACCTGAATGCCCGGGAGTCCGCTCTGAATGGGGGAATGAGCCATGGCGTCAGATCAGAGAAGATGACGCCTTTCCTCGTCTTTTCACCCCCTTATCAAGAGGTTTGATGTCAATTTCCTGACCGACTGACCGACCTCTTGGTTTAGGGTGACTCTCGTCCGTGCTGCGAACTCCACTGAGGGTTGTTAATGTCTCAAACGAAGAGGTGGTTTGACTTTTCTTGTCGACTCGCACTTCGAGCTGCCTCCTCAACTCGCCTTCCGCAGTTAGCGACCGTTAGCTCGTCTGGCTACTTTAACGGCTACTTACTCAGCAAACAGCGGGATAGTTTTCTCCGTGTGGTCCCTCACTGCGTGGCTGACAGTTTCCCGGTGATAATATACGAGTCTGGTTTGAATTAGTCGCGCTGGGTTTGAATAAATTCACTCTGTTGTTGTAGTTGTGTCTCTTGTTTTTTCTATTCTCTCATCACTTTTCTCTGTCGCCCCGGCGCCATCTTGTTTAATGTCGTTTTCATTTTTTTCCGGAGGACCAATCAGAGCGAAGAAGTCAACCGTGCGTGTGACGTCATGCGTACGTGGAAACGTCACACAGGGGGCATTGAGGAAAAAAATAATACATTTAAAAAAAGAAAAGAAGAAAATAAATAAATAAAAATAAATGAATGAAAAAAGGGGCATTGAGGGAAAAAAAATACATTTAAAAAAGAAAAGAAGAAGAAAATAAATAAATATAAATAAATTAATGAAAAAGGGGCATTGAGGGAAAAAAGAAAAAAAATCTAATGAATGAATAAATAAATAAATAAATAAATAAATAAATAAATAAATAAATAAATAAATAAATAAGGGGCATTGACTAAAAAAAAGAGGAAAATCTATTTAAAAAATATAAAAAAGAGGGGGGGAAATAAGGATAAATAAATAAATAATAAAATAATAAATAAAAATAGTAAAAAATAATTTTAAAAAAAGGGGCATTGAGGAAGTTTACACAGGTGCCAGTTTCATGTCATGGAGCACTTGGTCTTGTGTATCTCTGTGGGAACCTTAAGCGACTCCTTCTCTTCTGCCACCATGTAAGAAGGAGCACCTCAGTAATTTCTTATCAGCCTTGTGCATATGAGCTGCTGTGGCAAGTGTCTCATTGTGGAATCATTGAAATCTATCTTATCTTATCTGATAAATGTGCACCACTAAAGCACAAAATCAATCCAAACTTTTTTCTTTTTTGGGGGGGCATTTCAAGCTTTATTTGATAGAGACAGCTGAAGAGTGACAGGAATGCGTGGAGAAAGAGACAGGGAATGACAAGGAAAGGGCCGCAGGTCGGATTCTAACCCTGGGCTTCTGCAGCAAGGACTGAGCCTTCACACATGGGGCGGCTGCTCTGCCAACTGAGCTAAATGCCACCAACAATCCGAACTTTTAACTTTGTCTATCTGAAATCAGCACTCAAATGTCAATGTCAATGCAATTTTTTGAAATCCTTCCTCTTGTCCACACTGGCAGTGAACACACCAATAATGTTTCATTCTTGTGAGATAACACTTTAGCAGTTATTAGTATGAAACTTCCTCTTTTTTGCTAACCCATGTTGCATGTCCTATCCCTGCAGAGCTGCAGTGAAAAAAAAGAGTTTCACAGTAAAAGACTGTTTTCACTGCAAGTATGTCACAATATATGTATGGAGAAACCTAAATCAGATATGAACCTTTCCTTTAACAATTTCATATTTCAGATTAAATTGTATTCACATGTAAATAAATACCTGAGATTCAACTTTTTTTTTGTATCTCTTTTTTTTTTGGCAATGAATGAACACTGGCAACCAACTTAAATGTGAATTACCGCCACCTACTGTGTGGACTGGTGTGCATCACAATTTTTTTACCAGGTGCCGTGATATTATTATATGTGCATTATTAACACAATGTGAATATTTCATTCATCGTCAATATTAGTATACAACAACAACCATAATTCTAGTACAGGAGTGAACAGCGCTAACATTTTGGGGTTAGGCTCACTGGCTAATTGGAACTGAGCCAACGTAGAAGAAGTTACTTTCACCTTGTTCTGCTATGACAAGTATAATTAGTAATGGCATATGTCAGTAAGAATAGGTGTATGCAGTCAGGGGTTGGTTTATGGCAGTGAAACATGATTAACATTTTGTATGTAGCTGCTTCTGTTTCAGGGATTTAAAGATGAATAAAATTGTTAATAAATATTGATATATTTTGGTGTCACAGTAACTGTGATATTTAAAAAAATGAACTACTGATTACATGTTAATAATAAAAATATATAATAAAAAATAAATATAAAAATAAAAATAATGTAGATAATCTAGCACTACTTCAATTAATTTAGTTTCTTTCTGTTTTCATTTTGTGATTCGGACTCAGTATCATTTACCATATGCTTGTGTACATTTATGGTACGTTTACACTGTTTCTACCTCACTATACTCACCCGAGTGTAATTTATTTACGAAAAAAAGAGACAAAACACACCGGCAGTCCCTCAATACATTTTAGAAAATAAAAAAAAGTTTAAAGATCCATAAATCTCTGGTGAGTATTAAGTGTACCTTGAGTCTGAGAGCTCACCAAGATGAAGATTGAACACTTAAATAATGAAAACCATTTTTTTTAAAACTATATAGCCAGTTTGTCAGCTTACAATTCTCTCAATGTGTCAGGCTGCTATGCGACATTCAGCAAGTGCTAAACATATAAAAACAACAAAACAATATTCAGTCTCGTACTATATGGCTGTTAGTTTTAAAGCTGAAAGATTTGAAGAGTGCTACAAGAATTATGTGCTCAGTGTTTTTTTAGTTTTTTTGGCAAAACACACAAACAGGATTTACTTCATTGCTTACTTGAACACAGCATACACATAAATACAAAAGAGCAATTACATCAAATAATGTGTAAATGTAAGGAAATAATAACAATTGTCATTTGGACATTAGAATATAAAATATTTAAAACACACGCACAAATAGACAATATGACAATTCTACCTCGTGTTGATGTTAAACATCAATGCATCATGGATAAGTACTTTTTAGACTGTTCACATTTTGGTCTGTTTGTCTGGATCAGCTTCATCATCACTACTACTACTGTCTTTATCTGAATCCTTACGGTCCATCTCAACCCCCATCTTCTGCTGTTTTTTATGATCGTCATCGTCATCAAGCTTCTTCCTGAACTGGGCCTCAATTTCTGAAGGGTCGATGTAGGTGTAGAAATACGCCATAATGGAGAAGATGACACACACCGCCATCAGGAGAGAGGCAAATAGGATGTACTCAGCCCACTTTGAAATAGAATGAGAGATGGGGACAAACATAGTATTAATGCATCATAGACATAGAGATATTTTTAGTCTATGCTTTTTTTAAAAATGATTATTTTACCTGTTTGGGAATCTTTGCAAGCTCAGCCACAATCAGTACAATGAAGTTGCCAATAGCAACTGTAAATAACCAGCCTGCTTGCAGCACTGCTTTCATGTTATTTGGAGCCTAGAAGACACAAAAGAAGAACAACAATGGAATAAAGCCAAAAGCAAAGAGCACTATACAGAACTTTTCATATATACTGTCTCCTACAACTTCTTCTTTGATGGTAAAGCCATGTAATAAGGTGTGTTTGAACAGTCTTACCTGTGAGTAGGAGAACTCCAGCCCAGTGACAGAAAACATCACTTCACCAGCAGTAATGAAAAAGTACTGAGGGATCTGAAGAGCCATGTGAGCAGTGTTGGGTTTGATGTCTTCCATTACAGTGAGAGACTCATGACACTAAAACAAATAAACAGAACCAGTCAAGGGAATGTAGCTGGACTGATTTGAACAGGTTTTGCTGGAGCATACAGATATTTTCCACATCATGTCTATTTGTGCATTAAAATATGAGGCTGATTCATTCTATGCTTTTCTTATTGTCATAAAAACCCCACGAGAAACGAACTGTCTGTGTCCGCAACTGTCCAGTTACCTGAGATTGAACTCCTCTCAAAGAAAGACGACCTGGATGACTAAGAACCTTCACAGACTTTTTCACGAAAATGTAGTTTATGTATTTATTTATTTATTTAAAAAAAATAAATTTTACACATCTGAACTAAATTCATGATATAAAAAATCATATGTGGTTCTTACATTCGGCCCAAAGGCAAAAGTGCTGGGGATAAAGAAGACGTATGAACTCCCAAATCCAAAGTCTCTGGAGAATTCACATGACTGTGTATTATCCTTAATGGTGAAGGCGACCCTGATCATTAGAAAAGAGAATCAGTTTAATAAACGGTATTATCATTTGCATAAAATAATGATTCTACTGTAAAAACAGTGAAAAAAATCCTTACTGTCCATTTTTTATCAAGGAGTAGTTGGAATAAAAAAGTGGTTCGATTTGTCCAACGTTAAATGTAGGAGTTGATACTTCCAGTGCTGTACTCATTCCATTTACAAATCTGAAATGAACAAAAACATAAATAACAGTCAGTCACATCAATGTGTAGCAATTCCTTTATTTTTACGTTTACTTTGCAGATAAACATTACTATATAAAACTATATGACTTCAAAAAAAAGTTTGTGGCTTATTTTCTGTTGCTTAACTGATCAGTCAGTTGTATATTTGTCAGTAGAAATGTTTTTAATTCGACTTACCGGATTGCATTGTTGCCTTGTTCTGGCTTCTCAGTCAAACTATCCATCTGAATAAAAAAAAAGATGTTGATTAATTTTAAACTTTTAAAAAGAACTCTTCTGTGTCCTTAGTTTCATTATTCTGTGCTTCTTACTCACCAGCTTCCATTGATTGACGTCTGAAGGGATGAGAAGTGTGTGTCGCTGTTTATTGTCCAAGGTAATATTTTGTAATGTAGATCCAATGGTAAAGGTGACGTTTCCTGCTTCCAATGTGAAGAAGTCACCACTAGCCTGCAAACCAAAGGAGCTGTTAAAACTGTGCAATCACTGAACGGACGTACATCCACAGTTGTATTTTGCATGTAACTGACTATCATATCTTAAACTTTGTAAATGATTTGTGGGATTTTGTGAACACATACCTGAGCTGGAGAAAGTGTCTGAGCTTCATAGCCAGGCAGAGTAACCGTCAGTGGATTACTGCCCATGTTTAATAATTTCACCTGACTCTGGGAAGACGATGGGAAAGTGGGCAATGTTTTCTGAAAATTAAAAGTGACAAGTGTTAAGAACACCACGAGTATTTATTCATAGCTGCATAAGAATTATTATTTTAAAATAAATGAATCCCCCAATTTCACTTCTACTTACATCAATTTCAATTTGAACCACAGCAGCGCAGACAAAAGCTATAGCTGCCATCATCATCCCCACTGTCATTCTCTTCAGAGGTCTGTTGAATAAGTTCTGTTACTGATTTGTACAGTAGAATTTGGATACATGTTTTTTTTAATGATGTAATATTGAAACTTTTAACATTTAATATTAACATGAATATTATGGACTGTGTCAAGTTACACTGGTCTTGTATTGAGATCTGCACAATCATCTTTAGTATCTGAACTATGAGGCTGCACTATCCTCCACTGTTAAGCAGTTAAATAGCCACTATATGAAGCTACAACCAGCAGCCCTTATGATTATCTAATCTAACTAGTTTGGCTTAGCATAAAGACTGATAAAAGGAGTAAACAACAAGCTTGGATCTGTTTTTTCCAGTCTTTCTAAAGCTTACTGACTAACACATTATTTATTATATGTATACAAAAACTAAATCTTTTCCATCAAGA
Organism: Collichthys lucidus; assembly: GCA_004119915.2. NCBI lineage: Eukaryota > Metazoa > Chordata > Actinopteri > Sciaenidae > Collichthys > Collichthys lucidus. The sequence goes on along the minus strand of CM014079.1, from coordinate 10,882,665 downwards.
AATTGCACCTTCTTTCTAAATGTTTTCGCGTTTTGAGTTTTAAAGCAAAAGAACATATAGAAAAAAAAACTTCAATCCCAAGAAATGTCAGCATCTGTCAAAGTAGAGCTTCTTACTACAAAGTTATTTAATAACCCAATAAAGAACGGACACAGATTCAGTTTATACAGACTGACAGATATTGTGTAAGCTCCAAAGGTTACTCACAAAGCTCCAGCGGTACTTACGTAAAGTTCAGGCCACATTTTTTGATCAGGGGGTAGATTACACTGTCCATGATAGGCACCAGGGTTAGGATCAGGATGGGGTTGACAGTCTTTCAAAAACATGAGTTTAACAGTGAGAATCTGCTCATATAATGTGCAGTACATCATTCCAAGCTGACATGATGATATAATTTTAACTTACCTGCATCTGATCAGGCTGTATGACAAGTAGACCCTGCAAAACAAAAAAAGAAATGATTAGAACATGGACATTAAATTAAAATATTTAGAAGTTTGCTGGATGCTGGTTTTAACACCAAACTTACAAAGTTTCCATCCATGGTGGTGGCCTGCAGAGTCCATCTTGAACCCTTTGAGAGAGATGCAGAACTTAGCACAGTTTCCACTACCAACGAGATATATTACCTTTTAAAAGGAACTTTAACATACCTTTTGGTCAAAAAGGGTCCAGAACATTGGAAGTGGGATGTATAAAAAGAGGACCTTCAGCACCATTTTGATTTGAGCAATGAGGAGTTTCTAAAGCACAGACAGACAAAATATGAACAGCTGTTATCCCACTGGCGAAACAGCCTGCTAGAAACTTTAGAGAATGAAATTAAGTGAATCTTACATCGTATTTTTCCTCTGCCCAGTCCATCCAGTGCTCCCTCTTTGGGAATTGCTTGCTTCTGTGCCTGAAGCGGTTTGCAATGGCAAACTGTATGACAGAAGAGCGAAGAGAAGGCCGAATAAATTTTATTTTGGAAACACTTTGTGAAACTGCTGTTCCATGTTAATGCAAAAGTGCAAAGTGTGTTGATGCAAATGGTGTAAACTCACGTTTATACATTTACACACATCCAGCATGATGTTTCCTTGTGGTTCAGCTTTATAGTACATACCGCTTCCAACAATGAACACCACTGTTAGGAACATCACAGGCACATCGTTATCAGTGCACAGTATATGTACAAAATGTTTTATATCTGTGCTTTATGGATAGAGTCACGGTCTCCTAATGGTTTAGACATACCAAGTGCAACAACCATCAGTGCTGCAGGGACACCAAAGGCCAGAGAATAACACTTCTGCTGACTGTAGATGCCACAGTCCTGAGCTGCAGATAGAGACAAACAACTACAGTTCAGATTTCACTCATGCTCAAGGACGGTCGCTCAAGTTTATGGCACTCCAGGTCATAAACTTTATGTTCTACTCATATCTACCTCTGAGGATTGGGGTGATAATGGTTGACAGGAGACTCCCACCATTGATGCACAGGTAGAACACAGAGAAGAACGTTCTCCTTTGCTTTTCCTGCACAGAGAAATAAACCTTTCATCACGTGTTGCATGCACGTTGAGCAATGCTGATTATGATGTGTAACCGACTCCAAAGTGAAGCAACGCGGCTCTAGGGATGGCTAAATCTGTTTACCACTTTGGTAACAACTAAAATAAATATCTCAACATCAATTTGATGGATTGTCATGAAACTTTAAAAAGACATTTGTGGTATTGAATTGTAATGATCCGTTCCATTGACTTTCATTAGCACCATCATGATGTTGAGCTTTGCGGTCCTAAGTGTACCCAGGCAATGGTCCTTGCCGAAATCTGGAGCTCACATTAACCACAATACAGCTCGACTGCCAACAGTTACGTTGGAGATTAGGTGTGTTATACTAGCAGAAAGATTTTGGGGTATTATTTTTGCTATTTTGATAGTGGACATGGGACAAGAGACAGTAGACAGCAGGGGTGACATGCAGTAATGTACTTCTGATATTGCATTTCCATGTTCAATGCCATTGTCAACAACAAAAGATAACAATTAGAGGAACAGAAATGAGGAAATATTCGAACCTGATTCTCATTAAACTGGTCTCCACCAAAGGCAGCAACACAAGGCTTGATGCCACCAGTGCCCAGGGCGATGAGGAAGAGACCTACCATGGCCAGCGCACTGAATGTGAAGAGGAAGATGTGCATGAGTGATAGAAATGTGTGATATCCTGCCTGCCATTAGCTCACATCCTGACTTGGGTTTGATTTGATTATTCTCGTAGTAGAATGGAAACATACACATGAAATGTCATGTTATCGGGCGTCCCATCTCTGTTCGTGTCAGTGATGTCATGGATCGCACTGACAGCCATCGCAACCTGTCCGATCGCATAGACGATAGACAAGTAGATGATGGTCCTGTAAGACAAAGAGAGAACGAGATAGTAGAGGTGAAAGAAGTACTCGGATCTTTCTCTTAACTAAAGAGTCATGAGATGATAAAGCAAACAAAAACAAAGATCTGCAACACAAATCTTAACATTTTTGTGAAATATTGTATAACGTTACTTCTCTGGGCCTCATATAATTATTTTAATAAACTATCTAAGAAGGTTAGAGGGTAAATCTCTCTTTGGTGGAACTGCTAAAATATGTCAAGGGGGCCCAACTAGATACAGGTTGTCTACAATACCATTTTACAAGTGTATCATATGTTTTTTTATATAATATCTCAATCTGAAAAAAAACTAAGTACACTCTAGATAACAATGTGGATTAAAAAGTACAATATTTCCCTCTGAAAGCAGATAATGGAAACACTCAGGTAAAGTACTTTCCTCCACTGTAAGGCAGTGACTGTCTAAAATGACTTGCATATGTTTAATGAGAAATTAATTAAAGTCTTAATGCATTAAATCAACAGCACTTAAGGCAGCCACTCACTTAAACTTTCCCAGCCAGGAGTCAGCCACAATGGCCCCGAGGATAGGCGTCAGGTAGCAGAGAGCCACAAAGGTGTGATATATGGAGGTGGACAAGTCATTGTCCCAGCGCAGGAAGTACTTAAAGTACAACACAAGGACGGCTGTGGACAGGCAGAGGAAACCAAGAATTTGTCTCATTTCAAAGTAAATAATGTCGTAATAATCACATGTGGTCCTGGAAGGGAATATTCTCACCTCGCATGCCATAGTAGGAGAACCTCTCGCAGAACTCATTCACGACGATGAAGAAGATGCTCAGCGGGTACCCACACACCACTTTACTCTAATGGATATCAGCAGTGGTGGAGAAAATATTTTGTTCATTTAGTTACATACAAAGTATCAATACCACAATGAAAAATACTCCATTACAAATTAAAGTAAAAGTATTTAAGTCTTGGCAGCAAAATGTACTTTTTGCATCCAAAGTGAAAGTGCTCAGTATGCAGAATGGTCCATGTCAGTGTTTATATTATATATTATATTATTAGATCAACATTATAGATGCATTAACATGTAATATCATAATGTTGTGGTCATAGTTGGTTCATTTTAACTCCTTAGTTTAATCTCCAACAATGACTCATATGCTTAACATGAAATATCTGAAAGTTAACTATAGCTGTGGAGTAAAAAACATTTGGATCTAAAATGGAAATACTCAAGTTAACAAACATTTGACCTAAATAGTGTAGTATTCAGTAACTTACAGCAGTATTAGAGCGAATAGCATATTAAGATGGTCGCTTAGTTCCTATGGATTTATCATTGGGTCTCACTGAACAATTAAAACTGCATAATCATAAATGTTTGCATAAATATCCAATAAAGTACTTTACCGTCCCTCTGCTCCTCGGATCCATGTTATCTGTGCACAAGATGAAACGAATTTAAACAACCAGCCTCCTGTGTGCAGTTTTATTTTTAATCTCTTACTTTCACCGTCTAAGTTTGAATACAGAAACAATACGGCAGCAGTAAAGAGTGTGTTGCAAGTTTTCAGTTGTCTCGACTTTGAATGAAAACACACAAAAATAAATATTTAAATTAAACTCACCTGGCATGATGTTTAAGTGAAGCTGCTGCCTGCTTTCAAGGTTTGAGGTTTGGTATTCCTTTGCAGAGAGCAGCTGATAATTGCTCCTTCACTTGTGGGAGTGGGAGGGTTTCTGTTAAATAGCTTCTTCTTATTAGCCTGTAATATGTCTCCCACACTGCTGACTGTGTTGCTTTTATGATGGGTGGGATCATAAGATATAGGAGATAGAGTCAGCTATGCTCAGTCACTGACACCTCATAAAAAAGGTATTAATTATTAATCAAGAACTCCACAACTCAACCAAATGTAGAAGTAAGAACACGAATAAACTTTAATAAAAGTGGGAATAAAATAATATTCATAAATACAAACAAGTGCAGAGAAACGAGTGTATTTTATTTAAAAGAAAAGCATTAGGGAACATCTCTGTTTACAGCAGAACAGTGACTTTGAGTTAAATAAAAATTAAAAAACAAAAACAAACCCATCGCTTCCCAAATATAAAACAATTTCTCGAACATTTCAATGAACACTAAAATGGTAAAAGCTTCATATTACTTCCACAGTAGGCGTAGTGTCTGGTTCCACACCTCATCGCTTTGGCAAGAAGGTGAACATCATCTTTACAGTGTATGAACCCAACACAGCAAGATACTTTGCAAATATTGCACACACTCCTTTTTTTATATACAGTAATAAACAACTTGGAATATACTATTTGTATGCAATGGCTTTAAATATTAAAAAAAAACGCTAAGACGTTGAAGTGATTTAAGCTAAGAACGCCTACGTGAGTCACACAGGAGGCCCCTTTTTGGAAATTTGCATTTTTGTAGAAATATATCTTCATGTACAGGGAGATGAGCGTCGATGTATGCAGCATATACTGTTCATCAGGACATCAATGCAGTGGCTTATAAAAGTGGAATACTGTACATACAAAAAACACAATGTGAAACATTATCAAACAAACAAAAATGGGCTTTTGGGAGGTTGGTGGGTGTGATGTAATGACATGCATATTAAAGAACCCAACAGGAATGTCTCTATGGACACCACTGCCCAGTCTTTTCAGGTAGAAACAGGTGAGGGAGACAGAATATGTCTCATCTCTGGCCAAAGTCTGTCGTCACTCCTGCATGATCCCTTTTTTCCTTCCTTATAACTTGGCCGCATCCAACACAGTTACCATGCCGTGTGTATACATTAAATAGGTCCAGTGCCTTGGTCATGGTTCACTGTGAAAGATGAAGAGGTGGTCAGAAGTGTCTGCGCTTTTCCCTTTAGGCTGACCGAAAAGAAGCAGGATCGGGGGGGGTTTCAGAAGTGACGATATGGCATCACCGGCACCGAGTTCAAGACTGACCCAGGCAAGCATCATACCACAGAGGAAGAGCTGGGGATGCCCTGGATGATGGCACTGGTTGGCGTGCCACTGATGGCGTTAAAGATGTGAAGCGAGTCTGGAAGAACGCTCTTCATGCCATCTTCCACAGGACTGATCTGGATGGAAGGAGGAAGGAGATGTTCATGATCACATATTAAATACTTTAGTGAAGCGTTTACTTTAAGTTTGATACTTTGTGAGACTTGCTGAGAGTTAAATGAGAAGATTGACATCGCTCAAATGTCTGTGCAGTAAATATGATACTAGCCCGGTTATCTTATCTTAGGTTTTTCCACTCCGGGTTTTGGATGTAACATGTTTATTAGTGAGCTTTAGTGGTTGGATGTTACCTTTGGACAGAGTTCTCCTCTGTTTCTAACCAACTAACCAGCTGCTGCAGGAAGCCATATATACACACACCGTACAGATGTGACAGTGGTAACAAACAAATATTTCTATTTCTTTTATGAAAAGACATGTTTGTGGGTGTAAAACAAATGTAATGCATAAGCACACACTTTGAAATGTATGCACATACTGTACATATACACATACAGTTCATACACACACACACGTATATGTACATGCATACATACAAACTGTGCACATGTGCAGAGAAATTCACGTCAGCAATTCAAACGAGAAGTCAATAAGTGACTGTTGGTCAAGCCAGCTGCTGCATCACAGGTGTTTACACAGTGAGAGAAGGAGAATATGTACGTTTAAAGTTTTGATTTGTGAAACATCAGGAGTAGAGCTGAAACAATTAGGCTAATAAATTAATAATAAAAATTAGTTGATCAAATTAACTTCTGTAAATTAAATAAATTGATTCAATGAGTCACTTTTCATGACAAAAATGCCAAACATTTAATGGTTTGTCTGAATATCAGGACGGATGGATGATCTTGGCAAAGATAAAGCAGATTTTAACAAATATGTGAACAAAATTTGAGAGAAATAAAGATTTTAAGTGCGTAGACGAAGTCTTAGATCTTTTGCTACAACTCGAGAAAACTGGGAGCAAAAACAAACATACTGCGAGGGGTGTGAACATGCGTTCGCTGTGTGAGAACATTTTATGGCTGCTTTCCTATGTATTGAAGGGGTTTAAAGATAAGGCCTGTCTGTGATCTGATTAGACAGCGATATCCGTCTATTCAGTGCTTGTGAGGTCAAGAGATGAACCTTAGCTTTAGCAGCTGGAAAAGTGAAAAAAGTGTGTATTGACATTAAAACAGCAACATAAAACAGATTCTAGAAATGTTACAGAATGTAAAAATGTGGTTTATATGACAGAAATGGGTCAAACATGACTGTGATATCCGGATTTGCATGTGAAACGTCATATAAATTCAGACATTTGAGAACAGATGCCTGCGTCTGGCTGGACCAACAGACTCCTAATTGCTTCTTGCATTACCATCCAATCTGCTCATGTCAGCACAAGGGAAAAACAGAGAATGGTGTTATGAAAGAGTGTGTTAATCACTTTATCAAACATTTTATGAATGGCAGGGAACATTACTTGCAACATTAGTTATGAATGAAGTAATTACACTTTTAGTTACTGATACCGTGCTTACTTGCTCATGCATGATGATGGACAGCTCTCTGGCTAGGTCTCTATAGTTGGCTTTCATCTCATCGTGGTACTCCTGCTGATCCTCTTTGATCAGCCGCTCATTAATGCCTAAGCCGTGGCCACATGCCTCCACAAAATGCCTGCCCAAAAAAAAGCAAAAAAGCATTGTGGCGCGTTAAAAGGAGAATTACACAAAGTAGTGAAACACACTTTCATTTCACGCTCATCTCACCTGAAGACCTCTTTCAACTGTTTGACCTTGTTGTCAGGATATTTCTTGGCGCACGCATCGTCCAGAAAAGCTCGGGCGTACGCGAGCGGCCCTGCATTTACCTGAGGCGGGATGCAGGAGCCATGTTATTGTTTTTTTCATGATAGACTTCATTAGTTCACTGTGTTTATGTGTGCATACATGTTGCTGAATAGACACACCTGGACACAGATGCTGCCCTGCAGTTTGAGCTGCAGCTTGATCATGTCCACGTCACTGGAGGAGCAGAGCTGTTTGATCTCTGCCACCTTCTTGCTCATCTCGTCGATGGCCACCTCGATGGGGCTCAGATCGGTGTGGTGTTGATACATCACCGCGATGCGCTTCTTCACGTAGGGGAAACAGTGTGTGGCTGCGGGGACAGAAACACAGCGAGGATTGAATGGAGTGAACGGTTCGCCTCTCAGTTAATGAATCTTTTCTTCTTGCATGTGCTTTTCTATGTTTTACAGCACACGATCCACTCATACGTGTACTGTGCATCTGTGGAAAGCTCTTCGATAATAAAGATAAGGATGTTTCGTTGAACTTTAAGATCTCTTGCACCATAAAACAATATAACCCTGATTAGGATTAGGAAAGATCCTTGACAAACTGCTGATATGTTCAAAATCTAATCAAGATCTTACATGCATGCACATGCACCTTTCTGCTGAGTAATGTAATGCCACAAAAACGGTCCCTGTGTGACAGCCCTCCACATAATGTAAACTTTAAGCTTGTTTTCCTTTATCTAACAATACAGACAAGGGATAATTTAGATTATTCAAGATCATTTGTTGCAGAAGACACCAGCATCTTTTAAAAAAAAAAAGATTATTTTTTTTGGCTTTTTATGCCTTTATTGATAGTACAGCTGAAGATAGACACGCAATAAATCAGCCGTCCGATGCGGCATTTGAGCTGGGGCCAGCTGCAGCGAGGACTATAGCCTCCACACACGGGGCGGCCGCTTAACCCACTACGCTACCAACCGCCCCGACACCAGCATCTTTATTTACAGCTAAAATTCGTTACATAATACTATCAGGTAAATGGCTAAAATTCAGGATATCTCTGCCTCTGCTGCACTAATATTGACATTGTTTTTTTAAAAATCTGTCCCTTGCAAGTCCCAAATTTATAGAACAGCTATACTAAATCGCTAGAGTATCCCTTTAAGAGCTTATCTTAAATGCCACTGCCACCTACAGCATACTTACTGGTTAATATAGTCCTGCGTTTGCACTGTTCCTCCACCCCGCCTTGCTTTTTGCCTGATATGGTGAAAGGCATCTCAAACACAAAACGACGGATGTTGTGGCTCTTCTCGAAGTCTGTCTTCCTGTCTGTCAGCTCCTTCTCCTCTAGGTAAGGAGTCACATGAGTCACTTGGATGTACGCAAACTTGGAGTCCAGGTCTTTGGGGTTAATCTGCAGAGAATACATGTGATTGCAACAGATCAGTGTTCAGGTTTTATAAATCTTCTTGGCCTTATCACAAATGGAATAGGAACAAAGTCTTACCCGTCCGGAGTCCTGGATCATCTTCACGTTCTCCTGTCCAAACTTGTCAGAGTACAGTTTAAGGAGCCTCTGAGATATCTCAGACAGAGGGGTGAATTTGGGTTCTTTGTAGATGTACTCTTTACCGTCTTCATCTTCAAAGAAGCCCTAAATAAAGATAAAACATGATCCAGGTGAATAAAAACCAGACAATAATTTTTTTTATCTAGTGAGATATAAAGAAGCAAACAGTGCCACGTCAAACCACACATGGGCGGTGAGAGGGAGTCATTCCAATCGTTTGTTAAAATGAAATGATAAAACACTTTTTTAAGTCTCAGCTCGGGGGCTGAGATGTTTGTCAGACCCCACAAATACACGACCGTCTATCTAATGTCCAAGCACAGACACAAAAAAAGAGAAGAACTCCACTGCAAGACATCAACTAGTGTCAGTTCAATGACGTGAGACAGACCGAAGGACAGAGGTGAGGGGCTCGGGTTTCACACTGTCAGTGGGAGCACTCAGATTAGACGGTTGTCTTGTATGTAAATGGACCCATGGACTGCTGATGGGGTGAAGCCATGCATTTAACCCATGAGAGAAGAAGTTTCTTACTACGGTTAGGGCTAACACTGAGGCTGGAGTACAGGAGTTAAGAAGAAGAGCGACGCACGTGAAGTAGCACTGACTGCATTAGCAAAGGAGCACAACACAGCCTGACACACCACAGCAGTCCAACTGTAACGCTGGCTTTCATATTGATTTACCTCAGCCTCTGAGTCAGTAAACTGGTACTGCTACAGGACAGCAGAACATAAAATCATCGTTATTCCATGAGAACTACCTGAATATTATAAATAAATTTAACAAACTGCATCCCCAGTTAGACCACCATGTCAAGAGACACATGGATCTCTATATAAAAAAAGGGCACACAGGCAGAGGTAACCACACCCAACGAGTTATTTCAAAAGACTTCACAAGATAGGACAACATTGAGGGTCAGTATTAAAATCTTACAAACGTACATCTGTAACACAGAAGCAGAAACACTGGAATGAGTGCAGAAGTGAAATAGTGCCATGCAACACCAGTTCCAAAAACAAAGAAAGCAGCTGTGGTGACTGTTACTGTGACTTGAAGCAGCAAACATGTCTGTCTGACACAGTGCAATGGATTACAGCAGCACCGACACCACACACAGAGACTTAGGCTGCTCAGAGAGGCTACCGCACAACTTACCGCTGCCTTCACAGAGGACAAAAAGCAGAAAAGGGTATTAGAGTGGATCGTAACAGGCCACTGCATGTGGTCATGCTCTGAAAAAAACATCTTAAGCAGCTCCCATGCTCAGTGTGAATTAAATTAATGTGTGCTCTGTTGAGTTATTGTGAGAAAACCGGACTAACCTGGCCAAAGAAAGCCACTCTGAAGTAGGTGCCGAGCAATCTCTTGCCCGTGTGCATGACCTCCGTCACTTTACTGTATGCACGATGCAGCGTGTCATACAGGTGGGCCAGTTTCTGTGCAGAGAATTAAAAAAAAATCATGTTAAATATCTGCAACCTCGGCTAAATTAGTGCGGGATGAATGATGATGAAGCAGCCTTGTACCTCAAAGTCCCTGCGCTTCTCATAAATGGGGATTATGAGTTTGTAAATGTCGGAGATGAGCTCGTAGCGCTCAGCTTTCCACAGTCCATCTGCGCACTCCTCCAAAAGCTCCATGAGGACGTCCTGAAGAAACAAGACAAAGAAGACAAACCAAAGCGATCAATATAAAGAATTTAAAAAAAATGCACATCTGTGTATTCTAGTGAGCTGCTGGCTTGCAGGTAGACATCAGCAGAAATTATCTTCTTTATTTGGAAGACATCGATATGTGCTGAAACATCGGCTCGCAGAATTACAAATAAAAAGACTGCACAGGTCATGATATTGAGAAAATATGGCATATCCCCTCCTGAAAAAGTTTATCTATACAAGAAATAAACAGTAATTATGTCTCATTTTCATGCTTATGTCATTGATCTACTGTTAAAAGCCTAAATCTGTGCTGAAATACTGACACAGCCAGTTACTTGAATGATTTTTGGACAGCAAGAGATCAACATAATTATATGCTCCGTTCATTATGATACATTCATTTGGCACATGCCTTCTCCAACAAAACAACAGACTGTATCTGAATTCATGTTTATTTGCCTAAAGCACGGTCCACAGCATGGTGATTTATCATTTGTGTTCGCATTAGTCATACACACCTCATTGAAATGGACGTCCTGCATGCCGACGTCCTCCATCATCGCTGCTTCTTCGTCAATGTTCGGAGTCACGACGCGGAACGCCGAGCAGCCCTGCTTGATCATGCCTGCACACGGCACAAACACGAGACAATCTTTCTTAGTAGTGATCACTAACGTGATTCTGAATATGTCTCAGATGATGATAATACTTGTGACATGTGTGAATAGAGCTGCTGTGTAGCATGTACGTCAAAACAGATGAACAAAGCACCTTTTCTCCGCAGGTATTCTGCCACAAGTGCTGCAACGTGCACGTAACACATGGCCGCCTGTAAACAACAAGAACAAGCTCATGTTAGATAAGAAAAGCTTTACCAACTTTACCAGACAAACAATATTTAAGTCTACCACAAAATTCAACCGATTCAGCCACATAGGCCAAGCTCTTATCACAGACCTCTGACAGGTCTCCGTTCTTCACGTGGATTCGGGCCATGCTGTCCAGCCAGGTCTTGCGTAGTTCAGGCGTGCTGGCGTAGGATTTGGCGAGGCTGTACTGCAGGTCCACCAGCATCTCTGGATCTCTCTCGTGCTCCTTCATCTGAGCCGTGGCCATCAAAACTGTTCTGATACGTTTGGTCAGGTCCTTCACATCTGATGGGAAAGCTGTGTTCTGTTGAGGAGCAGGTCAGCTAGTTAAGGAATATATATATATCGACCTCCAAACCAGAACATAATGCACATGAATGAATTCCTGACCTTAATGGTTTTATCACTGTTGGCACAGTTGTTGATTATTGACAGAGACTGCTGGAAGCGGGTACTTCCGATACCAATCACATCAGCTATCAACTGACTCACAGCAATCACCACCTGAAGAAAGGAGTGATTACTAAATATTGTTGAATCTTGCCACACGTCAGCACTTCAAAAGTCAAAATCTTTCAAATGAAGACAAATTATTTAGTATCAAGCAGATAAAACAATGTTTTCTGAGTGCACAAGCCCACAGCTTCATTATTTTTAAAGGCCACAGAAGGAAAATCCCACCTGTAAGTGCGTCCGGACAAATGACTTTCGACCTGTGTAGTCAAAGTTGCTCTTCATGAGGAAGTAGAGCAGATGGGCTGCATCGCTGCGGATGGAGCTCAGCTTGGAGTTACAGCACTTCAAGATCTCATAGCAGAAAGCAGCGCACATGTCGGCACGGCCTTCATAAAATGTGCAGGGGAACTAGAAGGGAGAAGAAGATGAGCAGGTTATCAGCTACTGTTAAAGAGTGTCGTTGTTAGGCAGACGGCCGACATGCTCCATACCTTGTAGATGAAGGTGCGCAGTGAGGTGAAGACCTGCTTGAGGGCCGTCTCTGACTGATTGATCCGGAGGAAACAGAGGTGGACGTCAAACACCTTCTTCATTAGTGGACTGTGACCATGGTCAGAGCACAGCTGGGCCTGTGGAGAAAGATAGAGCATTAATAAGGTCTGACATAATTACTGAATAACTTAAATGCTGTATGTTTACAACCGAGTAAATAACGTGTTCTGTCTGTTACCTTGAATCCCATGATGAAGATACTTAGCGTGTCCAGGACAGTCAGGCACACTTCAGTAGCGATGTTCGCCTCCAGGACTGACTGATTTAACACGTCTGCATCCGAGTGACTGTAGGCTAAAGAGGAGAAAACAGAAAGCTGTAGCCGTTTCATCCCCACTAGTACAACTCTTGACATTTAAATGTCATAACATACCTTAGGGAACATTCAGACAGGATCAGGCGCTACAAAATAAATCTCTGCTGAGTTGTCAGTGGAGTGTGTGGGGATGTGTGTATTTGTCCTGAACGCAACCGATGTGAAACAATCAGGAAATAACTTTATTTCACTGTTTAATGATTTCTCAATGCCGGCACGCGCTCACTCTCATTCACTGTTTATGTCTCTCAACTAATGCTCCCTCTCCCTCTCTATCTCTCTCAAACCATCAGACACAAATTAAACCTATTCATGTAACTGAACACCTAAACTTTTATTCCAAAACTTGGATTAAGCTCAACTTCTCCGCCGCAGGTCAGACTGTTTTTTTTCCGCTGTGTGACCCCGACCACAACCAAAAAAAAAATGCAACAACCCCCGCTCATATTAATGGAAAATCCTGGGGCAGCGCCGGACCCTGTCTGAATTGTACCCATAGTGTTAAAGGCAAAGCTGTTGCTTGAAAAATGGAAAATTTCATTATGCTGAAAAGATTAAGTTTCATTCCAAACTGGAACAAAAATAATCGTACTACTTTAAACTAACAAACGGTGACACATCACTGAGGCATTAATTTAAAATTTGGACACAAATTGCAGCAATGATTTAGTTTGAGCGCCAACGTTTTACATTTAGGAATGAATTTCAGGCAGCATTTTTCTTAAAATATACATATTTATATATGTTGGAATGAAACTCTTCATATTTGACATGAATCACTTTTCTTTCTTTTCTTTTTTTTTCCAGAGAATGAAATCAAGTTAAGAGCAGATGAGCTGGCCAGAGGGATGAAAAGGCTTTGAAAGCTAATGTTCAGTTAAAATAGGCATGCTCTTAATTAAAAAAAAAAAAAAAAAACTCAAATTAACAGAGCCAGTAACAGTCTGCAAAATGCCTGCCAGCCTGATACATTCTTACCATGGTCTACAGATATTCCAAGAATACTTGAAATCTTTCTTACACTGAAAACACAAAGAAACTGAATTAAATCATGCCATTTAAAAAAAAAAAAAGACTGAGCACACAGCGTAAGCCCTTCACATCAAATCAGTATATAATGCTGCACACAGCTACCTTAGCCCCAGTTTAATTTAATTTACTGATGATGCACCCAGGTTCTTTGGCTGGGTTCGGATAGATGATGAGCAAGAGTGTGACGTTGATGAAGATGATGTTGAAAAAAAAGCATGAGGAGTCATGGTGAGGAGGCGGAGGAGGGCGGAGGGGGGGGTCCTCTTTTAGAGGATGTTTGATGAAATGTATAGTATGGGGCACTTACTGTGGTTAAAAGTGTATGAGTTATCCAGGCTGCTGAGCTGCTGTAAGCGGGCATGCATCATTCCCGCCCTGTTACGGGACACAGGCAGAGTCTGAGACTTCCGCTCATGTGCTACAGGTCCTGCCCCATCCTGGTTCCTGATGAGGAAACAGGAAAATGTTAGACGGATGGCTGCGTGGTAGCAGAGCCAGAGTTAGTGAAGCAGGTTTGGCTGAATAAGACGCCATTTTACACACTTAGGTGGTGTAAATATCACAGTTTTTCTTGATACTATCTAGTTAAATATGTAGCTTGTGGGATTTGAAATGCGTCACGATGAAAACATTCAAACATTTCAGGTAACTTTTACACATATTGTGGCACTAACGCAGTAAAGTTTGGCATGCGTTTTAATTAGATCATTACCGAAGCAGCATTAAAAGCATTAAAGCAAAGTGAGTTACAGCAAACGCCATGCATGTGAGAATGAGAGAGACAGATGCTCTGCATGAATTCACAGCCAGTAGTTGTGTCACAGCACTGCAACTTGTGTAGGGTGAGGAGATATCATGCATATAAGAAAGTCAGTTCCACCTTTAGTCTTACCCAAGCAGGAGGAGGGGGGGGCAGGAGCCAGGTTTTTATTTCATTATGTTAAACTTGCCAGCATTTAAGTGAATAGAGATAGAAACAGTGATGGGTGGTTAGAGAGAGAGTGAACACCCAAAGCCCTCTGGGAGTCAAGGCCAGAGCTATCCCAGATAGTGTGTGTTTGTTTGGATACATTTTAATCTCGAGTCAGGTGATTGTGCTCAACGTACATTCACAGCATTCAACAGTCACACACATTTCACACTGGATGAGATAAAACGGAGGCGATAAGTAGCTACGTCACTGTCACACGAAGTTTAATGGACAATAACGTACTGCATACAAACTATTGTGTGTGTTCATAATCAGATACAGCTCAGGGGCTATTTATGAAGTTGCCAGCCGGCATGTGGAAAGATTACAGAGTCGCACATTTATTCATTTGGAATAATAGAAATGAACATGTGATTTCAATCACAAATGCATCACCAAGCTAAAAGTAATGTATACACAGTTAGAAGTAATGGATAATATAAACAATATATACAATATATCTCAGCTTAATTAACCCGTACTGCATAATTACACTGCTAAGTTGTAGTAGTACCAAAACAAAACGACCTAAACACTGACAATTCAATTTGTATAAGGAAATGGGAGCCACTACTAAAATCCAAGAATTCAACTGGATGACAATTGAAGTGGTATTTATGCCGACAACAACATTACCTTGCGATGTATCTCTTTCCCATGTATCTGAACTGATGGAGGCACACCCTGAAAAGAGGAAACGAAAGTGAAAAATCAGGCACAGTTACATCAATTTCAAGATTTTCTCATAATGTGACGTTTGTCGTGAAAGCAATCTAGATTAGATTCGACTTTATCGTCACCGAACAACAACAAAATGCAATCCAAGACGTCTTACTCGATTAGAGTCAAGAAGTCCATTAGTTCAGTAGATGAAGCCTTGTTCCAGTAGGTGAACAGAGCATCTGGAAGAGACATCAGAGAGACAATTGACTGAGTGAGCTCAGTGTGCAGATATTCAGACAAAAAGATCGGACGAGAGTGAGATGTTACCCTCGGACATGCTTTTGAGAACATGTAAGAAGCACATGAGGAGGCTCTTGATCTCTGACTGGTCCAGTTTATCACATCGCAGGAGGGTACTGCCCAGGGCTGAAGCAGGCTGGTTCTGAGGGGACAAACACAGTCAAATATGTGATCCCGTCAGGGCTCTTTGCTCTGTCTAACTCCTTTTGGTGCTTCTCTCATGAGCGCATTCACCATAACAATTACATTTTTTTTTTTTAAAGATTTCCTTGTTTATATGCAGTTTTGTGCTTATAGATCAAAATCTAAGAAGTCTGAGCGTTGATTGTGATTTTTAAAAAGTTGGAAAAACTATACAAAAGGGACTTTTAGAGTGGTTATGATGTGATCAATGAGAGTTTTCTAAAGGCGTGGGATTACAGCGGTCAAGCTACACTAGTGGATTCATTCACTCAGACGTTGCAGAGGCTCTACCACTGTGGAAAAAAAAAAGAAACTGGCGGTGGAAAACAATCACCCAGCTGAAGCAAAAAGAGCAGGGAGAGAACAGAACCACAGCAGGCGAGCGACAGCTCTACCACAGCAAGGGGGGTTGGCGATATACCAAGCACGTTCCTTTGCCAGCAGTTGGTCTAGACATGAAACCGGCTGGGGATGACTTAATGGAAAGCATGAAGCTATGGCTTTGGCTTTGTGATGGGTGTTTTTGGGGGGAACTTCAGGGCTTAAGTTGTTTTCCTGAAGAGGTGGGCACAAACTGTAAAAGCAGCCGTGCAGCTATTTTCATACATATACTTATGTATATACATATGTCTTCTTTTTCACTTTTTTGCTGTTACACACAGATCAGGAATAAAAACAACCTTGACGGAAGATGAAACACACAACAGCAAAATCAAATCTGTTTGCATACTGAGATTTTTTTTGAGGCTACAAGCAAAACTGACACAGCACACGTGAGAGGAACTGAAAAAAGTGAGAAATGCTTATCAGCATCTGTAAAAAAAAACAGCAGAGACAAACCCAGTGAGGCCCCCTGCAGGTCTACGTTATAACACCAGAGAGCAAACTGAGAATCATATGGCAAAGAAAGGGCTTTAAGGGTTTAGGACACTCTCACACGCACACACATACACTCTAACATTCCCAGACGGGACACTCCTTGGAGCTAGGGTGACTATGAAGGAAGGAGGCGTTTCTGTACTTGAAGTGAAATGCTGGGCTGCAGGACGCTCTCTGGCACACAGGGGACAGAGAGCAGGGAGAAGTCCATGGTAACACGTTTGTTGCGCACGGAGAGCATGTTCTCCTCAGTCTCCGTAAAGAAGCGCAGGACATTGGCAGAGTGTCTCCGAACAAACTTTCCCGTCTGCCGTGGCCAGCCGTACAGGTAAGGTAGGGAAGTTAATAACAAGTTAACAAGGGGTGACTTTCTGGACTACTTCTGTCATAGGAAGGGGACCTCTGATGGGACGGGAGGCCTGAATTTGATTTCTAATAAATGTTAGATGAAATCACTTTATAGGTATCTTGAAGTACTTTCTGAGCTCTACCTTGTCCAGAGAGTTGCCCTTGTCGTTGTGCTTCTCAGGCAGGCTGTTGCCAGAATCAGTGCTGATGAGTGACCCGCGAGAGTCTGCGTGGCGCACGGAGTTAATGTTGGGGGTTGAAGACGTGTGAGGTGAAGCTGTCAAACAAAGAAATATATATATTGATATAGAAATATGATGTCCTTTTCTTTTAATATTTTTATTTATTTTTCAGTATCATGTTTCCACTCACAGGTGCCAGAGATGACTCCAAAAACATCTTTGTGCAAGCTGGTGTCCAGAAACGTGCTGGATCTGGGAGGTGTCATCAAAGCGTTGGTGAGAAGTGAATCTTCTCTTCCGTTCTGAGGCAAAAAACATGCAACAGTTTAATGGACACAAACACACATAATGAGACTGTGTGTACACTGTGTGTGTGTGTGTGAGGTGCAGGTCTTATGAGGTCCTAAACTCCAATGGTCAGTGTCTATCCATCCATTTTCTGTAACCGCATCATCCTCATCACCCTTTTTTGTAAGTAGCTTTGGGTAAAAGCGACTAAATGTCTAAATGTAATGAGGGTCATGGAGACAGACCAGCTGAGAGGTGGCGTCCACACAGAGGCAAACTCCACTCAGAAAGACTCCAGACGAGGTTCGAATCAGGAACTTTCTTGTTGTGAGGCAAGACCGTGCCCTTAATGTAACGCCCTACCTACCAACATGCAGGAACTCAAACAGCGTTTACCTGGTCTACCCAGAGAGAAGCAATACATACAATCTCAGGTTGCTCGATTGTATTAACAGAATGTGACGTTTTAAAAATTGAAGAAATTCAGTCTAAGAAATTAATTAATTAAAACATGTTTTGTAATACAGAAATCCATACCTCAGTTTAAGTCCTGGCTGAAAATTACGTTTTATTAATGATGTAACCGGCTATTAATGGTGCCACTGTTTAACACTGTTTTTATTTGCATTTCTTGAACAGTGTATTACACCAAGGCAGCACAGTGGCCTCGCTGGTTTGAATTTCTGTGTTTGCATGTTATTCCCATATGTTCGCTTGGATATGGGTATAGATGCCAGGAAGAGGGTTGTGTTATGAGAGAAAGCTATGTGTAGCAGATAAAATATTTTTAAAAACAGCCACTAGGTGGCTCCCTTACATTGTTGGACTGGTTGATGGTGAAGGGGGATACTTCCTTCACGTTCAGCCTGTTGACGTTCTCCTGGAGCAGACCAAACAAGGGCAAGTATAGCGTGGCCAACCTGGCCTGCTGACTCTGAAAAACAAATCAATCTCTCAGCAGAATTTCTCAGGATCACAGACACACACACGCACACACACAGACACACACACACACACACACACGCACGCACACGCACACGCACACGCACACGCACACGCACACGCACACATACACATACACATACACACACACACACACACACACACACACACACACACACACACACACACACAAACACTGCTTACTTTGGAGGTGTAGCGGTCATCGAATGTGTGTTTTATCATCAGAGCCTTCAGGACCTGGATGGCGACCTGACGGATCTCCCTGAACTCCTGCAGACCTGCACTGACCTCCCTGAGCAGCAGCCCGACCAGGAAGTGGTTCTTACAGAAGTCATCCGTCAGCGAGTAATCCAGCTGGAGGTCTGAGGGGAGGAAGAGGAGGATGAAGTAAGCGAAGGATGTGAAAGGAAATTAATCACGAGCAGTGCCAAACAATGAGAACTGATTAAATAACAAGCTGGAACAATGATGTGTATCACAAGAAAACAGGAAGAGTATCCAGCGTGGTGATGGTATTCAAATCTGGTGAACAACTTTCTTGTTGACGCCCATCAAACAATTTACATGAGGATTTGTACAACGACAGCTGTTCACAGATGGTTTCCAACATCATTTTAAAGAAGTAAAGCAAATCACACGGAAAGATTCCCCCCAAAATGACTCCAAACCACCTTCAGACAAGAAAATAAAACTCACTGTGAACAGTATAATCTAATCCACAATCTCAGCACAATGTCATGAAGAGGATAGATAAATCATGCCACATCAACCAGGACGTGGCAAAAGCTGGATTTGAGCTCAGATTTTGGGTCATTTTACCCAAATGATTAGATCGTCTGCTCTTTTTTTGGAGAGGACATGCAAAGCAGCACACCTTCGCACCTACCTACCAGGATCGTACGACTCCACCGTATCGTACGGAGATAAAAAAGCTAATTGAGGAACACAAAAAAGAAGTATGTTCTGTAAAATTAAAAGACTTTAGGTGTAGAATAAAGTAGAATTATTTTTTATTTCTGTTGACCTTTGAGAGTAAAGCAGAATATTCTTCTCCAACACTGGAACTCAAGTGAGCTACCATCAGGCTCAATACTCGAACACTCACTCACCTTGAAATCTCAGTATTCTTCCCTTTCCAAATGGCATCGGCAGGTTTAAGGGGACGTAATGCTCGTGGTTGCACACGACACGCAGGAACTCAAACCTGAACTCAAACAGCGTCTGCAATTTAAAAACCAACAAAAGTCAGTGAGACAACACGAAACAACACCTTCTTGTCCAAAACATATGTGCAGCATGGCTGGATATCCTCCATAAGGACGCTGCTTTTTAAAATATTAGTGTACCTTTGGGTCTCCGGGCATAAAACAGTTGATGTAGTTGTTGATCTGCTTAAACACAAAGCCTCTGTCCATCAGGTTGAAACAGCGCTACAGGAGGATCAGGGAAAGAGGCGCCGTCATTATTCAGAGCGAATAAATAAATATGCAGAACAAGAACATGAGAGTTGCAGGAATTGCTTGATGCTCCTGACCTTGATGAAGACGGCTAGACTGTGGTTGGCGTTCCTGGCAGCATCCAAGTTGTCTTTGTATTTCTGAGTGATGTGTGGCATCATCATGTTGACCAGTGTCTCCACAGTGTGATGGAAGGCCGCCGAGAAGCGCTGATTTCTGGACAGCTGCAGGGTATAAGTCAAACGCTACACCTCAGTTTAGATTTAGTTGACGCTTTTATCCAAAGGGACTTACAAAAAAAGGGAAAGAATCACGCTGCAGTGCAACAAGCACATGTTATAGTGAGAAGAGCTGGGTCTTCAGGAGTTTTTTTTTTTTTTAAAGGTAGAGAGGGATGCCCCTGATCTGGTAGGAACTGGTAGCACGTTCCACCAACGGGGAACACAGACGAGAAGAGTCTGCATTGCCCTGAGTGTACGGATGGCAGAGCCAGACATGGTTCACTGGAGGAGTGCAATGGTCGGGAGGCATATGTCTGTATAAGGGCATTGAAGTGGGTGGATGCAGGACTGGAGATTACTTCGTGACCTTTTGGGTTGACTGAACACCGGGCGCGCTGCTGCTTTCTGGAATTCAGTTAAAGGGATAAGTCTGGTGATATTCACCGTGGCAAGACTAGTACTGAAAGAAGAAAGTGAAGCCAAAGCCTGATGTAGTTCATCCCTTTGTCTCTTAGAGATACACCATTGTTCAAAAAAACTAATAAAAACACATCAAGAAATCATTAGATTTACATGGGCACTGCACTTTATCTTAAGTCAACACAACATACACTGACCTGCTGCCAAAAATATTTACAAGCACCCCCAATAGTCCCCAATAAATATACTACATACTCCTGTTAGAGTAACGTGTCAAAAAACTGAAATACCCTTCCCCATTTTAAAGTATAAGTGGAGAGAAGTTGAAAACTATTTTCACAGGATTTGTTGACACTAGAAAATAGAAGTTGACCATCACCAGCTCTGCACTGTGACTGAAACTTCACAGTTTCCAGCCTGGTATGACCTCTCTCTCTTTTGGAGCATTTATTTGCTTTCACCGCAGCCCTCCACATTGTGCCAGTGTGAGGTTAAACACACGCTTGTGGTCGCTTACGGGGTACGAACAAATGCAGCCTATTAAACTGCACAACAGTGTGGAACAGACTGTGGATACAAACTACTTTGACTGTGGTGCTGTGGCCGTCCGCAAGACTTGGAATGTTGTAAACTACCTAAAGCTGTAATAAAGCAAACACGAGCAGACACCTCTGAGTCAAACGCACATGTTGCAGCAGACTCACCTTCACTTTGCAGCTTTCGATCAAGTACTGAGCCATGGACTTGACTAAGGCTTCAAAGAAATACCAGGAGTACTGCGGGGCAGACAAACATCAATCAGAGAACAATAAAAAGTAAATTCATGCCAGTTATAACCATGCAATCCTTTGAAAAAGCACAAATATGTTACCTTGAGGAGCTTGTTGCTCGTGAGGAAGTCAGTGGAAGGTTTCAAGATGGCAGTCATGGCTTTAGCCAGCTCCTCGTGCACTGTTCGGGTGGTGGAGGACGTGTATGGCTCAGTCTTGAATACAAACTGTGTAAGACACATATGCATACATGATATGAGAATCCCTTTTGTGCAAATGTGGATGGTGAGTCTCGATATGTGAATTTTACCTTAACATATGATCTCAGGTAGTGCTCCAAACCCTCCTCATGGCACTGGGCAACAATGTGAATCATGACTCTATAAGGAAACAATGGAAAAAGAAAGCCTGTGTGAGGAAATGAATACGGACAGAGGCAGCTGGAGGCCTCCTTTATTAATGTTTGGTGAGCAACTCATGTTTAATGTCATTTAACATTTTTACTGCAGAGTTCTTGCACACCACATGTTTCATGGAAACAATCAAAGCAGCTAGTTTACATAAAAAGAGTTATCGTGCATGCATACATATGACATTTACAATTACATATCAATTTGTTTATCATCATTACATGAAATAATTTGAATTTTAAGTTGTTAAGTCGAGGGATCATGTCAGAGAATCTTGCCTGGTGACGTTGACTGCCACATCCTCTTGGGTGGCACTGGTTAGCACCCTGAATAACTGATTCAGGGTGGTGGGCAGGAACTTGATCATCACATGACTCTCCATGGCATGAAGACTCTAAGGGTGAAACATCAGATGGGTGTGTTTATGAAGAGTTTGACTGCAAAGCCCTTCATGCAAAACAAGAAGATTAAATGTGGAAAACAGCGGCGTTGTCTTCCTCCTACACCCCACCAAAGAGCACAGGAGGCTAATAAACCCGATCGTGCGGAGAAACTAATTTGATAACAATAACAACAACAGGAGGAGGATGTGAGTGACCAACACTGCGCTAATCACCTTATGTCTTATGCTTCAGTTGCCTTAAGCATGGCAGAGTGTAGGTATCCGTGCATCAGTGCCTGTGCACAGGAAACTAACACAAAGCCTGCCAAGTAATTTGGCAGACCTCCCGTTAGACCCTCTGGCCATTGTTTGTGTTCACTGCTGTGTTGACATTAGGACCCAAGAGATGCATTGAACCAAGTGCTGCTCTCCATGTTAATGAGTGATGGAAAAAGTGATAACCGAGCTACCAGGAGTCACAGGATTAAAAATAAATAAGAAGAATCAGGCCTGCTCAGCGGTAGATATCTGACAGATTTACAGGTATCGGCCTTATCTTTGCAGAAAAAGCCCTGCACAAACTGTCCAGAAGAATGCGCTGTTGGCAAACTACAGCACAAAGTAGACCATTAATCTCGACGTGATCCAGCCCCAAGCGAGTGTGGCGGTCTGCGGTTTCACAAGTGAGTGAGTCTGAGCTACAGTTAGCTTGCAAGTAGTTAGAGAGAAGTTTAAGTGTGAAAACATGTCTGACCTTTTTCTTTGAGGTATCAAATAAATAAGTCATTCTGCTCAGACTTAATCCCAGGCATCAATTTATGCATGTGCACCCATATTAAAGCCTACCCCAACACTGAACTGTGTCAACGCTGTGGATTAAACATGACTCAGCGAAGCATTAGCAGTCTCTCTCAAAGCATAAAGCTATAACCAGCCAGTAATTATCCTACAAGACAACAACAACAACAAGGGCTGTAATGAAGACACAAAGGCTGCACATTTGGTGAGAAAAGAAACAGAATCATGGTAAATTAAATAATTCCAATAAAGTTATATGCATAACAATATTTACAACTGAACTGAACCAAAAGTATTTTGGAATATTTATCGGCATGTTTATCAGAATTAAAAGTTTTACCTTCAGGTATTTGACCAGCTCTCCACCTGACACCTGAGGCGCAGGTGCGATGCTCTGACAGTGATGAAAGAAATTGTGCAAATGTTGATCCTATAAAGAGACACAAAAAAAAAAAAAAGGTTAAAGGATGCAGATGAATCGTCAGCGGTTTTGTTTTGCACTAAAAGACAAACTAACTGACCTGAGTGTAGACAGTAGACACGAGGTGAGTGGACACCTTAAATAAAGGTTTGCCTCCATCCACCCATTTAACTTCAGGACCTGAATGCTATAGTACAAAGAAAAAGCAACAATCATTTGCTCAATAATCTCATTGTTTCTATGAATGGCTTGACATCTCTATAAAACTACTACAAATCATAATAGTCTGCATGACTAAATAAGGTCATGCACTCTACCTTGCTTGCACCCTCGTGACAGCTGAGGTATCCAGCGGGCAGGTTGGCAGCCACAGGGACCTGGTTCTCATTCATGATCACCCGGCCGTCCTTCAGCAGGGGAAGCCAGGCGTAACCCACTGAGAGGAGACACATGGAGCAAAGACGGTCAGCCGAGCAGCGATGAAGAGAATGCAGAAAAGTCACACGCAGATATTTTATAATGATGTGACTGGAAGACTTACCTTGAGTCTCAACCATGTCTCTCTTTTTGGTGCTGGCCTTGCTGTTGCTATCGCAGCTGACGTGGTAGAAGGTGAAGAGGAGATGATGCTTATCGTGGAGCTGGGTGGGCAGCTCGATCTTATACTAAGGAATGAGTGAGCAAATAAACACTCAGTCATGGATTGTGTCGACTTATAGGTATGATGAATGGCACTAATCGCTGATATACCTCGTCGTAGAATTCAGGGTTGTGCTGGTGATGTAATACTGCAGCAAAGGCATTTTTGGTAAACAAGGGTCCTCCAGGTCGGCCGTAGATGCACTGTGGGATGATAACAATAGTTACTTCCTGCGGCGGGAGGGGTTGTCCTTCAGGGAATTTGGAAGCACTTCCAGGAAATGTGCAAGTTTACCTTGAGTGGAACAGCCTCTTCCTCATCGGAGTCCTTGAACTCAATGCAGACGGCTATGTTTCTAGCCTGGGGATAGACAAAACGGGCAAAACTGACCCAGTTAGCCACTCTTGGAGAGAAAAAGTTTCCTGTAACTTTTAGGCTACATATGGAGGACAAAGTCATCATAATTTTTCTTTCCTGTGTCAATTCCCCTCTTGCAAATTAACAGCGTGGAACAAAAAAGTTTGCAGATACCTTTGCAAACGACTTCTGGCTGTCGTACTTCAAGTGCTTGGGGTAGATATAGAGGTGATTGTTGTAGATGGTGAAAGGCTGAGAACATTTGGCTATGTACGGCACAAACTCCTCCACTTCGAAGAAGATGCTGGTCTTCTCGCCGACATCGAACTGCTTCACAGGAATGTAGGATGAGGTAACACAATCTATATACAGAAGCAAAAGGGAGACTAAATAAATAGCCTGCGGACAACGTGACCAGTCTGGCCTGAGCAGGAACGGCTTTCATCTCTTATGTCGGCTGCATAGGGAGAATATAGAGGCCTTACTTGTCAAGTCGGGGGCTACATTGTCAATGGTAACATCGAGGTTTCCTAGGATTATAGGCAGCTTGGCCATCTTCTCTGGCCTGAGGGAAAAGGAAAATAAACTCCAGTTAAGTCTTTGCTATCATTTACCAAACACTAGAGTGTGCAGAGACAAATTGTATACACACCACATTCACAGATGTGAGCAAATATCTTATTTTTTAACTGGATGGTATTTTTCCAAAGTGCAATCTATAGCGGCACATTTTCCATATTTTCCTTTTTTCCAAAACATCTGCAAGACTACTCAGACAATTCATGACACAGAGCACTCAAAGAAGTATTACTGACTTTCTGAAGTCAGCCAGCAGCTTGAGCATATCCTCGTTGGATAACTTGTTGCTGTCCTGTCTGTACAGAGCGGAGAAACGAGCGCTTTTGTCGAGCGTCCCTGAAGCATCTTTGAACAAAGACCTGCAAGAGGGAGAAGAAGAGTGAGGAACATTTCTCTTAACAATTATTTTTTACATAACTGATTTGTCTGTTAATTTTGTTTCAGTTAATCAATATTCAATTTAAACGGATATATTCACATATGAGAATGCAGAAGCAGAGAAAGGCTTGGCTTTTTTGTTGCACATTTGTTGCACTTAATTGTTAAATTAACATAATCAAATTGAAAAGAATCTCAAAAATGAGATATATTAAATAATATAAAATAAACTGATGTTGCATCTTAAGCGAACAAATGTAATTAATTTATTTTCGTATAGGTCTTATCTTGCACAAAATAATCAGTGTGTACTAATAATTTGTAATCCAAGTCCAGAGGAAATAAAAAGAAATGTTATTGCTGTATTCTCTCTGTATGGAGGTTAAATTGTGTGGACTTACGACTGTATTGCTGTTGTGTTTCTGTATGAACCTGGTGTAAACTACACTGAACTTTTTTATACAGACAAAACTGTTACAAGTCTAAATAGTTGAGGAGGAAAAGTACCTTGCTGCCCAGGCAAAAGGCATCCTGTACTGGCCTAACCGGCTGCATGCCAGCTTGGCATTTTTCAGGACCTTCTGTGCCACCTAGTGGAAAACAGGAACACAGTGTGAACTCAGCTTCATCACTGAAGTCAGTCTCAGCCCTGCAGCCAGTGCTGCCAGTCTCAATACACACAGATAAACCTTGATAACACGCCGCCCTCTCACACACACACACTCAAAATGCCAACAGGTTTTCGGTGTTGCGTGCACACTCTACATGTTTTTCTGCACACTTCAGGATGTTTGACTACATTTGTACAGCCAAAGTCAACGCTTCTGATGACAGTTTGTGCAACTAGTCAGCACTTTAAAAACACGGATGATTATCTGCGTATAATGTGGAATAATCTGTCGGAATCTGCTGAGTCCCGGAGAACGCGCTGCCCCGTGAGGAGCGCTGTGGTGGGTTGGGTCGGTACCTTGGTGGAGTCTGAACTCTTCATGTACGGCTCGGCGCAGTGGTTGATTCCCCCCTGAAGCACCTTCTCTATGCGAGCCACCAGGAAGATATCTGGGTGGGGGCATGTTACTGAGAACACTCCCTGTGGAAAATAATAAAGATATTAAGATTTCCACAGTGTTTATTATGCATTTTATCAACTGATAGATTTTTAATATGAAATAAAAAACACTTAAGTAGGGAAGCAAGTATTATGTATATCTCAGGTGAATGATTGCCATGAAATGTTGTTAACTTACCTGTCTTGGATACTGCATGGCTGCCTCCGGCACCCCGTGGACCAGCCGTTGTCCCTCAGTGTCTCCTCCACCGTTTATATACTGAGTGGTGTTATTATTAGGCACCATGCTCCTCACAGACGGGTGGTTTAAGTCCACGTGGAAGTCAGACGAGATCTTCCTGCCGTTCTGGATGTCGAACAGTGACAGGGTGATATAGAACGGCTCCACCTGAGGAAGGAGAAGAGGAACAGTTCTGCATTAGACGGATGATGCTGATGATTCTTTCCACTAATCGACTCATTTTTTAAATTATTTACTTAATATATGCAGATTCCCTGAGTTGAGAAATAAATAGTTAGATGGGTGCAGCTCTGTCTAATGCACAGCTGCAGAGATGTGCATGTGTGTCATGTCAGTGTCTCTGTGGAGACAGGGCATGTCGACTCTTTAACAAACAGATTCTGCTGCGAGGGACGGCAGGACATCAGACTCCATTATACAGATTGTTCGCCATTACCGAGCCTGCAGCCTGGTTGCTATGCCAACAGGCTTAAATAATAAGATAGGTCCATCCGGCCGCTGTAACAAAACATCTCATCCCTTTTTCAGTCAGATATTTTAGGTTATTTATGGCCTCCTGTGGCCGTGGTCTTACATTTGTTGTCGGCCCTTCCTCGTTCTCGGCCACACAGCTTTGCAGATTGAACGAGAGGTCGTTGCAGTTCACCAGGACGCGCTTGCCAAACTTCTCCTCAAACTGCTTCACATCTGGCTCTATTCCTGAGAAGTCCAGTTTCTAAAGCGAGTACAATGGAGGGTGTTACAATTCAGTAGGGAGCGTCAGGTTGGACTTATTACCGCACGGGAATGCACGTTTAGATTTAATTACCTGTGTGTCAGGATCCAGAGTGAACAGCTTCAATCTGGTCTCACTCCTCATCCTAGACTCGATATCTCTTGCGCTCTGAGGAGAAGAAAGGCATTTCCTAAATCGACTGTCTGACACCACAGAAGCTTCGTCGGTGAGATTCCCAGTCAGATGGTTTTAACATTAGAATTTCTTTTTTTTTTTTAAATAATTCGCGCCCATCTGGAAATGAGGCTTCATATTTTACAGGCTGATCATGCTGGGCAGACAGGCTCAGCGGTGAGAGTCAGGTGGTACCAGCCTACATTTCGTTGCAACACACTGTAACCTGTCAAGCTGTTTCCCAGTTAACTGTTACCATCGGTTTCCATGCACGTATGGCTTTATTGCTGCATACCACTCGGTGCTGCAGCAGCATGAAAAGCTTTCTTTTTAAACACTACACATCCTTTTTGGGAATAAAAAAAGCATCATCTGTCAGTAAATCATTTAAAAAGTGACACTTTTATCCTCGAAAATCTTTAACTCTTAATGCAGGTGTCATTCTGTCAAAACAAGTGTCAGCTTTATTCCCCTCGACTGGACGTCTCATGCTGAATGCTGTTGGATGCATCTTTCGCAGAAGTTGCTTTTTTGGATGAACACCAAAACAATATTCTGAATGGAAGAAGATTTGGCTCGTCGCATGACAAGAAGTCTGTGTTTGAAGTCAGATCAGATCTACGAAAACAAATGAATGGCTGCGAAATTAGCTGTGTAACCAGCAACTCTTAAATCTAAATTTGAGCCACATGTTTGTGGGAAGGGAAGGCTCTCTCTTCCTTTACTCATAACTTCAATGAGGAGCAGAGATTTAATGCTTGCAACTCCATGTGATGATGTACCAAAATGTATGAGCGCCCAGCTGGGAAAAGTAAGACCTACCTGAAAGCTGTCCATACTGCCAGAGGAACTGTCTGACTTTCCAAGATCATCATCTAGAGGAAAATACAAGAAATCACTGGATGAGAGCCAAAGACTGAAGCGCATCAACAAAACTACCTTGTGTTGTTAAATCACCTTAATCGTTCACTGACATGTGAAAGTTCAGTAAACAGTAATTCGACTGTACAGGAATCAGTCAGGGTTTGAGTTGGAGATAACTGCAGGTCTCAGTTGCGTATTTTAAGAAAGCTCAGACGTCTTTTCAAGCAAAGTTGTTTTGTTTTTTTACTTCCAGGCACAGCGTGATTAATAAAACCTGAGGAGTTAAGGAAGATTAGTGGAGCGATTTGTGCAGAGGCATTCAGCCTCTTTCCTGCACGGCTAAGCCTCAGAAGACAGGAGGTGAGTATTAAAAGCCTGGGTGGTCTGGTATCATATCGCCCCAGACTAACATTACAACTACAGGGCCAGGAAGAAGTGAGCAACGGGTAATGAGTGGATGCTGGTGTGAACGAATGTCTCTTTAAAAACATCCTCAGGTACATCCCAGAGGAAATAAACTGAGTACATTTATATATTAATATCCTGAATAATAATAACTGAATATCTCACTTTACAAAATATCACCATTGTAGCTGCATTTATTAAGGTTTATCTGAATCTTTAAGGCAAAAACAAATGATTATTTTCATTATCGACTATTCTTTTGACTATTCTCTCAATTAATTGTCACAATTTCCCTCCAAACTCCAAAGTGACATCTTTAAATGCCTTGTTTTTGTCCGACCAACAGTAAATACAGCAGAGTTAATGCCGTCTGAGCGGTCGCTGTTATCTTTAAGAAGCAAAACATTGTTATTATTCACATAATTTGTGCGCTGCGACCACACACGAGCTGCTTTTGTCAGGCATTTTTCAGTCAAATCCAAGATATGGATGTTTTTACAAAGACCGTGAAAAACCTAAATCACTTCTCATCGTAGGCTGGATAATATTTTGACTAACACTAAAAAGTATTCCGTTTCATATTTGTGTTCCTTCAGGCGCTGATTAAAAATACGCACCGTCATGAATGTCTCCGTTCCTCTTCTCCTGCATGGCGATCTCGAAGCTGCTGTGCAAGATTTTGTTGAGCGTGTTGATCCAGTCCTCCATCTCTCCTTCGCTGTCCGAAGCCAGCAGGTAGGTGCTCTTATCCTGCATCTTCAGCTCGAAAGCAAAGCGCCGAACCTTGTTGTTCTGCCGCCGCGAGCCAGGAGGAGATAAGATGAGAGAGAGAAAGAAAAGAAGAATTATATAAACTTGGGAGATAAGAAATAATTCAAGTGTACGAGAGCAGAAAAATCTGAACAAAGACGTTTTGTTATTGAAAAGGTGGAGGCTTCATGTTTGCCAAATGTTTTGATATCTGATATTGAATGATTGATCAACTGAGTTTAGTTTTTCACATCTGAAAAATCAGATACCCAACTGTGGACATGGCACGGCTGAAGGAATGTTTCATCTCCCTATCCAAAGCTAACATCTAACAACTGCCAGCTCACCAGAAGGGAGCAAATTGTTGGTTTTATGATCTAAATCATAGCTTTCTATACACCCTCACTTCCTTGTGTTATCCCATTTGTGCCTACAAAAACACGGATGTGTATGCAAGGTAAACATTCGGTCGCAATATAGTTAAAATGACACCGTTTAGCCCAGCAATCTACAATGTGTGAGTCAGTGTTTTTGGAAAGAGATGGGAAGGTATAGCCCTGATTTTTTAATTTGACTGCACCAGAAAAAGCAAATGGACAATGTGAGTTAGGGAGGGACAGAGTGTTTCCATCTGTGTAACAAAGCCTTTAGTTCTGCCAAGACCACAGCAGAGACTTTCTAAAAGTGGGATGGAGCTGCCCGGGTGAAGTCAACAGAAAATGAGCTGCAGAACCGAACTACAGCCATGATGTCACCGTCTCATTTTGGGCTCTATTACAGCCCATCCAGACCTTATAACTCCTGACTCAGCTGCACTCTGTCTATGTCGAGGTCTGTTGCTTAAACATTTTAATGAACTGTCCGAGCAGTATTTTTTTTCGCGTAACAGGGGAGTTATCTCATTATTGTCAGCGGTCGGTAGATTGTTATGCTATTGTTATCGCTGTAGCTTGTCTGCAATGTTGGAACAGTGGGGTGGGAGTGATTGGGAGGGACACTCATTATCTGCAGCCTGGCTGTGTAAACACAATGAGGGGGAATAAAAACTGTAGTCTTGATAAACACTCGGTTGGAGGACCAGTCTCAATTTTCTAGACAACAACAGCTGAACACATCTTCAGGGAAATAAGTGGACGATCCAGTCAAAATGATTTTTGTACCTGTCCTCCTATGAACCTCAAATCACAATGATCAGTTTATATCTTTAAGCCCTTTTGCCCCCGCAGGGATTTATCTAATTAACATGTGGCAAATTCTTAGTATGTTCGAGCATATGTTGGCATGCTAACAAAGCGCGAGAGCAGCTCGAGGCTCAGTATGAAGTCACTCCTCATGCCGTTACAGCTGTAGTTAAACATCTGCAGTTCCACTCATAGAGCAGTTTCTGCCGGTTGACTGTGAGGCACGTGATATTTGTTACTTCAACAGAGCAGAAAACTCAACCTCAACTCTGCTATGGGTTGTGCAATGCTACTGGATTACTGTAGTGCCTGTTAGCAGGAGAGTAATCACCAGGTAATCAGTGTATAGATGCTTCATCTGACGATTTTCACTTTAAGACAGATAAGTAGAAGTGGAAAAAATCTGTCTCTGACCACTCTGAATGAGGTGTCAGTTAAAAATTCAGTTGGTTTGTTGAAGATACCATATGTAAATCTAAATTATGTTTTGGAGGCAGTTTGTCCAACAGATAATTGACAGGTTTGTTATTTTTGTGCATGTTCTGGCCCTATTTCTTCGAAGATCACACTTATTGATCTGCATCAGGGCGGCACGGTGGGACAGTGGTTAGCCTCACAGCACAAGAAGGTTCCTGGATTGAACCCTGACTGGGGTCTTTCTGTGTGAAGTTTACATAGAAGAAGAAAATATACTTTATTAATCCCTTGATGGGGAAAATCTTTTTTCACTCTATTTAATTTTTACATGCATTTTAACCCGGACACACACACACACGTTGTACAACGGCATAGACATGCAAATGTGGAGAGAGACGGTGGAGTGATGGGGGGGTTCGGTGCCTTGCTCAAGGCACCTCTCCAGCTACCAGTCCACCTTCCATATTTTTTGGTCCATGTGGGACTTGAACCGGCCACCCTCCGATTCCCAAGCCAAGTCCCTATGGACTGAGCTACTGCCACCCCCACATGTACTGTAATAACAGGTTAATTGGTGACTCTGAATTGCCCGTAGGTGTGAATGTGAGTGTGTATTTCTATGTATAAGCCCTGCGATAAACTAGCAACTTATCCAGGGTGTACCCCACCTCTCGCCCAATGCCAGCTGGGATAGGCTCCAGCCCCTGTGACCCTAATAAGTGTTAACAGAAAATGGGTGGATGGATCCACATCCACAATGTTTGAGTTATCTGTCTGTTTTATGTATGTCTATGTAGAATCTAGCACCTGTCAGCTTTAGTTGTGCTATTAAACGTTGCAGCAGGCAGTGTCAATCTTATTTTGCTGTAATCATTTAATAAAACTAAATAAAATAATATTCATTCACGTTTTAATGAAGTCAAAATAAGTTTCTGTGATGTAAAATATGTAAAAGAAAAGAAAATTTCTGTGTTTTGCGACACAAAATTTATAGAAAACTGCGAAATACAATCCGCTACAGACACCACAACCTGCAAAATTCCTTTCAAACACCATGTGTGCCTCTCTCCTGTCTCTTCAGTTTGGGCTGATAACTCTCTTCTTCCACACAAATGGAATCAGACAGCCCTGGAAAAAGCCACAACCCTCCATCTCATTCACCAGTAAATATCTAATTCATGCCAGCTGGCTACCACATCAGTAAACTCAGGTTCTTTTCCATCTATTGAGACGACAGACAGATGATCATACACCCAGTTAGTCTTGGCCTACGTTCAGATAGTTGCACGTGGCATTGATTGTGAGGCCGATGGAAAGTGCGCGGAAGTGAGACCTCAGCGTTCACCTTGTTTCGCCAGCTCGGAGTCAGCAGTAAAGCTTCACCTTAGGGAGGAGAGAGCTCAAGTTTCAGGGAAATGAACGAGAGAGGCTCCCACAGATACTTTCCAGGAGCAGTCCATCATTGTTGGAGAAAAGTGTGTCCCTGTTAATGGCTTACATTTACCCTGCATGTTGCAAAATAACTGATAGAGAAAAGGAAGTTGCTATATCTGTATTCTCGGTTTATTCCCGGTATATGGCCTTTTAATTTCCACGCGGGACAAGACCACATCCTGTGCTGCCACGGCGCCAGCAGGGATATCCCGTTTGGCAAAGCAGGTGGCGGGTCATCCAGGGTCATCGCAGTTCAACAATCACTGGATAACTGGAATATCTTAGAGCGTACCTGAACCACACCCATGCAGGAGTCCAGGAAGATGGTTCCTTTGGGCTCTTTGGAGATCTTCTCGTCTTTGTAGAAGTTCAGATTGTACGAGCCGTCCCCGAGCTGGGTCAGATGGAAATACCTCCTCTTGAATGACTGAAACAAAAAAAAAAAAAGAAGAAATAACTTTCAAATCACTGGAAAACAAAATGCCATGTTTGTCCATAACAATAATATTTTTCTTTTTTACAGCTGCCAGTAATAAGAAGCCTGCTTGTAAAAAAAAGGCTAAACTAGAACCTGATACAAAACTTGCATACTTGGACAATTGCTGGATATAATAAGACAGAAGCTTCGCATATTTAAAGCCCTTTGAAGCTAATTTATGATTGCTACATAAACAACATTGATTTGACTGGACCTCAGGGGGAAACGTGTGATGGAAAAATGACTTGGAAATCAAATCTTCACTTAAAAGACTTTTCAAAATTTTCTTTCATATTGTTATTGTCATAAAAAAAGATTAAATGGAAGACAGAAGACAAACATCTACTCTCTCCTGATCGTGTTTTTCCCCCATCACTTCATTGTATATATCAGAAAGATACAGATTTCCATTTGCTGATCAAATAATCTCATAATTAATGTGTGGCCCTCATCATTGTCTCACCCTCATGGTGACGCTGATGGCACTGTTCATGTTGCCTTTATACAGCCAGCCATGTTTGGAAATTCCTCCTTTCTGGGATCCTAGGGAGGCCGTGTCCTGCAGGAGACATCAGACAATTAAAAACCACACTGCAAAGGAAAAAACAATGAAATTTCACATTTTTAGATCGGAACATTTTTAGCAGGCTCGGTCATTCGGTCGGTTGGTTGGTCTACAAAAAAATTCCCCACCCTTTGGCTGAAGGAGGCTAGAGTTTGACATTGAGGTCGAGTGTCTGCGAGCCTGTGTGAATGCATGAACTTATGGATGTATGTGGTTTCATCGTGCTTGTTTCATGATGAAACGAGTTGCAAAACTTAAAAATGAGTTACTGCATGTGTAAAAAATCAACAGTCATGCAGAGAAAACATTTATACATCAAAAAAGCAAAGGCAGATTTTGCTCAAAGACTAAACATGACTTAATTTGGTTATTTTTGCAGCGGCTCATCAGGTCATATCACCAGAGCTTTTAACACACCCGACCAAAGCCCTTTCTCTCCATGTGCAGAAAACCTTTGATGCTGTGGTTTGAGATGACACAGAGCCTAACGTGATGTAGGTCCGTCTCAATCCAAACAAGCACGGAGAGGAACATTAAACAAACTATGACTGTTAAACAAAATAAATATCTCCATCTTCACAGCAGATCCATGACACATGGACCAGGTCGTAGCATAAGATAACGTCCTCGGCACAGGACTAAACGCAAAAGCCACCGCGACCCACCAGCTATCATGATCCATAAAAATAAGCCAATTAAAAGGGAGAAATGAAGAAGGACAAAGACAAAGTCATGTTCTGGTTTAGATCAGCGCTGCATGTTCAAAGGATGTGTCATTTATAGTTATACTGTCCGACTTTGAAAGACTACAGGAGCTGTATCCCTGACAGTTTCACACAATGAGAAGAGTGAATGGCCTTTCAAGATGTCTTCATCCTGATCCAACATCACTTCTTCCTCTTTTTCTTCTTGTTCCTATTCTCTTAGTCTAACGAAGCAAAAACGGGGCTTTGAAAAGTGCTGGCATGAGTTATAATATTTTCAATGTGCCTTGTGGGGCGATCTGAAAAGCATCTGGAAAGGTTCAGTACCTGTTTCTCCTCGTCAGTGTCTAGACAACATTCAGCAGTCACCGGAGACGCGGAAAAATCATCGGGTTCATTTTCTCTGAACTTAAATTTGCTCCAGAAAACGTCGCGAGGAGAGTTGCATTGTTAAACTACAAATAAGAAGAGATGTTGCATATGGTCCAGAACGCAGAAACATAAAAAAAAAGATTTATTCTGGGGATTTGCCTATAGGAGGCGTAGTTTGATGTATCATGTGAGGAGACAAAGTCAGGATCATCATCGTACATCTTGTGAGGCACATGACCTTAGAGCATGTTAGATAACATTTCAGCCACAGCTTGAGTGTCTGTCAGGTGACTTATGAGCCTCACTCCTACGAGCCGTTCCAAAAACAACAAATACTCGTGTAATCTGTACAAAAACACACACCCTCTCCCCGTCATACGCGAATTAGAAGAGGCTGATGAGAAAAGATCCGTATGTTGTTTGAAAATTTCGCTGCGCGCCAGCAAAAACTCTTTAAGTCTAATTACACTTAATGTTTCTCCACTAAATTACAGTTATTAGACTTATTGTGCACTCTTCGCCGTGTGCAGTCTTGTTTGGGCTGGGTTTGTAATAAAATAAATAATCCTGAGTACAAACGCAGTCTGCAACAGGATGTCGCCAATTTGCGACGAACACACACACACACACACACACACACACGATCACATGTCGCTCATTACTCTGTGATATTAATTGTTATGTTGACGTTGTTAATGGCGAGTAAGATAAACTCACCTCATCTTTGTCAACGTCCTCATCCACTTCGAATACATGGACAGCCAGTTTATCAGGCCTGGACATTTTGCTGTAGAAGAAACAATTCCCATTAACATCTGTAGCGTGTATTAAAATGAGAACTCTTGACATATTGACGAAGTTTACCTTAAAATATTTTTTACACCAACGCACTTTTTGCTACCTTATGTGGCAGATGAATCACACTGTGTTATCGCTTTGGAAAGGGACACTCTTCCCGGTTTTGATGTTTTACGGCTACTATTTGAAATTTTAGCACTTTACGTTTAACGCCACTGGTTCTCTGTGATATCCATGGCGGACCGAGTTTTGCTCATTTGCTTTCAGTCTGCAAATCTTTCTACCACATGTGTCTGAAAGGTCTTACTGAGACTAATGTGGTTTTTTCCTCATGTTTTTGTCATTTAAAAAAAAAAATCACAGCTGTCTCCAGAGAGTCAGAAAAAAAAGGCAAGATCATGGCAAATGCAAATTCCAGGAGTGTTAAAAAGCAGCACTTGACTGCTCGTGGAGTAATGTTAAGGTGTGCACTAGCTGCTGGAAGATGAAAACGTGCCAAAGGTAAGAATCACTTGAGCTGAAAGCGGTGTGGGGTTTTTAACAGGCGATCTGCGTCACGGTGCATTGTTTTAACTTCCCCAGATTCAGTGAAGTGACAAAACATTTGGCAGCAGTGACAGTGTCAAAGTCACAAGGTCATTGTCAACTCATATTTAAAACGTATTGGCAGTATAATAGATATTCTTTAGGGAAGAGGCTGGAGCTGATGACACAATCTCCGGACAATGAGGGTGGTTTCCACACTGGCTACGGTCGGGAATCATCCAGTGCATCGCAGAAAAGGAAACACACCTCTGTTTCATGGAAATACAAATTATTTGCACGTTTCCTTGTAATTAAGTCCCGACAACATTTGGTCAAAAGCGGAAAACAAAAAAAACGTGACTGTGTGTCTGCGGCATTTCGTTTCAAACCTCTGGCATCCATACATTACGTGCAGTAGCTGTTCTTACTTGCCCGTCGTAAGAATGTCTTGGCACACTACCACATTACCTCTGTGAATATATAGTGCGCAGCGGTGTTTTTAACTATAGACTTACTTTGGAAGCTGTCGAAAGTCTCCAGAATAGTCCTCATACTTGTAGTTGACGACATGCCAGTTAGACTTGTAGGTCTTAATGCACTGAGGAGACAAGAGAAACAAATTGAACACCAACTAAAACATGCCATGCAGTGTGTAAATGCTAGAAAATACACAGTGCAGTGGTATTTCATGGCTGTGTTAAGGTGTCAGTATGAGTCAAAAGGAACTACTTTGTAAAAACTAGTTTGGTGTCCAATCATGTCTGAAGGAAAGAGTGTTCTAGATGTTCGAAGACATATTCAGTCACTGATTGAGATGACAATCTTTCCTTGAATGGCTGAAGAGTAAAACAATCAAAAAAATCTGCTAACTATCTCATAGCTGAGTCAAATTCGTGTATGAAACAGGTATAATTGTGAGATTATTGGTTTGGGAAAGAAATTCTAGTGTTGGAGTGTTCTTCGGTTGAACCACGTTGACACCTTTGTAAGATTAAGCGTTACACTACTATAACACTGCCAGGCTCGCAAAGAACCAGTCAGAAAAAAATGTAAACACTGGGTGCCTCAGTTACCCACAATGCAACCTGACTGCCAGCAGGTCAGATATCCAGGTGTGTTATGTACAGCAGAAGTGTTGTGTAGTTAGCAGCAGCTTAGATTTTTCTAATTTGAGATACTGTGAAAGAAAGTAGTGTTAAATTGTTCCGATAAAATAAAATACAGTTGCTGACTTAAGCAAGAAAACACAATCACAATGCAACGCTTGTTTTGAGCAATAATTAAAAAGTCTGATGGAAAAAAGGAGTGCATGGTTGGATGTTCACACCGCACCTCAGTCCACCCACCAGCACAAACTGGAAGGGAGTGTATCCCGTCTCCCTTAGAAGGGAGACATCTGTTCATTGTTAAGAGTCAGAGATAGGAGAAGCGCTCTGGTATCCATTCTGCAGAAATGCGTGCCGTTTACAAGAACTGCTCCGTCAGGGAGGCAAAAATGCAACCTGATCAGGAGAGCGATCGGAAACAGAGAGGCTACCCGTAGGGCTGACCCGCACAGCTGTCCTGGTGACGTCACACTTGACCGGGAGTCTTAGTTTCTTTATGTCTTCAGACAAGGCTCCTTAAAAACCGACCTTAGACCTGACCTGACCTCTGAACTGTTGGCAGGCAGTTGGTCTACAGATTAAAAACACAGCGAGAGCAGTGTGCACAGGCCGGATGGTAACCCGCTGTGACCCTCCTGTAGCCATAATTCATCATTTTTCAGCACCAGCTAGAAATAATTCATAACAAGTAGTTTCTCATTCCCACAGCAGTTAAATTACTAAACAAAATCAGTTCTTCAGTGTTTTTAGGAGTGTTTAAACTTGTTCCGTCGTATGCTGAACCGTTAGATAGCAGCAGACAGACAGCACCGAACCAACGCTGACAGAAAATAACCAGAAGTCTGAAATACTTGTGGATTGTAGAAATTAATTGCTCTTTATCATTCCTACGTCCCCTGGAATAAAAAAAAGATATAACTGAATAAATACAGTATAAATATTTCAGCTGCTTCCAGTAATGATCTGTAATGAGTCCAGATAGCATCCACGCAACAGGCTGCTTCCTGATGTGCTGTGTACATTGCTGCTAATTTTAGGTCCCAAATTAGGAAATGAGTCACATTAGTGTCACCGCGGATTGTTTGTGTTGTTTACGTGTGTGTATTATACCTTCCATAACCACTTCCTAACCTTTTGTGCCAGACTTTTTCATGTTTTGTAATTAAATAAACTGTCTTTAGACCTAATTTCATATCTGTAGATATAAAAGTCTCATTCTAGAGTAACAAAAACTAAATAAATCTGACTTTCAGGTGATTATACATCCTATATATGTACAATTACATTCCATTTTGCCATATTCAGTACATAAAGCTCCCTAAATCTTATACACTGGACCTTTAAGGGGTTAATACTGATCTACTTGCTTTATTCTTGGGCAGATTTGACTGACATCACTTTTTTTTCACATATATGTGGAAGCCAATGAAAAGGATATCGAAATCTGTTGTAACTTTGGGTTTGAGCAACTGCGTCTTA
The DNA here is from genome assembly GCA_004119915.2 of Collichthys lucidus. Classification (NCBI taxonomy): domain Eukaryota; kingdom Metazoa; phylum Chordata; class Actinopteri; family Sciaenidae; genus Collichthys; species Collichthys lucidus. The sequence continues at coordinate 10,844,060 of CM014079.1, read as the reverse complement.
GATAAACACACAATTTTTCCAAAGAGGTTGATTGAGAAAATGTGTTTTCAGGGCCTTTAAATCAGCGTACCTCTTGGACGAACAGACTCTGAGCCTCCCTCTCTGCGTTTTCAGGCACTGTGGGGTAGAGTGTCCTCCCTTGCCGCCTCAGAGTTGAAATCTGTAAAACAAAGCGGTCGTTTATTCAACAAGAGAAACAGAACGGGGGGGAAATTACAACAAACCTGACAACGCTGTAAAAGTGAAATTGAAACAAAGTGTGGAAGACATTGCTCAAGCTGGACACCTTTACCCAGTGTTACAAGTTTGTGGTCTCAGCTGGACACAGTTGCTCCGGGGGCGTTCTTTTAAATATTATTCTATGTTTGAGAAAGGACTGATGACTTTCTGAGGGTTCAAAGGGGCAGTGTGTGAGGGAGGCAGGATGCTTTAGTCCATACTGTTCAGCTCCAGGACCAGCAGACACACCCTGAGTCTGGCTCTCTGCCATTGTTGTACAGACAAACTTTGAGTAATCAGCATCCCAGCACCTCTAATCACCTCTTTGTTTAAGCCTTTCATTAATGACCAACAAGTTCACTGAGAGTTTCAGAGAACAACAGAACTCAAAGCTGTGTAGCAAAGTGTTGGGTCTTGGGTATTAAAAGCTGCTGCATGTCTTTTTAACTGCCACAAGCAAATATGAGCACATTTCACCTATTTTAGCTTCACTCCACTGGCTGCCTAGGATTGATTTTAAAATTATTTTAAAGCCTTGAATAGCCTTGCCCCACCTTACCTCTCTGAGCTGCTCCACTCCTATACTCCTAGCTGGTTTCTCAGGTCAGCTGGACCAGCTGCTCCTGACAGTGCCTAAAGCTCGGCTTAAGCTCAGAGGGGATTGAGTGTTTCGCCGTCGCAGCTCCAAAACTATGGAACGAATTGCCGCTGCACATTAGACAGGCCTCCTCTCTGTCTCATTTTAAAACCCACCTCTTCTCATTGGCTTTTGACACCATGTGGAGTGTTAATTTGATGTGTATACATGGATCTTTTTTTTAATCCTGTGCTGTGTTTATTGTGTTTCTATTGTGTTTTATCTTGTTGTGCAGCACTCTGGAAACCTTGTGTTTGCTAAAAATCGTGCTATATAAGTAAAGTTGGATTGGATTAGATTGAGAGCCGTTCTAGCTGTTGGCGGCAGTTTCGCAATACGCACATCTGTACTTAAAAATTACGCATAATTAAGAGTAATGCTGCTTTGATTGACTGACATGTGTCGTTACAGGCAGTTTGTATGAGCAACCAGGCTTCATTCAGCCCCTCTTAGATCCACCCACGATCCACGACTGTGATCACACATTTAGTTTCACGGCTCTTAAGAAACTTCTGGGTGACGTCATTGAAGACAATGTCCATATTCATTCATTCAATCTATGCTGAAAACAGTCCAGCATATAAAATGAATACTTTTATCATGAGTTGTACCTCATGGAAAAATGAATATAATAGAATAGTATATCGTTTTCTTTTCATTTATGCTTTCTGCTGTACAGAATAACTCTTCAGTTTTCCTTGACAAGATATTGCAAGAACAAAAACATCAATTTCAAGTAGTTATAGAACTGACTGATATATTATTGGACCAATACTGAGTTGCATTCGAATGATAGTATATAATTTATTTCGTTACAATAGTGACTGTTAAGAGAAATGTTGAAGCTCTCTTCCGATGTTCGACTTCTTGATTTCGAGAGGAAGAAACAGGCTGATAGTGAAACGGTTGCAGAAAATAGATCCAAGCACTAACAAATTACACATTTCCTCTCCTGATGCACATTCAATAAAAGTTATGCGGTTCATTTGTAAAGGAAATGGTGCGATTAAGTGTAAAAATACCGCATGATGCCTGCATTACACTTATCTAACCAAAAGGTCAGATTCAGTGTTTTTTTTAAAGCACCAGTGTGAAAGCTGAAGCACCATTAAACTTGCCCTGAGTGAAATACCGCAGCATCATCACCATCAAGTCTTGGCAGAAGGATTAATTCTGCAAATTTAAAAATAAAGTGCACTTGATCACACATAATCCCCCCGAACAAGAGCGAAATATAAATACAACCATTAAGCAATAACAGTTCAGCTGACGGCGTTAAAAGGAAACGAGTGAATTCGGGCTTTGTGCTCGAGTCAAATGCTCGTCAGCTCTGAATGTTTGCCCTGTGTGTTTTTTCTGCAAATCTATTCTCAACACATTTGTGCTCCGAGCATAAATATGTTCCGTGTCAAAAGTTCACAATTTACTGTGAAGAGAAAAAACAACATACACACACATGATAAATCAGTTTATACTGTGGAAAATAAATACTTCTGGGTTCTGGACTGCTGCCTTTGCAGACAAAATAATCAATCCATTAATCTAGAATAATAATAGTATATAGTTAGTAATATTAGTTGCCATGTAGTATGGAGCATATTTCATGACTTGTTTCACTGCAAATACATCATGCTTAAATACTGCACAACAAACCAATTTTAGGAAAGTTTTAAGGGAGTGGCTATTTGGAGAAATTAAAAAAAAAAAGCAATATTTTATAAAATAATCATCATCACTGCAGTTATGTCTTTATTGAAACCTTTAATGACACAATGGCAACTTTTCGTCCTTGGCCTCCTCACTCCTCTGAATGACCTTACATCTGACCAAGCGCAGGTCGCGTCGACTACGACAAATTCCACACCGAACTCGTATTTGTGAACCTGAAGTCTCCCTTTCCTCTCTGCTAGCCAGGTTTCCTGCAGAGGAGATGGTAATCTTCGCAATCCAAGCCGCAGAAATAAACAGGCATGGAGGTAAGAGGGAGCCGGGAAGTGGGCGACAGGAAGCGTTTAATTGGGCTACAAGTCACCAGGGGGAAACTACTATGGGATTCTCTGGTGAAATAATCCCCAAATTAGCACAGGATAGCTGAACACAGCGGGACTCTGTCAACAATCTTTTTTGGAAAATCGTTTTCCTTCCCTCAGCCCTAACCTTAAACAAGGAGCTCTGAACAAATCCCATGAAGACATAAGATAAGATATATCTTAGTCCTCCGTGCCATAGTGCCCATTTGTTATCCGAAAGTCATTAAAAACACATAAAGGAGACATACTGTTGTTGACTCAATACACATAAACTGTCTTGCTGCCATAAAAACTGCAGCTGAAGTACATTATTCACTACAGTCTTGGAAACATTTACTAGAAACGACAGTGTTCAGATCTTTCTGTAAATCATTTAGCCCTTTATTCATTTGACAAGACTAAGCCAAAACTAACTAATTAGTCAATCATTTTGGTGTATCCATGGGATTTGTTGACAATAACAAAAGCATATAACACTGCCAACCGTATCCCGAAAAGCCATGCATCGTGTGTTATTAGGAATTTTTTTGGAAACTGTTGAGTGTTATGATCTGTGGGCTTTACTAAAGTATCCTAAAGTATACCTCAGACTGAGGAGAAGAGGGAAGGACGGGCCCCCACCTGGTTATCCTCAACAAATTTTTCCAGAGAACAAAAACACGGAGAGAACGCAGACAGACCTACCCAGATCTGCCTTGTGCCAACAGTGTCCAGATCAAAATCAGATGGAGATGGTCTAAACACAGGCTCACAAAAGATCAGTGAGACTTTTGATGTGCCAGTGGGGGTAACGTAAGGCAGAGACCTGATTTTAGAGGAAGAGCCAAAAAATCGGATCTATACAAAATTAAAAACACAGGCAGAGGAGCTCTTTCTGCCTGTTGTGGCCTTGATTTGTCAACAAGTAGCGTTGCATACCAAATGCATATTGTGGTGTCTATATGAACACTGGCTGCAGCTCCTCCACTGAAACGGCCTTGACACAGGAGCTGATTAAAACCTTGCTTGAACAAGAGTCTGGGGAGGTCGAAACAGATGTTAGGTTCAATCACTGCGGCTGTGGCGTTTTTTTTTTCTCTCTCCCCTCAGTCAAGAATCACCTGTCAGCCCTTGACAACGTACTGTTTGTGTGTTAAGCTGGTATGTTATGTTCATAGCAGCAGGCTGGAGGAGCAATGATACAAGAGAAGACAAAGTCAAGGCTGCCCCGCTGTCACTGGGCACCCAGCTGCCAGGCCTTTGTAAACTGTAACAAACCCGGCCTTTATACAGAGCCAAACCGAAAGCTAGAGAGTCAGTTAGCATTTTCATTACTGACAGTTTGTACATGAGAGTCACTGGGAATTATTTAAAGTTTATTTGCCTTAAATATACTTACAGTATGTCCCCACTACACATTTAAGCAGCAACATGGTGGCAGGATGGTGGTTTTAGCTCTTCACACAAACACTAGAAACACAAGTTAGATTAAAATAATACTATATCACGGTGTTGCCTATCCGCCTGGTGCATTTGAGTGCTATCATATAAAGAAAACAACTAGTAACTATCAAAAAAAACTTTGACATACAATGTGTTGACTCAAGGTTGTACTCTGAATTCCTGTGTATGATAGAGGTATTGGTTTAAAACTAACATGTACATGAATGGGTGGAGTTACAGTAAAAAATAGACACGCCCAGGAGAAGGAGGTGGGTCTCTCCGGTCACGGGACTTAGCAGGCACCTGGCCGGAAGTCAGCTGGAAGACGGCTGCCATTCAGCTGGCGTTCAGCTTGAACGGGAACTTTTAAGTTGCTACTACTGTACAGGGAGGATGACATGCAGCAAAGAGTTGAAATCGAACCCTGGGCCGCTGCAGCAAGGACTGAGCTTTCGTACACGGGGGCGCACACTCTACCGACTGAGCTAACCAGAACCCCTAAAATATTTTATGTGATGTGAGTAGATGTTTGGGAAGTTGCGCTTTATCTCCGCAGAATTCAGGGCTCTTTGACGACACGGACATGTCAATTTATTGGCATGACACTTTATTTTGAAAGAAAAAGAAAAGCAGCTCCTCAGATTTTCTTTCACTCTTTCGACTAACACCATCATATTTTCCTTCTGACTTCCTGAAAAGAAAAGGGAATGTTACTCCCGCTGGAGCTCTGATGGAAGATTTTTGTCTTCAGTGTCTTAGAAGGAAAATCAATTATCGCCCTCAATTTACAGTCTTAGGTAGCAGGTGGGAAAGAGGACGCATTTTCAAGAACTGTTTTACACTCATATGAATCAACAAATAGTTTTATACGTTATACTATACACAGTATCTGTAACAGTATATAGTTTCCACTGTCTTATCCTGCAGTGTAGGCATTCAGACGAAAGATGTTAAAGTCATCACGGGTAGCAGGGCAAAGAATTCTCTCACTGAAAGCAGAGCTACAACAATAAAAGCCCAGGCTCTATAAACTTTCCGTTGGGCCGTGGGACCGTGAGTGGCAGGATACGCTGTACACCTCTCATTGCTGCTGTTGGTAAGGACACATCTTTTAAAGAAGTCTCATTTCCTGAAGTACCAACGCCGGGGCAGATTTCCATTTTAGATTTTCCGTCCTCATCAATGGAAAAGTGTGAGGGAGCGTACGTCCTGTACAATATGGTGGCAGATAACGCTCCGCTCTGTCACAACATTGGAGACAGAATGAGCCAATTAAACAGATGGCCCCTGACCTCTCTCTTGCTACAGCATGGAAGGATGTAAACAAAAAAAAAAGACCCCACCCAGTGCTCACAGCGCTGGCCACGCCAGAGGAAAAGACTGTAAAAGCCAAACAAATACAACAAAGAAAAGCCGCAAGTGGGCGGATAAATAATGATGTTGGACAGTTAACAATAAATGGTTTGACCTTGTGTGGGTATGGAGCACTTATGCATTTATGGACCTATAGTGTGAGTATAAGCTGTGACATTTCTCAGTCTACCATTAACTCACATTATTTAGTAGATATTTTTCACCCAAATTGCCCTGAAGTTTCCACAGCACAGGAAATTAAAGCCCTAACTCTGGCAGTGTTACCACCACTGCCTAAGCGACATACCAACACTACTTTACATCACTTCCTTAGGCAAACACTTTCTCCATTACTAAAGTAATGGCTACACCAGTTTGTAAAGTGCGGCCAGCGAAGCATGCATGAAGTACAGGTGTGAAACTCACCTCAAAGTCCTCCAGGGGGAACTGCAGCATGTCTCTGAGGACATCGCTGAGGATCTGTGTTTTCCTCTGCACCAGCACATTTTCATAGTCCAGTGGCTCAATCACCTTCGGTTTCACCTGGAGAACACAGACAAAGCATGCCGTTACCGTAACTCCAATAACTAAGGGGTAACATGGAGAAACAGGTGAGCCACGGCTGGCTGTGCTTTTGTGTCACGGACAAAAGGTTCATTCCTTCATCGGGTAAAATTGAGAGTGAAATTGGAGCTGGCGTACCGTACACATTTATTTCAAGGAAGATGCTAATACCTTGCAACCTAAAACATAATTATAATGGCAAACAAACAACAAAAACTACATACGTATGAAAGCAAAGAAGGAGAGTTTAAGTGATGGCAGCGCAGCAACAACATGTGTATTAACAGTGGAAAGCACACTGTCTATGGATGTTAAACACTGTGCAGTCAGCTAAGAACCAAATAAAAACATTGATATGACATTCTTAGTGCAGCCGAATCTATCAAATGAAGCATATAACTGTGCACAGGAGCAGAGATGGTGTTGTGCACAGAAAAGCTTCTAATGTTGAGTTAGATTGATCCAGCTGTGCTGTCACATTCGGCTTTACCAACACATGCCATCCGTTCCATACACTGAGATAAGTCTATCACGGCTCCATCTGCCCACAGAAAATACATCCGCCTCAGCAGTGGGAAAAATCGTGACGAGCTTATCCCTCGCCAAACACGCATGACACGTCTGTCAAGGAAACATTCGCGCTCAGCTATACTATCCACAAACAAACAAACCATCCATCCAACCAAGCTGATTCTCAAGAGCAGATGTGGCAAAAGGTGATTATGGATTTATGCATACAGTATAATGTTAAGGTACTGACCCACTAAACTCCAGTGGCTGGAGAGAGCTACAAAGATACAGTAGCCATTAGATGGAGAGGAAGCTGTCAACACTCGTAGCTGATGGGACCGGAGAGGAGACAGCAAAGTGGACGCATCGGCAGACTTCAGGGCTGAGCGACGGCTCACATGTTGCCTCCACATCTGGGACTGATAATGCTATGCATGATCTCAGAGGGAGAGTCATGGATATTGACCTGCCTTAAATACATGTTGCTAGCAACCTTGTTAATAACAGAGAACAGCTCACAGTGAGGACAGAGGGGGCAGGACCTTAAATCGGTTACAATGACAAAGGGGGAGGAATGGCAGACCCGGAGACGGTGCCACCATGTCTGCCAGCTCAAGCAGGTTGTGACATTATCAGTCGACTGTTTTGTATTGCGTCAGTTACATAGAATAGCAATTAAATCCAGTCACACTCCAACAAATTGTTTTTTTTGTCTCTGCCGCAAGAGAGAAAACATACAGAGAGATTGATGCAGAGATTTCTGGAAACAGGACAGGTAGGACAGGAAGGAATTAAAGAAGTCTGAGAGAGATAAGATGTGTCTGTGTGTATACGTGTCCGTGTCTCACTTGAAGCCACCTCAAATATCTAAAATCTTTACACAAAGACTAGACATCCTGTACCAGACAATCACACCTTAAGACTTGCAGCTGCAAAGTCCAAGGAGAAAAAAACAACAACCCATTGACAATAACACGGAAGTTAATAAAAATGAGGGAATTAACAAACACGTTGTGCAAGTGAAAGGAGGTTGGAGTATGAAGTGAAAAGAGCCTCAGGACGGGAGAGAGTCCAAAAACTCTTTTTCACTGTCCCACATACCTGGAGAAGCTGAATCAGCTGAACACCAGGGATTAAAAGCGAGTCTGATATTTAAATTTAGCCGCTAAATGATCTGACCCCATCTTCCCACCAGTGATGGATTCCTGACCCCACTCTTGTTGTTGCTGACTATTGTCTCCCTCCTGAACCCCTCTGGGCTCTTCCACATTGCTTTGTCAGTGGCTGGAGGTGGTCAACCACACAGTACACTCAGCACTGAGTAAGAAAATGAAAACACATAATAAGCAAGAGCTCTGTCATTTCCTCAGACCGCAGTGCTGACCATAGTCGACGGTCCTGGTCCCAACTTTATTGTTTTATTGTCATATTAAACACTTGAGACTTGAAGACTGAAAATATTGCATCTCTAGCTCTAGTCCTTTTATATGTGTAATTGTCATTTTCTGTCTAATTAAGTCAACGAACACCCAGTCATCCCTGGAAAGAGCCTAAAACCCGAAGCCATCCCTTCCACTCCCTCTCCACAGTGATCTAGCAGCTGTTTAGCTGCAGCACCCACTCCTCCCATCACCGCTCCGTCTCAGAGCACTAAACAATGGTGCTGTGTAGTGACTCTCCACTAACTGATATATTCAGTCTTTTGCTACCGACCGCTCAGATCCGACTTCATGGAAAACGATCGCTGCTATCGTGGTTGACTTTTGAGCCAAATAAAATGTTTTACAAGCCAAGGTCATCTCTGAGAGGAAATGTGTGTGTGCTGCTTCCCTTCCAGTTAGTTAAGTGCCGGTAAAGTTCAACACACACTCTGTGCTCGTGCTGCTAACGTTGCAATTTTATTTTTTAAATGTGAGCCATAATGAATGAGATGACATAAGTGAACCACGCTCACATGACACCTGCTTCAGGGACTTTATGAGAGTGGTTAAACTTTACACCGCTGTGCACTGTGAGATGTTTGTAAAGCTTTGAGAACATAACAGAAAGTTAAACCAAAAAAAAGTGTCATATATCTTAATATGCAAGCACTTGAATGACTTACCACCACCTGTGGCACCGTGTCTACCTCAGCCTCAGCTGCAGCCAAGCTCTTATACTGCTGTGGACTCTCAATGACCAACTCCTTCTTCGAAGCTTTACTAGCCCTTCCTTGCATTGTCAACAGTGAAATATCTCCGAGCTAGATCCCAAAAAGAAGTGGACAGCCAGCATATCCGATAAGGAAAAATCCCGGAGCTGGGAAAAAAGTTTGGGAAGTTTCTGCTCATAGACTGGTGGTGCTTACACCCTCCCTTCTCAGACTGCTCTGCCTGTCTGAAGGCAGTGGACTCACACCCAGGCTGAGGAGGTGGCCCCTCCTACGCTCAGCTGTGCTGCCTGGGGGAGTTAAACACCCTCACACACTCACACACACACTCACAAACATAAAGCTATCTGATCTGACCCCACACTATTCACCTGCATAGTGACACAGGGTTGACAAAGGCAAACAAAAGACAGACATTCCTCAAGCATTACAGTCTGGTCAGGGACTTGTCCACACCTTGTGTGCGACAGCTGAAATAAGAGCTGGCTTAAATTTCATCAAGAGGAACAAACCAGGAGAGATTGAGACAACAATGGGGCGGCTTCAATCGCATGCGTGTGTCGCAACGACCAAAGAAACCACTCGACCTGAATACATACATACATACATAGTCTGAGGGCACCGGCTAATAAATCAGCTGCGGAGATTTAGCTGTGATTTTTCCATGTAAACATGACACAGATAAACTTCCAGAGTGAGCTCATCAGATTGTAGCTGCAGGAAAAATGTGGACACATCTTGCCCCACGTAAACTTCTAAAAAACTGAAGAGCAGCTCGTTCAACTGTTTCTCCATCGGCAGGACGGTATATCAAATTAGTCATCACAAACTGTGACAAACCAGTGTTAGTCACTCTGCTTTTTATTGCTTCATGGGTGCAGCTCTGATAGAAAACTGTTAGTAATCAGACTCGAGATTAGACCCCGCTTCCATCTCGTGACTTGTTGATGCAACTGCTTGAGGGGCATTCCAACGCGACGTAGACCCACTCAACCCACCTAGGAGCAGGGCCCGACCTACAGATTCCTCAGTGGGCCACAGCAGGGGAGGATGTTATCTTTTCACGCCTGAGTCTGAGCTTAAATCGAGGGGGAGGGGCCAGGTCAGCTCTTCAGCTGCTCCCCTCCTACTGTCCCATGCCCCTATAGGCCCCACACAAGGTGTTATATATAATCAATATATCAAGACCAATAACAAGCATATTTTCCTCATGTAAACATATCACAGTAACACTAATTTATGCAGAATTACATATCAAATAATCAAATAAATGATGACTGTATCGTCAGTGGATCGACATGAAAATAATCAGCAACTATTTTGATAATCACTTAATCATTTTAGTCATGTTTGAATGCAATAATAGACTGAGTTGTGAGTTTTAGCCTGTTGGTGGGGCAAAACAAGGCTTTTGAATATGTCTCCTTGAGCGCTGTGAAATTGTGATGGCCGTGTTTTTACTATTTTTAGCAGATTAAAAGATAAATGAAAGCACTTGTTTGTTTTAGTATCAACTGCAGTCCAGCCTCAGTCCAAGACGTCAGTCGGCCTTCCATGCTAAACCTAAAAAAACGAAACACCCCCACCTCTTCCCAAAGTCCACTACCACGGTTACGTTGTTATAGCCTCAGGCTATATGAATTATTTAGACACTTGGCTTTCAATTTTGGCTTGAACATACACTATAAACAACAAACATGGAGTCACGTTTCTGTTATCAATTATTTTTTATATGAATATAAAGAAAATCAAGTGATGCAAGAGTATTTCCATAATATGATACTTTATACTTCTACTCCACTAAAGTTTTATGGTATAAAACTGAAATACATTATTATAGATAAAGCATCAATCAAGTACAGCAGTAAAACCACTTCGAAATGGATCCATTAGTAGCTACTACTTTTATTTTTGATACTGTAACAGGGTAGACCTGTATCATAACCTTAACCCCATGACTTTTTCTCACCATTACTCTGCCATTTTTACATAAAATATAGGTGTTGGTGGAACATATGTGTTACTAATGATACTAATTAAGGTCCTGTTCCATTTATAGCTGCAGAGTCTTTCCAGTGAACTGACATGCACCACATTGGTAACCTTAATTAGTATCATTGGTGACACCTGTGTTTACCCTAATGTCAAAATGGCTGCTGTGAAAAAGGTCTATTGGTGCTGAGTGTAAGTTGTCAATTGACTGTGTTGGCTTGTTTGGCTGGTGAACAGCAGTTGCAGACCAGATACACACCATATTTAACACAGACTCAAGACGCTGTTAATTCCCAGTCTGTCGTGTGTGTGATGCTATTTTTTGGGGCCGTTACCAAAGTAACAACACATGGTTTCCTTCTTCCTGTTATGTGCCGTAAAGAGCACACCTACCTCCTGATAACATTGTAAACAGAGAAGTCTGGGATGTGTTTAATGTGAGCCTTGGTTAACTACCATTAGATTAGCTCTGAGTCTTGAGTAAGATGCAAACAGTGGGCGTAAATTAGTCTGTGTCGTCCAACTATCTATGAGCTACACGCAGCTGTAAAGCGGGTTTAAAATATTACAACAGCTTGGCCCAGGGACTTTGTGCAGCAGCTAACAAATCCTGTCCTCAATCTGACGAGTTGCCAGCTTTGCATGCCATCGTAACAGTCAGGCCGCAGGTGGCTTGCTTGCTAACAAGATACAACATGTAACTAAATAGGAACTGTCAACTCTTGCTTCTGGTAATCTACTAATGTGTTATGGGTATATAACTTATGGTCAAAAACAAGTGTGTTAGGTAACAACCAAACATCAAGCGAGTGCAGACATAGCTGCCTGCTAATACATCTTCTCCAACAGCAAGAAACCCAGCTCTGCATCTACTTCTCTGCCTCTGCCATTATGTTCATAGAGGCTGCCAAGCATGGTTACATCGCCCGCTTGCTTAGCTCTGATTCTGATCCGGTGGTCCAAAAACGCCTGTGCCTGTACAAACATTAACACTCCCCCCCGGTGCTCGGAGCTCACAGTCCAGGCAGCCCGGCTAACAAACTGAGCCGGCATTAGCTAACAGCAGCTACAGTTCACATCAGTTTACTTTACTGTCCACCAGAAAACGCTGTAAAAAAACACTATCAGGAGGACATCAGAGGGAAAACAGAAAACATTTTCACCCTAAACTATGATGCAGTTTTAACCAAAATCAGTGAAACAGCCGTGCCTCAGTGCTACAAAGTGTGTTGCGTGTGACCACAGCACAAAGTTACATAGCGCAGAAACAGATGTCCGGGGTGCAGTGTGGGAGTCAGTGTAGCGTCAAAATGATTTAAAATCTGTTATTGTATTTACACAGTGCTGCTGCTGATGATGATGATGCCTCCATCACCTTACCCTAATGTGAACTTGCGCCCTCACCCCAACCACTGAAGGTAAATCTACAGTAAACACTATGAGCAGGGGAAACGTTGACACATCAGGTCACTCCTGTCTGGCACATCACAATACACATTCTGTTGCCAGCATAAGAAAAGCTGACTATGGTGTGAGCTGCCCTCTGGCATAGCTCAAGATAAGCATACCTTGATGTGTGTGTGTGTGTGTGTGTTTAAGGGATATAAGCAAATCCTCCAAATCAGGTGAAAACAAGCTCCCACAGTGTACAAATCAGTGTCATCCCGAGGGCATAGCAGCTCAGTAATGAGGGTTTGAATCAGCGGTGAGTCACCATACGTTTCCGGTCTTTCGTGATTGTGTGCTTTTCACTCACTAACATGCTGTATACACACCACTGTAGCAATGAAATCATTCAAAATCCTGTCAGTGGCAAGCTTTCAGGAAACAAATGTGCAAGATAATAAAACTTACACCAGAGTTGCATTAGATTTTTCTATAAACTATCCTTCACCGGACGTTTATCATAACCAAAATTCCAGTTTGATGGCTCACTGCAGATAATGTAGTGTACTCCACCCCCTCCTCTAAGCACAATCCTGGGACCAATTTGAGTTTATCTGATATCTTTGTAAAACACATGCTTGTTTACGGTATCACACTCTCTGATTTATGATTAAATACTGTTTCACTGACACACAGTTTAATCAGTCATTTTGCAGTCTGACCAACCAGTCATTGCAGCAACGGCAGCAGACAGTTTATTGTTCAATAAAAATGCAATTTGGTGAACTATCCATTAAGCTGCACTAAAGCATACGGGCTACAATGATACCCCACTTCCATCACTGGACATTGTGTACAGGGTAATGCTACATTACAAGATGTTTGACTTTGATCTCTCAGATTATACAAAGGGAGACTTCCTCTCCCAGACATATCAGCAGCAATAAGAGATAACCAACTTCAGAGAGACTTCCTTTCTACGCTGCAGCCCTGGTACACGCTTCCCGAATAACACACTGATGCTCACATTTTTCAGCTCGGTGATTAAATCACACACAGGCCTTGCAATGTTCTGCAGATTTATCCCTGGAAACCAATGCAAATGCATTTCTTTGGGGCAACTTGGCATTTGGGTCTGAGCAGGAAGGCCCACTGAGCCCCTTTTCGTGGCAGAACAAGCACTTGTGTTGAGCAATGAAATGTTTCAACGGTCGGACCAACAGGATGTTTTGGAAAAAGAAAAGTGCATTCTGCTCAAATGCAACTGAATATGCCGTGAACATAATGTACAAAAAGAGATTGTTTTGTTGATGCAATTATGTGTCTGTGATTCGGATTGCTTTCTGATTCTGAAGCCGGCGAACCGGGCTGAAAGCAATAAAGCAGGATGTCATTTTACGAGACAAATTCATTAAAAAGTTTCGGATTCGTCCTCTAAACTCGTCTCAGACTTCCGTTGGGCTTTCGCTGAGTCATGGCTGAGTCACTTTAGGACAGAACTGAGAGGAGAGAAAAACAAAAGGATCAATTTAAATTCATTACAGCACTTAATCCTTCACAATAATCCAATGATGCAATTCATCTTCATATAATTACACATAGCGCAAATTATATTAAATTACAGTGTTGTTGCATTGTCAAATTTGGTTAGCACAACAAACGTTAGAGTGTAATAAAAAATTATGATCAGACTGACTTTAGGATAGCATTGTCATAACTGCTCAAGTATACTGCAAGTACATAAGTACACTCATTTCATTGGGTTTATTTTTTATTGTGCAATTTCTATGCACGTTCCATTTTTCCACATCTATTAAGTTGTAGCCTGGACGGGACTACGACTGGGCTTCTTGATTACATAACAAAGACTTGATGCAATCACTAGGCCTTTCCCAGCATGGGCCGAAGCAAAACAGGGTGTAACCTGGAATGAAACAAAAACATGACCCACCCCTCGCTGCCCCAGCACCAGGACCCACTGTCCTGCAGCCTGTTTTCGGTCCAATCCCCCCTCGAGAGCACTGTACTATGAGCTGAGAATGAGATTTTAACATGGGGGTAATAACGACACAGTGCAGCGTCCGCACACTCTGTTAATAACGTCACTGTAGTAGGATGTAGGACACAATGGCATCAAAAATAACAGGATGTAATAACACAGAGGCACACACAGCAGAAAATATAAAAAAGTCTGCAGTAAACAAAGTACACAAAGTAATAAAATTTAAAACGGTATCACTGTTACAATCCTTAAGACTAAAACAGATCGAGAGACAAGAAACAGAACAGCTTTATTTATCAGCCAGAGCCTTAAACGGTATTGAATATGAATAAAGAAGCTGCTGTCAGATCTGTGGGAAAATCAAATTGCTGTTGCCAGAATGTCTTTTAAGTACAGGAGCCTGAGTGCTGGAGATAATGGTCCTGTGTATCAGTCAGCAAGCGAGCAACACAAACTCACAAACACACAAGCACACATGCACGAATGCATCAATGTTATGTCGTCTGAAGCCCTCCTTAGAGCAACGTCAGGGCGGCTGAAACGTCTCACAAGTAGGAAGCAATCACCAGCAGCCGAGCAAAGTGTTGTTGTTGTTTTAATGTAAATCCATTAAGCCGAGACATGAAAGCTACGAGGAGGGCGATCTTATTGGTCGTCAGTGTTCTCAGGGACGTGCTGGTGAACACGATGCATATGCAATGCTGGTTATTTATGAAAGAGTCCACCTTTAGAGAAGTATCAAAGAGAAAACATCAGCAGGGCAGACTAAACATTTATATAGAGATATGGGCTGTGCTTCCAGAGTATTCAGGAATTTATTATATGGAGGACAAAAAGTGTGTACAGCCATGAACTGAATTATGGAATAAATACAGAAATATTGAAATTAAAAAACACAAGACAAAATATAGATATAAGTACTGAAATAACAACAGAAATATACACCAACAATTAAAATAAATAAAACACACAAAGAAATAAAAAACTATAATGCTGAAATAAATAATTAAATGCATTGATTGGAACCAATCCTGCTTCATAGCGAGGTCAGGGTTACTCCCAGACACAAAAACAAAGAAATATATTTAAAAAATAGTTCCAGATTAATTACAACATTTAGTCATTTAGGATTTTATTTATTTAATATTTCATTTAAGCTAGGATAGGCTCCAGCCCCACCATGACCCTAATGAGGATAAGCGGTTACAGATAATGGATCTTCTTTAATAAATTAAATAGCTAATAATATCTAACAATTATTCATGAATAATTCATCCTCAATGATGAGAATATGCTCACTGCCATATTAAACACACACATGTTTAAATTAAGAACATGAGGCACCCAATGAGGAAATCAGAGAATCAGTTAAGTAATTCAATCTATTCCTTTAATCTGGAAATAGTTTCTGGTTGATGACTGATGCATACCCAGTTTAGTATTTCATCAACTCCCCTTAACAAGGAAATGATAAACATAGAATAACTGAGTCATTGGACACGGCTCATCCAAAGTAAAACATCAGAGTAAGTTCGAAGCATTACTCCCAAAACATCAGAGAATAAAAGGTGCTTTTATCTGCGACCAAGCTGACGTCACCACTTTCTCTTTCTCCCCCTGCAACAACATTCCTCTAATAAAACTAACAGACACTTCAGTGCTTCTGTTCCCGGATTACCGCTGGCCTCAAACACTTCGTCGGAATAAAGAAACTGAACCTTTGTGAAAGCAAAGAATGAATATACAAGAACAGTGAAATATATTCTTGATACCTTTCCCGAGAACAAGAAACAACAACGAAACACGATACCGTTAACGGCGTGCAACTGCATCACGTCAAATCAGTGGATGTAACTGTGGGAGGCAGATCATCCGTTTCCACGAGGAAGGAAAAGGCAGAGCTGGTGTAATCAACAAGTTAAATAATATAGCTAAAACTGGCCGTTTAATTACTAACTCCATGCCTCGAAAGCACAGATCAGTGTCCCACAGACAGCTTTGTGCTCCATTAACTCACTGCAGTTTTAAATTTGCAGAAATAATGACCTGCTGCAATCAGAAGGAATTAAATAGCAAACATAATGGTTTATATCTTTTTAAAACCAGGCCGAAGGGATTAAAAAGGTGAAAATCGTGTTCAGAGAGGACTGTGAGAGCTGCCGCTCAATTTTTTTTACACTTTAGTAGCAAGTTAAAGTCAGTGTTTACAGAACAAGATGTGGATCCTTTAACTTCCAAGAAAGAGGCCCTGAAACTGGACTAATTATTATGGTTTTTACCTTAAAATGAGCTTTTTCTATCTACAGACACTACGGGTTTTCTTCCATATAGGCTGCCATGATGAACCGCCATGTTTCTACAGTAGCCCAGAGCGGACAAACTAAACACTGGCACCGGTGTTCGATATTTTTTGCTCATTTTGCACCATAGTTTCTTGTTTGTTGTTGAGGCGAAGATCTACTACATACTGGTCCGTTCAGCAGCTGTATTATTCATTGATGTATTCATTTTTTTATTTTTGACTCGCTTGGTAACCTTTGACTTCCTTATATCAGTTTCAAATTGCTCTCTGACAGAAATGTGTCCAGCAAACATCCGCTGCACACATTCGGTTATCGATTTGTAAGACCGCTAAATGCTGACAGAGGATTAATTGACCCCGATCTGGATGATAAGGCCATTCCCGAGCCAAGAGAAGCAACAATGCCCTTGACCTAATTCCCCGCTCTCAGCTGGATCCACTGTCACTCAGCTCTCTGCTGTGCATCTGATGAACCAGCGACGGGAAGGAGACATCACACACACATCACACACACACAGTAGTAAGTAAACACAAACAAGAAGGGCAAGACAAGCTGGTACGGAGCAGCAGAAGCCCTGCCAAGCTCGCCGGTTCACAGATGAAGAGCGGTGATTGATTTCCAGCAGACACAGAGCTCACTGTCCCCCTCAACCCCCCCTCACACACATCCTGACCCACAGAGGCTTTAACCCATGCAGCGCTTAGCGGGAGGAAAGATCCAGCCCTCCTACTGCCCTACATTTTATACTGTTAACACTGACGGACACATGATCACAACGCTGAAATGATGATGATGCTGTACTTGCTGTCAAATATGAAAGTCACAAGTAGAAGGTTGCACTTGATGCACCTGCACATATTCTAATATATTCATCATTTATTCTGTATTTTGCCATTTTAATAGTAGAAATCAAAGAAGGAATAATGTGCAAACATGTCAAAGTAATACTTAGATGTATTTCTATAAGAGTAATAATGTGTTTTAGACATTTTACTGCATACACAGCATGTACTGTATGTGCTGCTCCAGTAATCGATCGGTCAGTCGATGGAAAATGAATCAACATCAATCGGAATACTTGTTCATCAAGCAAAAATGGAAAATACAAAAACTATGTGATTTGCATCTCATCACTACTTTTGTGATACAAAGGCAATTCGAGAAGGCTGACTGAGCAGAAAGCTACATCACAGCGTCTGACATTGCACTAAAAAAGGAGAGGGGATCTCAGTGAGCTGCTGTTTTATAAAGGTAGAAGTTAAAAGTGGAATAATTAGTCGATTAATTGCCAAATATTTTAATGGTCGAGGAAAGTAATTTATCAAGGCAAAGTGCTAAACATTTAATGTGTGTCTGCTCCTCAAAATATGAGAATTTGATGCTTTTTTTCTGTATTTTAAAGAAAACTGAACATGTTTTGGACCGATGGAGAGAAAAAAAAGATGTTACGCTGGATTCTGGGTACTTACTAATATTTTATAGACAAAACAAATCGATTTTATTGGCTACAAAAATAACAGATCTACATTTTTGTCAATCTGAATGAAGTGAAAAGCAAAATATGATACATTTCGTGTCTGCACACACACACACAGATGCACGCACACACACCTTAAGTACTCTCGGTGTTGGCAACACACGCGACTCTCTCCGACTCAACGCTCGCTCAGCCTCAGATGGCCCAATGGGCTCAGCTGCTCCCTTACAGATGTAGCCACTACAGTTCCTTTCTAAGACAGTGCGCAGCCCATCAAACACAACCGTGCTGGTGGTGCACCCCATTCCTTCAGGTCCAAACAGGCATCAGTCAGGAGAGTCTGCCAGTGACCCAGTTTCCTTGATCGTCCCCCGCTCCTCCTCCTCCTCCCTGGTCCATGATCTAACTCTGACCCCAGCAAATCCACAGCTTCGGACCCGCAGAGAGAGAGAGAGAGAGCGCCGGTGTCCAGGCAAAAGGATCCAGAGAGGAGGAAAGGTGAAGAATGAATATATGAACACACACAGGGGAGTGTCTCACTGAAATTCCTGACTGCCCCAGCCTGTGCTCCCAGGAATACCTCATTCAGCAGACGAGATACAGTGAGTGAGTGAGCGAGCGAGCAGAGGACGAGGGATGGAGGGGGGGATGAAAGATGCTGTGTGAGCTCTGCTGCAGCTTCAACCAATGCTGAGCTTCGGTGCAACGCAATGCTTGCATGTGCATCTGTCTCACTTACCAAGTCCCTCGCTCACTCCCCTCTCAACCAATATGTGCACTCTGAAATTCTTTTCGTTTACACATTTGAATTATGTAGATCTCGTTACGCGTGACACGGATTGATCCCTTTTTATCCGAGCCAGATGAATAATTGTGGAATGAGGAGGGTTAAACTAAACGCAGTCTTATATCCAGAGGGAGAGTCCGATTCCATGGTCAGGCAAACAGCAATATGGCTGAATGCTTATTTAGTTCAAATGAGAAACCATGGGCCAACGGTGGAGCGAAAGGATGAATCATATTGTATGGGTGGAATATAATGTGCAGCAGTCAGCAGCAGCAACAAAAATACAATATGAATAGAAAAACCTGCTTGGACAAGACAGAGAACAGTCAGCATAAAACAAATGAAATCAAAAAAAGGGTGTCAGATATTTACTGAAGTCCAAATCGAGTAGAAAACTCCAGACTGAAAGACATAGAGACATAACAAGGATATGGGAGGATTTAAACCATTTAGGCCAAGACTTATTTATTTCTGTAAAAGATTAGCTGCTGCTTGATCACAAGCTTGCCATCCTGCCAAGTACACAGATACATTGAGAGTGGAACGACACAATTTGATCATACGCGAGCTTTGGAAATGCCAAAGAATGATTCATCCGCTAGCATGGCCTTTGATTTAAATGTCTCCGGACTGCAGTCAGGAAAACAAAAGATAAAAGCAGGAAAGCAGTGAATATGTTGCTGGAAAATTCACTTTCCTGTCTCTGCGGTTTAGGACGTTATTACAATGTGTCTCACTTTTAGTTTGACTTTATAAAAAAACAACAACAAACAAGTCCACCTGTCCATCCTGTCGTGGTTGCACATGTTTCACCTTCTGGTTATGAGGAAAAATGGGGCAAGATGAGGAAACATGGCAGCGTACATCTTGGTTTATTTATCTCTGTTGTCTTCCTTTCCTGCAGCTGCTACTCGCACGGCCAGATACCCGTAAGACCTCAATGGGAATTGTCAAAAAAAATCCCTCCTCGTCTCGGTGGCACGCACATGCTGTAGCTACTGAAAATACAGCGAGTGTCACTGACAGCAGCTGTGTTATCATCCACTGTAATAAAAGCAAGCTGGCATCTCATTTTAGAGATCAACCGTGTGGGAAAGTTACATTCACGTAAGATGAATGTATGCAGACACACACACACATGCACATCTGGAGAAAGTGAAGGGCCACTTACACCATGATGGTGCACTAAGCCATGCTGCTGTGTTAATATTTCAGCAGCGGTTGACACACTGAACTACATTTGAGCGTACGTTGAGATGAGCGGCGGAGGAAAGCAGCCGAGCCTGTAGATGAGCGGATTCAGTAAGAGAGAGAAAGAAAGAGAGGGATACAGGAGGGAGGGAGGGACAAAACTTTGATTATGCTCATTGATCTGTTAGGAAATACGTCTCCTCTTTGGTTTATCCCCTTTCTCACGCCTCGGATCCAGTCTGCATCCCGCTGATGCCGCTAAGAGGGATTTTAGGCTTACCATATAGAATAACAGGAAGCAATCTGCTGTAAAAACTGGTAAAACTGCAAAGTCATAAATCCTCTTTTTGAGGTTATGCAGGCAAGAAGCGACACAGATTTTCTCAAACTTTCTTTTTTTGAACATCGAATGCAGCTTGCACTTTAGCAAACAGGCTGTGCAAGCAGCACATTACACTTAGTTTGAATAATATGGACGAAAAAAATAGATATTGCCTCTTGATATATCCGTGTGAGCTGCAGGAAGTTTGGCTTATAATAATATTTTTAAGTAAAAAAAGATGCTTTTCTTAAGACAAAAGTCCACAACCCGCTGTCGGTTTTTACTTAGTGGTTACCAACTTAAATATGAGCGAGACTAAAAAGGAGAGTGATGCACAACAAGCTGACATTGTTTAAAGTGTCACAGCTGGTGATCGTAAATCTTTTGCTCTGAGGTTCTTCTTTCGCATGTGAGGACACGTCTGCAACAATGTAACAAGTCTCTGACAATACTGCCATGAAAGTGTTGTATGGGATTTCCTAGACGTGGAAAACATTACGATTCAAGTTTTTCCAGCATCAGTTGCATAAGAAACCGGGTTGTTTTTAGTATTTTGCCTCTGTTTGATAGCTACAGTAGAGATAAGACAGGGAATACAGGGAGATATAGAGGGGCATGACAAGAGATATGACTTTTATATTGTATGCAAAACATGTATCCCAGTTCAAGGGGGCTAATGTGAAGCTTTGCAGAAAAATAGTCCAAAGCAGACGAGGTGGTAAAGGGGGAAGTTCTAACAAATACAACACAAAAAGGCTGAGCTAAAGATTCTCCTTGACAACCCAATGAAACTGGGGCAAATTTCTGATTCATGAATTTGAACTATAAATTAAATTGTTAGAAGAATGTGCACGGATGAAGATTTATGCAATAGCATAAGCAGCTCCAAAACACTCCAAAAAGCCTAATTCGGCTCAGCCTACCTTTAAGTAGGCTGAGCTCACTGACAAGTTTGTGCATTCTGCAACCTGCTTACCTGTATAAAACTCTCTGCACCTGTAGAACAACTCTCAACATATGTGGTGATGAATTATTTAGGGCAGACACAGGATTTGCTGAGTCATTAGGTGTAGGAGAGTTTCTTTCTCTGCCCTTGTGTCGGGCAACAAGGCTCTTCACAACAAACGCTGCTAGGAAAGTAAAAATATCCTGGTTGATTGTGACACACACACACTGCCTCTGTCTAATCGATACAGTATATATTACTGTCTGCCTGAGTGCATCTGCACTGTGCATGTCTGTAGCTGACAAATGAAGTGGTACTGTAGCCTCCAGCAGTACTGTACACAGTTGGACTGTGTCAGCCATACTTAATCTTAACTTGGAGCTCCAGGCAAGGCTACAGTGAGAATGGTAGAAGGTGGGGGTGGGTTTAATAAAGTGTGCTGAGGCATAGTGTGGGTCTATCTGTGGATGTTCAAGTGTGAACATCCTCTGTGGGATGTGGAAGCTCTGGCCGCTCAAATCTGCAGCAGCTGCACAGGAGATAAGAGCCGGTCTGAGACCTGGATTACCGCTGCTGCTGTTACAGCGAGGCTTCACTGTCTGAAGTGGGCCGCACATCATTGTATAGTGTTAAATATGACCACCATGATGCATTTTTTTAGTTTATATCTACAAATTAAATACTCACAAGAGTATAATGCACAAATTATAATATATCACAATATAATTTATTTATTTAAGTTTATTTATTGAAGTTATTTACTCATTGAGGTTAAAAACCAGTTATATATCTGATTTTTTTAAGTTTTTAATATTGATGAAACTGGATCATCTGTAGACCATCTGTAGCTGCTGTCAGCAAATGCTAGCTCAGTTTGTTTGCCGACCTGCCTGCACTGTGAGCTCAGAGCACCGGGGGAGTGTCGGTGTTGTTTGTACCACAGGCGTTTTGGACCACCGGGAAGAAGAAGAAGAAGAAGAGGTCAGGGATGTGGAAGAATGCTGATGGAGGCCAGAGCCAGTGTCATGTCTAGAGCTTGGTGAACGGGCAAGGTAACCGGACTCAGCAGCCTCTATGGACATAATGTCAGAGGCGAAAGGTACGACTGAGGATGCCAAGAAGAGAAAAGGAAAGAGGTCGAAGCAAAAGGTCGTTGGGCGAGAGCTTGGTGAAATAAAAGGCTGAAAGACAGATGCCGAGCTGGGCTTCTTGATGTTGGAAGTAATATTAGCTGGCAGCTGTGTCGGTATCAAAACGTAAATTTCTCCTTAAGAGATCAGCTTTTCCAATAATTAGTAAATGCAGGTGGTTTTCTTACTGACGTACGGTGCATGAAGAACGGCAGCAATGTCAGATTACATGGTTTGATTTCAGTTCTCAGAAACCTCTTAAGCCCCTTACAGACATTCGCCCTTTACATTAATCTGACCCAGCAACTCAAACAAACCTTTAGTCTTCTTCCGCCTGGAGTCACCGGCCGTAACCCCCAAATAACACCACTTGTACTAATACGGCAATTTCAAGCTGTTAGCAGCAAGTGTTGGGTGGAGCCGATTTAACAACATCAAAGCCAGCACATGTGGAAGGAGAAGGGTCAAGTTGAGTTTCTTCTTTCACACTAAGGAGTGGACGATCCTGCACACAACAAAGACATAAATGTCTTTGGGGAGTTTAGGAGGAGCTGGCATCTCATCTGAGGATGAAGTTCAAGTCTACAGCTGGCCATGTTTTCCCATGCCCAGGCTCTGCTGTGGGGCTCTGCATAGATGAAGTGTGTGGGTTTGTCCAGAGAGAGGCCACAATGTGGTGGACCACAGTGACATCAGCCACATATCCAGCAGTACAGGGGCAGATTAAACAGGCTGGCTCCCAGCTGGAACTCTCCAGGGACTCAAAAAAGGAAGTGGCTGTTTCCTGCTGATCTGTGTGTCTCAACCCTGTCATAACAAAGCCGCCTCTCTCTGCCCACCGTCCTTCAAACTCCATCAAAACTCCCGATCACGAGAGAGTTTCGCGCCGACCTCCCGCGAAGGTCAACAGCACAAATGGAAGTTTTGTATCGAGGGCAAAGCCAAGAGGACTAAGTGCCGCTTCCGAGAGTGAAAATTTAAATGAGCTTCTCAAGGGTTTCAGGTTGAGAGCTAGGTCACGTGGGTGGCTATCCTACAGTTAGACATATGGGTGGGCTACAAAAATAGCCCTGGAATTTCAGTAAGGCAAAAGCTTCACATAGTGGATCGCAAGTTTACACTACAACCCCGAAATACCTGACACGACTCAACGGACGACAAAGGGGACTCGATTCATTGTCTGAACAGTCTATAGACGTCCACTGCGTACATTTTTACTTGCTATAGCAGGGAAAGCAGGCGAGCCAGCACTGAACAGTGAAATTTCATTAATTTCTTTAAGTAATTAGGACTTTTATGTGCACATGGATTAAACTTTAGACTTTCTTTGACCTGGAGTTGACACCAGGTTATCCTGTCCCTCTTAAAATGGTGCAAACCAAATACAACAGGGGCCACATCCTCTTCCTTTTCTTGGTATTTTGGGATAGTTTATTTATCCCAGGAGTAGAAAATGACCCATTTTCCTGAGGGGTACCACTTCCTTTTCTTTGTAGTGGGGCCACCAGGCGCAGAGTAAGTATATGTTGCACAATGGACACAGGCAGAAATTAAAAGTATGGACAAACACACACACATGCCATGCACTGTGTTTCCAGGCGATACGCAGCACGCTTTTGGATCAGTGATGAGGTTGCTGCAGTTTATCATTAATAGATGCTACTAACCAAGCAGTGCCTGTCCACACGCTCTGCTGCAGCACCAGCAGAGATAGTCTGAAGTTGTGCCAAGCCCCGGGGGGCCTGCAGTCGCCCTCTTCCCTCTGCCAACTGTGTTTTGGCTTCAGTATACACAACACAGAGTATTATTTTTGCTTACGGAAGCCATCAGTGCATCACAACTGATCAACTTGTAAATAAGATTGCCTGTAATCTAAGTTTAATAGTTTTTTTAGGAAAGGGAGTGAAAAATTGCTGCACAGCACAGCACGTTAAAAATAAAAACAGCTATAGAAACACTGGATTTCTTGTCACATTTCAGGTGAAGGCAGAATGTGGCCGATCTTATACTGTTAACCCACATGTATGTGTGCACACAAACACACACAGAGCACTGTGAGGCACAAATACAACTGTATATGAGGTATGAATGCTGTTACTGCCACCTACAGGCACAGTATGATACTACACTAAATACATTTACACCACAAAGTAAGCAATCTTAGAGATGTTTGATTGAATGATAGCAAACAAACGCACAACAAGAATAGTATGATGACAGGTTGTGACAAACCTCTCACTCAGCTTGCAGTGACGGTCGTCTCACTGTGTGGTATAACTGTACAGAAACAGAGCAACGCTTTCCTCCCTCCACTCAGATTAACTGTTGGTATAATGCAGCCATTGTTGGTCACATGTGTGTCATTTCCAGCAGCTCAACAATCATTCCCAACACTTGGCTCTCGCCACACAGGAAAAAGAGGTGACTGGTGACAAACTGGCAGCGGACTGTACGGGAAGAGAGCGTTTACAAGAAGCCTCCAAACAGGATTTCACAGCTCTATAAACTACAATCACAAACAGAGGCAGAGCTGCTTCGTACCAAGGCCACTGGTACGAATAATTAGGTAATTAGTTTATGTTAATGCTAATTCAGGAAACCAAAGTGTCCAGGTCAGGTTTTTGCACAAACATTTTAACTCGATGATAGGCTGTCATCACTTATCGCGGTGTGCCATCTGGTCAAGCAAACCCCTCGACAGCTCAGTGGCCAGTGCCCAGGTGTTAAGAAGATTTTGGAGAGTGCTGTCATCATGGTCAGGCTCTGACACGCAGAAAGGAAGTGGTGAGCTGAGAAATCCTAAAACAAGCCCATACTGGCCCGACATGACACCGCTGCAAGGCGAAACGGCTACACTCTGTTAGTCCAACATAGCTTTAAAAAGGGAGTAACTGAACCGCTCGCTTACAACAATGTAATGAAACATTTTCCTGCAGTAACAGGTTCATAGATTCTATTGATTCAAAATATTGATTCACAGCATGTTACTAATGAGTCCATGTACCATGACGCGCCTTAGATACGAAACCTGATATGGTTTACTTACTGAAATATAAGAATATTTGGAATCTGATATCTAAATCCATCCATAAATGACTCAGCAAAGTTCTTATCAATCATTAACAGCTAGATTACACAACAAGTATGACTCCTTCATGAAAAATAAAAAGACTTAAGCACCAGCAGTCAATCATTAATCCAGGTGGCAACAGAGTGCATACAAAGATTTATATACTCAACAAGGCCTGACTGAGCAGATTAAGTGGCAGCTTCCTCAGGTGCATGATACTGTATCCACATACAGCAGAGGGTGTCAAATGATGGAAGAAAATGAGAGTAGTACAAGGTTATTGTCATCTAATGTAGGCCATTGTGGGAGGGAGGTGTATGACACAGTCTGAGACGCAGCGAAGGGGGGGAGGATAATCTTTACAGCCTCTTATTTGTGAAACAGCATGAGACAGGACTTGAATGTGAAAGTGGAACCAAAGAAGAACAGGGTGAGACATAAGAGGAGCGCAATTTAACAGACATAAATAGGTAATTATAGCAGGTCGGTAATGTATTCTTCAATACATATTAATGCCACGCAATCCACACTTTTTTCTCTGGTTTCGGTAGCGACTCGAAGACGAGGTGTGGCCAAGAGACGGGGTGGGGATAATGGAGAGGAGGTGGAGGGGTGGGGGGGTTGCAGCAGGAGTTTGGGAACCTTTAAGGATCAGCTAATCTCGGTTGGGTCTTTGTTTGTAATCGGCGTAAATCCTCTTGAGCCTGGTTCAGTGAGTGCGGCTGACAATCGAGGGAAACAGAGGACGGAGGGAGGAGATGAATGCGTGTCCGTGCACCTGCGACACGCAGTGGATTTCACTGTAACACTGTATCCCACAGCTCCCCAAGGGAGACCGCAGACTACTACAAAGAGCTGTCAGCCACGAATGGCAACTGCAAGGGGGGTAAAAACATGAACATGAATATTTTGTATCATGGTTGTATATAAAGTTCATATTTTACTGCTGGACTAGCTAAAAATAACCATTCCTATCTGGTTAGTTTCCCATAAACTGCGCCTTATTTATTCTCCAGATATATAAAAATTGCAATACAAAATTACATAGAGGGTTTTATTCATGTCTCACACTCCTTTTAAGTTTAAAACTACACGTGCATTTTATTTTCTACTTACATGAATACATTTTAACCGTTCGCCGTACATAGTGGCGTGACCTTAGTCGCTATTATGAAAATAAATCCAGGAACGGCACACCGCCTTCTTCCTGTTGCAGCTTCAGCTCGCTGGCACTGCCTAAGCTAACCAAACTGTGCCTCTGCACCCCCCCCTTTCACAAGTTCCCACCCTTCCTGACAGAGGAAACACATGTTATAAGGATACATCCCTGTTTTAGAATAGCTTGACTGGGACTGTCAATATAGAACTGCGTGTTTTGTCTTACGAGCGTTTTTTTTGTGTTAGGAACAGTCCGAGGCGTCTCGGTCTGTGTGCAGCAAAACTCTCGCATGACAAAGAAATCTCATTATTTGCTGCTGATCCCGTCTCTGTTGTTGGCATTTTGGGAGATTTAACCGGCCTTACAGATCAGGTTAATGCCACAATAAGCAGTGTGGCTGCTATAGCAACTAAGATGGATTTGATATATTTAAGTCTCAAGTGAGTCTATCCACAAAAGCACTAGTCAAGAAACGGAAAATTGGGTAATAGCTGCAAAATGGAGTCCATTAATCCGACTCTAAAACAGTCCAAGGCGTTTGTTCGAGGGTGATAATGTTGAAGGAGTTAAAAATAAGTGTGCAGCACAACAAACATAAACAGCTCTGGCACATTTGGGAAAACACTAAAGTTATCTCAGCTAATCAGAAGGGTGTAGCGAATTCATCACACCGCTCCGTGAGTTGGGGGATGGTGTCGTTGGCACCGAGTGGATACACTAAAAGGAGATTAAGTCAAGTCAGGGATACTGAGCTGTTTATCTGCACAGCCGTATGCACGGTGAAGAACAGAGATGTGGTACTGCATGTTTGTAACAGTCCAACAAGCATGCACCAGGCACGTCCTGCAACATAACTTGTGGCTGAATGTTAACAGTGCACTGTCAAGTGTCCAGGATCACTTTGTTCCCCTCTCCATCACAATCTAGTGTGACTAAGAGCAAGCGTTCAGGCACACAGCCACGCCGCTGCTCCTCCATAAACAACAACACACAGCTAACTTTATTTATCCATCCAGGCAACGGACACTGACGCAGCATCGTGCACGCTCAGTGCAATTCTGCCTCCTCATGCTAAGTCCCTGGAAAACAAACAGGGAGCAAACAAAAGCAAAGCGTCAAGGAGAGCTCGGCCTCCACTGTATGCACAGGCTATGAAAGAAAAACCCTGATTATCCGGGAGTCACATAATTTCCTACTGTGTACTGACTTTCATTTATGTTTTCAAGCTATTGTACAGTTTCCCTCCCTCTCATATTTCTGAATGTCAGCTAATATAACAGCAGACGAAGGAATTTTTTATAAATAAAAGGCCCCGAATCTTATTGAATTTGTCACTTTAAACAGAACTCATTTGTTTATTGTGGGCAGAGACTGCACAATGGGCTTGTTTCAGCATTCAAAGAAGAAGAAGAAGAAAAAAAAGAGCTCTGGGATTCATGTCAGATTTTCTTGAATGGGCAACTACAGCAACTCATCGAGATTCCTTTTGCTTGTCTAAACTTTTTATTAGTGCTTAGCATTCAGAGGATGTCTCCTCCAGTGATACAGTATGTTGAGCGGAGTGCTCGAGATTTACTAGTAACTGAGCATGTCATAAAAATAATGTATTTCTAAACACTGAGTTCCTGCTCAGCGGTCCCAAAGACAGATTTTTATATTTTATCTAATTACCTAATATTTTACAGGTAAAAGCAAATGCCCCTAAGATTTATCCGAATGACTTCCCGACCTCTAGTTTGGAACTGAACTACCAAAGTGTATAAAAAACTAGCTCCTAGCTCCATCAGTTACAACAATAAAATGCAACATATGCAATGCAACAATCCAACAATTTGATATATGGTAATGCAGCAGTCACAGGAGACAATTTTCTGCAAAATAAGTACTTCTACTTTTGATTGGTTGGTAGCCGATAGTACTCTAGTTTTACTTCAAGGTCCAGTGTGTAGAATTCAGTTGCATCTAGTGGTGTTTAAATCGCTGCATAGCAATCTCCTCACATCACCCTCACACTTGAAAGGCCCTGTGTTTCAACACGGCGGCCTCAATGGAAGGAGGACCCGCTCCCTCTGTAGATATAAAACTAAAAAAGATTCTTATTTTCAGGTGATGTATGGTTAGATGCAAACCCTGGACCATAATCACCCGGCTCTCAGTCGGCCTCCTGTAGGTCGTGCTCCTCCCCCTCCTCTCCTCTCCTCTCCAGCCTACAGTGTGTCAGAGTGAGGAATGCCAGCTATGCAGTCGTCCTGGTGAAAAGTCATTAGAGTTTATCCCCTCTGGCTGCGGCAGGTCCCATCCACATACTGCACACAGCACACAAAGCCATAAGAATAAAGGCTGAGAACTGCATAGATTATAGACTGTGTTTAATTAAACTAACAGCATGCAGTGTGGGAAAGAGGCGGGCCTTTGACTTCTATCTATTTACCTACATAAGGATGCATTTACCCGCCTCTGCTTTGGTGCCTTGGGTGGATTCAAATATCTGAGCTAGACTTGTAGGGGATTCCCAGATGAACAATGACAGGTGTCAAACGCAACTTTCATCTCTGATAGCAGTCAGACAGCAACACGGAGCAGGAATTTCCCCAAACACTTCACAGCAGCCCTTCATCCTCGACACAAAACAAATAAACACAGTCACTTCTACTCCATCTAATATTTGCCTTTCCTGTGCCTCGAGAGATACTTGAATTGTAAATGTTAAAGCTGTCAGATTCTTTTATAGAGGCTCTAAATCTCAGTACAGGAAACTAGCTTTTGTTATTGGCTAATTGTATGCTGCTAATCCATCCCTCTGTGTTACACCACATCCGACAGCCACTGATCCTGGAGGGATCTGCGTGGCGAGCGTGAATGAGAGGCTCAGTGACCACGACCAAGCAATGTCAGAGCAGCCAGAGGGAGAGTTCAGAGCGGATTAACCCAGTGAGAATGGGCTAATTCTGGGAGTCGCATCAGTGACAGAGAAGAGTAAAACACACAGGTGTAAACACACAAGAAGTGTTTTATTATAAATAGCTATGCTATCATTTTGATATGCCTAGACTGCATTAATATTGATAATAACTGTATCGATAATATGCATTTATAATGAGTTTATATTGATGTAAAGTGTAGCATCTTAGTTTCACTGGGCTTAGCTCTTAACTAGAGTTAAAGACCCAGTGAGTAGGATTTAGTAGTGTAATTGTGGATTGCAACCTCCTTGTTTCACCCTCGTCTTCCAAGCTAGTGTTCAGTTTGTCCGTTCTGTGTTGGTTCAACAAAGCACATTCTCGTCTTCCATCTCTGCCATATTCTGTCCCCTGAAGCTCTGGACCTTTAAAGACATTGAATCAATTGAAATCGAGTGCAACGACACAAGACAAAGCAGAAAAGCAGTTGTGAGTAGTTGCATAATACTAGAGGATGCTGCCAGCATGGATAAAAATAACACAAGTTAATCAAGCTCAAGTCAAGAGGGTTCAAAGTTCTGGAGCGTAGCACAACATCAAAGATTTAAGTCAACTCCTCTCTAAAGAGGAAACCCCTGCCCAGAGGATGGGGCAAATCCTTTAATTGGCAGTGATTCAAAATGGCGAAAAATGCCATCCGCTGGGTGGAAAAAATAATGACAAGGTACAGAGTGTTGGAACACAGCGAACCCTCCAATCTCATCTGTCATGGTAACAGCCGTGTTCCCACAATTACAAGTTAATGGTCAGTTTCGGCGAAGGATGGGAAGGAAACGTTACTTTTAATAGACAAATCAAGGAGGTTCGAAGAGAAAATGCACCTCACAAGGACTTAAAAGTCAACGTGCTAGTCATTAATTTGCTCTTTCTAGACATTTACCCATCAGCCAACATTGACGTGTTGTACAACCTCCAGTCTGGAGTGTTGTAGTGCTTTTCAGGGCTTAATCTAATGAGCTTAATCTGTCGGCTGGTGGACGTGTGCACAACAATGATTTTGCCTTTGGAGTTGACCTGTTTCCCCCCGTTGGCTACTACTCTGGCCTCACACAAAACGAGTTAATCAGCAGTGGCAGACAGAGCAGTATCCACCTACACTCAATATACTTCATTCACTTGCTCGTGTGTGGGCTGAGCCATGTAAAGACCTGTTTGTAGTGGCACCATTCATGTGACTGTTAGAAGCAGCTGCTGTTGAAGCAGCTCAGGGCTAATGAACACTCAGCCATGTAAGCCTGAACGTCCTCACAAGGCTCTGATGTAGGGGAGGCCATTAAAGACATGGCAAAGAACTAGAACTATAAACTGCGTCTATATTTCAAAGATTTTTTTTTTTTGCATCCAGTTACACATTTGAATAACCCCGCTCAACCAGGATAAACAAGTTGAACACGTACGTGTAGAGCACGGCACTGCGGATATGATATTTCCAACAGATAGCTGCACTCGCTTGGGCGCCGCACAAACAGCTCTTTTCCGCCAGGTTTAGTGGCCCAAAGTTCAACCAAACTGAACTTTCATCCCAAATGTGCTGACCCCCGCCAAACATTCTCAAACACGGCAGAAAATATGAGAGAGGACGGGGATGTGAGGTTAGAAAATGAAAGCTGTAACATACTCTGAATCAGTCATGACATTATGATCATCTGCCTAATACTCTTTAGGTCTTTTGCCGCCAAAACAGCTCTGACCCATCGGGGTATGGACTCCACTACACCGCTGAAGGTGTGTTGTGATATCTGACACCAGGACATTAGCAGCAGAAGTCCTGTAAGTTGCGAGGTGGGGCCTCCATGGATCTGATTTCTTTGCCCAGAACATACCAAAGATGCTCAATTGGATTAGGATCTGGGGAATTTGGAGGCCAAGTCAACACCTTGAACTCGTTGTTCCTGAACCATTTTTGTGTTGTAGCAAGGCACATTATCCTGCCGAAAGAGTTGGTATATTCCATATTTTTGACATTGTAGTTAACTCACCAAAGTTATAAATTCATCCTGATGGAAACAGGAATGTTTGTGCCAAACTTCAATGTAACTTCTACACTCTGCATAAAAAGATATCCAAGATATGTGTTGCCAGTTTTTGTGCAACGTGTAAACTGCTATCTCAATTCCCTTCATTCAAATCTTTATTAGATCATACCATGATGCCAGAGTTGTTATCTGTTAACAGAGGAAGGCAAACTGGATTAACCAGATTACAATCATCAAGAAAAGGAGGGCCGAAGGAGATGTGATTCAGTACGTCCTCTACAGCTGCACTTAGGTGTGTGCCCTGTGCCGTGCTCAAAAATAGCAACCTTAATGGCCCCTGAGGATGGAAGCAAAGCAATACTCCACTTGATTGCTAGGCTGTTGATGATAATTTGCTGTAGTCATGGCTCCACTGCAGGATGTATGCATGGAGAGGGAGAGGTTAGAGGAAGCCTGATTCAGATTGATGTGTCACATGAAGTAAATGCATGAAGCAAGGGATTTAGATTAGTTTTCTGGAACATCGACCACCCAGCAGCTCGACTTCTTTCTTTCACACTATTCTCCATTTGGATGGATAGGAGAATGTGAAAGCTAAACAAACTGTCAGAGTTGCAGAGGTAGCGTTCCAGCCTTCATAACAAACCTCACCTCAGCAACAAGCCTTGACTGGAGACATGTTCATGAAAGAAACTGCATCATCGCCTTATGAAATACAAATAGTAAATTCCTGCTGGATTGCAGGAATTTATGTTATGAGGACGTAAGTGGAGAACGAGTCCCGGAGTGTCATACACTTGCAGGAAACACCCACTGACCAGGCTCTTCAGCAGGCTGCCTCTGTCATGGTAACCTCTCCTGTGCTCCAAAACAGCTCTGCTCTATCAGGAAGAACACTCAGGCAGAGTGGGCGGTTTAACACGGAGCCCTGCCTTAAACTTCTGGTCCGACCAAATACAGCCACAGGAAACCTGCTCTATCTAGGAAAAGACAGGCCTCTGTTCTCCCACAAGAAGATGAAGGACAGGAAGGCATGGGTACTTCCTGTTCAGGCAGGCAGGATGGAAAGATTGTGGAAACTTTAGCTCACGGTGGCAATGAGCTTTCTTCAGTCAAATGTACAAGAGCTCACGTTGTTCATGTATACTGCCACCCGAGCATAGCTGGATGAGACAATTATGTAACAACCATGAAATCAGTACATAGACATGGATCTCTGGATGCAACCACTGAATTAAAGATCAATGGATTGCAGAGTGATTTTTGATGGGAAAGGGTAGTTAAATAGTTCCCCTATTTCCCACGCTGAGCCAGGAAACTTTTAAACAATTTTGCGACGTGACCACAAACCAAATGTTAGGATCCTGTCTCGGCTTAAAATTTTATATTTTGTGTGGTTATGTGGTTAAAATAGATTCTGACACAATGAGGCATTTGTAAAAAAAAAAAAAAAAATAAACAGTTGTCCTAAGAGAGATAAGCCAAGCTCAGTTCACATCCATGATATTAATAATCAGTTTATATTTGCACTGGAACAAATTCTTGTCTGTCTGGCCACTGGATCATTTGAGTTGGCTTTACTGCTGCAGTATTTAGTGATGTGCACTAAACCGGGGCACGGATTTCAGTTTTTATGAAGTGCTCTATTTGAGTGTGTCATAAAAGAAGCACACTATATACTATTCACAGCGCTTGTTATTATTATTGAGTGTGCCTGAAAGAGCACACTACATACTATTCACAGCGCTTATTATTATTCTTATGCTCTTTTTTGTCGCACATACACAAAAAAAGGTATCAAAACGTGTGGCCTGGCCGGGATGATGACTAAAAATAAAATAAAACCACGCCAAAAAAACTGAATGGGTGTGTATTAGTATAATGTTTGCGAGCTACAGTTGGTGACATCATCGCTAGAGTGGGGAGGGAGAGAAAACACTGTCAAAAAATTCATTTATAAACTGCCCTCGAGGCCACAAATTTCACTCTACAGAAATAACTTATACATAGAAACGTAGGAGAACTTGTGGTGGTCGCAGTGATAACACTGCTGAAGCTGTCACACATGGTTTTGGCGTGGGACACAAAGATGCGCCAGTAACACCCATCCACAGCCTCATAGACTGCCATGGTAAAAAGGCGGGAACATTTCTGGAGGAAAGCAGAATTAATGTTTCTTTGAATCACTCTAAAGGTGACATTCCTTCATTTTATCAACACATATACCTATGTAGACGTTCAGGAAGAGCTCAAGATGCTAATAGTGAAGCCGGTTCAATGATTGGAAATACAATTTGGCCAGAAATCCTGATACACACAGACAAACGTCTTTTAAAATAAGAGTCCCTTCAAAATAAAAGACTTTGTAAAACTTTCTCCTTAAAAGACACACACACACACACACACACACACACACACACACACACACACACACACACACACACACACACACACACACACACACACACAAACGTCTTTTAAAATAAGAGCCCCTTCAAAATAAGAGCCCATTAAGAAGGCAATGATGATACAGCTTGTTGTATTACCAAACTCAAAATTTCTTTAGAAATGTTTCTAGTTTATCTCGTGCTTCCGTGTGCTCAGCTGAGGAATTCTCACAAGTTTCTCAACTGCAAGAGCGCTGCGAGAATGGCAAATCTGGTTTAGATTATAATCGCAACTGCCAGAAGCCATGCCCAAATCCATGCAGGCAAATTTTATAGTGAGTTTGATGGGTGTGTTTTATTTCTCTCTATTTCTTGAAGCCTTCGTTCCACAAGCAATGCATCACTGCTTATATCTGGGTCTTGTGGAGTTTAAATGTTTCCATTCCAGTTACTGTAAGTAGCCGTCACACATTAAAAGCGTTAACGTGGAAACGTTTACAGACTATAGTGCATGATTGCTAAACTATATAACAGCTGACAGGTGGAAAAGCAGTGGACCTTTTCCTTCTTGTGTCATGTGTCTTTAGATGCCAAGAGGGGCACTGTAGCCAAGTTACCCCATCCACCTGTCAGCTGGTATACAGTTTATCTGTCAGTATAATGCAATGTAATTCAACTGTAGCCTCCAAAATGACCATAAAGTTGAATCAACACCTTTTCAACACAAACAAATCATTCTAACGTTCATGAAGAAAGGATTTACTGCAGGACTGTTAGCATAAGTTTCAGCTTTAGAGGTAATAAACTGCCAATTCAGTGTGCATAGCTCACTAATCTGGAAAATTTATTTCAGGGGCAAACTTTGCCAACAAGTTAGAGGCTACTGGTTATTATGTAACATCATCATGACTTTATATTCTGAAATATGAGAAAGCTTAATGTATACATATTAAAAACACACGCAGGTGTTGGAAAGTTTGACATGTTTTGGTGGGATTTTGTGCCTAATGGTATCAAGGTTTTGGGTTTGGTCCCATCTACAGCACAGGAGAGGGGGAGCCTTTAATGGGTGCATTGGTTACTAGAGCAGGCTCATGTATTATTGACCCATGCAGAGAACTCATCTGCTCTCCCATCTCCACCGCCCCCTGGGTTTGTTCTTCTAGAGAGCCATTTACCGTCACAGTAACAAAAGGCAGCTTATGCATCCTTTTAGTCAGATTGACGGACAGATAGACAGACAGACAGACAGACGAATACAGAGGGAGGCCAAGCTCCTTAGGCCTCACACACAGCCCTGTAATCTTCTGACTAGCTCGATCCTGCAGCATATGTAACAGCCACCAGCATCTGCTCCAAACACACAGCACAGAAGTTTGGATAAATAACTCTCTCACCTAATCTCAGCTCTACAAGGTGGATCTGGAAATCTGCTCCACACATATTTGGTTAGAGTCATGACTTATAACTCCGGCTTCGCTACATGAAGAGACATGAATCTAACTCCATCAAAGAAGCAACATGTTCAGTCAGAGGTAAAGCTGGGGAGTGTGTCAGGGACTTTAAACAATGAATAGAGTACACACCCACCTGAGGTATTCTTAGGATTCCCATATCTTTGGAAAGTGTACCAGATGAGGTGTGTAGGTGAGATCAGACGGACGATGAGAGTTTTGTTATTTCTCATGTGAAGCTGAAGGAGAGGCTACAGTTTGTGCAGTGACCTCACCTGATGTGGCAGTACATCTTCTACGCATTGCAACAAGAGCTCACCACTGCCGATGTTTGACCTGAGTAAACACACACACAGGCTACACAATATAGCCGAGAAGTGGTGCGGGTAAGAAGACGGAGCAGAGGTTGCAAGAAGGGAAATGGGGCGATTATATGCATGAAGAGATGATGAGTGAATGTAGAATCTAGGTTTAATTGGGCGAAACCACAAAGTCAGAGAAAACTGCTTCGAACCTGCCAAAGAGATTAAGAGGCATCTAAATTGTCCATCCGGCCATTTTGACAAGCTCAGAGACTCTCGGGAGGCGCAGGAAAGCTCGTCAGAGAAATTTTCCCCCACAGCGTTTAATGGCTAAACAACAACATGTGTGCTCTGTTGATAGTTAGTCAATATTTTAATGTTCTTTTCTGCAGAAACCTTCACTTTCCCTCTTCTGCTTTCACAGTGAGTCAGTTGTGCGTGTACTGGTCATGGGCGGCTAATAGCATCACTCCTACATAATGACACCCATCTGGCGTACAGCTCCCTCGGGTCAGGCACATAGCAGGAACACTGAGGATTTGAGTATATCACCATTAGGTGGCAGGCAGTTAGGACTATTGATTACAATTACACAACTTCCCCCCCAGCTGCTTCATACACTGTACACGCTGACTAAACATTTCCAACTGCCATTGATTTGTTATACACTCAACAGCAGATACATTAATGACATCTACATGCTGTTGAGTGTCGTAGGCGGTTAAACAAAACTCCAAATACTCCAGGATCTCTCTTCTAAATCCTCACAAAGCAAAGTTGGAGAGGCAGTGTGCCTGAGGTCGTATCAAAGTGCATCACCAGCACTTACAAATTCAAAGCTGGTGACAGCCATCATGGAGCTAATAGTGCTCTCAGCATGCCTGAAGTGTGGAGAAACAGAAGGATGGCTCAGCTGAGGGCTCCGGCCTATTACAAGTCTCTCAGCACTGCACTCCAACAATAAACAAAGAGGCTTTGGCCAGCGTGTGCCTTCACGAAAATGCACAAATTGTTGGGAGAGGCACAGAGCAGCACAGTGCACTTGACTCCAAAACAGATTTGGGAAACTGCTGTGTGGCCATTAGATAGTTTGTATATTCATATCCTAGCTTAAGTAATGTGTTTCTGGGCGTTTGAAAAAGGACTGGAAAAAAATGTATGTTTCAAGCTGAAACAACAATCAGAACGGGTGACAACAGCTACAATCATCTCTTTATGTCCCTGGAACAGATCCCTCTATTCCCGCTGTGGTATTTACATGTTTCACGGAGGAATTAATTACAATCTGCGTGGACAGCCGTCCCGTGTACGGTCACATTCTCGTCCCACTGAAAAGCTTCAGCAAACACTTGAACTCAACAACGCAGCCATATGTTGGTGCCCGCCTAACCAGAGCCAGAAGGTTATTAGAATCATGGAACGGGCCTACTGGGTACAGACTCTGGACCCCTGGACAAGAAGTTCTTCCATGACAAAAAGATACAAAACGACAAAAAAAAACACAATGTGACCTCAAAGTGGTGACAGGTGGTGTTTTACATTTCTGTTTCCAGAATCCAATTTTCCCATTATCCATGTCTCTGGGCTATTTTGAGTTACTGATATAAACTATTTATCGATATTATTCATATATAAATATTTAAAGCTGCTTATTTGGTGTTCATGTATTGCTGAATTAACAATGTAACTATAAATAATGTATAGTTTACCACTGCCAAGAACCAGGGCTTTAAATGTTAGTCATTAAAGTGCTCCTGTCTGGTCTCATCCAAGTTTCTAACCCCCGTCCCTGCATATATCCCGTATATGCCCGTAATAAACTGTTGGATGCCATCTGGTATAAACACAAAGACTCTCTCCAAGTCATTTCCTCCTTAAACATGTTGATTTCCCAACAATCATACTACATTTCTGCTCTCCTCCTTCAGGCGTCTCTGGCAGTGCACTAGTATAAGAATGAATAAATAATTCGAAGGTGTGGTTGGATGTCTGGGATCCTGACTCAGGATTCCATTTCCCTGACAGAGTGCCTGGACGGTGTCCGTTTCTGTTACCTAGCAACTTCTTCCAGGAAAAGCTGGAACAATCGGACGGAGCACCAAACACCCAACTCACTTCGGACACAAAACAAAAAGGGGCCGACTCCTTTTTCCTCCTGAAGCTCTGAAGGAAAACTGATACCATGGAGGTGTACAGCAGGTCCTCGTCGCCCAGATGTTCTAAAGTGGATGGTCAAATTCGGCATTATGTCACTGTCACTGGACACTTTATATGTGTCTGAAGCATGAAATCGAACCCACATGCTTTCTCTTGTGAGGAGGTATTATGTCATCCTGGTACATCATTGTGAAACTGATGCCCTCACTGACACCAAGTACAACACACCTTGATCTACTATAGCACTGATTCTTTACAGACTCTCGAGGAAATAAGACACATGGAACAAACAGGCCTGCAAGTGAAATATTCAAGAACATATCACCAAGTGGAGGTAACCTATGATTAAATATAACAAGACTTGTATTGTGCTGGAGATGCGACCGGTCGATTCTCACACAAACATAAACTCATTCTCACTCCAGATTAGTCTCTCTTCCTCACATTTGTAGGTCAGGGTCACTCACTCCATACTTCTCCTATGAAGCACACATGTGCTTCCACCCAGCTGATCCAAAGTCAGGATTTTAAAGAACTTTGTGGCAGTTTATCAATGCTCACAACGAGCCAAAGATAGCTGCATGCAAATGTCAGTAGTTTTTGCAAACTCACTCCTCCCTGTCTCTATCTCTTTGTCACAGACACACACTGCATCATTCATTCACTCCAAATCACTCTCTCCCACTCTCTCAGGGTCACGCACTAATAATATGTCGTGTAGTTTTTCACCCACATGTGCTCCCACTCAGCTGATCTAAAGACAGGCTGACTTTTTTTGTGCGTAAAAGCTGGAGATTCCCAGCTCCGCAAAAGGTTCAAACAGACATGATGACACCGAGCGAGGTGGTATTAGGTAGGCAGAAGTGGAGGGGGGAAAGGAGAGGTAGGGGGGAGTCTAGGTGTGTACTTACAATCAGCACGGACGTCCTCACCACCTCAGAGACACTTTGCCTGAGTTCAGCCGCCGTGCCAGGTTTACCCAAACCCCGCGTAAATCTCCTGGTCTCCGGATGCGCTGGAGTAGCCATCGTCGCCCACCTCTTTGCATTAATGACCGTTCAATCCACGACTTATATCAGCGAAATTCTAGAGGGAAATCATCGCCAGTTTCTTCGATCCCCACTAGTGCGCACCACGAGTTTGAAGTTGGCTCATGTTGTCGTGGTGTGGCTGCTGATTCACTCCCACCTCTCGATCTTATACATTTCGCTTTTTCAAAAAGTCAACGCGCGTCGCATTATTCCGGCGCTCTGCCTTCTTCCATCCGATTTATTGTTGTCATAATAAAGTATCCCTCTTGAGAAGCGTCTCATTGGCCGTCCAGCGCCAGACAGGAGGTGTATAATCTGGTTGCCTCTTCGGCGCACTCCGCCCCTTACCGGTTTAAGGCCTGCCCACTCATGGCTGAGTGTGAGCTGCTGCTCGGCCTGGACTTTGGACAGCCAGGCATCTCTAGTATGATGACTGAATAAATACTGCCACAAGAAGAACAGCTCCGGAGAACATGTGTTACTACATTTGTCCCAAGTGGCATCTGAATAAACATATTGTTTGTACATAACAACCAGTTTAAGGAACTTATTTGCAAAATATGGACTATTTGGAATAATATATTATGAGTGTATAACCTGAAGACAAGAATCGTTGTGTTTTTGTTACCCTAAAATGAGCCATTTATATCTAGAGGGAGCGGGTCCTCTACTACATAGTCTGCCATGTTTCTAAAGTAGCCCAGAGCAGACAAACCAGCTCAAGATGGGGCCTTTCATGTGATTTTCACGATTTTCATACCCACTTTAGGTTGTCCCATTAAATTGGAAGCGGGTGATAGGTGAGGTGAGGGGTGTTGAGTTGCTTGCAATCTGCAAGTTCACCGCTAGATGCTGCTAAATCTTACACACTGGACCTTTAAAGTTGATTCACTGTCATAATACTTCAACAACACTTTTTCGTGCATGTTTTTTGGCTTGCTCTTATAAGGAGAAACAACAAAAACGTGATTTAGAACACAAATTAACTGTATACATCTCAATGCACTCGGGCAGCAAATTAGTTTAGCAGTCTGGTGAGATGATGCAGTGCCTAAAACACATTATTCAAATGTTGTGCTGTTGTTTATACACTTATACACTTATTTTTGTATTACTTGTGTCTCCTTGTCAAATCTTTTAATAGAGGGTAAATATGACTTTCAGACTCTAAAATGTGACACAAGCTGTGCCGGCTACACACTTTCGCATGCTGGTACTAGTACTGGACTTTCTGTTGTCATGACAAACCAAATACAAATTTAGAGAAATGTATAAACTACATAAATTTAGATTTTTGCACCGTGCAGAGCAAAACAAGTCTCTGAAAAAGTGTTTTCTGTTGCGTGCACACTGATCTTCAGACGCTGTGGTAATGACTTGAATGAAACGTCTTGATCAATGATGCCATCTGTTGGTCACAGCTGTAAACACACTGAGGAGCCGCCTTACACTGATGTAATGTACTGACCATGTTTTCCCCTCCTGCCCCTCGAGCTTCAAACAAACACAAACACCACAAATCTAAGTTTGAATAAGTTCTTTTTTTTATTGCTTTCATTTCCAAAGAGCTCTCCG
Source organism: Collichthys lucidus (assembly GCA_004119915.2). Lineage (NCBI taxonomy): Eukaryota > Metazoa > Chordata > Actinopteri > Sciaenidae > Collichthys > Collichthys lucidus. Next base: position 10,803,569 of record CM014079.1, on the reverse strand, counting down.
TTGTCTGGAAAAAAAAATCGCTGCGATTCGAAGCAGAACTGAGTTTTTTTCCATTTCATTTGCTTCACTGCAAAACCCTGTCAAATGCATATTTCCATTCATTTAGACCCATAAAAAGATTCTGGTATCTGTATACAGGAGGCAGCCTAAGTTCAGTGAGGGCTTGGAACTGAAAGTTTCTATTTTGTTTTCACACATAATCTTTTAAAGCTTTCAAATACACTCACTTTCATAATGCAATTATTATGAACATGCCTCACATTTTCTCACACAGCTGAAGGGGAACTTGATTAATAAAAAACAAAACAAAAAACTGAGACATATTCATACAACAAAGATCCGCAAATAGATATTTACTTTACTTGAAATGGCATCAATCTGTGATGGTGGCTACCCCTGATCAATGCTAGACCTATGTCAAGAATACAACAAAATAATTTCATATTTTCTTCTTCTTCTTTTTTTTTTTTTAAACAAGAACACATTGTGCTGGGCCAGGTGTGAACAGAGCATTGACCATTAAAGGGTGGCCTGTTTTTTACATGATTTAAAATTTCATGGTATGTAGAATAGGAGACACTCCTCGTCTCCGGTGTAACAAAATAGCATTAAAAAGTCCAGGACGTTGATATAAACCGGTTTGGCACTGACGTCGCAGGACATTTTCAAAGCAGCAGTTTATAATAAAATGGAAAAAAAAAGTAGACAAAAAAGTTATGACAATGCAGTGATAGTTTAACCATCTAAGAAAGAATGCTGGGTATCTATATTAACATGTTCCTGTAAAAACAACCAATGACAAAATGTAAAATCAGAAAGATAGGAAGTGGTTCAGACCATTAGAAAACAGTATAAAATGACATCCTTAAAAAGAGGTTTCAGAGTTGAGAGTAAAAATGCCAAAAAATGCAGTCTCTGATGCAGTCTAAACCAGCGGACATGTCACCATTAAAGCATTAAAAAGCACCAAATGTGCATGGACACATGTACAAATGTCCCAGATATGTGTAGAAAAGAAAAGCAGACAGTCCAGGGGGACAGGAAGGGCAGATGCCACCCGAGACCGAGAGACAGAGGGAGAGAGAGAGAGATGGCGTGTGGAAACGAGGTGAGCCAACTCAGTGAGGATGGGACTCTTTGTTGTTCAGGACACGAGCACCACTGGAGGGGACCGTGGCACTGCGGATGACCTCCATCCACCTGCAGGCAGAGAAAGGCTTTTAATACATCCTCTGACATCCAGGACCCGACGACACTGTAAATATATTTAGAAAACGTGCATGTGTACCTCTCGAAGGTGTATTCACTCTCCGACCGGAAATAGTAGACGTGAGACTTGAAATGCAGTTTGAAGACATAGTCCTTGTGGATATTTTCAGACTCTGACGGGATGGTGACTGAGTAACCCAACAGAGGAAGGCTGGCCAATGGATAATCATCCTGAGGGGGGAAAACATGATATAATTTGTTCTGGTCTGTAAATAATTACAAAAACTATTTGTGGTGAAAGAAAGCCGAAAAACACACAAACAAACAGATAATAATAGAATAAACAACAAACAGCCAGCGATGGACGAAGCACTCAGACAAAACCACAATGTAAAATCACAAAGCACTCATATATAAATAGAATTTATGCATTTAAAACCCAACTTAAGTATTATCAGAAAAAAAACACTTGTTTTTTTTGCCCTTACACATAATTTTCTGAGTTTTAGAGCCTTATTTACAATTCTTATGGCTCTCGTTTTGAGTATAAAAATTAGTTTTAGATTGATTAGATGGATTACAATGTAATAGTATCAAGTATTTGGAATTATACGGTTTTGTTTAAAGGAGCATTCTGCTTAAAAATGTCTTTTGAGTATCAAAAACTCCTGCAGGCCTGAAAAGTGTCAAAATGTATCACCACGTGTAGAAACTTCTCCACCACTGATCCATACTGTATGTTACAAACCACAACAGAGCTAAGCACTCTTGTTCTGTCCAATTCAAACTCGCTCGTGAACATTTTAAAACTCACATTATTCATGTGTTCAAAGAAAGCCACCAAAAACAAATATTCCGTGGTATAAAGTGAGATGGGATGTGCATGGGAACGCCTGTAAACCTCGATAATGACACGAAGGTTGGAAATTCTGCACAGGGATGTGATGTTTTTTAATCCCGGAGGAGGGTAAACACTGTGAGCGAGGAGGGGAACGAATGTGGGAAACGCTGCGATGTTGTTCACTGGACAAACAGAAAGTGGACGTTCATCACCTGGTGAGATTTGTAGAAGAACAGGCTGAAGTTGGTGAAGACCACCCAGAGCTTCTGCCAGCCGTTGCTGTTCTTGAACTTCCTCAGTAAGTTTCCTGACAGCTGATTCTACAAAGACAAAAAACAACAAGTTAGTCTGAAATCTAAAACTTTATAAAGTCACACATATTATAAAACCACTAGCAGCGTACAGTACTTTGATTTTTGACTGAAATATGAAAGAAGGATCTGTGTTATTAAAGGATAAGTCTGGTGTTTGTTAACAAATACCCATAAAAAGCCCAAAACCAACTGTGACCAACGGGACCTTTATTGTTAGTACCACACTGTTTATTCTAAGTATTACACTGACTGACATGGCCCTTCATTACAACGACAACTGTAGTTTATTTTCCCTGTGCTGTAAATACTCACTAGAGTAGCAAATGTGTATTAATCCACAGCTGAAAATAGTCCCGCACAAATACACTGTTTATTCCTGCTTGAGAAACATTTGCTAACAACTCTCTCAAGCCTGTTCGAAGAGATGAAACTACACTTGTGGCCTGATTTTTTAAATATTTACATCTTCAGCGGGAACAAATGGACTCGTGCCACAGGCAAATGAGGGGAAGTCAGAAAGTACTTAGCGACGACGGACTAACACATTGTTGGTTTTGGTCGTTTCATGGCATTTCCAGACAATAAGTGTATCCGTTTAACGTGCACTTTTGTTCTTTCAAATAAACTGCCATTGCACTCAAAGATTACAAAATTAGAAAACAGGAACTGAGCAACAGTTTAATGATCATAGTGCTTCTAATGTTTCTGTAATGTCTCTGAAACCAATCTATGTGTCACTGATCTGTACAAAATGAGGCACTACTGTTTCCTATGGTGCAGGTGAAGTAAACACATACACAGGGCCTCTCCTGTCTGCCTGGCTCCTTTACCTCTAGACTCCTGCAGGATTCACTAAAGGAGAGACTCTGAACACGGTACCAGCAGATAACAGACAGAGGCACCGGTCCCTGGCCACTGGGGGGCCCCACCGGGGGGGCCTTATTCCCACTGACTGGACTAGGGTCCTCTACCACGGAGGAACGCACAGACGCATGGGGAAAAGAGAGAGAGAGAGACAGAGAGAGAGAGAAAAAAAAACAGACAGGGAGGGAAGGACAGAAACACAGAGACTGAGTAGGTGAAACACAGGCATGCAGTGGCAGGGAAAAAACACGAAGGCTGGTGACGGTGTGTCCGGGCAAGGCTGTGAAAAGGACTTTGTTACAGCTACAGAGGAAGAGCAGAACTAGATCAGGGCACAGCTGAGTTGTAGAGGGTCCCAAAACAGGATCTGTTCTGTTAGTGTGAGCTGAGGACATTTGGCACATCTACTTACTGCTCTCTCTCTCTCTCTCTATTTATAGGCGATCAGAGATTTCAAGTGGCAGGGGAGGAGAAAAAGAACAGAACCACACAGAAAAGCCACAGTTTTGAGTGTAGATAAGGAAATCACGCAGGCGACTGTTAGCCGAAAGAGGGACGGAACAGTATCCTCGCTGTAGCTGATAAAGCAAATAAACGACTTTAACATGCAACGACTATAAGGAAAACTTAACTTAACTATAAGGAATAGTGCAAAACAATGTTGATGCAACATTCATAAGCCCCATGATACCTGGAGTTTTTTAAAGAAGCATCAAGTTTTTGTCCATTAACAGCAGCGTTTTAACAAGTGTGTGCCAGTTTTGTTTCGACTGTTCACGCACATGCACGAGCTAACGGGTGCTGTGATTTGTATCCTGCCATTGGTTACAAGCTATTCTGCCGCCTGAAAGCTACTGGTGTCGGGAATGTGCAAAGAAATTTGGCACCAAAGACAGATTTAGCAACTAGCTGGTGGACATGGATAAACATTTCACACCTAAAGAGTAGGATGTTTCTGTCAGGAGTCGGTGGAGACCAAAAACGGAGCAAAAAAAGCAGAGTGAATATTGGACTTACATTCGCCTATAGGTCGGAAACACGACCACCGAAAGAAAGATAATCCAACTCCACAACTCCTGGATGTTTAAATAACTGTTTTCTAAAAAGGTGATGATGTGTTAGTGTTTAAATAAGGAAAGGGGACTGTGCTTGTTAGACCTCAACGGTACACTTAAAATAGGGAGGAGAAAACTTCGCAGGGCACCTTCAAACATATTTCCACCTAGATTTTATGTCTCTACAGGCTCGAAGGTTGTTGATTTCCTTCTCTAAGATAAAAAAAAAAATCCTGTTGCAAAGAGCAAGTTAGAAATCTTCCAGCTATTGAATGCAAAAAGCAAAATAGCGAGAAAATGTGAATGAGCTACTGATCATCTATCATCTATATTAGATTAAAATGTGTCTTATTGCATTTTTCACCAAGACTATTATTTGTTTTTAATATGATTTCTACCACTTGCTTATTTCACAATATAATCATATGCATCTTTTATTTTGAAAAAAAATTGAAAATGAATAAAATTAGTCTTTCAGTTCATTTGCACGCACCAGCAGTGATATATATTCTTACGCAGAGTAAGAAATAGTTCAGATGATGGAGTGCAGCACAGGAGGATACTGTTTCCACAGAGAGAGAATCAAAGTGGATTAAGGTACAGCAGACACTCAGACACAGAGAAAGGAAACAGTAAGGCAGGAGGGGAAAGGGGCAGGTCTGAGTTTTTTTTTGGCTGGTACCTCCACGGCTATGCTAAAGTCCACCATGGACACACTGGTGTTCCTGTGCCAGCACACGTGCACCATGGTGTTACCACGGTGAGGGGAGGGCCTCTCCAGCGAGGTGTGCGACGCCGTTATGTCATCCTCGGACTCAGCCTCCACCGAGGTGTCCTCAGGGCATTCTGGGAAAGTCAGGAGGTTGTTACTGCTAGACAATGAGCAGGGTGATGAGGGGAGAAGGGAGCTAAAACACAGACAGTGTCAGATCATTCACAAATCAAACATAGCCTTGTGTGTCTGGGAGTAACGGTCGTCGTACTTTTTACTCAGTATTTTCAATAAATGACTGTATATCTTATCTGATCATCTTTCACTGTCTGAAAGCACCTCAAACAGAAGCACATGTTTCATGTTGAACTATATGTCGATGTAGTAACTTACTGTTGTCGGTCAGATTGTTGGTCAGGAGGTCAGATGAAGGCCCGTTGCTGGTTTTTGCCATCTCTATCGCCGCCTTTATGTCCGTCATCCACTTCTCCATCTCTGTTAGCGAACTAGAGTGAAAAAAAAAAACACACAAATGGATAAACTGTCCCATCATTAGTCACAGTAGGAAGGCCTGGTGGTAAGAAATAGTTCATCTAACAAGAATGTCTCAAGTTGGATCCATGTTAGTCCTGCCAAATAAACCCTTAAAAAGACACAGAGACACCATCTGCTCTTAAACGGAAACTGGATCAGCGAATGTAAGTTTGAAAGCAGGAAAGTGGTGGTTATTTTTTTCATTTTTGTCAGAGAGAAAGAAACAAATGAGGGCACAGAGTGTAAAAATATAAATCCAGCAGTTAGGATTATGAATAAATTGGTTGTTGGGCTTTACAAATATTCAATTTCCTGCAAATTTCTAGAAGAAATTTGACTGGAAATATGAATATAGATGTAAATAAACATGCATTTTTTGGTATTCCTTTCTTTTGTGTTTCCAGTGATTCAAACTGTGATTGCTCCTGTGTTATGAGCTGCATATGAAAAACAACTTTGGAAAAAACTTGTGTTAAAGAATTGAGTTTGCAGTACTCTCAGGCTGCAGTTACAACCTACAACCTTCTCCGTCTCTGCTCATAAAGCTTAATTGTTGTGAGCTCAAGGTTAATCTGGACGTGAGCTTGACGAGCATATCGACATTTAATCAGTCTGTCTCGGCCGGACGAGAAGATTTCAGCGAGTGAGTTCAACTGAAACTGTTCAGTGAGTGAGGGGAAAAGGCTCCTGCGATTCTTCCCTGGTGATACTTTAAGTTTGTCATTATTCGTGAGAATTCGAGTGTCTGTACGACACAGTCCTGACAGTCCAGAAGATTTATTTCAGTTCTGGGTACAAGATGTCAGCGTGCTGTTAACCACCGTTCCTACCTTGCTGCCACCACCACCGACTGCTGCTGTCCGACCAATGTGAAGGCGTGCGGCACTCCCCACTCATCTTCACTCTCTCTGATCTGGAAGAAGAACACAGAGACACAGAAAAAACATTAGAGAGCAGAGAGAGAAATCTAGGACAGCAAGGACCGAAAATAGACAGAAAGGCAAGAGACGGAGGGAGGGATGATGAAAAGGAAGTGAGCGAGAAGGACGTGTGTGGATGTCCTGAGAGAGAAAGTGTGTGTTTCTATGTGTGTGTGTGTGTCGGGGTGGAGTTGAAAGAGCCGCGGTTCAGCTGTTTGAGGCGGCTCATTCGGAGTAATGACAAACTGGTGACAGCCGTTGGAAGCACTTTGCGTCCAGTCGAGAGACACAGTACTTACTGTCATGCCGTGGAGCGGCAGCTGCCCGTGCACTTTGAACTGATTGGTCGCCGTCATCCCTCGACTCGTGTACAAAATGACGTCGTTAAACTGAACACGAGACAGACAGAGAGAGAGAGAGAGAGACAAAAACAATGAACAGTCTTTCAAACTTAAACGCTGTTGAGTCTTCTTTGTGTTTAAACGACTAAACTAATTGCATATAATCAAATATATAACTCAAACGAAGCACAAACAACTCGTCATAACAACTGGGAAAGTATAGACTTGAACGTAGCAGAAAGGAAAGTGTTTATAATCAAAAGAGCACAAAGAAATGAACCATGAGTATAAATTATTCTACTGCCCAGGGCACCACCATTCATGGGCTACATCTACACCAACCAACAAAACCGAACACGTGCAAAACACTTGCATGCCATAAGAGTGTCAACGTTCTGAGCAACATGTGGTTGTTTTAATCCGCCAACACAGTGTGAGTAATGTATAGATGGAAAGTATGAAAGGGTTGTTATTCCTTCACTGAGATCACTAGACTAAATAATTCAATTATCGATTTTTATGACCTAATCTTCAGAAAGTGGGTGTTACCAGGAAAAACATTCGTTGCTGTAGGCCTTTTCCAGACAGTTTGCTGAGGCAGCCTAACCTGATGAACTCCTGAAGAAGAGAAAAAACAACAACACATGCATCATTTATTAGACACAAGTCAAAGACCAAAGTCAGATAGAGAATTAAATCTTTGACGATCCATTCTTCAAACTTTTGAAACTCACCCGACCAGGGACAACAAGATTGTCAACGCCAATCAAATCCTTCTTCAGCTCCAGGAGCTTCTGGAAGTTCTCCATCTTGATTAGGCTTCCCTGGAGCTGGTCCACCACCTCAGACACATCTGCTAGAGCAGCTACGGAGCAACCGCAGGTAAGAGGTTATTGGAGATTGCACTGTTGAATTATTCTGCAGCACTAGGAGACTTAAAGACGTCTCTATGCAACACTGGCCTGAGTGAAGTACCTCTGCAGTCCCTGAAATCCACGTGAGTAGCCGGGTAGTGTTTGCACAGGCGCTCCAGGATCTGCTTGTAGTGGATGAGGCGGTGCAGAGGCCGCAGGATGAAGACGTTCAGGGGGACGTAGCAGACCTTTTGCAGCTCAAAGTCCCTGCAGAGACCCTCCAACTTGCGCGATGACCTGCACGCCTTCTCGATCTCCAACAGAACTTCAGACTGTTTATGCAGATTCGCTGTAAGGGGCTATGCAAAACATTTGGAATATGAGACACATAAATAAGTATTAAATCATTAATGTCATTTCAGAGTGGTGTCTTACCTTTAAGCCTTGAAAGTTCTTCAACATCACATCGCCGATGCGCTGGTAGTCTCCTTTTATGTGAGCGTTAGAGCGTCCTTCCCTGAAAACAGACAAACACCAGCAGGTTTTTATCTGGAAAACATTACGGAGCTGTTGGTGGTGAATTAATTGACCGAAACTACAAAAAAGCACTTGAAGCTCATTGATTATTTAGATGAGCTTTTTGCCTTATGCAGAAATAAAATCCCAAAGAAGGATGACAGCTCTTTAAACTTTGAGAAAGAGATCCACCAGCAGGTGTCTCCCTTGAGTGTGTCATACAGAGAGTAATGGGCTGTCATTACTGCATTCATTCAGAATATTTATTAATTTGGCACAGTTCAGTCGTCGCTTTAGGGAAACATATCCAGTCTGTAAGACACATCCTTTGACCGAGAGCTTTCTAATCGTGATCCCAGCAACACAAGGTACGTGTCTGTGATATTATTTGAATATGCAAAGCTCATAAAAGAGAAAAAAGACAAATATATTGCGAGGTCATTTGCATACACATTTGAATCTGCACATTTCATCAGCAGACTTCACTCTCTAACATTGCTTTCGGTTTTAATTTGGAGTGCACCGGCTGAAATGGGCCTCGAAATAAAAAAATATTATACGTGTGAAGTCAACGGTGGTTAATTCTGACAGTCTAACAGGCTTCATGCATCACTGTCTGTGTGTGTGTGTGCGTTAGATAAAGCACAACATCATTAAGGGGATCAGACAGCAGAAAGCCACGGGCAGGAAAAGGCCGGTCATGGTGCAGCATGACGGTTGCCATGGAGACGACAGCTCCTCGGGTCATCTGAAGGGACCGGGTCGCCGTCTCAGACTAAATGTCAATAAATCTCATTAAAAAATAAAAAAGGGATGGCAAGAAGTTGCGATAAATTGGACTTGGAATCAAACCAAACGCGTCTCTCGGGGTGTCTCTCGACCCTGCAGGGACTTTTTGGAAGTGTAATGAGTCTCACCACAGGGCCAGCCTCTGCTCCACCTCCCTGAGAAAACCTGTGTGGAACTTGTGCAGAGGCTCGAAGGTGGGGAAGACGGTGTTCTTGAGAGAGTCCGGAGTCGCCTCGTCTTGTCCCACAGCATGCTGGAAAGACTGAGATCGGAAATACAGACATGAATCGAAGAGTTGATGTATGACAAATATGACATCCTTAAATCTATTATCTATTATCACATCCATAATATAAACTCTGAACTAATAAGTTCTACCACCAGATGCATGATGTCTCCATGTCCAGGAGAGTTTTTAACTTCATTCATTCATTGAATCCTCAATGGAGTGAAGTGTTCTGTCTGTTTTCATGTAAAGTGTACACATGCAGGTCTAAAAAATACAACCACACACACACAAAGGACTCACAGATACCATGCAAACGAGGTGGAGAGATGGTGGAGTGATGGGCAGCCACGTAACAGCACCCTGGGAGCAGTCAGAGATTTGGCAACTTGCACAAAAGGCACCTCGACAGTGCCCAGGAGGTCAACTAGCACCTCCCCATCTACAAAGTCCATTCTCCATACTGTGGTCTGTGTTGGATTTGAACCTGACACCCGCTGGTTCCCAAACTAAGTCTCGACGGACCGCGTTCAAGCTGCATACTGACGTCATGATTGGTTCCGATGTCACAAAATGATGGTCGCACATACATACAGTGCGGTTTGAGGTGAGAAGCCTTCCTCTTTCTGCAGACTAATGTGAAAACAATCTTCTGACGTCAAGCTCTGCACATACATCATTCCAGACAGCGAGGGTCAAACATTCAAGTAGCAATAAGCAAAACCCATTTTTGAGTGGAGGGTACTTGGAGAAGTTAATTTAGGAGCTAGAAATGAATCTATGACGGTCTTACAAAAAAAAAATACTGTGGACAAATCAAGTATTAAACTGCAGTGTAAGCCTCGAGCCTGTTCAGTCAGTGAAAAGTTACTAGCACAGACTGTTCAAGATCATAGGGACGGGGATCAATGCAGCGTTAATGCAGACTGTCCCAGGACACAGTCAGAAGACCTTCGTCTGCGTCTCCGCTGTTGCTCCAGTCTTGTGACGTCCTTTAACTGCCTGGGTGGAAGAATCAATAGCCAATCATTCCTAACGCCATTGTTCCATTTAGTCAGATTGAAGTCGAATGTTCGCGTGCGGCGCGTTTGGCGACAGCCGACAGGAAAACGGCCTTATTTCACTGACGTGATGGGAAATAAAAAATTTAGGAAAAGGGCTTGAGAAGAAGCGCTAGCTGTTGTTCAGATGACTTCACCCCAAAACAGCAGCACCAGCCAGTGTGCAAAAAAAAGAAAAAGGCAGCACACACACACACACACACACACACACAGCTGAAAAAGAACGAGGACACCAGCCAACCCAAATATTTATGAGATGTGTGAAAGGCTTGTTTGAAAATTACAAGAGGAGAGAAGCTGCAGCCTTTAAAGAACACCAGTGAAAAGCGAAGTGATGCATTTTCCTCATATTCGGTGCAGCCTTGTAAGAACATCTTTCCCGTTTGCCGTCGAAGGAGCCGCACAGCACATTTAATATCCTGTTTTCCGCTCATTTGAGATATTATCAAATGACTCTGCATCTGTATGCTTGTACACCCGGCCCTGTGAAATCTAAAGGAATAGACATAAATAGGGAACATGCGGCTAAATCTCTCTAAACACAACACAGTTTAGTATTCGCAGCCTTGAGTGTGACAGATAAATACATTGCAGAGCGTGAGTGTGGTGGGGAATGAATGAAAAAAAATCAAATCAAATCGCATCTGCCAAAATATCCCCGTGCCACTGCCTGACTCTGTGTTTTGGCGGGAGCTCTGCGACAAGAGCAGCAATCCGGAATAATCAATGTTTTCTTCCCAGAGGACAGCGCAGGAGGAAACAAACAGTGCGCTGGTGAGTGGACTTCTTACCACAGTCACCACCTCCAGATCCTTCAGATACGTCCTTTCTGTAGTCAGCAGCTCCTTGGCGATGAAGTAGGCCCGATCTGTTGGGAACCTCTGTGAAGACAGAGAGGAGACCGTGAGCAAGAACAACCCAACTATCCAGCTACGAGTAAGTCTAACTTATGTTTGGTGGCTTATGAGTTATGTTTCCTTGTCTAACCTATTTCTCCGAGTAGATTTGCAGGAAAATACTCAGCTTTAGTCCCCGTGGAAAGTTATTCAGGACAGGTAATCTAGGTCCAACGCTATTTTTAAGCATGTGACAGTGGCTCTGAAGCACAAGATTAGAACCAGACAAACTAAAACAGCAAAGCAGCTCGTCTGAGTGATTGTTGTTGTTAAGTTAAGTCACAAACCTTCCTCCGAACCTCGTCTTCATCGTCGGTGCGAACGCTGCAGGCGTCGTTGAGGAGCGGGCTGGTGAGCGGTGAAGGTTGTCGGCCGTCGGGACTGTGACTGCACAGCTCCAGTGACTTCTGACCGTTGACCATGCCGTGGGAGTGACCGGAGGACGCAGACAGGTGAGGGCTGTTGGACCCGACCCCTGCACGAGGACAACCGTAGTGAGGGGAGGAAAGGGAGAAAAGTGAGCGACGAGTATACATGAAAACATAACAGGAAACATGAATTCACCTACTTCAAGTCTCGGATGGGTGGAGTTTGGCACATAAATGAAATCAGGGATATAATAGGTCGCAGAAAAGTAGATAATTAGTTGCATAACTGAGTAGTTAAGTGACTTAAATGTCATAAATAAAATAAATATCTTTGGATTTTGAAGTCACACTGGACTTTTCTAAATGGCACGGTTGCATCTTCCCTTCCTCTACTCATCTTCACTTAAGCATTTTGGCTTTCAAACCATCACATTCACCTTGGTTACACCTGTTGCTTCTTCTCAGATCGGTGAAATTTTGAGGTCCTGTCATGCGTGAAAACACTGGGTATATTTTTTTATTTTGCACTAATCATTCAGAAACTGAAATTAGCAGCTAAAAGCAACATGTGAAAGAAAAGAGAAGATTGGAATACAGAAATGTAAAGGTGCTATGGATGAAGAAGCTTTTGATACTAAGCAGACAAGGAAGATGCGGGAGATTAAATATTATATTATTATAGATATATATAGATGACAAAAAAATACTGATTCATTTTGAAAATAAACTTCCCAGAATTCAGTTCATAATCCAACATGGCAAACATCACCCACTGAGAAACTGTGCAGGCTATACTAAAAATCTATTACAAGTATTGTTTGATGTGAGATCAGAGTCTTCCTCTGCCACGCAGGGAAACATGATGAGGTCTAGTTGGGGGATGGTGAGGAGGAGGGTGATGGGGGTCTGCCTACGGAAAGTGACACATCATCCACGACTCGGCCCACAGTCCAGACAGCTCTGGCAGACGCTGCGCCTCGACAATCAATATGCGAGCTGAGACACATACTGCAGCGTGATCGAGAGGAATAGCTTACTTAGTGTCATCTTCACTGACGACGTTCACTCAGCTTACTTACTATGTTTTGGCTGCACCTTGCCCACCTCTCTCTCTCTCTCTCTCTCTCTCTCTCTCTCTGCTGTCCTCCGGCGTGTCGGCACAAACAACAACAGTGATTAATCGCACACACAGACACACAGTGCAACTCGTGGTTGCGACTATCTCAAAGCATCAGCACAACTCTACGGAGGGAAAGGACGAGAGGGAAACCACGGCGTACATCTACAAGATCACAACGAACCGACCAACGCTACAAAGCTACAGGGAGAATGAAGGGAAAGGATCTACAATGAGCACTAACTCATGGGGTCTCATAAAGCAGATTCAGATTCAGAAAGTCTGACGTCATAAAGGTCATCTTTATTGACTCTAAAAGAACATGTACAGTGAGAAATGAATGGAAATCTTGAGAAAAGCAGCACTGAAAAGGTCAAAGCCAGGTGAGCGTCTAGAGGGTCTAGTCCTGCCATAGCACTGACTATAAAACAGATCTGTATGTTAATGTAAGGTAACAGCCTTATGACACTTTGCTGTGCTGAAAAAAAGTCAGCGGTAAATGAGGAAACACATGCATTATTCACTCCATGAATATGAAACAGTTCTACATAAATTTACTTGTAATAGTGACAGAGTTAAGCTGGTTTAAAAAGCTGTTCAGGCCCTAATCATAAAGAATAATTTCCTAGACTTAAAATAAAAAATCACATTCTCCAGATAATTATAAAATAACAGCGAAGTGACCGAGAGCGCTACCTGTTTATTACGATAAATATAGTACATGCAGAGAGCAAGCAGCCAGGGCAGTGTGTGGCACGCCTCACTCCTGATTTGGAAACACACCCTGAAGGACACCAGCGGTTGCAAAAATACACACTCGTCTCACCCACAGACTCGAGACTTTAGAGCCAAACCGACACATGTTAGAGGGTTTGACTTAAAATAACCAAATTAAGAGACTGGTGTTTTCTGTGAGTGTCATTTCAGGTCTATGGGAGAGCTTTGTGCACCAATGCAGTGATCCAGTAACTCCAACAAAGAAGCTTCTCTTAGATTTCATAGTTCTGTACTAATAAATAAACTGAAATAAGGTCAAGCAGCGTTCATTATGTTGATAACCAGGTATGGCTGCTTGACTCCCACAAGTCCACAGTCCTGCAGCTGAGAATACTGCTTATTTTTTCTGGATTTTGACACCTAATTTTATAAACTTGTCAATAATTTGACATATTTATTCTGACTTTACACAAACTTTAACCTTTAGGACTACTGAGGTGCCCTTAAGTTGTATTGTTGTCATGCCAATGTTGTATAACGGAAGAATTGGGAATAAGCAAAAAACGTTTTAAAATAAAAATTAAAAAAAGGCTTATAAAAATAGATGCAGACACCACAGATCTCGCTTTATGATGTACTGCTTCACGTCAGTGCTAAAATGTCTGCAAGCAACAGAAAAACATTCAACGGTGATGGATGAGCCAAGAGACTCTGGTGCTTTGAAGGCTTGCCCTTAAACTGCCTTTCCCACATACAATACACACACATTTACTAAAACCTGCTTCTATTTTCCTGCATATTCCCAACCTCCTGTCATCCTTAACCTGATGTTAAAATTAACCGTTCATAGCAGAGAAGGAAACCCACGTGCTGGTTAAGTCTCTTTCCAACACACAGACTTTAGTGAGTGATAAAACAGGTTTACATGCAAAGGGGGAAAAACAAAAAAGCACAGAAAAGATATGACAGTTTCATGCTGACAGACAGAAGAAATAAAAGAAAGAACAAGACATGAGACATAAAGATCACTTTCTAAAACACAGATGTGCAAATGAAAAGTTAAAAAGTGACAAAAACAATAAAAGTGCAGTGCCTGTTTTTTGCAATCTTTGGATACGAGTGACACCAAAGCTATTGGAGGATTCAAAATTACTACCAGAGATACTCGAGCATGAGTGAAGTAGAGAGTGGAGTGTCATTTGTGAGGATATGAGCCATAAACTGTTGTAGAGTGGCTGAACTACCGCTGCAACAGACATAAATCTTCACCGTAATAGTCACAAAAATGTTGTGGTTATGTTTACTCATCTTGTATCCATCTTAGAAAAGGTGACAGAAAAACGGACGTTTCTGTTTCAAGTTAGCACGGAGCACAGAACATGACTGAATCAGATGTTCAGGTTGTTTTTTTCCAGCATATTAACATACTACCCTTACAACAATCACAAACCAGATGCAGCAAGAGCATAAATAAATCCAACAAGACGGCAGGATTCCCCGAAAAAAACACACCTACCGTGTCAACAATTACTGTCACAGTTATACACACACGGCTCTTTTAGGACTCTACTACAAAGTGTGTAATGCAGAAAACTGTGCTGTCAATACTTCATCTAATGGATCTAATAGAAAACAGAAATTGAAAGGATATGTGTGTTTCCCTATGGGACGTCGTAAGGCACCTGGGACATGGAAACTGACTCACACAGACGTGAGAAAAAGTGCAACTGAATTCATTTTACTCAAGTTTTAAACCCTGTAGTCTTTGTAGCTTTGGTTAATTAGTAACTACTCGGTGTTTAACACTAACGTGGCACTTGTGTATTTCTGCAGGGACATGTCAACGCAAGATAAAAACCTCATCTATGTAACAACAACAACAAGACAACTCTGAACAGATTGAAAGTGCCTCCCGGTGAACGAGAAGCTGATGCTGGGCTAAAAAAGTGCTTTTAGTAGGTTGTGCGTTGCTTTAATTCAACTGGACCCAAACTAAACTGTCTCTAACAGCTGAAAATCTGTCCGCCATCCTCATCACTGAGGGCATGGCAGCCGTCCTCATCCGCCTCCTCGTCCAGCTGGAGGCTGCCGAAGGAAAACTTACTGGGTATGGGGGAGGCGGCGCCGGCCTCCGCTGTTTTACCGAACATCACGGGGCTGCTGCAGTTGCCCCTGTTAGTCTCCACCTCAGACTCACTGGACTCTGAGCCACTGGTGGTCGCACAGTCGTTCATTTGAACCGCTCCTACCTGCGTGACACCAGCTTGCCCTCGGCGTTTCGGCCCCAGGCTGGCCTTTGACCTGCCCGGTGCGGAGAGGCCGTTGGCTACCATGCGGCGCTCAAGAGCAGCCATACGTTCAGCCCGGGACAAGACGGGACGTGATTGTTGCCCTGATTGGTTTGTTTGGTCGGTGTCACAGTGGTGACATGCTTTGAGGGGCTTTTGTAAACGAGGAGAGCTGCTTGGGACGGGCGAGTATCTGCTCTCATCGAAGTGAAGGGGACCGGAGGTGTAGCCGTTCTGCTCGGCGAAACTGTAGGAGCTTGATTGATGGAAAGTGTCCATGGCAGGACTGGTGGTGACGCTCCTTGAGCCCATACGTGAGACTGTGAGAGGGCTGCTGCTATGCCTCTCTCTAATATGGGCACTGAGGTCTGCTGTAGTCCTATGAACAGGACTTTGGTTTGACTGCTTGGGAGGCTCAACCAAACCATAGCTCATGATGGGCAATTGCTTAGAAGAAGAATTCAGGGACTCCCTGAACTGCATCCTACCGAGAAAAGGGTCCTGCTGGGCCTGCAGGGGCCCATTTATCCTACCAGCGCCAGCAGACCCACAACCGAGAAAGACCTGCTCCGTATACCTTTGATTCAATATTCTCTGTTCCCTGCTCATGTTATATTCACTACCTACATTACTGCAGTCAGTGTATGGCTTGGAAGAGCTGCTGCCTTTAGCAGTCAGAGATGCTGGACCTGTACTCAGATGTTCTGGGTGGGTCTGTCGTGTCGAGCCTCTCGTCTCCTGCATCCTGGACACAGACCCCGATCGCTCATCGTGGCCGTTTCTATGGTGAGATGGGCTCGTCCTTGCTGTCCTCGAGACCGAGGGGTCTTCTGCACTCACCAACACCGACTCCTTCCAATGGCGCTGAGGAGGAGAGTCTAGTCCAAGAGCACCACTCTGACAGACAGACAGACAGACAGACAGACAGACAGACAGACAGACAGACAGACAGACAGACAGACAGACAGAGGAAAAAAGCATTTATTTTATTTATGACAAGCTTCAAAATAGCATGTAGAGCTTTTGTGGGCGATGTTTTGACGAGTGGGATTCTTGTGCTCTTGTAGCATATGCAAGGGATTCACATCTACATGTGCCCGGGGGTGGTACGATACACATTGCTGCTGACAGTTTTGCTGATCTACCGTAAGTGGTGGTAATGTGCCTCTAAATGCAGCGATAGTGGCAAAAAAACAGAGATGTAAACATGGGGGTAAAATCGATCTGCAAGGACCAAAAGGGCAACTTGTAACCAAAAGGTGCAGCGACCAGAGGTGACCAGAAGTATGCAACCATCTCCTTAAACCCTAAACCCTATTATGGTTTAACATGCATTGGTTTACATGTCCTGTCCTGCAGCACGCACTGTTCTCTTCAAATGACAAAAACATATAATGTACAGTCGTCCCTCGCTATATTGTGGTTCACTTTTCATGGACTCGCTGTTTCGCGGATTTTTTTAGTGTAATTTTCCATGCTTTTTTTACAGCGTACTGTACAGTATGAACATGCATTGTGTTCTGCGTCCTGATTAATTAAGGGAGTACTGTACAAAATGTGTGTAATAATGTGTATAAAGGAGTGTGGTTTGGGGTTTTACGGCCTTAAAACATGTAAAATAATTGTAAACCTTACTTCGCAGATTTTGCTTATTGCGGGTTATTTTTGGAATGTATCCCCCACGATAAACGAGGGACCACTGTACTAAAAATACGATCTGAAAACCCAACAATCAGTGTTCAAAGGTAAACGTGACTTGTTGCTTTCTTTGTGTAAATGAAAGCGACCACAGTGAGTTCTTAAGAAGCGGATAAGTGTCGGCTGTAGGTGCGCTAAAAAAAGACTGAAACACTCACTTCTGTTGGCACTTCATGGTGGCGTGGAGAAGGCAAAGGCGACAGGCGGCTGTTGTGTTGTACCCGACTGTGTTTCCTGGCAGACAGGATGTTGAAGGTCAGTGTTATACACTCGGAACACCTTTACCTAGACCAAATATATCAAGCTTGTCGGCAGCCTTACCTTTCAAACGGGATCTTTTTAAACTCAGACTCCCTCACATAATCAATCACCTGCTTCTGTGTGCGACCGCTGCAGAGACAAGTACAGGAGAGATAATAATGAGGCGATATTCTGGGCTAACTGGAGTAGACTGTTAAGTGATGGGGAGACACTGCTGTGTGTGTGACTGCAGTCTTTATAGAGTGCAGCTTCATGATGATAAAGTCTCTTCACCTGAATCTGAAGGACGAGCCTCGTGTGAAGAGCACGGGCTTGGGTTTGGGCTTGGGTTCTTCAAAGAGGCGGAAGAAGGCGTGGTATTCGACGCAGATCTTCCAGAAGACTTTACAGCAGTCTCTGCTGGCCATCAGAAACTCCAGAGTGTCTTGATAGGAACTCTGGGGGGGGAGGGCACATAAAGACTTACAACACCAAACACTGATGAGTTTTATAGCTGACAGTGGATTTCAGGGACGTAACTCACATTCAGATCCGGCCTCAGTTTGATGAGGAAGCGTTTCCTCTTGAAGCTCAGTTTACGCACTTTAGACCAGTTGAAGGCGTTGATCTTCGTGTGACCCTGCCGTGAAAAATTCAAATGTTTTCATTATCACACCTGCACCATGTTTCATCACCATTAAACACAAACAAGCGTTGACCTACAAACTGCTGTGGACTGACCTGAAAGACCAGAACGCCGGTGTGCGCCACGGTCAGGCTTAGCCTCGTGCCCTCGCGATCCTTAGCAGGGTGGAGGCGAATCCCGTACATCTCCAACCTGCGGGCCACTTCTAGTAACTGATAGTCCGATTCTGCTGGTGTTTGACCTCTGGCAAAACAAAACATAACGGAAACAAGTTACATTTTCCATGTCGTGCTCCTGAAATGAGTTGCGTGAGTCTGTTGAGAAGCCAAAGCGTGACATAACTTATCTTACCCCACAGCTTAAATTCATTATGTTTGACTCACATTTGCCATAAAGTATAGTGCCAAGCAGTTTTAGGAAATGAATAAAATAAATAAATGATATATTTTGATGAGTTTTTAAAGAGAAGAAAAAAATAATTGTGCTTGGGGAAGTCGGCAAGTACTGAGTGATGCATTATCTCATTATTCCTATATTTGTTGACATTAAGATAAATATAGAACATTATAACAATGATCTTATCTGAAAAGTGTATTTATTGGTATTATCCAAAAGTAGTGTGTGTTTTGAAAGAGAGACTAGAGTAGCAACACAGCAAAATTACAAATGCTAATCCCACTTCCAGGCTTTAACACTTAACAAGACTTAAGAAGTGCGAAATGTTTGGACAAAAACATTAAATCCTGGATTATTATCCAGCTGTGTGTCTCGCTAATTGAGGTGAAAGACCGAGCCCGAGCGGATTCTGGTTTCCAATGTTTATCTGAGCTTTTGGAGCAGCGGTGGAGGGTTGGGGAGGGGTTACAAACTAACTAACTTTCCTAATTCTTATCAGCAGATAAGCCTTCCTGTTTCCTGTGTGTGGTACATATTAGGAGATTTAACTCTGCGTGGCACCATGCCAGAAGAAATGCAGTTACAGTTATCAGCCTTGGATGGAACAAAAAAACAAGTATTTAAAAAGAGGGTATGTGTGTGTCCATCTCTGGCATGGCACAGTGTAACGTGGAGGTGATACAAGGGTTGGCAAAGCTCACGTTCAAATTTGTGCACTGATGAGGACATTTTGAAAAGAGGAGGCAGGAGGAGATGTGGAAAGTTTCCAGTAATTTACTCCCAGCAGCATAGCACTCTTAAAACTAGAGGCTGCTGCTAGGAAAAGTACTGTGGAAAAAAATAACCAGTTTAACTTGATGTAAACTGCATGAGACACATGAAAACAGACTGGAAATATGGGTTTCTAACCTACTAACTCGCCCGGCAACAGCTGTGTGAGTCATTTGGTGGGTTGCAAGAAGTTTGCAGTGCTGTTTTTTTGTTTTGTTGCTATTGGACAAACTCATTTCCACTTCTGGCCAGAAGCTATAAAACAAACTTACAAAGAGTGAGATGACGTTTGATAAAGAACTAGAGCACTATTGAGAAAGAACACATTCGTTCAGTGGCTGATTTCCTGAACGTGTCACCTGTGTCATGAAAGCTCTTTAACAACTTTTCCTGTTCATGAGTGAGGAGAATACATGTTGTTCTGCCATGGATTCAGTGGCCTGAACAAGAAACTCTGACTGGATCAAAATAAATGCTTATTATATTAAAGTAATCCAGTTCCAGAAACTCACTTATGCTTTGAGTGAAACTCCATAATCTTGTCAATCAGATGCATTTGATCTGGGATGTAGTTGTTGTTGAGGAGATGTGACCGGCACTGGCTCTCCTCAAAGTCCCCAATCTCAGCTGAAAAAAAAAAGAAAGAGTTCATGTTATTGCACGAATACCTGCTTTAAAACAAAGACAGCAGATGATTCAAAGGGGGAAAAAACAACATTAAATAAAGCTATAAAAGTCTCTGAACTTTTGTGTAATAAATACTCTTTTGTGTGTCTAACTTAACTGATAGCCATCGTCATTCATGTTGTCTTTGATCACTTTTAACAGACTTTGGCTCATAAATGTCAGGTTATGAAATTTCCTGGCACGGCACGATGATATTTGTGGTTTTTCTGAACCAGTCCTGCACGATTATGTTCAGGCGATCCAACTGAAAGGTATCCATAGCAACACGGCAACACGGATAATCAATTTGAAACGGTGTGCGGCGTGCCTTATGACAATGTTTGATGATAAGCTCGGTGTGAGAAAGGCATAACGTGTCTTCAAAGGCGGATATCTGATCAGTCGACTTCTTTGAGCTAAATGAGGATAGAGCCGTGAGGATCTTACACTGGATAATATGGGAGACCATCAGTGCAGCGCTGCTGTCATTGCAGGTCAGACTTCCACAGGAAACATCCTGTTTGATCTGGAGGGCGAACAGGTACCTGGACACAAAACACAAACAGCTTTTTTACACATTCAATAGAGTCGATGTGGTAATGGTTTCCAGCACTGGAGCGAGATCAAACGAAACTCTGAATCAGAAACATCACGTCCCGCTGAACTGAAGTCGAATGGAGTTGCACAAGACCCTCCAAAGGAAGTTGACCCAGGTGCACATTTGAGATTCAGTAATTCATCTGTGAGTGAATTACTTTATTTAAGATTTATTGACCGTCCTGTGTTTACAGTGCCGCTTCTCTTGGACGCAAGCCAGAGCGGAATGAATGTAGCCTTTATAAAAAAAGTACAATAATTCGTTTAAATGATAAAAGAATTAAATAACTTAATCAAGCTTAAAATACATGGTGTACACCCAAGAGTCAGAGGCTCACAGATAAGAAGTGTTTCCTCAATGGACCTGATGAAACTATTTGACCTCATGATAAAACGCTTTGGCAGGAGATGAGAAGCTTCAGCAACTGCAGCCCAGCATAAACACATTATATGATATATGTATGTGTGTTTGTACACGTGTATTGTATGTACAGTCAGTAACTCCATATGTGAGGATATATGTAAGGGCAATATTGTGTATCTGCGATGATTGATCGATCCGTCCGTGACCCGCCCCCCCAGCAAATCAGGATTTGCTGATTTTATTATTTATCTTAATGACCATGTGTATTGCTTGTATTGTATATTTCTATATAATGTATATGTATATTTATTTTTTCTAATGTGAGACACCAAGATGTGCAAGCTGTAAAGTCATATGTCAGAATTAAAGGCCAATTAGGACTATTTAATATGTGTGATATAATAAAGACGAGTGTTTCGCATGTGCAGGGTAATTCACATAATTCATTCATTCATTTTATTATTATTACATCCTGTTTATATCGATATAAAGATCAGCAACTTTGTAAAAGTACTCAGTACTATGTGTAAAATCTAAACCAAGACTAACAGGCATGTCAGAGAGGGACATAACTTTCTCCACTTTCTGTTTCTGTTCAATTATTTTTCCATCAACAGTGAAAACATGCGAGTCATGATC
Organism: Collichthys lucidus; assembly: GCA_004119915.2. Taxonomy (NCBI): domain Eukaryota; kingdom Metazoa; phylum Chordata; class Actinopteri; family Sciaenidae; genus Collichthys; species Collichthys lucidus. Next base: position 10,781,930 of record CM014079.1, on the reverse strand, counting down.
CCGCTCCACGACGAGGAAACAGAAACCAGAAAATCATTAGCACCACGTTAATCTCCAGAGGGCTAAATCAGAAACATGGCAGCACGGACATGTGAATTGCATAGCTGAGGAGGGAATAAATCTTTAGCAGACCTGAGCACATGTTTCATTTAGGCTTCTATAATCGCTTTCAGTCACAGCCGAAAGTCCTTCATATGTACATCGACGTGTTGCATACAAATGCATATTTCAATGCCAACTAGAAGACGTGCATGACATGGAGATGAAAGGAGTTTAATTATGCGAAAAAAAGGAGCTCACCTAGTTAGCTCCTCCACGAGCTGGGCGTGGTCCGGAGGAAAGAACTTCACGGCAAACCTCAGGATTGTGTGCTTCGGTCCTGTGTGGGTTAGATGAGCTTTGTGACAACACAAAATATGCAGATTACGCCTTTAAAAATATGGTAATCCAATTAGAAACACTTACGCCTGAGCTGCTTTATAATGGGCTTGATATGGTCTAACCAAACCTGTGGGAAAAAGAAAAAAAATCACACAAAATATGGTTTTAAGTGGAGGTGTAAAAGAAAAAGCCCCATTTTCTCCCCCCGTCTTTCATTTTATCCTCACTCACCATCATCTTTTGATGGTTCTGAAACTCCAGGCCAAAGTAGTCACCCTCAATGAGGTTCATGTGGGAGCAGACCAGGTCAAACAGCACCTTGCCGGAAGCTTTTTGCTGTGACAGAAGAGAGAAAAAAGAATAACACAGAATTCTGGTTAAAATAACACTTGTCTGTTGCTTTTTTTTTAAACATGTACAGTAACCATAACCACATTTTTGAACTTTTATCCTCAGAAATGTAATTCCAAATGTCATTCATACATTTTTTTTTTAAACGATGGACTTTAGAAGACTCAGATAATAAGACTTTGACACAAAACAGCAGTGACAAACAAAAGCGCCTTGCTTTGTAGACCTGTCAAACCCTGTGGTAGCTAATGTCACCCATCCTGGCATTCAATAGCTCAGCTGGCCACAAAACACTATTGCAGCTACGGGGGGAGGGGGTTGGATCCCATCTTTGATCTGTGTTTTCAGCGTTGTAGCTGTCACTGATGATGGACCAGAACCCTTTGAGGTTGATACAGTATCAGGATGGGATAGAGTCTCCCTGACCACCTCTGTTCTCACATACAGTATACATAAAACACTTTGAAGACTGACTCAACCGCCCACTCTCTCAAATACTTGCAATGTGACAACACAAAAACCTCCACCACCACCACCACATCTTTGGAGCGAGCAAAACGTTCCCATGGAAGGTCAAATTAAAGTCAGGGATTTCCATTGAATCAACTTCTTCTGGTTATAGATGCCCTACAGAGACACAAGGCACACAACGAGAGACTTTCAGCCTGGCTTGGCTGCATCCTCGTGACTGGTTTGCTCCGGTGCGGGGCAACAGAATGAGAGTGTTTATAGTAGCAGTTCCCCCTGGTTTGGATAATGATCCTGGGCTGTGTCCGAGTATGTTTCAAGGAGGCAGCCTCTCCTCTACATCTGAGTTGCTAAGGCATGAGCTACTAGAAGAATTCCCTTCATGCAGCTGAACTTGTGTTGACATCCTCTTTTTATTTAACAATAAAAGGGTTTGGCTGCCTCTAAAGGTTATGTATTGCTTAAAAGGCAAAGAATGACACTGTATGTTTCCTATTAATGCTGAGACAATGAAAAATTTAAGCTCCACCGGCTTAGTGAGAGGGTTTACACCCCAAAAACACCCTCGCAGCTCCTCTGTGTGTTTGTCCTTCCTCTGTGTGTAAGACCACTATCTCTCTCCAGGCTGCCTCATGCAGTGCAGAGGGCATCCCACCGCTGAGGACCAGCTGTTTCCATATGGTGACGGCGCTGATGAGGGAGGCCACAAGGAGGCTGGAGGGAAAGAGGCCATCAGCCAAGAAAAAAAACCCCACACACCCCTTCCTAATGGACTGCTGCAACCAGCAGGGGAAACCACCCCTGAATGAATTCTGTGTCTCGTGTTTTATGTGCCGATTTCGACACGTGCCTAGAGAGAGAAAGAACTGAACTGAACACGGCGAAGGCCGAGCAGTGTTTCTGTCTCACCGGAGCACTCTCACGTCCAGTCTCATAAAGATTATCAAACCAAGCCAAGCAGAGATGGGTAAGGCAGAGGCTGATTAGAGCCAGGCATGGTGCTTGATTAAATGCAGCTGTTGCAGACCCTTGCCATTTGACACTGCTGCAGCCGACACAATAAGAGCGCTGTCCCTAATGAAGCGCAAGTTGCAGGGGCTGACTGTCGTCATGAGGCAGGCATGTAGAGGACACCGTGTGACAGTCTTCACTCTGAAACTGCAACAATCTGACGAAGCAACGTCTGTAGGACAAAGCATGTGGACACCCAAATATTTTGTGATTGTTAAAACACCTCATTCCAAAAACACAGGCTTTAAAATGCTGATATAACAACCTCCACTCGTCTGCAGGGAGGCTTTCCACAAGATTTTGGAATCAGACAGCGTGGATTTGCTCCAATTTAGCCGAGAGCATTAGCGATGTTGTGTGATAAGACCTGGCTCACAGTCAGCACTCTAGTTCTTCCCAGAGGTGTTCATGTCAGGACGGTCAACGTGTTTCACACCAAATTGGGAGGACCATTTGTTTTTGGACCTCGGGGCATGTCATGTTAAAAAAAAAAGGCAAGGGAATTACCCAAACTATCATAAAGTTGAAGGTACGCTGCTTTCTCAAATATCACTGTCTGCCATAGAATTAAGATTTACCTTAAGAAGAGTGTGAGACAAAACCACTGACAGTACAAGAATAGACGGTTTAATGTGAAGGTTTCTGAAAAGCTGTTTTGCAGTTTAGAATATGCAGCTCTGGCTGCCACCATGTTGGCATTCCTGCCTCTTCTAAAGCTAATCTAAAAACTGGCAAAGACGTGGATCACCGGCAGACCTGGATGCTGAAGCAAGCTATCTTTAATGGCACATACTTGTCAGTCTTTATATAGAAATTCAGACTCAATACAGCTGTCATGAACAAAAACAAAACTAATTTTTGTACCATGTAACATGTTTATTTCTGCTGTGAAGTTGGACATTTTAACATGGAGGCCTATGGAGATCAGGCTACATTTACATGTAGTTGAGAAACGAATATTTCCCTCCCTTCGTTTTCCAAAATAACATCGTGCACATAGCATCGTTTTCAAAAAAGTTTACCCGCATAAATACGCCATCGAGCGCCGTCATAACTACGCCAAGCCTATGGGCGGCAGTGTAGGAAGAAGGAGAATCCTCTGCAAGCCAATCAGAATAATGCTTCCATGATCATCGTCATAGCAAAAGGTAAACAAACATTGGTCGCACTTTTGGCGCATCAGATGCCTAAAACTCTCTGAATTTACACGCAAACGCAAAACCGTAGTTTTCCAGAATCTCCACTCTAGCCGGAGTTTTTAGAAAGATTCGCTTTCAGAGACGAATTCACCGTTTGCGTGTAAAAGATACAAACGAAGGGAAATGTCTCCGTTTTTAAAAATACTGTGTAAACAGGGCCTCATTCTGTAGCCAGCCTCAAGTGGCTGCTCGAGGCATTGCAGTTTTTTGACACTTGCACATTGGCTTCACTTCACAGCCACAGAGGTTGCCACTTGGCCTAAAACCATAGAAAAACAGCACAAGAATGTAAGAAGAGGACAGTAGTTATTTATTTCATCCCTGACCCACAGGCCTTTTTTTACACCAGACTTATTTTAAGAGAAGCGCAGGTGTTACTAATAACATTAGCGACGGCTCGGTTGTACTCGAGTGTCCCTTGTAAAGCCATGACAGCATGATAAGTAAGTGAATAATACCGAAACCGAAGCAGCTAAATCATTAATTTTATCATTCACACCTGTGTTTTTATTACTGTGACGTGTCCAAATGTCTCCAGTAGAAAACAAATGCCTGTTGTTTGGTTATATAACGGCGTCTTGGCAGTTATCCGCAGTCAAAAGTTCTCGTCGGGATGCCTCCGGTTAACTCTTAACACTTCAGGAATCACACAATAGCGCGGTTTATTGATAGCTGGTAACGGCTGCCAAATGTGACTGCCAAAGATCATAACACAAAGTGAAGCGTTTACAGCCAGACGAGCAGATGTGTGAGACACTGCTTTGAGATAAATAATGTCAGACTGCTAAGAAGCCCAATTGCAACATTCAATGGTAGTTTACACACTTATCGCATATTTAATTACGAAATAAAAGAATGTTTGACCGCTTTTGTTCAGCTTGTGCCAAACTTGTTTTGGATATTTACATATCCAGCAGTTACAGAGCGACTTTATCGTTTATTTGAGTTACGTTTCTATCCACCTTATTCACTCTCTTGAAGACTAAAACTGGCTCTTTAGCTGCCAAACCCCTGCACTGTGTCCACCAGCAAGTCTCTAAATGTTTCTGTCTGCTGTTTGTCTCAGGTCTCAGGTAGTGAGAACCGACTGCTATGGCTGAAAAAATGTTTGCGACTGGAAGCAGTGAGAGTGAACTAAAACTGTTAACAGCTTAACAATGAGCTGCTGTATAAAGCTCCATAAAGCAGAGGGAGCTGATAATTCTCCACTACCGTCACATTCATCTCAAGAAGACATTTTCACATAGTTAATCTAAAAATATTGATAAAGCTCAGTGTAGATATTGGACCGTTTTTATATAATCACCATCAATTTACGATGATTAAAGCAACGCCTCTGAAAGATTTGAAGGCAAGAGATATTTTATGTTGTTAATTATACTCTATTAAACCATTCATTTCTACTTATTGTAACACCACTTGCATTGAGACTGACTTTTATTTCCTCTTCTACATCTAGACTCTAAAACTATTCCACCATGGCAACTGTGCACATATCCAGATAGTTGAAAAGCAGTTGCAGGAGCTCTGAGTTCCTCACCCTGACGTGCTCTGACACATGATTTCTCATCCGTCTCCACGCACATCATGCACCCTCTCCTCTCCTCTCCCCTCCCTTCCACCCTAAGCAGAGAAGTTACTGTCTTAGGGAAACATCACGCTCAGCAGCTGACATTTCTTTCACTATCTGCGATGCCAAGAAAATGTCACCGATCTTCCATTTTTATGACCTCTGTCTATAAAAGCGTTGGAGCTAGTTTACATAGAAGCAAGCCAACTCCAGAGTAAGAGACAATGCATCCTAATTCCAGGCCCAGGTCAGACGTGCCGAGTTTGGGGGGGTGGGGGTACGTCTGGGTTCATTAGGTTTCAACACAGGCTCGTGGGATGCTACTACTGTTTACATGTGTATGAGCGCCAGCTTGCTCGCATCGCTACACTGACCTCCACATGCTCCAGCTGACAGAGGAAGGCTAAATAAAGATGACAGCGATGTCTGCGCACATGTCCGCATAGGTTCCCACTTCAGGGTAGAGCAAATAACTCCTCCCCAATGCCCCCCGTTCCCCACCTCTTGTTGGTAAGCTCATGTCAGCAAGAAAAAACATAAAGGTCAGGTGTTGTAGAGTAGCTTTGTGTTTCCTTGACTCTTCCCCCCTCAAGGAGATTTCGGTATGGCCCAATTCACTTGTAACAAACCAGACCGGGCAGAGCTCACCAAACTTCTCCTGGGGGAGTGTGGCAGTGTAGGTGGCATGGGTGGTGAACAGACTGCCAAAGCCTTTAGGGCTCTACATAGACAGAAAGCACAAAGGGAATCATGGCTGGTTGAATAAGGGAGTCATGGTGATTACAGTGCAATGGTGGAGGAGGAGGTGGTGATGTTTTTCAAGCCAACTGATCAACCATTGCTGGAAAGGATCTTGTGTAGATAGTCAGAAATTCTGTCTTGTCGTTGGACGTGCTGGTCCATTGGCTGGTTCAGTTATACCTTGATAGATAATGGAGCAGTCACAGCGGGTGATTTTCCACTGTGACATTCAACGACATCATAGGAAGCTGATCGAGGTCAAAAATGAAAGAGACTTTGTGATTTTAGGACGGGAATAAGCAAATGGAGGAGTGGAGAAAAAGGTTACTATCGCCAGTGCTCATCTGATAAGACAGCAACTTTTGGAGACTTAAAAACTGACTTCAGAAGATGCACTTTCACTCGTCACAACTTTCCACTGTGCTGTGAAGTGGCAGCAGTGGAAAACCCCCCAAGAATGACTTTAAAGACTTTCAAGTAAGCAGTGGCTCGTCTGATAACACTACACAGAGGCTGGGCTGAGATTACAGAGCTGCTACAGTAGCAGGCGGATACATTGAAAACATATGCGACCACACATTGTACAAAAAACGAAACAAAACAAAAACAGCCATTTAAAAGTACATTGAAGCACATGTAGGCATTCTTGCATATGATGTGACGTGAGTTTGCACGTTCGTATAAGCAAGTGTACACCGTGCACAGTAAGGAAAGTGTAGGACAGAGAGGTCAGTGGCAGCTAAAGCTCATTGAGATTCAGGTCTTGTGCTGCAGAGGTTCCCAGGGTGACTCGACTACAGCGGGAAGCTGACAAAGAGAGAACAGTGGAGGGAGGCAAACCCACTGATAATCCTGTCAAATTACCTGCGTACACTCTCAGCACATATGGACGTGTGATCACGCATATGTTTGTGGCAATTTTTTTTATGATCGGGACAGATTTAATATAATTACAGCTACGCTCTAAAACACGATGAGTTTAACCGAGCCCCACGCTTAGTAAAAGAACATCCAAAGTGGTGTTATGTTTACAGGAAATAATGAGTAATTAAATGATTTAAGTGTCATGGTTTTTCCCTTCTTTTGTTTTTTTTTTTTTCGTTCCCAAGCTGCAGATAAAAAGTATCAACTAAAAATGAAAGAAAAAGTGACGACTAGGGCTGCCACAGCTGTCAGACTCATTCTGTCACAGTAGGCGAGGCCTCCAGGCCCCGAGAGGACAACCATGAAAATAATGCCCTCTGCATTCAAAAGGGGCTGACGAGATGGAGGTAGCTATCCTCAACAGCCACCTCCTCCTCCACCTCCTCCACCTCCTCCCTCTGCTTTCTTGGCCATTTTTCCCCACTTGCCTATCTGCCTGCCCTCCTTGGAGCCCGTCTGGGCTGCTAGAAACATATTGATTTTGCATAAAGAATAATTAAGTGTCCTGTTGTGACCGTTGTGGTGCTGAATACTTAATAGTGCATAGCAGTGTGCATTTGTACGGGGACCTCCTACTGTTAGTCAGAGCGGCATAAATCAGGAGATAGATCTAATAGTCATCGTTAGTGCAGACACTAAGCAAACGGCTGCAGAGATGCAACCAAACGCGCCGACATGCTTTGCTGTTCTTGCAAATAAGAAGTCACGGCGTTATGTCAAACATGCGCATTACAAAATTCTATCATGCTTGACAGTAAGTTGGAGTATCATTAAAATATGCAAAGAGCAAGTGGGGTTTAAAGACAGCTGGAATTACCAAAAAGATTGACCTCTTTTTTTTTTTCTTCATCATTTCTTGAATCTCTTTCACAGTGCTTCAAATTCTGGACCCATGCTGTTTTTTCTCCACCGCCACCCTTTCCCAGAGCCAAGGATTACTGTCACTCAAGGGGGGAGGGTGCGTCACTTCGCATTAGGCAGAAACTCCACATTTAGTTTAGCGAGATAAAAGCAGATTGAAGGACTGAATATTACATTTTAAAACTGCTATTACCATAGAAAATAGTCAAAAATGAAATGGCATGAAAAACACTTCAATGTAATTTCCAGGACTTTAAGAAATGAATCCAACTCAGCAACCACTCGGGATGTTTTCTTTTTCAATCAGTCTCCAAAAAAAAAAAGTTAATCTTTTCTTCTCCAAAAACTGTACAGTAATTTCTGCTTTCACGGACTCACAACACTGTTTCATTCCCTTTACAATGTCTTACTTGATTACATTTAGAAAAACTACAACATTAAGAGTCTATATAGGCTCTTCATCAGGTACAGAAGTGTGGCTAAAGCCATTGGACAAAAAAGAATATGAATAATACCATGCAAAAAAGGAATATGTTCATTTTCAGACATCTCTTGATTAAATATTAACTGACTTGCATGTAATAATTAATTTCTAAAATTAAGATGAATGATTTAGAATTAAGTAGCAAATGAGCAGAAGGAAAATGAAGAGCAAGTGTGTGAGTGTGTGTGTGTGTGTGTGTGTGTGTGTGTGTGTGTGTGTGTGTGTGTGTGTGTGTGTGTGTGTGTGTGTGAGAGTGTGTGTCAAAGGGAATCACCTGCTGAATTAAGAGACACAGCTCCCTCATGTAGCTGTGAACACTGTAGAGCACTGTAACTGTGAAAGCAATCAATAGGTTAATTAGGAGATTAATTAAGTGTAACTGTGAGAGACAACTCCCGCAAGGTCAGGCCGAGACAAGAGACAACCCTTTCATATATTCTGAATGCGAAACGTCTCAAAGAGATTCTTAATGATTTGGATTGATTAAACGGTCAGCGGGCTCCAACCATGCCTTACTCGACCCTCGGGACTTTTATCAAATACGCCAGAGAGCTGAGGCGATGAAACAGTCATGGCGGTATTGCAGGCTGAAGCTTTACGCACAGTAGTGCACATTGTGAGATCAAAAAATCTGGGTAAACAACGAGATCGCGGGGTTTGAATGAGAGAACAGCGGTCTAAATTAATATCAGACTGACAAATATCAGGATGTAGGCCACAAAACCGAAAAACAGAAATGCTCCGGTGACGGCACCAAGTCCTCATCAGTCCTCTGCATAACAAGCTGGAAAAACTGAGAAGTCGCATCCAATCCACAATCTGTCACAGTCCACCAATCCTAAACACAAATGGAACAGCGCTACCTCCCAGTTTCATACGTGCCTATTCCCAGTGAATCCAGCTTGTACACGCCAAGATCATTTACATCTCCACTGAGTGCGGCACTTCCCCCTGAGATCTAAATTTCGTATCATTTGTGGTAAATGTATGCATCTGTAATTGCGTGGGCACGTGTTCATAAACAGACTGTTTAGATATTTAATTTCCTAATTTGAGTGTGGACCCTGCTGGGACCGTAAGACAATTTCTGAATTCTCAAATAAGTGCCAGAGTATGTTTGAGAGAGACAGACGAAGCAGCTGCTGAATCTGGGCATTGGCTCAGACGGATCAGTGACAGGCCAGGTATATTTCACCACACCTCAAACCCACACACAAAACAGATGGGACATATGATAGAAAAATTAATATCCAAGGTACGTTAATTAAATGTAACTAATTGTGCCACCCCACCTGTATAAACAACCGTTTGCTGGTATTGGAGCAGACACACTGATCTCCATAATCACTGTGATGTCTGCTAACGTGCTCAGTGTAAGTGCGTGTTAGAGAGTGAGAGAACAACAGTGAGAGCAAATTAATAATATGGGATGTCATTAACATATAAGCATTAATCGGGTCATAATTAATATGCAGATCCCTGCTTGCTAAAATCACATCCTGACATCCTGAAAAAATGAAAAGGCAGCAGCTACAACAAAGTTAGATCGGATTTGATTCGATTAAACTTTGTTGTCACTGCACAAAGTAACAAGTACTTAATGTATGAATGTGCAGTATACATGTTGGCACAGAGAACACTATATATACAGTGAAGACAGTGTAAATAATTATTGGAGTGTTGGGGCGTAAATAATCAAAAATATAACCGAAGAAAAGGAAAAGCTTGTATTTCAATGTTTATTAAACGGCAGCCTGGTCCGTTTTTGGATGACAGACAACAAGAAATAGAGGCATGAGACATGTAACAAGGCATAAAGTGCCGAAATAAATCAATGAATTTATTTATTTTGATAAATAGATAAATTTAAAATAAATGAAATTGCTTCTTTTGTTCGACTAGCCATCCAAAACCAATCTCTCATATTCTATAATAAAGAAAATCAGCAAACTTGCACATATTAGTGACTTAAACCAATAAAACATTGTGATATTTGCATTGAAAATGAATTAAAGATTAATTAAGGGGTTGATGAACTAACTGTTCTGTACCATGACAGATGATTTTTAGGGATCATGCTAACAATCATTTTCATTTGTGATTAATCTCTCAATTATTTCTTCATTTGGTTAATCACAGTCCAACTCATAGCGTGACTTAAAGTGATGAATCAGTTTGATTTAATAATTGTCCATGGGAAAAGATGGGAGATGGTGCAGTGTTAAAAGAGATTCTTTCCAGGCCTGCAGCAGGCAGGTCTGTTGAGGTTGGTACTGTCCTGCCGCACGTTCCCTCACCCATAATCTCCACCAGTAATAAATAATGACAGCTGCACATGCCGCTTTACGGGTGAGGCCAATCAATCGGCCTCCTCAAGATTAGCCTTAAACTACTTAGCCCACAGAGCAGCAAATCCAGAGGCCGTGCGCCCTGTGATGTAAACGAGTTAATGTATTGATAACGGTCGTGATCTGACATCCCAAACGTCAAATACGGCAGAATTTCATCCCACACATACGCAGGACAACTTGTTTCAGCTCCTTCAGACAATCAGCAACAGAATTGTTAAGGTTTATCTATCGAGTCTGACAACTGGGGCAAAACCTGCATCGACAAACAGTCTAATTTCCTAGAATATAAGAGCAAAATCAATCAAGTCAAAGCCAAACATGTGGCCCTTCCTTAGCTGTAAAAGTTTTTCTGTCAACAATAGCTACAAAAACTATTATCTACAGGGATTCCCAGAGGCCAAAATGCATTAAGTCAAAGACCAGATTGAAGGGTTTTAATGTCTTAACAGTGAATCTCTAATTATAACTTGGACAGTGTGAGGGTGTGCTGGGATTTCCCCTCCGTCAGAATATAGTTGACCTTAGAGAACACAGATGTAGATAGCCTCAGAGCAAGGCTGCACTTCCTGTGGAGGGGTATTAAGGTCAACAACCAAGAAAGCAAGTACTTGTAGCAAGTAGTAGACCATGAAGTCACCATGAAGTCACCATTATGTACAGTAAGTTGCTCACCCAATTTAAAGTTTGTGGTCATTAGATCTTAAAAAATATCCAGTGTCTTTGGGTAGGATGGATGAACCAGCACACACAGCTATCTTATTATATTCTTGACGTTGATAAAAAAAAGTGTACTTCCATTCTCTAAAAATAACTTCCCGCCCTCGGTGGTCGCCTTTTTCTTGGCTGCTGGTGTTGAAGCTTTAGCGGTGAATACCACAATATACAAATCTAAGTCGTGCATGTGTTTCATATTTAAGTTTTGGCAGTGAAATGTTGGTGGTAATGATCTTCCCGGTTATTATTCAGCAAAGTCGAAGCGGTACAACGTTGTCATCGCCATTTCCAGTGAGAGCCCAATGGCTATACTCGAATTAAGACAACACTACCCTGCTGTAATTAGCGCGCTAGGCCAGGAAGTACACAGTGTACTACATGGAAATGTACTAATGGAAGTATCCAAACTGAGACACAGCATGGGCAAGAGCTCACAGCCATGTTCGCTGGTCTTCAGGGCTGTAAATAAATCAGCTAAATGCTAATGGTTTGCTAAAACACAGTCAATGGCTAAAGGCCAACTCACACCGGACGCAGAACGGAAGCGGCACAGTACCGCCGCGGTCACTGTAGCAAATAGAAGCCAGTCTAGTCAAAGAGAGCACTCACACCGCGCCACGGAGCGAGCTTTCCGTTGCATTTCTATTTTTGCCGCGGCTTAATCTCGTAAATTTCAACAGAGCACTGCGCACCAGACAGGAAACCCGACACAGAATCAACATAATAAACTTCCGCCCCCCTTTCAAAATAAAACACAATACGCAGTTCATGTAGCTTTTTACAACTTCACATCAACGTTACGTCATGACCGGTGGCACCAGGTGATCAAAGATCGATCAAAGAGTATCAACATGGACGATGAGAGACTAATTGTTGAAGTGGAACAACACACAATCATTTATGACACGAGAGATGCTTTTTATAATCTCCTCCACGTCGGAGAAGCAAAGTCAGCTGTTTGTTGTAGTTGCTTTCTTTATACACTGTTTGTCGCGGGGTCTCGCTTGCGTCCAGGATTCTCGCGTGATCTCGCGTGAAAACGGCCGGCTCGCTCCGCTGCCGTTCTGCGGCTGAAAAGCGTCCGGTGTAAGTTGTCGCCGGGCAAAGGACAGCGGCACTACCGTTCTGCTGCTCCTGTGTGAGTCCCGTGTAACATTGCTAACTAAACACAAATACCCAACTTGACCAAATTTCATGAAGATCTATCCAGTGACTGCTTATGACATTTCATTCACAACCATAAATGTCAGCCCCAAAATCAATAAGATTCATCCTCTGGGGACCACGAATGTCAACCCCTTCAATAGACTGCCAAAACATTAGCTGGCTAAAACAGTTCCACTTTGTGCTTGTACTGTTTTTCTTCTGTTTCTGCTGACTGCAGTCTGGATAGATGGGAGTGCTCGCATATTGTGCAAGTGAACAGTTTTACTGAAGAAAGCACCATTAATAAAAAACAGACCTGCATTGACAAATACTGGACCGGGGGGAAAGTTTGGTCCATGTGTCAAGTCACTTTGACACATGACATTTACTGCAGCATAGCACGGCCTGTTTTTTGATGCAGCACAGTTCAAACTATCATCCCTCCGCGTGAACCGTGTCGGGAGCATTAGCAAGCGTTCTCCACAGCGTGACGAATGTGGACGCCGTCCTGAGGTGAAAACTCACATTTGGTGAGATTGTCGGGCTTGGGCGAAGAACTCGGGCGCAAACACAAGCCAACCCAAACAAATGTAAGAGAGGGGCAGGCACGAGCCTCTGTAGAGGCAGCTGTTGCTCCATGTCTGCAGGCCACCGGGTCCAGCAGGAATTCAGGCCTCTGTGACTACAGAATACCAATTCCTCTCCACGGGAAGACAGAGCAAGACCAGTAACCATGGCAACGTAAAGAAAATTGTGATTCCTAATCTCAGACAAAAAAAAAAAAATACAGAGGGTTTATCTGGAGCTGAAGGGGAAGCATGTGGTTAAAGTTAAATAGTAAGTAATTATCTTCACATAAAACGATGCCTTTTTAATCATTATACGGTGTAATGTGTGCTCTACTTTTAGAGGCACAGCTTTTAGCTCGATTTCTCCGTGTAATAATGTTTCTACTGTGACCATAACCACGGTTTAGGGAGCTAAAATACATGGGGTGCAAACACCACACCCTGCTCATGGCTTCAAGCACACCCAGAAAACATTTCTATGTGCTATATGGTGAGGCCGACTGGCAACGATGCAATTATCACTACTACTATCACTACTACTGCTACTAGTACTACTACTGATAGCACCACTACTGCTACTGATACGACTAATACTACAGCTGCTGCTGCTACTACTACTACTGCTACTAGTACTACTACTGATAGCACCACTACTGCTACTGATATAACTAATACTACATCTGCTGCTACTATTATTATTACTACTGTTGCTACTACTACTACTATTACTACTACTACTACCACTATCAATGATATGACTAATACTACAGCTGCTGCTACTATTATTACTACTACTACTACTACTACTACTACTACTACTGATGTTACTACTGCTAGCCCTTTTGCTATGACTAATACTACAGATACCACAGCTGCTACTACTGCTACTACTACTAATGTTACTACTGCTAGTACTTCTGCTATGACTAATAATACAGCTGCTGCAGCTGCTACTGCTACTACTACTACTACTACTGCTACTACTACTACTACTGCTACTACTACTAATACTACTGATGTTACTACTGCTAGTACTTCTGCTACTACTACTATTACTGATCCTTCTATTAATACTACTTCTACGACTACTACTGCTACTAGTCCTATTATTACTACTACTACTACTACTGATACTGCTACTACCATAACTGCTAGTGATACTACTACAGATACCACTACACATAAATCTGGCTCTGGAAATGGGAACACTGGACTTGTGCTTTAGCGTGTTGGCCTTTCGGTGACTCTTAGACTGAATTAACCCGCTCTGACTAATTTAACAACACATAAACAATACATGAGAAGTGAACAGGAGATTTTTCAAGTTACACGCAGTGTGTCTCTGCAAGTGAGGTTAGCTAACCGACACGGGGTGCGATCCAGGCTTTCAGTCGCACAATGCTGGCTCCTTTTAGAAACCAGGGAAGATCTCCATGGTAACCTACAGCATGCAGCATGGCTGCCCTGCTCTTAGAGGAGGTTGAGTTCAGAGGATCGAAGAAAAAAAAAAAAGCATTTTATTCATTCATAATTAAAAAATAAATCTGAGAGAGAATGTCAGTCAGAGTCTAACACAGTCACAGTTTAACTCATTACAGAATCACACTATTGGTTACTCAGCGTTAACCCATTGACTCTGCTACTACTGACGATCTTGATGATTTAAAGCACATGGTTCACATTTTGACATTTGCACAGTGTACAACCCCTTCACTTACATCACAGTCATTCAAGTGTAATTTCACTAACCAAATATATCTGTATTAGGTTAAATGTTTCCATGCTGCCTCTCTGTTTAAAAAAAAAAAAGGAGGTCAACTGAGCTTATGCGAACGAGCAGCCAGACAGCATGCAACGGCAGATGGCACTATGTAATGGATTTAAATGGAGTAAGGCAAGTGAATCGCATTAAAACAGCAAGACCTGCGTCTCCAGCAGAAAAACAAGATGATTAAATAATCAATCCCTAATTCCAGCGCTCTGAGAAAAAAGAGCAAGTATCTGAAGAGTATGCACGTACGCACAAATGAAAAACTGTAAGGTGAGCTGCAGTATGTGAACTGAACTGAAGATATGTCAGCACTTAATATGGTGGGCTCTCCGGTCCAGGTTCTATAGACACAAAACAGGAAGTATTCATTATGACTTTGACAACAGTCCGCTGGAGCCATCCATTCTGCAAAGCCCTTGCAAAGACAGACAGTCTGAAGCAGTCATTTGCTGCTGCTCAGAGACTCCAGAGACCTGAAAATGTGCACAACACAACCAACCCCCACTGATTGTGTCAAAGCGGATGTCCCCCCGGGACAGATCCTTTGATATCTGTTAAGGGGGCATTCCCCACACTGGCCCCTTTGACAGAGCTTTGATTCTTTTAGCGCTGGACTTCTGTGCATCACTTACCAATAGAGACAGAGAAAAAGAAAAGCTTAACAGTTCGGATGCTCAGGGTAAAAGCTCAAAAGGAGGCAAAACTTAAGAAAGAAGGAAGCCTAAAAACTTAACTCAGCTTGGGGAATTTGGCTGCGTTGCTGCTCCAGGACAGATGAAATCATCTGGTATCCTCTACGGTGTCTTATGCAACAGTTCCCACTTAAATAATGGAGGATGCTGTCAGGTTAATACCTTTCCAGCAGGCATATGTGCAGCTGGGGCTACCGGTTTGAGATTGCGCTCTCTTCCTTTCTTCTCCGGCTCTCTTGATCTCTCTCTCACACACACACTCTCGCCCTCATGTCCCTCCCCCAAACTTTGCTTCATTCATCCACGCTCGCCCTCCCACATATCTCCTCTATCTACCCAAGAGACCCCGAATTCAATTACCGGGCCCGGGCAGCAGTGGGAGGCAGACTCAGCTGCACAGGTACAGCTGAAAGGAATTCTGATACGCAACATGTTGTGCTAATGCATCATGGGAATGACTTCACTGCAGGCTAGAGCTCCGGCAATGACCGAAAAACAGAGCCGGGGGTGAAAAGCAGAAATTTCTGTTTTTAATTACCAATGAAAAGTGGCAGAAAGTAACATGAGAAAAAGTGTGTGGTGCAGCAGGGTTTTTTTTAAACTGATAAGAACATTTGAGACGAGAGCAGGAAAGGTTAAGGCAGAGCACCTGCGGTAAAATAAAGCACCACAGGATGAGGATAAATCCCACTGCTATCGCACTGCTGGTCGGGTCTGACATGTTAATTAGCCCTCTGAATCTCAATGAGAAATTCATAATTCAGTGAAGAGGGGCATTAAAGCTGCTTGTGCAGCCGAGGCAAACCAGTTCCCACGAGGGGGTTCACCATTTATTTGAGATATCACAGAGAGAGTTGGAGGCTGGCTAGGAGAAGCACCGCTGCCACACCCATCGTGCACCGTGATGCCTTCCTAACCTAAGTCAGTGGCAGACAGTTCAAGAGCTTAATGAAAGGATCAGAACGCCGTCATCAAAAGGGAGCGGCGCTCAATGGAATAATGTATGTGCGCTGGCATGAAAAGTCAGAGGATCCACCTTTATGCGTCTGTCACGAGAGCCCCACAAAAGAGATCACAGGTTATGTTTGCGCTCGCCTCATCAAAGACGAACGGATAGAGTCGACTTCACCGTCGCCTCAGCCAAACAAACCACAGATTCTCCCATAAAGAGACATCCATCTTGGTTACCATAGGAACAAGACTTATTATAAAAAGGCATCTCTTTTTTTTCCCCCCAAAGCACCTGCACACAGTATAGAAAGCAGTGTTGTCAGACATGGCCTGACAGTATTAGTGGCAGCTTTCATCAGCTGCAGCTCTGTTTCTGTTTCAGTCTGACCTTCCAGGAAACGAATGATGCAAATGTTTTTTTTTTCCATGCAGGGTTGTCTAACTGTTACAGACCTGTTTGCTTTTTGGAAAAAATGGAGACACATGATTTCAGTATTTAGCATTCAAACAATGGTCAATTACTCACATTCCTGCAAAAGAAATCCCCCAACCTCTTCCTTCTGGTTGACTGTCTCTCTTAAAGGAAACATGCAACAAATATTTCTTTGAATCACCCTGTTTAGTTCTGAACATTCCTACCAGATGCATGACGGATATCTAGATTCAGCATCCTGGCACAATCTAGGAAAGCCAGGACTCCGACGAACAAGTATTCATTCATATTATTAATCCACATCAACCAAATGCTGACCAGTGATTAAGATCTTTGTTGGGGGCTTTTTAAAGCTTTTATTGGAGCTGAAGAGTGACAGTAAAGTGGGGAGAGAGACGAGCATGCAATGACATGCAGCACAGGGCCACAGGGCCGCTGCAGAAAGTACTCGAAAAGCACGGAGGCTGCTATAACACCCTTGTTAACGTGTGTCTGACTGAGACAAGCGTGAAACTTATTAACCCGAACAGTCAGCGTTTTACAGCTGAAAGGTTACTGATAATTGTCATAATAAAAGGTCTATTTTTTTTCTAATTAGCTGAACTACTTCACAATCTTTCCAAGTTCCCCCCAGTTTGGAATCACTGATGTAAACAACTGAATACATTTATCTGATGAAAAAAGCCCTTTATCTTCATAGCTCAAAATGAAAGTGTGTGAGTTCAAGCATCCTCCAGCATGTTTTAGTATTCTTAGCCATCAGCCACCAGATGATTCCCACTGTTGCTTCGCTCCTGTGTCTCTCATCCTCCACGACCCAATTACATTTCAGGATGTGAGGGAGGATGATGGTCGTACGTGGGAAAACAACCAACCCCCCTCCCCTCCCTCTAAAGCATCCATCCGCGCTGCAGGGATTTCAATTTCATGCCATGAGAGAAAGGCAACCGAGGGTTCAGAGTTCACGTGGGGAGAGTATGAGAATGTTTTCTGCAGGAGAGACGCACGAGGCACACGCAAATGCCATGGTCGCATAACACTTTAAATATTTTCCAGTGGAAAATCAGAAAAAAAAGGCTTTCATCTTTGTACTTGCACGTCTGAGCCTTAAAGACCACAGCGCACAAGTCTTCCATATTTTTATGGTGACACCGAGGATATGACCCACCCACCCTTTTCCCCCTGAAAAATCCTTGCCACCCCAAACATAATGCCATCTTTCAGGGGAAAACTGGGTCAAACAGCAGCTTGTCTCGAAACCAAGATGAGCTAATAATCCTTCAGAACCTGTTGCCAGTCATATTTTAAAGGGATCAGGAAAAAAAAGGACTCGCACACGTATCCGCAGCACACAGCGACATCGGCTGTCTCCTGAATATGTTAGTCATAATTGGTGTGCAGCGGCGTATCCCCATGCTAGCGCACTACACTCACATTAATGCTCTGCATGGAGAAGCCCCCTCCCCTTCCCTTCCCTCCCCTTCCCTCTCCGCCACGGCAGATATCAGCGCAAGACAGAACTCTGCAGCACGGCAACCCGGCTCAGACGCTCCTTATCCACCTCTATGTGTAGCCATGGCAACCCACACATAGACCAGTGCGATTCCATGTGGCCTTTCAGGGATGAACTCGTGTAGTGTTGAAATTCATAGCCATGTATGTTTGTAGAGAGAGAGAGAAAGAGAGAGCATCCTCCAAGGGTCCAAACTACCAGCTCAGAAGGAGGAGTACATCCTTCAGCTCAAAGGTTGAGGCAGTTGGTGCTTTTCCAGCGGCAGAGAAAAAACGGGGATGATTAACGACGAATAATTCACTTCCATGGCAGGACGCCACGGAGAATAACAACAGACTAAAGGGGGCTGAAGCAATTCTATTTGGACTGAACAGAGACAAGAGATGTTTCTATTTTAAAAGGTTCCCAAAAGTGAACAAATGCGATACGTTAGCAGAGCAGACAGCGGTGACAAACATCAGATGCAGAAGTAATCCCCGGCCTCCTCGCTGCATCAAGGCGTCTTTCTGATTGTCTCCCCAGTCAGGCTGCAAACACTTTCTTTCTCAGTGTGACATGGGAGATAAAAAAAATCAGAGAGCCGCTATTTATCTGTACACCGTCTTTTAACAATCCTTTCATTCACAAGTCTCTGTAAAGACAAGCTGACTCGAAGGGGAAGGGGATTGCTATGGTCCACCGTCATAGCTCCTCTTAAAATGCATTCTCCACAGAAGCCAAGGCAAGCTGTGTAAACCTGCAGTCAGCGTGAATCTACATAGATCTTATCGCTCCTCGCATTAGAGAATGGGAAGCGACAGTGCTAGGTTTGGAAAACTAATTTGACATGGAGTAAAAAAGGTAGGAGACAGTTGGATTTGTTGCTTTGGGCTGTAGAGCTGCGGTCCCATCCTCCCAAAATGCTGTAACAGCCAATCAAATCCCATTTGTATTCATATTCAGCCAATGACAGCTCATCAAGAAACACTGGTGCCAAATTATCCTCTGCGCCCAAATCATTCAACCGCTGACTCCGTCATATCTCCCCCCTAAAGCGCTGCGAGGCTCGGGAGGGAGACCGAATCCCCACCACAGCTCAGAGTTTAACAGGATTTAACACAGTGCTTCAAGGCGAGACTGTTTTCCTGACTTCCTTTACAGTCGACATGTCTGTTTTTTTTTGTGGGGGGGAGGGTGGGGGGTCTGAAACATGAGATACTGAGAACCCTTCATGGTCTGTAATGTGCACAGATAATATTGAATTTCAATTACACTGACCTATCTCGCAGATGAGAGGAAATACTGCAGAAGATGAAATTCAAAGTTTCCTCACATACATGTAAGCTTGAATTGCATCTATATATTGATTGTAATGCTGCCACTCAGACTTAATACAGCAGAAACAAGAAATATACAAAAGATTCTGCCAAGCTAATTAGCACTAAACATAGACTGTGTCTCTATCTAAAGATATATGATTTAGATACTGTATGAATCTAATGGCAAATGGTTTTTACACTGCGTTTCTATACAATTTAAACAAATATGCAGGGGTTAATTACTGAGTTTTTAAAGACACATTTTGTTTATTTGTGCTAGCCGTTTCCCCTAGTTTCCAGTCTTTATGCTAAGCTAACTAACCCCAGCTCTCCTACGGTGTCAAATCATTCCTTTAAAGCAAGATATTCCCAAAGATCCCAGATAGTGGTGCACCCATAATATCTAGAAGTACAGATTTGATTTATTATTGACTAATCAGAAGATTATTTTCTAGGTTGATTGATTTATTTCTGGTCAGACAAAAATAATAAATGCCTCAAACTGCTTTTTCTTTGACCAACGCAACTAAATGTTCAATTTATGATCACTTAAAACAAAGAAAAGCACCTTGCTTTGCTTTGCGAAACAACTGAGAAATATAGAATTACACCATCATCTGTATTGTCGCCTGTAACTTACTCTAATGATACTTTTAATACATTTCGACTGCTGTGAAAATACAATTCTTCAAAATGCAAATATGAAAAAACTTAACTGGCACTGGTAATTAATTAACTGTATTGTATACTAAAAACAATACCACAAATGTCAAATGTAATAAGCACTCTGATCAGTACGCAAGAGCATTAGCTATTTTAAATTAATGAAGTAATTGGTGTTCAGATCAGCGCCGACAATTTCGCTTTTCATCCACCTCTGATAACTGACTCTGCGTGTGCATCGCTGATCCACAGGTGGCAACAGAGCAGAAACTTCCTCCTCCACCCTTCTGGTCAGTCGGGCATTGAACAGCCGTGCTGAAGCTGCTGAAGACGGAGCTCAAAGAAATCCCTTCATCATGTTTCTACTCATTAAGTCAGGACCTCATTGCCATTCATCTGACAACAAGGCACACTGGAGCCGTCCTAATTGCTTCCCCTGTCACAATGAATGGGTGACAGCATATGGAGGAAAGAGTGGCGAGTGGAGGGATGACGGTAAGCCCTCTGGACTTGTGTGAGAGTCTTGCTCTCGAGCATGTAGGTCCGTACATTTGTGACACAGCCCCCTTTAGCCTGGGTGGTCCCGCTGCCCTTGTTTCTCTGGCTGCCGACATGCTTTAGTTATGGGAATAGAGGGGAAAGAAAAAAAATCTCCTCTCAACTGCATCAGATGCCATTTCTGTGGCCCAAAATAGATTGAATATTGCTAGTCACATAGGTGACACACATAGGCGCATAGGTGATTTCATCTCATATCTCACTCGATGCATGTCTCCATATCTGCTCTGCTGTGACAAATGTTGGAAACGGTAGTGATAAACTATGGATACAGCCATGGGAATGATGCATTGAGATCGTGGACAGCGTGGTCAGCTTCTCAGCAAGAGATGAATTACACCCTGTCACATGAACTCTGTAGCTAATAAGATTGTGACTCAGTGGGTTGACCTCAGACAGCTGCGTGCCAGCATGGGGAGAACACTTTACATGTATTTATCCTATAGACCGATGCAGGCTTCAGTGGTTTCCACTATCTGTAGACTGATCAGAGTGTTTTATCCTATAATGATGGATTATCAGAGGGCAACATTAACTTGAGTGCATGTTCTTCCACTGATTTGTCATCTGTTCTCACTGATCAAAAGCTAATGCTCAAAAGTACCAACACCCACACATTCGGCTTTGATGATCCCCACAAGCTGTTCTCTGGAGACAATACTGAGAACATTATGCTCTATTCTGCTCCTAATAATGTACAATGTCTTGTTGCTTTGTAGTTCTAAATAAGCTCAAGTGTCTGCAACCATCCTAACAGAAATGGGAAGCTGTACTCAAGTACAATGGCAATCTGAGCTAACATGAGCATTGACAGTGATGTTGTGTTCAATGTTGCCCATTTTAGTTTACTGTGTTAGCACTAAAAAAAAGTGCAAATGTAGAAGTACGCTGTTAATAAAGATGGAATAATTTTGTTTTTATCAGGTTAATTGTGATTTAATGTTCACTATGATATGTTTGGAAGAGATTGATCAAAAAAGTTTTGAGAAGATACACTTTATCTATCAAGATCATTGTCAGAAGAGTGATGGGGTCACTTAAAGTCTGTGTAAAGTAAGAATAGATGTGTTCTGAGTTTGTCACCAAAGACGAAAGTGTTATTTACCACCCAGCCAAATTTAAATGATTAAAAATATCGACAAGTTTAGGAAATTAGGTTTTAAAATCTGGGGAAAAATTAATTGTCAGCTCCAGGACTGTGGGGGCGTGTCTGCTGAATAAACTGAACCAACTGGTAGGAGCAGTCAAGCAACAATTTTGAAGCGGCTAAAACGTGTCAGAGGAGTTCAGAAAATGACATGACTAACTTTGAAACACTGAGCGAAATAAATGTATCTCTCTCTGCTAGGGGTTGCAGATGTTGGCTCAGAGTGGCCTCAGTGTGTCATCGAGCCACCCTTTAAGGACCGCCCACAAAATCCTGGACTAAAAAACTGCTGAAAAACTGTTTTAACATTTAACTCCACATCTTAGTTCAAAGTCTTTTCACGTGTTTTCAACAACTATTTTCCAACATATTTAATGTATTTTGAAAGAAATATCAGAATTGCCAATTCATCCTAAGGGGGACATGAATGTCTGGACCAAATTTCATGACCATCCATCTGACAGTTGTTGACTCATTTAACTTAAAACCAATAATGTCAACCTCCCGGTGCTGAGAGAGAAAAAAATCTTAAAGTCTTTAGGGTACATCTTCAGGAACCATGAATGCCTTTACCGTACATATTGGTGTTAATCCATACTGTGGATTAGGCGCTATAGGAAAAGTCAGAGGATCACAAAAGTTTTTTGGATTCATTCAGCAAACAGTTGCTTTAATTTGGACTGAAGCAGAGGACCAGCCGAGCGTGACTAAAGATGCCTTTTACTTGTGCTTGTGTATTCATCTGCTGCAGACTTAAATGGTAATTAGGAAAGCAAAGGCAATATATTGCAGTATAATGACACTGTGCTGGGTAAAACTCTCACACGGAAAGCAAATGAAAATGCCAAGAGATGAAGGGTTCTGTAATTAATGAATCGAAGATTTTTTTTCTCTGCATGGCAGCCTTTTAAAAAGGAGGGCTGTACATGACTGTAATGGACAACGTGTACGGCTGAAGAGGATAGACTGCAGCCCTCAGTGGCTCATTATAGTTGGCGGGGAAGAAATAGTA
Organism: Collichthys lucidus; assembly: GCA_004119915.2. NCBI lineage: Eukaryota > Metazoa > Chordata > Actinopteri > Sciaenidae > Collichthys > Collichthys lucidus. The sequence continues at coordinate 10,759,122 of CM014079.1, read as the reverse complement.
GTGCAACACGAGAGAAAGACAAGAGCTGTGTCTGAATTTCTAATGGTGAGTGCATGTGTTGCTAACGTGAGTATTAAAAGGGAAAGTGGAAAATTCCATTTTAGGTTGTATTTGTTAGTATTCGAGCGGTAAGCTTTGGTTAATGGAGCCTGACCGTTTCCTTCATTCACAGGAATGAGCATGACTCTCCTCCCTCCTCTGCCTTCGTCATCCCATCCCCCCCGTCTCTTAACCCCTAAATCCATGCTACAAAAACAGGCAACTTCTGCAGAGCTTCAACCAGCCATCACCAAACATAAGCATCAGGACATCAGCAAACAGTGTTAGCGTTTAATAGACTGAGGACTGAAGAGACAGGACTAGGGGGGGGCTACAGTCTGGATTTCCTGCATGAGCAAAACAGACAGAAGCAAGCTGCCTGTCCTGATTTGAAAATAATTCAACAAAAAAAAAAATCAATGACGAAAAAAGGTGAAATCAGATCATTATTTTGGCGCAGGTCAGTATACAAGTTCAGTCCAGGTCTGTGCAGCCAAACATCATCAGCATCAACGCAAAAGTGTTTTTCACAGCCAGAGTGCTAAGTAGGCCACAGCATGGTATGTGACCCACGAGATGGCTCCAAGGCCCCCTTTTTGTTTCTCAACCATCTGATATTCTGTCCACTGAGGTGGAAATTTAACCCCCTGAACCACGGGAACAGAAACCGAAGCCTTCGATATCAGTTACAGGGTGAGGTTAGATGTTTTACGTGTTCTTAAAGAGACACGCCAACTTCTTCCATGAATCACTTTAACTGCTAAAACCATGTGAAATAAATTACCACTACTTGAGCAATACTGCGCCCTGTTATTCCCATTGCGAAACAAACGATCAGATAATTGCTTGACAAACGTGTTTTGTGGACTGCTCAAGTTATCTCTGCACTGGAGAGATTAACATCAGCAGGATGGGAGCCAGGTTGACGTACAGTATGTCCTCTGATGTAACTGACGTAAACGAAAGGAAGTTACTGCTTCAGGTAAGAAACTCACCCCATTGGCATCCAAACGTCCTTGGCAGATTAGTACGATGCCTTCAGAGGTGACTCGACTTGATTAACCCGATATGTCTGGGGTATAATATAACACTTGTGTCGTTAGAAGCTTCAAGCACCCAGTAAAGACGAAAAGCTGTCACAATTGTGAGAAGCTTGTCTCCTATTTTGCTTTGTTTTTTAATTTATTTTTAATTTTATTCAAAAGATAACGGATCTTTCCACCCAGATTCTAACTAGATGACTGAGGAAAAATGTACAACCTGACACCTCTGGGCAAAAACAATATCAAGCCCACTGAGATTTCTATCTCAAGTGCTGACTCGAGATAGAGGATATAATGTGCGTTAAATTGAGCATGAATAAAGCATTACGTTGAGCGGGAGCCTTTTGTTACTTTCTCCCTGGGAGCATCTTCAGCTTGTTTGAGCCCAGCCCTGTCTGCTGCAGTGACAAAAGCGAGAGTGTTTCCAGCTCACCATCACTACAGCTATCAACTACTACGCCATTGTGGCCCCAGCTGTGTCCACAAGAAGGTCAGCTTTGTGAAAAAAAAACCAGGGCAACAAATGCATCTCCACCGCCATGCGGCATTTGACCCCGAAACATGGTCCATGCAAGTGTGTGTGACCGCAGATGCTTTAAGTATATAAAAGACTGATTTTACATGTTGTCACCACTGACAGTATAAAGAATGGACAGCTTATCCGTGACGGGTTTCTGAAGAGCTGTTTTAAAGCTCAAAATATGGTTTGGTTGCCGCTGTGTCGCCACCTCCCAGCTACTCTACAAAATCAGCAAAGACGTGGACCATGGCAGACCAGAGCGCTTGCCTTCTAACAGCACCCACCTGTCAATGAAAGTGTCCATGCTGTTTAGAGTTGTCACGATACTAAAATGAGTAACCACGATACTATACCAAAGTATCGCGGTTCCGGGTATTATCGCGATACTGCTGCCTTTTTTATTATTATTATTTTTATAAACTGCAATGTATTTGTACAAGTTAGTTTCAAACAACAACGTTTGTTTTTTAAGCAAAATCAGACTCGCTGCTCGGGCCCGGTGCTTCGCAGAGTTCATGCTTGCCGGCAGAAACACACGAACAGCCAATCAGCTAACAGATGGGCGGACCCAGCGTGCGGAAACAGCCTATCATATCCCTGGACGTCACCAGTAACAGGAAAACAGCCAATCATTCAGCAGCTGTGTAGTTCGCCGGTAGTATAGTAATCCACAGTAGTACCGTCGTGTAAAATTTCTAGTATAGTAGCGACCGTTATGATTTGGCACCGCGGGGTACCGTGTATACCGTGGGTATTGTGCAAATCTAATGCTGTTAATTATTGATAACTTTGAGCCTTAAAAAGGTCCTGTGTGTAACATTTAAGAGATGTATAGGAAAAAATGGAACATAAAAGGCATAATGATGTATTTAACCCAAAAATATGAACCGTTGTGTTTTCATTACCTTAGAATGACACTTTTATGTCTACACAGTAACCCAGAACAGACAAACCAAACACTGGCTCTAGATGGCCACTGTAGTTTATCCTTCATGCTTTGAATGGGATGGTTAGGTGAGCGGTATTCAGCTGGTTGCAATCTACAACTTCACCACTAGATGTCATTAAATCCTACACACTGCACCTTTAATATAATCTGAACGAATGAGTTCAATACAAATTCAGCCTCAGTACAGTTGTCATGAACAGGGGAATTAGTTATAGAGACCAAAAACTGTTTTTTGTACCAGGCTGTAAACATGTTTATTTCTGTTTTAATATAGGAACTCGACTCGCTCTGTAGCCAGCCTCATTGCTGCTCGAGGAACTGCCATTTTGGGCACTCTCACTTCATGGTGACGGAGATTGACGCTTTGTTGTCACCAGAAAAACTGTGTCTTCTTTTCATTCAGACAGAAATGCAATAAAAATGTACGCTGCTGGTCTTGAAATGCTTTGATTAGCTCTATATCACCCCCTGAGGTTTGTTACATCCACCAGTATGTAAGAGTGTGCTCATTAGGCTTGCAGGTTTGTGCCTGCGGGGGCCAGGCGTTGTCTCACTGTCACTGCTTTTTTTTATTTGACACTGTTGTTGTTTCATAATCTCCCTATGTATATCAAACTATATGCAATCTGACACCGGTGCAAACAAGGAGACACAGACAAATAGGAGACCATCTGTTGTATATATAAATCAGAAAATATACAAAGCATCAGCATGTGTATTCTTTGAACAGGTAGAGTAAGTATTTAACACTACAACACAATAAAAATCCACTGTGTGCTAACAAAACTCTGAGGTTAATATCTCCTCAGAGAGCCTTGGAGAGCAGCATTTCACTGCAGGTTTTTACAGATTACAACCCCTGAATAAAATGCCTTCCTCACTTGCTCTGCCTCGTATCAGATGTAGGCATCGCTAACTGGATGATATTTAATTCAGAAAGATCCGTATTGGCAAACCTGAGAAGCTGAGAAAACACAAAAGAAAAGAAAAAAGCAGACGCAGCAGAAGTTTGCTGCCTTTTAAAAACAGCCTACGGATTGAGTTGAACGTTCTTGTCTCGTAAAACAAACGAGGCCTTAATGCCTCGCCTAATCCGCAGTACGCAAACAGTAATCTGGGTTAAACGAGGGCAATCAAATGGGACCTCGCTGTGAGAATCTAGTCAGCCTCGAGTATTAAGTACAGCACATGATACCAATAGAAAGATTAGCAGTCATGCACAGGGAAGCTCCTCAGCCCGATTTAGGAGTAACGTTTACCCATACTGCCCTGGGAAGCAGCCAGAGGGGACATACCCACCCCGCACTGCACATTCTCTAACTGTCAGTGAGGCTCAGCAGCTTTAGTGCCGAGCCCCATTCATACACATTAAACCGGTCCTCTGTGGCTGCCGCTGTATCTGTTTCCCTCCATCACCACTTTCCACTTTCCTCTATCCACTCATCTTGTTCTTCTCTTCCAGGGCAGGAAACAATGTGGTCACAGAATCGTGGCTGCTTCTTCTATTCTGAGACGAATAACAAGTCTTTTTTTTTTCGCTTACTCCACCCGATGTTTCTGTCATTAAATCAAGGTCTGAAGACACCTTTTCCACAGCCGCCGCAAGAATGCCTGTGGAAAATGTGTCGCGTATCTCTTCATCTTCTCGTCGTGTTGTCGGGAGAAATTCGACAAGTTCCACAAAAAAAATACCCAATCCAGTGCAGCATTAGGCCGTCTACAAGGAGTCACAAACATGTTGAGTTTTAACATAAGGATCAGTTTTCTATTTTCCTCAGGAACAGCTGGGTGCTGTAGTTTTTAGCAAGAGAGGAGAAGATGTGATCTGCCACAGATTAACACACATGGGTTTTTAGTATTTACAGCAGCAGCACATTGAGGGACTGACTCTCATTTATTTGTTTTTCAATAGTTCTCAGACAACACTGAAGCTCTGTGGCAAAGAGGTGTGTGCTATATCAGGCACTGCTAACTGGAGGAGTACATTCACAGTTTGTCTTTTCTTGCGAAAAATATATAATATGACCAGCCTTGTCCTTGTCCACAAGGTGAGGAATAAAATATATATTCAAAATCATTTTCAAACCATAGAAGTTCTTCTAAAATCTGGAAATTATCTGCGTATGTCTACCTGTTGAGTTTGTAGAGCTTTAATATGTCTTTATTTTGCATCGATCTTATCAGCTTATAATATAAACTTCACAATAACTATCAATAACTATCTAATTATAGCTGAGTGTTTACATAACCTGTGGAAATGGCTTAGACTGGAATGTCTAAATATAGATCTCTGTGATGAGAAAGTTAATCCTCTAAATCCCGTAATCATGAATGGAATTCAAACGGAAGCTCTTTCCGATCAAAGACACAGGAAAGAATTATCGTCTGTTTTCGTGTACCTGCCTGTTTTTCTCTAACCTCAGAAAGCACGAGGCGCCTCGTGCGTCACCGACACAACCACGTGGGAAAGAACTGTGAAATATCGTAGTGTTCCTGCTTCCTTACAGGTTGTCAGCAGGAAGAAATAGTGCGTTCCCGTAGAACAGGTTTGGGAGATTAAGAAGCAGCAAACAAATACCACCACAGTAAAATGGAAGAAGCCTGACATTACTAAAAAAAAAAGATCCCTCTAGTCTTATCCATGCATTCAACAACTTAACATCATGCAGTTGCCATGCCAACCTGTTACCAGGCTGAAAACGGGGATATGCTTCTTGGCTGTTGTGCAATAATGAAGACTCCCAATCCGACTTTAGTATTTCCATCACGAAATGTGATTTAACAACTCACCGAGATGTCAAAGAGCTCCTCTGTGTCGTCCAACATTCGGACCCTGATGGTGACTTGTCGTCCAGGGGGCATGGCTGGGGGTCTGTGCCCTGGGTCCAACGTACTGATGCCAAGAGTCTCCGGAGCTCCAAGACGCTGCCCTGCTCCAGAGGCCATTGGCTCCGGGTCTGGCTCTGCCATGATGCACTGCAATGAACACTGCCCGGCCTGCAGAGAAGCCAAGAAGGGAAACACATGTACATGCAGTCAGTCACTCACTTACACCTGCATACATGGTAATGTATCAGAGAATATGAAACGTCCTCTAAGTGGTGCAGCAGGTGCTATATAATGAATGCAACAGGGCCCAGAGGGCTGGCTGCACAACCGTCTGTGTTACAGTAACAGCATTTGCAAACGCAGTATTTGCACTCACCACTAATGGCTGATAATTGTTGCCCGTGGGAGAGCCAATTACTGTAATAATAAAAAAAAAAGATCCAAAGATCTAAGCATGTTCTTAATTTCAAAGCACAAATCAAGCAGCCCTAATGTGATCTGACAAACGAATTACGAGGCCAGATTGTAAAATCAAACCGTCGATACAATGACAATTGATTCGGGAAGGCATTAATGCCGGCGACACACAGACAGACATATACGTAGTTTACTGAGGTTTAATTGGTCTCGAGGGCACTGAGGCAAACACGTGAGGACGCTGGAGGAGATGCAACCTGAATAAGGGTTTGAGTAATCAGTTCATCCACACTATCTATTTTCCATAACCGCTTATCCTCATCACGGTGGCTGGAGGCTGAAAGTAGACACTGAGCGAGAGGCAAGGTACGCTCCGGATGAGTCGCTCGTTAATCATAAGGCTGCATCAGACAGCAATTCAAGTCCAATTATTCTTTTGTTTAGGAGAAGAATATAGATTGGCATATGAAGATAGGTGACAGGACCACGTGCAGCAACAGGAGGGTCCCATCTGATAGTCAAACCGAACTCGAGGTGCAGAATCTAGATGAATGTGCAGTGTGTCTCTGTTTCTCTGTTTGTCCCAGGTGGGCTGTGTTTGGACAAAGTCGTTGACTCATTCATTCTGGGTTGACACACGAGTACACCACCACCACCACCCCCGTGCATCTACAGCCAAATCCCCCCCCCCCAAGGCCCTGCTGTCCTGCTTAATTCTCTCTTCATTGCACATTCCAGCGGGCTGATGTCATCCCGAGACCTCACCAAGTCGGTTCATCGGAGTACCGAGGCCAGTGGGCAGTTGTTCAGCCGCCGCAGAGGTGAATGACTGCTGCCAAGTTTAAGCTGAAAGCTGAATAAGGCATTTCAAAAAGGAGCGGATAATGTAATCCAGCAGAGTGCACGGAGAAATAGGCCAAGGACAGTAGATACACAATATTCTGTCTGATGATGGTCTGGCTTGAAGAGTACAAAGTTTACACTGCAGACGGCAGTTAGAGTGGATTTGACGAATAAAGTAAGATGCCTCAAGTAAGGACTATTTTCATTATAACTGTTTATTGAATTAGTCTATAATAATTCATCGGGAAAAAGTATCGCCACAAATTCGCAGTCGACGTCTTTATGTCGCTTGTTCTGTCCGACCGACTGTCCAAAACATAGACAATCAGTTCAATAATCAGTTTTCAGTCAGAATGTTTGGCATTTTTCTTGATGAACAGCTCACGCAACTAACTGATTGTCCAAACATTTAGCGACCAACTCTCTGACGATCAACTAATCAGTTCAATGATTTTAGCACGACTGACTGAAAGTTGCAAAATATCCAGATGTGTTCCAGTGCTTCCTTGTGGTTTTATTAGTAAATAGCAAACAGTCTTTTGAAAAAAAAATGTTGTATACACTTGTTTGAATTCTTGCATGTGATCTTAATCATAACTTTGAGGATTTGGATTCAGGTTTGATTAAAAAAAAAACTAATAACCATGAGTGCCAAAGTGTTTTAGAAGTGGACTAACACTCCCTTGGGATGACTAAAACCAGACTAAATGGTGTCACAGGGGGGCGTGCATGGAGACAGGTATGTCTTTCACTTCAAGTCTAGTCATTTATGACATTTGATCCTCAAACCGTCATCACTCAGCGGCCCTCGCCTTGATTATTGGTGAGCGTCTCATGCCGAGTCTGTAAATTCGTGGCTTCTATGACCTGCACATGCATGCCGCGTAACCGGACACTCTTCAAACAAAACAGCAGTGTAACAGAGGACAGTGAAAGAGTTGAGACAGTGATTGTTTCAGCCAACGCGTACCCACCCCTGCACCAGGGATCATTTATCAACCAGCCATGAGTCTAGGTCTGCGTGTCCCTGTGAATAGGTAACTCGGATCCAAACAAACACACAAAAACAGTCACCAGTTGTACAGCTGGCACCTTGTTCCAGGGCCAGAGTGTGACATAAAGCATAGTCTCCCCGGTTTACAGTGCCAGAAGGACATTTACAACCCCCTGTGTGCTTCTCGGGCTAAATCACCCTGCCTTTGAACTTGTTTGCTTGAAATTCCCCACAAGTGTGTAACATCGAGCTGTGACCGCTGGCTTAGAGAGTCTCCAGGGTCTATAACAGTGGCTCCTCTGTGTGCAGGGGCACACAGGGCCCCTCGGTATGGGTCCAACACTGCACAGCTGGAATCCTTTAGTGACAGCTGAATGGCCAGAGGCCGGGGCTGATACAGCCAGCTGTCTACCTGAGGGAAGCTCCAATACACACACACACACACACACACACAAAAATAGCTCATTTTCCTCTGTGTTCCCCAACAGACACTGATACCTGGGTGTGGCTGGCATTGCATGATTTACTTTAAGTTCCCACTGAATCACTGGCACCGTGACATGTGTTGATAAAGTAAAAAAAAAGAAGAATGACAACCAACAGGAATACATGCATGCTTGTAACCAGAGCTCGGCTGCCATTTAACAGCATGAATGATGACTGAGAACACAGTGCAAGAAGATGGTGAAGCCAAGCCGAGGTCTTTCCCCTCCATGTATAGACCCACCTCACACAGTCTACAGTCATGTAATGTAGGTTAATAGAGCAGGGCTGCTGTAATCCTCAAGACATTACAGTAGATGTGACATTTAATGGACAGCCTGTGGAAAGTAGATGACAGATGTTTGATTATTTAAATGTCACACAGAGGCGTTGGAGCATTTAACAAACATCAGCGACTGCGGCGTCTGCACGCCTCCATACCAGGCAGGGAAGGTATAGCCCGTCTGTGCAATGCAACACACGCACACACACGCTCACTCACACACACTCACACTGGAGGACGATCAGGACAGTTGTTGGGCTGCAGATGAAGATTTTTCACACATTTTTTCCCTCCCTAGAAATCCACAGGATCACACAACAACACGGCAAAGATACTCCCAGGGTTTAACCCTAATCTCCTCAAACAAGTTGGATCACTTCCCTTAAGAGCTCCCAGAGAGAGAGAGAGAGAGAGAGAGAGAGAGAGAGAGAGAGAGAGGACTTGTGCTGCACGATACTTACCCCTTCTCTCGAAATGCACGCTTATCCACACGTATGTTATTCCCCAAGCTCTAAAAACAAGATCTTACATCCGAGTCCGGCGGTGGTGAGTGTGAAAGAAGCCGTTTCTTTAATTTATTTATTATTATTAGATGCAGCTTGTACCGGAGAAGAGCCTTTCTGCGGTCGCCATGGCGGACGACTGAGTGAGTGAGCCGGCGAGAGACGGGATTACATTGAACCGAGCGGCGGATCCACTCCCGGTGCCTTTACTCAGACAATGAAGGAGGCGCAGCACCTCCACCTTCCCACCGGCGCCGTGACGCGGAGCAACACCACCATCTAGTGGCGTAAACCCGAACAGCGCCAATCCACGTTTTGTAAAGCAGAGGCTGCCAAACTTTTTGAATGGACACCCTTACAACATCAGGACTTAATTAGGAATAAAACAATAGAAGATAAATATTGATAGAAATGAAAATATGGTGATAATAAATCAAGATGAACATTGTTCTAAAGTTAAAACATGAATAAAAAAGAATAATAATGATTTTTATATGATATAATCTTATGTTATATATTATATTATATTACATTACTTCACCCTGTATTACATAATGTTACGTTACGTTATATTATAATTTATTACATTACATTACATCGCTGTAACAATTGATTATTTTATATTACATTATTTTTACGCTACATTATGTTATGTATGTTATATTTTGCTCTGATGGCTTCATGACTTCGAATCAGGGATGTTAGGAAGTATAAGACAGAAGCTAATTCCTGTGGGCCATAATATAAATATCAATAATTTCAATAAATGGGCGCCAAATGACCTAATGTTTGACAATAACACACTTTTAATAAATATGTTAACGTGTCCTGTATTTCAAATGTAAAAAGCAATAGGGTATAGGGTCAATGCAGGTGTTTTGCCACGGCTGCATCCTGATTGTGTTTGAACCTTAATTAGTGTCATTGGTCACACATGTGTTTACATACTAGTTCATGTTCAAATGGCTGCTAAATGTATCAGCATTTTGTTTTTTAGCAAAGTTTCTGTCTTTAAGCCTATGTGTCACATGACTATAATCTGATAAACGTTTTAACTCCTGAACATGCGACCTTCCCCTTTTATTGACCTTATCTTATGATTGACCTCCATACTATACTTTACTTGACTCATCTGGTACCATCTGGTATCAAATTTCCAAACTACTTCTTATTATTCCTAATCTTATTACATCATATGTTGTGGGATGGAAATACCAACTGGTACATCATTCTGTAATGGTTTAAATGATTCATTAATAATATTACAGTTGGAGCTCTTTGAGATGCAGGAAGTTAAAACCATTAGAACCGAAGATTTACCATAACACAGACCTCAGAGACTTTATTTATTTAGACTTTATATACTGTATAAGGCAAAGAAAAGACAGGAATGTATTCTCAGGACTAATGTATTCATACAAGTTAAAGGCAGATTAGATATTTCAAATACTGTCAAACAAATATCTGCTTGAATTTAACAGATACTCTATGTCTTATTTATATTAAGGAGTGGGAGTGGATAATACTGTGTATTCTGTCCTCTGCTGGTTGTATGTGTAACTCGTTTTCTGTTAGACCCATTTCAGCATACATTTTTATTTTAATACATAAAATAATACTAATCCAAGGAGATCAGAGGCCGAGCCAGTCACAAATCTACTGGAGCTGCCAGAGTTTTTTTGTTTAGTTTTTCTTAAGCACACAGCTGAGAGACAGTCTTTTATTTTGCAGTATATAATGCAGTGACTTAGTGTCACTTCATTCGTGGTTGCGAGTACAGATGACGCAAAGCCCGACTTGCCCTCTGTGATGTTTGTTAATGGCCTATAATACCACACAAGTATTTGCATTTAACCAGGGTCCATTGAAGAGTGTTTTGGCTTGCCAATGAAGTGTGAGTGACAGGCAGCAGGATCACCGAGGCCCACAAACAAGCTCAAACACACAATAACATGAGTGTTACTGAAACCAACAGAACTGTGTAAAACCTTGCCACGTAAACACAAGTCGAAAAATCAGTTGAAGCTGCAGTCTTGTCACCAGGCAGAGGAAGTGCGGTGACATTAACTTGGCACCATGATCGTGATTTTGCTGCCCAAAAGAAAAACACTGTGTCCAAACAGAGAATTTATTCCATCTCTGTAATAGCCAACGAGAGATCTGTGATGCTAATCAACTTGTGGAGTGTTCCACAACTGTATTATGAATCTTTGGGAAACTTATGGCTCGTCTCAGTCTGAGGGTTGATACGGTTTGAATACCACTCAATACCACGATCAGAAAAACAGATTCATGCGGGGACAGTTAATAAACCTCTGAATCAGGGCAACCAGACTGAGACACAGTTTTAAAGACTGATGTACATTTGTTACGATTCACACTTTGAGGCCGGGTTCTTAGCAATAATAAACATTATTATTATTTATTAATAGTTACCAAATAAACAATTGAAATAATTATTCTAATATCAAACTATATCAATAAATAAACGTTCCATAGCCTGATCCCCCCTACACAGGAATAAGACACCCAGATATGCATTTCTTTGAGGTCATTTGGTGTCTCTTTGTGGTTGTTTTGCATCTTTTTGTAGTTGTTGCACATCTCTTTTGTGGTAGTTTTACCTCTCTTTGTGGTAGTTTTGCCTCTCTTTGTTGTTGTTTTGTCTTGTTTTGTGGTAGTTTTACCTTTCTTTGTTGTTGTTTTGCCTTGTTTTGTGGTAGTTTTGCCTTTCTTTGTTGTTGTTTTGCCTTGTTTTGTGGTAGTTTTGCCTCTCTTTGTTGTTGTTTTGCCTCTCTGTTGTTGTTTTGCCTCTCTGTTGTTGTCTGCCTTGTTTTGTGGTAGTTTTGCCTCTCTTTGTTGTTGTTTTGCCTCTCTGTTGTTGTTTTGCCTCTCTGTTGTTGTCTGCCTTGTTTTGTGGTAGTTTTGCCTCTCTTTGTTGTTGTTTTGCCTCTCTGTTGTTGTCTGCCTTGTTTTGTGGTAGTTTTACCTCTCTTTGTTGTTGTTTTGCCTCTCTTTGTTGTTGTTTTGACTCTCTGTTGTTGTCTGCCTTGTTTTGTGGTTGTTTTACCTCTCTTTGTTGTTGTTTTGCCTCTCTGTTGTTGTTTTGCCTTGTTTTGTGGTAGTTGTGCCTCTCTGTTGTTGTTTTGCCTCTCTGTTGTTTTTTTACCTTGTTTTGTGGTAGTTTTTGCCTCTCTTTGTGGTAGTTTTGCCTCTCTTTGTGGTTGTTTTGCATCTTTTTGTAGTTGTTGCACATCTCTTTTGTTGTTGTTTTGCCTCTCTTTGTGGTAGTTTTGCCTCTCTTTGTGGTAGTTTTACCTTTCTTTGTTGTTGTTTTGCCTTGTTTTGTGGTAGTTTTGCCTTTCTTTGTTGTTGTTTTGCCTTGTTTTGTGGTAGTTTTGCCTCTCTTTGTTGTTGTTTTGCCTCTCTGTTGTTGTTTTGCCTCTCTGTTGTTGTCTGCCTTGTTTTGTGGTAGTTTTGCCTCTCTTTGTTGTTGTTTTGCCTCTCTGTTGTTGTTTTGCCTCTCTGTTGTTGTCTGCCTTGTTTTGTGGTAGTTTTGCCTCTCTTTGTTGTTGTTTTGCCTCTCTGTTGTTGTCTGCCTTGTTTTGTGGTAGTTTTACCTCTCTTTGTTGTTGTTTTGCCTCTCTTTGTTGTTGTTTTGACTCTCTGTTGTTGTCTGCCTTGTTTTGTGGTTGTTTTACCTCTCTTTGTTGTTGTTTTGCCTCTCTGTTGTTGTTTTGCCTTGTTTTGTGGTAGTTGTGCCTCTCTGTTGTTGTTTTGCCTCTCTGTTGTTTTTTTACCTTGTTTTGTGGTAGTTTTTGCCTCTCTTTGTGGTAGTTTTGCCTCTCTTTGTGGTTGTTTTGCATCTTTTTGTAGTTGTTGCACATCTCTTTTGTTGTTGTTTTGCCTCTCTTTGTGGTAGTTTTGCCTCTCTTTGTGGTAGTTTTACCTTTCTTTGTTGTTGTTTTGCCTTGTTTTGTGGTAGTTTTGCCTTTCTTTGTTGTTGTTTTGCCTTGTTTTGTGGTAGTTTTGCCTCTCTTTGTTGTTGTTTTGCCTCTCTGTTGTTGTTTTGCCTCTCTGTTGTTGTCTGCCTTGTTTTGTGGTAGTTTTGCCTCTCTTTGTTGTTGTTTTGCCTCTCTGTTGTTGTTTTGCCTCTCTGTTGTTGTCTGCCTTGTTTTGTGGTAGTTTTGCCTCTCTTTGTTGTTGTTTTGCCTCTCTGTTGTTGTCTGCCTTGTTTTGTGGTAGTTTTACCTCTCTTTGTTGTTGTTTTGCCTCTCTTTGTTGTTGTTTTGACTCTCTGTTGTTGTCTGCCTTGTTTTGTGGTTGTTTTACCTCTCTTTGTTGTTGTTTTGCCTCTCTGTTGTTGTTTTGCCTTGTTTTGTGGTAGTTGTGCCTCTCTGTTGTTGTTTTGCCTCTCTGTTGTTTTTTTACCTTGTTTTGTGGTAGTTTTTGCCTCTCTTTGTGGTAGTTTTGCCTCTCTTTGTGGTTGTTTTGCATCTTTTTGTAGTTGTTGCACATCTCTTTTGTTGTTGTTTTGCCTCTCTTTGTGGTAGTTTTGCCTCTCTTTGTGGTAGTTTTACCTTTCTTTGTTGTTGTTTTGCCTTGTTTTGTGGTAGTTTTGCCTTTCTTTGTTGTTGTTTTGCCTTGTTTTGTGGTAGTTTTGCCTCTCTTTGTTGTTGTTTTGCCTCTCTGTTGTTGTTTTGCCTCTCTGTTGTTGTCTGCCTTGTTTTGTGGTAGTTTTGCCTCTCTTTGTTGTTGTTTTGCCTCTCTGTTGTTGTTTTGCCTCTCTGTTGTTGTCTGCCTTGTTTTGTGGTAGTTTTGCCTCTCTTTGTTGTTGTTTTGCCTCTCTGTTGTTGTCTGCCTTGTTTTGTGGTAGTTTTACCTCTCTTTGTTGTTGTTTTGCCTCTCTTTGTTGTTGTTTTGACTCTCTGTTGTTGTCTGCCTTGTTTTGTGGTTGTTTTACCTCTCTTTGTTGTTGTTTTGCCTCTCTGTTGTTGTTTTGCCTTGTTTTGTGGTAGTTGTGCCTCTCTGTTGTTGTTTTGCCTCTCTGTTGTTTTTTTACCTTGTTTTGTGGTAGTTTTTGCCTCTCTTTGTGGTAGTTTTGCCTCTCTTTGTGGTTGTTTTGCATCTTTTTGTAGTTGTTGCACATCTCTTTTGTTGTTGTTTTGCCTCTCTTTGTGGTAGTTTTGCCTCTCTTTGTTGTTCTTTTCCCTTGCTTTGTGGTTGTTTTGCCTTGCTTTGTAGTCGTTTTGCCTCTTTTTGTGGTAGCTCTGCGTTTTGCCTCTTTTTGTGGTAGCTCTTCCTAGATGTTATGCATCAACGTCGTGGCAGTTTTGCATTTATTCTTCTAAACATATGCAGAGGTTTTGCTCCAGGAGCCCTGTGCCTGTACCCAGTGGGCCAACTACCTGTCACTGTCTCTGGCAGGGCATTTCAGGGGCAGTCACTCTGGCTTCGTTCCTGGATAAATCAGTTTATGAACATTTTTTTCTATTTTCTATATTATATAATCATAAAGATGTAGGGCCTATCTTCTCTTATTGCTCAGTGTTTGTTGCTTCTCCTCTCCTTTTTTATGGATAGTGGCCTGGGGCTTTGGCTGGGGCTGCTGCTCCACCTCGCCCACTCGTCCATATATGCTTCTGCACGTGGGGAACGGGGATAAAAGACAAGCAATGTGTTGGGAGTTTGAAACTGTTTCTCTCCCTCTTGCCTCTATTTCATGTCTGCTGCTCGCCCACCTTCGCACTGGCAGGAAGAGAAGTCTCCTACGCTTTAATGGTGTGGGACTGAAGATGGAGAAATCACGCTCGGTGTCTTGGCAGTTTCAGAGGCCCTCTGGAGACACTGATTTGGAACTGAGGCAAATATGAACATGTCAGCAAGAGTGTGAAAACGAGAAAGAGCTGCAGCAAGAAAGAGAAACCAGTCAAGAGACAGTGCTGTTTCGGATTAGTTATGTAAGCAATCAAGATTTCGTGCCATGTTCTTAGTGATCTCGCATCCAGTTATGCAACAGAAAAAGAAATCACGAGTTAACTTCCCACTGATCACTATAGGGTGAGGAAACACTTGTACACATACAATAATTGAATTCCTGGAGTAGTAATTTATAGTATGCAATTTCCATTCAGCTTATTGTGTATTTATCAGACTTTTACTTTTTTAAATAACACTAGAGTTTAGTTATTTGTTTCTTCAACACGGTGTACTCAAAGTTCAAATGAGGCCACTCCACAGCCTGATTAATCTCCTAGGGGCCCCTCCTGGAGCAAAAATTGTCTTCTGGGCCCCCTGTTAACCCACGCTACCTCCTACTCCCTGCGCAATGTTTTTCTGTATTGGACTACTACTGTACCTTGTAATTTGATTAAGCAAATTATAATTTGGGATTTAATAACATGTAAGCCCAAGATCTAAAACAATTAAGGTCTTATGAAAGGAGCCTCGCAGTAGTTCGGGCGGGCTTGGAATTAATTTTTATAATCCCATGTTCCATACGCTCTCCAGTCATGCACGACTACCGCGGGGGTCAGCTGCATACAACGACGCTAAGCTCTGCATATAATATGAGCATATTCAATAAATGTGTTTCTCAGGCTTTGCCAGGGGGGTTTGTGAAGTCAGTGTGAATTTTTTTTCTAGAGCATCACATGAGCAGACTTCACCAAACCATATTTGCAACAAAAGAACATTTAGCCACCTTAACGCTCAAAAGTTACTGATCATCTCTTTTTTTAAAACGTTTTATGTTACTTGTGCACTTTTGAGGAACCCCTCACACTTTAGAAATGTAAAGCCTGAGATGTATCTCTCTGTCTCTTGTGTATATAAACTGTTTTGAATAGTGGCAAAGCTAAAATGAAAAAAAAAACACCTATAACTACACCTGCTTTTTGTTAAAATAGATGTATATAGGTTGATGGTATCTTAATGATACTTTTTTTCTGTTGATGTTAGCAACTTGTGTTTACATTTTCATCATTTATCATTTTTCATTTTCAAGTATACTTGAGTATACCATATGCTAATAATGGTGCTTTGTTAATTATCTAAATAAACACATCCCCCCTGACACAACATCCCTTGAACCTTCACCCCTGTTGTCATGGTTTCCTGTTTTATTTTGTAATTCTCCCCTCTCCTTGTGTCTGTAACTTTACTCCCTGTAGTTGTTTCCCCACTAGTTTTAACAGACGTGAAATAGCAGGTAAACACAGGTGTTACCAATGATAGTAATTAAGGTCCCGTTCCATTCAGTTCAAACAGAGTCAGGGCGCTGCTGTGGTGCATGTTGGTTCTTTGTTACAATAAATGGAACTAAACCTTAATTGGTATCATTGAAAACACCTGTGTGACCCGCTTCACCTGCGTCTTGTCATCCCGCCTTCACCTTTTGTGTTTAGTCCCTGTGTTCGTTGGTTTCGGTGTCAGTCTTATCTGGTTTTGAACTGAGCTTGCATTCACTTTTAAACCATTGTTGTGCACCAGTTCCTCATTTGGATCATATTCCCTGTCTACCTTGGTTACCCTGCATGAACCGTGACATCTGTACCCACTTATTATTCCTGCGTTTCAATAACCTCGTATGAAATGCACCGGGGAGTTTGTGCCTCCGTCGTTATGCATCATTTTTACACATACGGGAAACATTATTAACCCATGAGTACGACTAACCCTCCAGCCTTCCACCCTGTGTTGCTCCTCGTTTGAAACAGATTCAACACCTCATCTATCTTTACCACAGAGTCAGTATAAGCAGGTGTTATCTGGTGGGTAATTATTTAAAAGGTAAGATCTGATCTTAGCAGGTTCTGTATTACAATGAGCTCGTGATCATTTTTTATTAGAAGACACCAAGCAGCAAAACAAAAATCCTAAAGCGCTCATCTGTACAGAATAATATGTGAGTATGTAACACAGAGATCAGTTCGTTGTTGATGGTGCTGGAAACATTAAAGTGATAATATACTGTGACATACAGCCTCAAGTGCCAGACTGTATATCAGCAGAGGTCTTCTAATGGTAGTACTATGATATACTTTATCAACACATAAATTATGATGCATTCTTACAGACCCAGCAGTATATAAAGCAGTTAAAATATGCCCCACATTTACCAGCTGGTATCTTACATTATCTGTTAATATCTAAAGATATAATATACAGTATAGTTTTCTTAAATGTGTCAGTACTTTCACTTTAATTACTTTCACGGGTACTTTTAAAGCAGCGTTGTGTAAATTTGACCAGAATGACCAAGCAAGATGCCGCCGGACCAAAATAAATCTTGAATTGATTTTTTAGTCGTTGGCGAGAGCTTCGTGAAAATAAAAAGGCTGAGCTGGGCTTCTCACTGTTGGACTAGTAGTAAATAATATAATTAGCTGGCTGCTCTGTTTTATGCTGTTACACTTTCTTGATGTTTGGATGTCAGCAAAGATGCCAACTCGCTAGTTTTTCATCGTACGTAATATAAGAAGAAGAAATACACGTGTACGTATTTACCACACTGGTGTTGCACTGGGGGGCACTTAATTGCAAAAATACCAATTTCTACACAGTGTTGACATTTTTACTTTCACTTGAGTAGTAAGTACTTCTTGCACAACTGATCTCATGGTCTTCAGTTGTCGTGCAAGCTCAGTACCTCAGTAGCTGTTCATCCACGACACTTTGTAGAATTTTTGGTGACCATTGGTTATTTATATTACTCCAGTTTTTACTAGTTTTATTGCATTGTATTCATTCCTTAAGCTTATTTTTATCATCTGTGTCTAGCACTGTACTGAAATAGTGAAACACATTTCATTGTTGACCCTGTTTTGACCTACATATGACAACCACTTACCTGTTGAAAGTTATCCAGTCTCTATTCACAGTATCTCTTATAGTATATAAATATATATTCTACAAATCCTCTATTGCTGTTGCTTAACCTTGACAGGTTTGCACATAATCGCATCCAGCAGTATATTCAACGTACCTGACAGGCGCCCGAAACACATTTCCACCCGATACACTTCCCTGAGGGTGTATTCACCTTAAGAGGGGATAGAAGATGGAAATGAGATTCCATTTCTATTTTAATCTCTGCAGCAACAGCAGCAGCAGCTGCAGCTGCATCTCCTACCCTGTCACTGTTTCCCACCAACTTTGAATACCAGGTCATTAGAGTCAGAGCTAGACTTTTACATTTCTCCAACCCCCACTGTTCCAGTCAATCTGGTGAACCTCACACTCACACACCAACTACAGTCTAATTTCCTGTGCTGCTAGCTTTGACTCGCTCAAAATAATGTCTGTCTCTTTGATTGAACTTCATTTGCAGCAGTTGCTTCTATTTTATTACAAGTTGTGCTTTGATAAAACGGAGGAAGAATGTTTGAGTGTAAGTGTGACAGCCTGCATGTGTATAATTAACAATTAACAGTTTTTAAAAGTCATTAATTGAAGCCCTTTTTTCACACATTTTCCAAAATAGAAGCACAATGTGTTATCTGAAATGTATTGACTCCTCCAGTCTCATATCAATGTATAACTTCTTCAGGGGTTACATAATGCAATTATGCTTTTATAATCTACCCCCCTCTCTCTAAATAATTCATCCAATCAAACTTAATCGATCTCCATCTGAAACATATCTTATAATTAGACAGTCAATCAATTATATAATGTTTTGGATTCATCATTATTGTCAGCTGGTGCAATAATAACAATGTCCGCCTTTAGAAATTTTACACCTCGGTGTCTTTCCAGTGTTTGGCAACCGAGGCAACTCTGACAGCCCTGAACATTTTTAAGTAGGGTGGAGAGAGGTGGGGAGTTGTCACAGCTGATCGGGTGGAGGGAGGAAATCTGTTTTGTACAGAGTGAGACCATCCATGTTCACAGGAATGAGACATCCTCCCATTAGACGTGAGCATCACAGGGCTCCTGCAGAGCCCTCCACCTCCGCAGGAGATGAAAAACCAGCAGGTGGGAGCCTCATCACATGCTCTATTTGTCTTAATGCTGAATGTATAAAACCGGCAGGACTACAATAATTTTTATCACCACCACATTTCTGTTTGAATAAATTAGATTAGAAATTATTTCCTCCAGGAACATTGTAGAGATTTCTCTGCCCGACTATTATCCCATAACAAAATGTGTTATATTTAAACACCATATTTGTTTATGAAATACTATTTTTAACTTTCATTGTATTTATATCTTCATCGTCATCGCTGGAGCTATGCCATGTGTTTTTTTTTTCTGTAAATGCTAATTAACTAACTACTATTTTGTCCTGCCTCACGTATAGGAACACACCAAATCCTTCAGCTGTCGTATAAATCCATGTACTTAGTTTGCCAGTTTATAATTTCAGAGCCACCATAATAGCGGCAGATGGTATAGATTTAAGTTCTGGAGTCAAGTCACCATGAAGCAGTGAGTAAGTAAGTGCGACAAAGCATGATGAATGCTTATAAAATGTATTTCTCTCTTTTAAGCTGTGGAAAATCTTCTAAGGAAATAGTTTTGGGTGAAGTCAAATCTCACTGAAGACCCTGTAATCTGTTTACATAACAGATAATATTATCTATACACATGGCTGTGCATTAGTGCTCATCTAAACATGAAAAACACAATTAAGCAGAGTTATTTATTATTGAAGATAATTATTTTACTCCTAAGAGACAGACTGGCCACAGGGACAAACCGTGCAGTCTGTACTAAAGATTATCATTGAATACTTTTGTTAAGAAAAGTTTAAATGTGCAATATTTAAGTTTCTGATTTATCGTTGATTTAAAAATGAGCCTTTATCGGTCACCTATAGCTTATATTTTTTATGTAAAGGATTCGGTACAGAAAAACTTCTCGCTGAGGCACAGCATCAACAATGTAAAACACAAGTTAAAGTTATCTTAGAAATAACAACATCAACAAACAACCAGCACCCACTACATGTGAAATATAATGTAATATTGTGGTTCTAACGTTTGCTTGTTTGCTGTCTTGGGTAGATAACAGCAGCTAATTCAGTCAGTTTCCTGATGGACGGTAAACTCCTGTGAACTGTAGCTGCTGTTAGCTTATGTTAGATCAGTTTGTCACCGGGTTGCCCGGTCAGAGCACTGGGGGAGTGTTAGTGTTTCTACCACAGGCGTTTTTGGAACATCTGTACGAGGAGGTGTTTTAGTCCTGGGGCATGGATGGGGATTGGAGCCGGTGTCAAGACTGAACCAAAGATTGGCAAACAGACAATATAACCAGGGTCCGCAGCCTCTATGCCAGAAATAATGTCAAAGGTGAAAAGACTGTGATGTTGATGGAGGACACTAAGAAGATAAATTGGGGGGGAAAAAATGACCAAACAAGAATAAATCTGGGACTGACTTAGTCGTTGGCGAGAGCTTTGTGAAATACAGACAGACGCAGAGCTGGACTTCTTACTGCTGGACTCATTACTTCCTTCTACTAACTACCAAAACATGTATTTAAGTACAGAATATGAATTAATGTACTTACCTGTAGGTACTTTCCACCACTGAGATGCTTTGCTGCCACTCAAACACAATGACAACAAATAAATATCCCTTATTCATAAACGGTTTCAGTAGAAGTAATGCTTCCTGTATGCAGAGCTAGATACGTGACAAGATGTGATATTTTGTGATTTGGGTCAACTCATCCTTTAATGCATGCTGCTGATGGATGCTGACATAAATGTGTACACAGCAGAGGAATCTTTCCTTGTTGTTTGCACAGATCACCCCCCACACAACACACACAACACACACAACACACACACACACACACACACACACACACACACACACACACACACACACACACACACACACACACACACACACACACACACACACACACACACACACACACTCCTCTGTCACAGCTGCAAATTAGACTGTGAAATTGACAACTCATGTGTTGCCATCTGGTTGCCATGACACCTAGTTATTCTGCTTTCTGACAGTCCTAACAGGGGATTTCTCCCTCCTGCACATCATCAACATTGTTTCCGATATATAAAAAAGGCATGAAACATCAGTTGGGAGGTCGAGAGCGTGGGATGATAACAGCTCCGCTCTCTTCAGAGGTGATGAGCCCTTAATGCTGTCACCGTGCATGCAGGCAGGCAACAAGCATCGTTACCGTCAGGGCAAAGAGGGTACAGGGATGACACACGGTGTGCTGTTGTGCCTCATAGTGACACAGTCGAAAAAGGAAGACGTTTCCTCTAAATGGATAATTTTACATCTCGCCCTATTGATGTGGATAATTCCTCTGTGCTGCACAGATACAAAAGCCTCATTCCACACACTTTCAAGCGCATTGAGACTTTAACGCTCCACTGATCAATCAGACGATTACAGCAATTTACAGCCTTTTTTGTTGTTGTCATGGACTGCCATATCCCGCACAAATACTCCAGGGACGGGCTGCGGTCTGGAAGCGATGGATGCGAGGGTGGGGGCGTTGTTGTGACTCATGCGAGCCTCCTCCTCCTCCTCCTCCTCCTCCTCCCCCACTTTCATCTTGACATTTGACATACTGATGTAGAGGATCTCAGCTGGAACAAACACCGGCGTGTTGTGTCACAGCTGCAATGTCTGTGCTTTCCGAGCCTGTGGCTTACAGGAGCTGAGAAACAAGGTAACAAAGAGTCAGCACCTATTTAATTCATACACCTACGCTTCGAAACTCACGGGGGGTACTTTCAAGCTGATTTTATTTTTCTTTTCCAGTCTGTCCCCCCCCGCTGAGAATCCAACATCTCATGGTGCTACCTACGATTACTTGAGAAAGTCATTTTGGCCTCAACTCTGCAAGGACGGAAGGAAAAAGTGGCGTTTGTGACGTTTCAAAAACACCAATCCAAAGTCAGACAAAGCTGCACAGCAACTATTAGGCCCGGCTCCTGTCACGCATTCGGTAATTCATTCTCATTAAATCTCTTTCGCTGGACAACAAGGACATTAAACCGTGTTTGAAAATACACTTACTGCAAACACAAATGACGCTGCTGAAGAGTGAGTGATGGAGCCGGAGGGATTCTGCTTCCTAATGAACCCCACCGAGACCTCTTAACCGTCGGGTCCTTCAGACCTCTGCCCAGGCTCGTCAGGGTGGATAAAGCACCTACATAAGCAAGACGCTGCAAACAGACCACACAGGGCTCGTTACATTAGGTAGCTGAAGGTGATGTTGACAAGCGCCTCAGAGGAAATGCTGGCACACACACTTCCCCGGATCTATTAACCGGTGATTCCCCCAACAGGCCACTTCCACTCTGCATCAAAACAACCTCTACAATTAGTTAGGAGGCAAAACAAAGAGATCTCTTAAAACCCCCATTTCTTCTATAAACTACATTTTTGTATTTATTAGAAAAAATATTTTTAGAAATATGATTTAATTCAGGCTATTGCTGTGTACAACCCTGTGTTATTTTATGATTCGACCCCCAAAACACAACTTCTTTCTAAAATGGTCAGATATAAAATGGTGTTACAGAATAATTTCATCAAAATCTGTGACCTGACTGAGAATTTTAGTTCTAGAAATGTAAAAAAAAACAAAACAAAAAAAACCACTTTCTGTAGTGTCACAATCCTTTGATTTTGATATTAAGCATTAAGACTTTCACAGTTGTCTGAGTACAAGCAAACACAGAGCTGAGTCCATCCCCCAGTCAAGGCCGACCCTTGTTCCTCTAGCCTCTGCCTGACAATTTATTTTCTTAAAGGAATTCTGTCGTCTTGAAAAGACGAATCAACTCTCTATATTCCAGGCTAAATGAGAACCTGATGTACTGAAACGCAAAATCTGAGTAGCTCGTCATTTTAACCGATGAAAACAATTGTTATTTTGTTGGCATCTCTCGTGAGCTTCACCCAAAGCAGAGCTCTCAATGCTCGCAGGAGCTGCAGTCAATGAATCCTAACAACTGCTGGAATAATGCATAATCAGCTATGGTTTGACGTCTTTCTTAGATGTTCATGCACAGACAGAGAATTCACGTTGAAAGCCCAGAAAAGACTTGTGTTCTTGGAAGAGGACAGTCCTGCCTAAGGCTACCTGGCCCCAGAAGGTAGCTCTTCCTTCTACTGCATGTTCAGTGTCAGAACCCCACCGAGCAGAATGATGGCACTGCGACTCTTGTGGTAAGCCACATGGTACCTCTTCCTGTTCTCATCCTTGGCACAATTGCTGAGAGAGAGATGAGGACATGGAGTGTGGAGCAAAGCCTGAAGGAGGTAACCAAGAACCTTCCTCTCATTCCGAAACCATAAGCAGGCATTTTGGCAGTTGATGCCGGGCTGGACAAGGTGCTAAACACTTTCTGCCTAGCGGTGGATAACCGTGAGAAGAAGAAAGGATCTGAGAGAGAGCAACCTTGGTGTGTCCTTTGCTTGGACAGAAAACATATCTGCAAAGTGAATCTGGTTAGGTGTGCCCTGCAGTTCAAACAGCATCTGCCGTCACAGCTGCAGGCCGAAATGACTGAAGCTGTGGTAGCTCCTGTAGCCAGGTAACTCTGCGAGAGCGGGGGCTTTTTTCACAGTGATGAGCTGAACAAGCATGAAATCATTTGACAGTTTGTTATGATATGTATATATATATATATATATATATATATATATAGTTCTGTCACTGTAGTGTAAGCTGACGTAAATCTTGGCGTGTCCTATCACAGATGTTAAAGGACGGTGCGTCATGGTTAGTGTGTCACTAAGTGGTCTAAGTCGCCCGATAATGCGACTACATTTACATATTGTTTCACTTAATTCATCAGCTTGACAATTTGTCATTAGGGAGTGAAGTGCACGTCCCGCTGACACCTTTTTTCCAGTCGATATGCAAACTGCAGTAGTGCTTGCTAGAGGCAGTTAAAGGAGCACTGACATATCTAGACATTCAAAACATGAACTAACATGTGATACCACAGTCACTGTAGCATCCAGTCTGCCCTCAGTCCAACATGACAAAGATGTAGAAAACAGGCAGAGCACAGGGACAAAGCTGCTGCTGGCCGACCAACAACAGCCGAGGCCGGGGCCCAAGTCTCAGCAGCCTATTGGGGACTAACTCGAGGACAAAACAACATGAGTCACGCCAGATTCTGCTCTGATCCGAAGCTGTTTACCAGCAGAGGAAGGAGAAGGAACTTTTAAATTCATCTTCACTCTCGCTTCCCAACCTGTCTGCAGCCACAGAGTTGCAGACATCCACTGTTGTTATTGTTGCCGTCTGTGGTTACCCAGAGCTCCATGATAACTGCTTCATATTCATGCAGACCGGACAAAAAAAGGAAACTGCTTGGTATGTGCTGAAAATGTGAATCTGTTACTTGATTCTTGTCATCACTTGAACTAAGTTAGCATAGTCCTGATTGATTCAAACTCTGCTCAGACCTGATAAACTTCAAATCACCATCATGATATTAATTATTCTTAAGGAGATTGAAAGGATAATTACATGTGCTGCCTCCTATTTTTTCTTTAGCTTGTAGCCAGAAAATTATTGCTTATAAATCATGTTTTTTTCCCATGTTAATCACTGATCAGTTTATGTCTGCAAGTCGACATACAACAACAACTTGTAGCTAAAGTTTTAAACTGGTCAGTTTTTTCTCTAAGTGGAAAAACTTCATTACAGTGGACAGCACCAGATATATTTGTTTAACAAATCTGGTGTGTGGGCAGCAAATTTGGAAGTCTGGAACAAGACTAGACGGTCGGAGGAAATACCACAAGTCTAACTTCTTGCAGCAACCATAAAAAAATAAAAATGCTGGATGAGATGGAGCAGAAACATCTCAGTATCGTGCTGCTTTTCAGCTGGTAAAGGGAGAAAGTGAACTGGTGTGAAGGCACATTGTCTTTGTGTAATGCATCGATTTTCAAACTGTTGCTAAAATCATATTTTTAGATTAACTGGGACTTCCCAAGTCATCTCTAATGTCTGAGAATCATCAGTTTTCTCCAGTCTTAGATGTCTGTGCATCAATGGGTTCTTTGCAAACAGTAAGAGCCAATAGCTAATTTGACATATTTGTAATAATATAGGCTTTAAAACAAATAACTGGGCTTACATTAAACTTCACAGCTGACTAATCCACAGCTCCAACTCATTGGCAGCAATTAAGTTTATGTTTAAATCCTTAAAATGCAGAGTATAATGTAATCCCACGGTGTTTGAAGAGGAGAGCGATCAAGTGTGTAGAGCCTGTGTGAAATCTAAAACAAATGTTATTATAGTTGTGAAGAATTCAAAGCAGGAAAACAAAGAGACAGCATCAGAGCTTTGAGCACGTCAGTCCATTCACTTCATTTCACTTCCAAGTCGAGTGTTGAACGCACTTTTATTGTTTTAGGTGTCAAATGTAACAGTGTCACCATTCAGAGAGGGACTAAAGAGTTAAATGGTCACATAAAAAAATAGAAAATCAACAATGAAAATGGTTACACGGGGAAAGTCTGGTTCCCGTGGCAACATACTGTAGAGGTACAGTTGAGACAGTGTCCAGATCCAGACGTGTGTGTGTGTTTGGTTTGCACATTTCCACAGCCTATATTAAACTCAAACGATAAGAGTCCTTTTTTTTTGTTTACTAGCCATGCATACAGTTGACAGTTCCACATGTGTTTAGTCAGTGTCTTCATAGGAGCTGGCACTTTCAATACAAAATATTTACACTACCGTTAGTTATTCTTATCATCATCATCGTCGCCTTTGTTGTTACTATTTGTTACTATGGATTTGAATACTCTGAAAAGAACGGGATCAGGATGTCGAAACTCTCGAGAACCCGATCATCGGAGAAAAAAAATGAAAATGTAAAAGTATGACAAATGTTGGCATCTTCACTTTAAAATGTGTCACCCATTTCCTGAAAAGAGTTTAGAAAGATCGTGTGGAGAAACAAAAGAAAAAAGAATGAACTCTTTGTCCCGTCGGGGTTGAAGCAGTTAGTTATATTATTACTCTGCAATCTGCTGTCAAGTCTCCCACAGAGGAAAACAAAACATCACACGCTATGTGAGACTCTGCTGTTATGTTTACCATTTCATCTCAAAGTGAGAAAATAGGAAAAAAAAAAAGAGAGACGACTGCACCGACGTTTCAAGAAAGACACTGACTTATCCACCGTTTCCTCTCGACAAAACACAAGAAAACGGAGGTGCTTTCAGGTCACCTCTTTGGTTCAGCCCTGTGATGAGTAGAAAAACCAACCGCACATACTGTAAATCAAATACTCTGTTAAACATCTGTTATTGGATTCGTGTACAGTAGCTACTTGAGTCGTGGAAATAATAATGATAATGCGTTAATCAGGCGTTCTGTGTGAAACAAAACCAGGTGAAAACTTTGACTTTTTTCTAGCAGATTGTAGAGAACTCTAAAAAAGATCCTGTGATTCTTTCCCACAACTGAAAAAAAACAACCCGAACAACAAAAGAGAGTAACATAAGGCGAGGGCATGTTCCTTTTTTCTTTTTCTTTTGTCATCTGTCAATTTCTCTTGCGGCAAATTCCTGGCATGTTCAAAATGTATTCATGACTCACATTTCGAGATTAATAGTCGTGTCACTGCTGATTTTATGCTCCACGGAGTTAAAATCCATCGCGTTCAACCGTTTATTTATCTTCCGTTTAACCGGCATGTGCGTGTGTGTGTGTGTGTCTAAGAGTATATCTGCTTCCTCTAAGTAGACTTTTTTTTTTTTGCCTGGCTTGTTCCTGAAGGCCTCCAGGGCTATTGTATATTGCAAGAGGAGCAGCAGGGGTCATCCTTGTCTGGCTGGGCGGCGTAGTCCATCTGCCGAACGATCTCAGCGAACAGTTCGTCTACCATGGTTTTGCTCTTGGCCGAGGTCTCCATGAACGGACAGCCCCACTCCTCGGCCAGGGCCTGACCTTCGCTGGACGATACCTCCCTCTCGCTTTCTAGGTCCACCTTGTTCCCCACCAGGATCACAGGAACCTTCTCGTACCTGAGGACAGACACACATGGCCAACGTCAAACTGATGCTGAGGAACTGTATAGGGTCTGAAAAGACAGTTAGACTTTCAGAACTTGGTATTATTTGATGCTAAAAACATCAGATCATTCAACAGTCTTTCATTTTTTCGACCTGTGTCTCCATGTTTGTTGAAGAGAGCACTGGCCTAAAGGCAGGGAAGCATCCTAAGTCATCGCTGGTCTATCAGACTGAATCTGAGAATGAGGTGAACACTTCACAAGCTCAAACACAGACATCAGACACACATGCATGAGCGCTCCTGCACACATGAACACATCCTGACAGAAATGGGAACGGTCAAAAGAATCCAATTTGTGTTATCAAATGGTTTCAGACGTTTTGTACATCAAACTCTAATGATATGACATAAAGATTATATGATGTAATAAATGACTAAAATACGTTTTCAGCCATCCCCACTCTCATTCTCATGATTTCAATGTGTCCACTAATGTGAATAAATATGAAAATGGCATGAGCAGTGAGACATTTTCTGGACACAGTTTGTATTTTCAGATAATATTAAAGTTTACAATCCAAATAAAAAGACAAACAGCTACAAACAATCTACTAGTTTAACGGCCGCTGGCAGTCCTCATGGTGCATTACCGCCAAATTCTGGATAACAGTGTACTGTAGATGAATGAACAGACATCGGCTTGTCTCAGCAGTTTTATTTAGGTTGCACGTTTAATTACACGTAAACTCAAGGTACCATTGTGCGCCCTTCCCTCTGTGGTTTATGTAGCATGTTTTATTACGAGTGAACTCGAGTTTCTCTCTGTGACTTACAGCTCAAAAGTTAAGTGTTACAATGTAACCGGATGACGGAACACGTAAACTGAACATTGGCATCGTTGTTTCTGGTTCTGTTTTTGGCGACTGCACATCATAAATGCTGACTCTTAACCAAGGATACTTATTATTATTATGTTATTTCTAGACTTCAGCTTTCAGGCTTTTGATCACCACTTTATTTGCTGTCATTGTACAACAAAGACCAAAAATTATGACATCCCTAAGTGGGGCTAATTATCATCAGAAAAAAAACTAAATCATGGAATTTGAATGTTAAAAAAACAGAAAAACAGAGTCTGCACTTTGAGAATATCAGTATCAGAATGATATCAAAATAACAATATGAATGAAATGAATTGGACATGTTCGACCTGATGATGTTGCTGTATGAAACGTCAAAACCAAACTATCAAACTCATTGTGGTGCTAAGAAAGAGGGGGATCACCAAAGTCATCAGGGTTCATCCTCTGGGGCCCACGAACGTCTGTAAAACAGCCTGTATACTAATACAAGAAAAAAATGGATGAAAAATACACGTTTAAGTATATTTTGGTTTGAGGGACCCTGGTGCACACTCAGAAACTCATTTGTGTTCTGTTTTTTTTTCCACCACCATCTCGCCCTCTTACCTCCCATTTTCATTTTCTATTGCGAAAGCATTTTTCTGAGCTCGCAAGGATGGAAACTATTTTTGAATGCGTGAGGACACAAACATCTGCCTGAAAATCAATTTGGATCTGGCTGTTTCATTAAATGTATCCAGATGGCTTTTAGTGACAAAAACAAAACACAAACAAAACAAAAAAAGAACGAGCCTTAAAAATAAGCAATTATATAGGAAATTGGAGGTAGGAAAGTTCTCAGCGTTCCTCAGTGAGATTTGTCAGCTGTTTTTGAAATGGTTACTTTTTCCCCGTCCACATGGCAACATAAGGCGAGCTTTTTAAAAGCATTTACAAAAAGCTTCTGCCGGGTGCAAAACATGGTCTTAATGTGGGTGGAAGGCTAAAATTGAGAGAAAGAAATGTGTTTCTACTCTACACATCACACATCACATATCGGTCTTTGTCTGTGGGAGGAAGCTTTTCACATAAAGAACCGCTGTAGGGCGATAACCACTGAACTTCCACGCCACCCACCACCCGGCCTCGTGTACCCATCCAAAGCCTGACCCAGTAGACGACAGGAAATGGGTAGTGTAGCTCTTGACCCCTGAAGGTATGAAGTGGACTTTGAGCTCTGAACTCCCTGTCATGTTGTTGGAGCGCAGCATGTCACTGTGGAGCTGGACTACTTAGTGGACAGCCAGAAGTGACGGTCGGTTCGGTTAAAGTAGGCTACTGGAGTATATTTATCAAAACGGAGCGGCTCTGATGAAGTCTCGTTGATATGATCGCTACATTGATTTAGATTTCAGAGGGGATCAAAAACAGATCATGCATATTCACGTCCTTTCATTTCTGTATGTGAGGCAAGGAAGCGTCGTCCAACTGTTGGACCCATGTGAACAGAGTTTAAATGTCTCCGAGCGACATCGTCAAACCTAACCAGAACACCCGTCATCATCATCAAATGCTGCTCTCTCTCTATGAAATATACATGCTTTTAAATTATGAATAGAAATCCCCAACCTTGATTGCTATGGTAACAGGTATACAAGGAAATTACTAATGCTGGAGAGCAGGAGAGAGACCACAAAGGCAAAGCAGCGGCTGGGAGACTTTTCCCAAGTTGAGCAGCTGAAGAAGGCTGCAGGTCTCACCGTTAAATAAGCTCAAAAGTTGCAGAGAATAGACTTTGATCTACTCATGAATACATTATCCAGAGGGAGCTTTAATCTCTGCTGTCCTGTTCTGTTCTCGGGATCGCCTCACCGACCGAGAGGAACTACTAGAATCTATGAGACGATCCACAAGGTCGGTGGGCGTGTACCAAGAGCTCCACTAGCTTGGAGGTATCCTGAATGAGAAATTACAGCTTATGCTTCTCGAATGTAACACTCAGCGTACAGTGTTCAGGTGCGGTGCATTCCTGGTGTCAATAAAAAACAGCAATTTGGCACTATTTTGGACCAACGTCTCGTTGGTGGTAGGCAGTTCTTTGCCTTGAACCTTAAATTCCCACCTTCACTGAAGAATTTTAAACATAGTTGTGGGTGAGCAGATTGAAAGGCAAAACTTTTACTTTTAGGAGCTAGAAGAAGCCACAGGGGGGCTCAAAGTTTACTTGGGGGGTAATGGTGCATTTGGGTGTTTCTTTTCAGAGCCAGGCTGTGGTTGTGGCTCAGATCTCCGGTGGTAAATCTCTCAGAGGACTACGGAAAGTGAACTATCTTGTATCAGCAATTAAATTCTACTAAAACACATTTTAGGCGTGCACTGTTGAGCCCATAGTGAGATGATACACTCTAATATGAGGGAAGACTAAGAAAACTGGAAAATATTCACTCTTAAGAAGCTGGAACTCGTAATTTTCCTTAAAATTTGCATAAATGATGAATTAATTATTCACTACTGACAACTCAAGTCATATTTTCAGCTATATATCATCATCCGTATCAAAGTGTTTATTCTTTTCTTTGGCCCAACACCCAGGGGATACTTCAGCGGATACAGATTTCCAATCCACTGACGCCTGCATGGTAACGCTCAGAAATCCAGCTATAATTATCACGGATGTCCAAAACAGCAGGAGGAATCCGAGTAAAGCCAAATCCAATAAGGTCATATCAAACGCCCGAGCGCACCGCGTTTTATTTATTTTAACCCAAAATGGAGGACTTAACAGCCATAAACAAGTTATGCAGCTCATTTAGGGGCCTCGTCGTAACAGAAGTGCAGCACAAAGACATCTGGTACCAAAGGAGAGGGTCTATATATAGTCATAATAACAGAGGAGGAAACCAGCAGTCCCAGGAGGTGTGAGACGGTGGCTGCCACGGATACCGAGACTCCCAGGGCCACAGCACAAAGGGTGTTGGCCCGCACTGTGTCTGGACTAAACAGTGGCTGATGCATGGAAGTGAGGCTTTGCACTGTTTAGACACGAGCCACGAAAGACAAATGCATAGTCTGCTTCTGTTTGTGCTGTGACACAAACAGCATATGTCACGCTTTAGCCTTCAGCCTGTGAGTCTGACGGCGCCCCGCACTGGAGCACTCCCGACTGCAAACACCCATTGGAGCTGGCCCAGACACACCTTATCTCTAATGCATGATGCATCAATTCACATAGGCCTTGCTGACGGACGGTGGAACCCAGCGGCCCAAAGAGTCTCCGGATTTGACTCTGGCCAACACTGTCAGGATGAGGGGGAGAAACAGGCTGCGTGCCGGGCCTCCTCCCAACGGAGGAGGGTCTTCAGTTTAGTCAGAAATCAGCTGAGTCAGAGAGCAGCCTCTCTTCTGGCACAGCATCAGGGCAAAGAAAGATTTAATCAGGAATAGACATCCACAGAGTCTTTGGTAAACATATCATAAGCACACGAAGACTCGCTCGCTTTCCAAAGAACGAAAGAGAAAATAAAGAAAGAGGAAAAAGACAACGTCAGGGATACTACTTAAAAGTTTCTTTTGGATTCTCTCAAGGTTGGAAAAAGTAATTCCCCACTTCCCCTTTCCCTTCAGAATCTGATGTTATTCACAGATGATGGAGACACTGGCCAAGACATGTCAAAAAGGGAAAGATAAACGAGTATTGAACTTGACAAACTGTACAGGCCAGTCATCCTTGGATCTGATGTATTACAGCAATAATACGGGACAGACTAGCTCCCTGTGGCAATTATGCCATTTGAGATAAATTCCCCCCGTGACTGTGCAAAGTTCATGTAAACTGCCACTGCATGAAACATTTGTGCAGATAGTTCTTTCGTAAAATAATGTAGTGATATGAAAGGAAATGAGCAAGCTTCGAACAGTTCAGAGACTCATTCATAAGTTTTATCATCACAAACGATGCCCAAAGCGACAGCTCTCATGTCTGAAATGAAAATTACATTGGACAGTGACGCGTGACATTACTTCAGTGCGTACACTAGACGGACAGCTTGAAAAGGTAAAAACTTTTGCATGCATAAGACGAAGCGCTTATTATCTTCGACTCTGAATATGTTTAGATATTCACGGATTGTGTGACTTGGTTAAAAGCAAACAAGCTATAAACTACCCAGCACACGCAGCTTGTCGCCTGGCAGTTTTCATATTTGCTTATTGTTTATATCTGTTATCATCCACGGCGACACCTTCAGTTTGTAATGAGCACTTTAAGAATAGTTCAATGGCATTTTGTCACCAACTAGCAAACTCTATTTGAGTTCATCGCACCTTTTGGACATCAGCCCTAATTAACCTAAATACTACGAGATAACTTTTGTAAAGGCACAATGTAACAACAGTTTACAAGTCAGATAGTGTCACAGGGATTGTAAGAGCCAAGGTTTTTGGGGTGTACAATGGGCTAAACGTCACGATATTTGGGTCCATCTTTTTGTCCCTTTATAAATCAGCAACATTAAATTACTCAGGGTTCCCACACGTTTTTCATGAACAAATTCAAGCACTTTTCAAGCACCTTCAAGCACCAGTTTTTCCATTTTTCCAGCACCTTTAAATAGGTAGCCTACTAGTTGTGTTTGCCATGATGGTCATGGAAGCGCAGCGGTGCCACTGTATGGCATAATAATATGGGTCTAATTAGCATTATTTCATATGGTGGTAGATTGACTGTTTTGATTTTTAACTAATTGTGAAATTTCAAGCATTTTCAAGCACCTCACAAAAAATTTAAGCATTTTCACAACCTTGAAAACACAGAATTGAAATTCAAGCATTTTCAAGGAATTCAAGCACCCGTGGGAACCCTCATAACTGCAATTAGATCTAATACACTGAAACAGACTTTATCCTATGCTCACACTACTGTTGATTTAGTCAGTAATGGTTTTATTCACTGTGTTTTCAAGCACTTCTCACTTAAGAAACATCGTGGCTAACTGGGCCTTTGAATTCTCCATTGAGGGTGCTGGGGTCACGTGATATGATGGTGGCTTCAGGTACAATATAACATACAGTATAACACAAGTATGCTGGAGAACCTGAATGAATGTATCTATGAATGTATGTGGAAGAATTTAAGCCAATCCCATAGATGTTGAGTAGTTGTTGGACTAACTGACAGACATCGCCAACACAAAAGCCACTTGTTAACGTGGGTTACTCTCACTGAAGTAGTGACTGGAAAAAGAGCAGAAACAACTTGTTGGATATATCAGAGAGCTACAACCACTACACGAAGGCCTTAAGCACATTATTTTGAAGGCAAAGTGAACGGTTAAGTAATCATCACTGAACTTTAGCTCAGTTCTTTTGCCCAGTTTTCACAATAGACAAAGACGCAAATGAAAGAGGATCTTTCTGGGAGAGCTTGGAGACCGCTGCTCCTCCATTTATTGATCCTTTCAACCAGCTGGCACGGGAACAAGCCTTGGAATAATATCTCCACTGTTTGTAAGCCTCGGTGCAATGTTGAAATGAGTAAGTAGACATGCAGAATAAATTAGAAATATGTAGACTAAAGGTATCAACATCACAGCAACTACCACTGGAGTCTAGATATCAACACTAACAGGACAGTTTGTTAGAGCACTGTTTCTCCTTCACTGTGTGAGCATGTCACTGCCATTTAGATGCTCCGTTAAATCACTGATCGCAATATATCCCTGGTGTATAGTTATAATGTAACTGCAGCTGAAGTGAGGAGCGATGAGGTCCCAAACAAAAACAGACCAGGGTGTAATTGTGCACCCATGGCCTTGGTGCCAAAGCCCGTCTGTGCCACTAACAGCAGGCAATGATGGATGCTGACAGGGTTCAGATGAGAGCGACG
This sequence comes from Collichthys lucidus, assembly GCA_004119915.2. Lineage (NCBI taxonomy): Eukaryota > Metazoa > Chordata > Actinopteri > Sciaenidae > Collichthys > Collichthys lucidus. The sequence goes on along the minus strand of CM014079.1, from coordinate 10,725,493 downwards.
TACAGCAGCGGCTCTGACCCGAAAAAATGCCGATATGGTCGTGACGGGTCACCGGTGTTTTGGCAGCGAGGAGGGACAGACAGGCAAGAGAAGCAGTGACAACAATGCACAGAGCTGAGCTTTATATAACAAATTACATCTCCTAAATATAATAGGTACACCTGCAACTGCTGAAGCAAAGTTCTACTCTAGCCATCCCTCAGTCGAGGATTTTTGGGCTGCAACTACATTCATAAATCAAAATCTGCGGCTGTTTTATGATTAATTGATTACAGTGAGAACAGAGCCCAAAGTCTTGTTTTGTCTAGCCCCAAAGTCCAAAACCCAAATATATAGAGTTCACTATGACACGAGACAAAGAAAAGTAGCAGATCCTCACGTTTGAGAAAAAAAAATGCAGCAATTTTTCAGTATTTTTCTGTCGTTTACCAAATCAATTAATCAACTAAACCACTCGAGAAAATTCCAGCCTTTTGCTGACGTTATCGCGGTTTTCTCTCATCCGTCTGTGATGCTGCGTTTCTTTTTGATGCCTCCATTCCTTTTGATTTCATATTCTGTCTAGTCTCCTCCTGCTGCCTTTACAGATTTCCTACATTTCCCACAATACCCTTCAAACCAGCCCCACGGAACATGCCTGGACTTGTTGCGTTTCAGCTCTGGCTTTCAATAGAGCAACGACGGTATCGATCTTTTCAGTCAGGGAAACAACCAAGCTACGTTCTCTTTATCCAGAACATAAACAGTCATATGTAGATTACCACAGGGTCAACAGAAGGAGCCATATTAAGATATTATCTGCACAGAAATCAGTTGGTTTTCTGTTATAGATTCATCAAGGTGTAATTATTTCTACTTTTGGTTTATTTTGTTGTCACAAAAAGACAAATAAAGTCTTAATAATATCTCAATAAAAGAACCTAATATGCGTTTAATGTTAGGAATCAAAATGCTTATGCACCAAGTTAAATATGTGCAGTATATGTGAACCTACACACACTGCTGCTACTGATACAACAACGGCTGGTACATAAACAGAACAACACCCCCAGCGAGTCTCATGATAGGTTAACCTGTAATTTGCTATTATAATAGGAATTTGTGATTTATTTTCTACCTTGAGCAACAAGAGAAAACATGACAGACTCATGGTCCTGGGTCATCAAATGTGTTTGGAAATACATACAGTGTGTCATTATTATGAGCTATACTGCCACATAATATTAAATATCACTTCACGTTTTCACATCACATCAGCTGAAAAAGGGAAATGCATTTTAACTTACAGCGCCATGCTACTAGAAGACTCTTACAGCCTATGTGTGTATCATCGTAGAAGCATTAGGTTTACCATATATATAGTATATTTACAACTTCCCAGGAGCAAACCTTATACAACCGCTGTGCTGGAGAAGCTTTTATAATACCAGAAAATGTCTGTACGTTTGCATACAAACAGCTTTGGTTTGTTCAGAGTAAAGAAAACCTTTCATGCCCTCAAACATAATCTTTCAATGAAATGTGGCAACTAAGACCCTTTGATTTATCTCTTCTTTATAACTATAAACGAAGAATCTGAATAACCAAAGTAAATACGTCCATTCAGAACAAACTCTGTTAACAAAGAACTGCACGCAGGATGTGCATGAATTAAAAAGGTGTTTTCACAATTTAAAACACACAATATGAAATGTTTAACCGTCCAGGTCCACGTGAAGCACACGTAACTCTTGAATCTTGAACTGTTGTGTAGGTGTTTCGGAAAATGATTTCCTCTGTGACGGCAGAGAACAGCTCCAGACTTTAGGTGTGAAATCACACAACAGCCTGGCTGCATCTGCTGTGCGAGCACACATGTACACGTTTACGTGTAAACACACACACACACACACACACACACACACACACACACACACACACACACACACACACACGGTGTAGACTGAACATACCTCTCCCCATTCTCAACTCATATGGGGGAAACATGTTGACCTCATTCTTTCATCCACAGATTTATAGGATTGTTTATAAAAAGGTGGATCTGGAAAAAAAAAAAAAAAAAATCCTGAATCCAATTAGGGGACAAAGACTGAAAAGGCAACAAAACAAAAATAAACATCTTTAAGATGATTTAATTTCATTTTTTAGGTTAGTGATAAGTCATTAGCTCCATCAGTAAACAGTGTGAGCTTTAAAGCTGCGCTGCTTTTGAATAATGCTTCTTCATTAGACCAGCCTCGTCTCTCTCTGTCGAGCATACTGGACTCCCTGCATTGACTCGAACACATCCACTGATATCTACAATGACTGATGAACCCACACGGTCACAGCTTGGTGCATGCTGCCTGCACACACACACACACACACACACACATCACATCAATGATTCACCCCGCTGCATCTATGTCCTCATCATATTTATTTATTTTTCTGACTGGGTTCATATCACGTCCACTACTTTGTGTCAGAGAGCTGAGGAATGCCAATAAACGTGACAGCAGGACTGCACAGCCTCAGCTAACCTCTTCCATGTATCAATCAGCCCCGGCTCGCTCTAGTGACCTCATATCTGGATCATCTGTGTAACGGCGCTCAGACATCACACAATTTCATGCTTTCCAATTGTTTAATTAAAAACATGGCTTCTCTCTCTCTCTGTACAGTATTTGGAGCTGCCTGCAGAGCCTCTATTGCACTGAATCGTGGGTATCCCCAGGATGGGTGTTTCACAAGAGGGTGTAGCGTCCGGGCACTGTAGATATTGGATGGTACAGCGCAGCAGCTTGGCATGTTGTGACTGGAAGACAGACTGGTTTGCACATTGTTGATGGACAGGAGTGAAACATTGAAAAGTCTGCAGAGATGCTGAAGTCTCTGAGATCACTTTCAGAGATGCCGGGACTGCAGTGCCTACCCGCGAGCACTGTGGGTGAGACCTGGTACACCAAAATAGAGCAGGCATGTGTTGTTTTGTAGTCTGACATGAAGATGCACAACATTTCCATTCAGTTTCTCAGAGCAGGCCCAGGCCCATCCTCAAACTACAGAGGCCTGACAGGCCATTAGAAGAAATCCCACAACATTCATATTTAAACAATCTGGACATTACTCTTTCACCAACCTTTTCACTCTTATGATCTGATCCCTCATCGGTTTGATGTCCTGGAAGCTTTGCTGGTTGACAAGGCTGTAGACCAGTATGAATCCTTGACCGTTCTTGATGTAAAGGTCCCGCATGGAGGCGAACTGCTCGGTACCAGCGGTGTCAAGGATCTCCAACACCGAGGGTGATGAGTCCACCTCGATCTCCTTGCGGTAAAAATCCTCTATAGTGGGGTCGTACTTCTCAATGAACGTCCCGGTGACAAACTGCACGGTGAGGGCGGATTTCCCGACCCCACCGCTGCCCAGGACCACCACTTTATACTCGCGCATCGTGGATTTTTTAAATCAAGTCGTCAAGGTATAGAAATCTCCGCGCGTCATTGAAATGAACCCAAAACGTTCACGCACGAATCACATTCACCATTCGTGTCCCATTTTGAACGGGTTGTCAATAACACAGTCTTTGCTCGCCGCTGCACAGCTATGGCAGAGCACAAAGACTCGGTTGCCCCAAGATGGATTTCATTGTAGAAATTCCCCCATGCAGGCCAGACACTGACAGCGAGCCTATACGCGCATCCGAGGACCGCAAATGTCCAAATTGCGCACGGGAAGGAAGAAAATCTCGCCCCTCGTTGATGTGGACCGTGCGGGTTTTCATCTGCTTAGCTCACCCCCTCTGTATGCATCAGAAAAAAACAAACTTGCTCCATCGAGGACACTGGAAAACGCTGCTGGCTTTCAGCGCCCCTTCGAACGAGCTGCATGCGTAATATTTCAAGCACCTCAGGAAACAAGCGGCACAGACACAAACTATCTCGACACTTCATTAAAGAACTTGCGCGTCTTTGTTTCCCCTTCACCATCTCTGGCATGTCTCCGTCTCTCCCTCGCTCTCCGGTGCAATCCCAGCCGCCATACTCTCGGGGTGGAGACCCACAAGCCGCCGCGTAAAACCAGCTGGTCCCCTCTAGGCTCCCGTACCGAGGCAAGGAGAAAAAAAAAAAAAGCTTGCGGATCCTCCCTCCTCCTCCTCCTTTTCCAGACGGATGTGCGAGCGATCCAACGGGCCTCCTCCCTCCTCCTCCTCCTCCCTCCTCTGTGAACCCCTCACTCGTTTGTCTGAATGGGGGGGAGCACGCGCACTCAGAGGGAGCCAGTCAAATCCAGCGCTTACATTTCCGTTCATGTGTTAAAATTCCCATCATTCGGTTGCCCCGGTGACATCAAAAGAGAGCTCGTCCAATCACAGGGGCGGCTCGAGGATGTGTATCCATGAGGGAGGATAAAAAAAAAAAATGCACCGGATGCTGTTGCTATGGTAACGCTGCATTTTTGTTGCTGGTGTCTAAATTTGAGAAGAAGAAAAAATCCAAAGATAAAATAATATTTAATTACCTATTTGCTATAAAATGATGAACTTTTCAGGAGACAGCTACTTACAATAAAACATCCAGACACTAGCAGGAAGAAAAACATTTATATGTTATATTATGAATCATTATATTATATTTTAACATTTATAAATATGGAGAAATTTATAAGAGAAGAACTTGATCTTCTCATTTTTTCCTTCTATATATTAATAAAGTTTAATTGTCTGAAACTAAACTGAACGAGAGGTTATTATGCGTTTTGAGCCAGATGTCTAATTAATTTTAGGCTCTTAAAATGATGCGAGACACACTACTAAAATCAAGCAACGGAGCACACAGCATGGCATTTACTTGACATTTATTTGCAATATTAGATTTCACAATTTTTGACTTAACAGGAACAAAAAAAAAAAAAAAACTATCAACATGAAGTGTTTTAATTATGCACAAATAAAAATCATTTTCACAAATAAAAATGAGGGAACCAGACGGCATACCGGCCAGTCCTAATTGAAATCAAGCGCTCAGTATGGTGTCTGGGTTTTATTTTACAGACCTGTCGTTTTGGCCTCTTCTTTAAAAAAAAAAAAAAAAAAAAAAAAACTTGTAGCAATAATTTTACAGAAAAACTCGGTGAAATGTAATTTATTCATAATTATGGAACAAATACAAACTTAGCAATAGATCAAAGATAAGGCAAAAGTTCACAAAAAGCAGCACGTCTTCTCAGTCGTCCGACTGTCGAGAAAAATGCTTCAAGAAGAAATATTTCCATCAGTCAGTCAGACTCAACATTTTCCACCGTCTGTATCTTTTTGACTGGGCGATCAAAATCTCAAACAGCCTCCATGTGCAGCTGTTTTTTCTACGACATTCAAGCCTTTTTGCCAAAAAGGTGAAAGAAACATTCGGTTATATGCCTTTTATCAATAATAAATAAGAGAAATATATCTAATAACAACCTAAAAAAATGAAGGTTTAAAAAGCCACTGAACCATCGACTCACAACAATCTGACTTTTGTCTGCGAGAGTTTGGAGTGTGGATTATACATTGCTTTTTTTTTTACTGCAAGATGTTAACATGCAGTGGGAAACCATAAAAAAAACCACAAAAAATAAAATGTACATTTCAAAATATATTTCTATGCCTTGGATCACTTACAGTGTTTCACACCATGGCATAATAAAGTCTGACAGTACAATCTAATGTGTTATTGTGAGAGGGAAAGGAACAATTTCATCACCTACAAAAATACAGTTTTTAAATCACTGCAACTTCAGATTGCCTCAGCGACACATCAAAACGATTAAATGACAAACTATCGTTACACTAATGTGAAAGTTACGTTCGTCGAATGTGGCCTGTACAGTGCACTTTTTGTACATAGAAAGCGATTCTATGGCCTTGGTTTTCGTTCGTCCCTTACAGGTGACAAGGCAGTGACAAGGATGAAATGTTTTTAAGTTTTCGCTCCGACATTTGATCCTTGGACACAAGACGGCTTTTCATAGGCTAATACAACAGATCGAGGCCCTTTCAGGAAACTCCAGCAGACCTAAAGTCAGTTTAATAAATTACATTCATCGTAAAATAGAAGAGAGTACATTTTAAAAGTGTTTTTTTTTTTTACTCCTAATGTTAAACTAGTAAAGTATGCTTCTTACATTTACACATATAACAATGTGTAAAATATTCCACAATGAAATAAAGAAGAATGAAAAAGAAAAAAAAAAAAAAAGAGTAAAACCTCTTGGTGGATTGTCTGAGTTAATCACACACAAGTTGTACACACACATTTTCATTAAAGGAAAGGTTGTTTGCAAAACAGGGAACTAAAACTTATATGAACGTTACGTATACGAGGGAACCATCACTTCTTTTTTTTTTGTCCTCAACCAGATGCAATAAACACTCTTGTACTTTTCAAACAAAGACGGGTAATTGCATAATGTGGCATTGACCATACACAACTAAGAGCCTATACCTCCTTAAGATCTACTTTACTACATAAAGTATTTCACTGTGCATAAAACTAATGGTAAAACATTGTCATACACTGTGTGATCATCTTAAAAAACAAAAATAAAATTAAGTCGGATATCAACTCTTATATGCATATTATAGTATAAGTCTGAGCATCAGGGGAAAATGAATCCAAAGACTAAATCTTACACAAAATACTAACGCGCTCACGTTTCTGTCTAAATGTGACTTAAGTGAAGAAGATTCAATTGATTTTTCACACAAAGCCTTTTTTAATATTCACGGTCGTCTTCGTACGCACAACTCTTTAGGCACTTGTAACATTCAAATAATAACAGTACTGACAATCGACTGTAACATTAAGACTGACAGTTCACACAATACTCTGCTCAACCCTTAAGAGGATTACAACAACTTCAGTTTGAACATGAGCAACAGTAATTCCACACCGTGTTATGTCCTAAAACGTGGTTGGTTAGATCTTTAACCAGGGCCGGTTTCACAAAGAGTCACTGTTTGACCAGTCTTAGATTAGTTTAATGTAAGTTAGACTTTAAAAAGAAAAGGCGTAACTCAGAAAAGATGCTTTTGTAGTAGTATTGATCTCCACACTTACAAGTGGCATTAAACTAAAGAAAAACATGCCTCATAATTTGTGTTTTCGTAAAACAGTCGTCCCTCGCTATAACGCAGTTCACTTTTCGCGAACTCGCTGTTTCGTGGATTTTTTCAGTGTAATTTTGCATGCTTTTCTTACAGCGTACTGTACAGTATGAACGCGTATTGTGTTCTACGTCCTAAATTGGCTAAGGGAGAACTGCACATGTGTTCTGCGTCCTGATTAACTAAGGGAGTACTGTACAAAATGTGTGTAAAAGTGTGTATACAAGTGTGTGGTTTGGGGTATTACGGCCTTAAAACATGTATAATTGTAAAACTCACTTTGTGGATTTCGTTTATTGCGGGTTATTTTTAGAACGTATCCCCCACGATAAACGAGGGACCACTGTATCGCGAAGCAAGTCTATAAAGACTAAAATAACCTTCTGGAAATATACAGCAGTGAGGACACTGTCAGTCAGAGTGACTGACGTGCTGTGACATTAAGAAGCCACATTTCAGCTCTGCCACAGGTACGACTGCAGGTTCTTTTCTGTATTGTTACGCTCCTTGCTTAATATTCCCAGTAAAACGTTTTTGTAACTGTTGAGTGGTTTAATGTGGCTATTCTGTCAGCCATGAGTCCTGTCGAAGAGAGAGTCGAGAACGACTCGAGCTTTGTGCAACAGATCAATGTGAAGAGTCTGACTGTTAGTTTGACCTGAGCCACAGTGCGGTATCTTTGTGAAACGGGCCCCGTACAGATACGTTTAGGTCAAACATCACCGTGATAGATCATCCAAACAGAGGGGGACATTTTTAGTATTTAAAAAAAAATCATTGTTGAGTCACTGCCTTGAAATAAAAAGTCAGAAAATGGATTATACAGTATTTTCTCTGTACATGCAATGCAAAGGCACACCAGGAGGTGGAGCACTGATCCTGTTCTCCGGGGACGACAGGCTAAACGATAAAGATGGACTACCAGAACATTTAAAACGAGTTTGTTACAACGTGGTTTAAAGTTTAAAGAAGTGCGTTTTAGTACTTGGTTTAAAAATCATGAAATCTGGCACTAGATAAACAATCATTAACTTAGTTTTCATAAGACATTCATGAAGGAAAACAAATATTTGAACAATCTCCAATATAGGACCCCTTTACACCTGGTATTAACATGTAAGGTCTACACGATGAAAACTGATTTCAGATCAGATCTGTCATGCCTGTCTCTCCCTCTTATTAATATTTACATTATTCAAATCTGCCAGTGAACAACGTTTCGGCTTATTTCCATGTCAGTTAGTGTTAAGGTGTTGTTATCTGCGCTGCACGTGTGTTTCCTGGTTAAATTTGTTCCTTTTTATTCATGAGAACTGCACACGCTGAATTTTCCAGCTCATTAGGAGGATAAACGCCTCCTTATAGTCAGAGTCAGAGTTGGTTTAGGAAACAGGAAACCAGGATGTTTTGCACATAACCGAGGACGTTTGTTGATGCAGGTGCAAAGGCGCGTACATACGAGAATCTTCGGAGACACTTACCTAATGCAGTATTAATCCTAGTGATGGAGCTATGTGATTTATTGGGAGGGTTCAAAGTAATTAAATGTCTTTAACCTTTTTCTTAAACATCAGTGATGTTGTCAGCATGCAGCTTGTTGTCGGTCGCATGTGGCGTGGACAGAGTATTTACAGAGCAGTTGTTTGGGGTCTTTAACAGCAGCAGCACAGCGCTGACTTCTGCTCCTGGCCGTTACTTGAGGATGATCTGTTTCAGAGGAAAAACACACAGTCACTCAGTGGATACGCAGAATGGGAATACATCAGAATTATCATTAAGATGAATATAACATTTACACAAACCCCCTAAACTCTTGATATTGCTGTTCCCATCAGGTTATTAACTAACGATAAAGCATTCCTCAGTTCATGACAGTTTTTCAAGGCTGCACTATTACATCAATTTGAAACACTGTGCAAATTTATTACGCATCATTTTATACACATCTTATCAGAATCCTGCCTAAAACAAACAGTGGAAGAAATTGTGTAACACTCAGCTATACAACCTTACTTTCTTAACGGACTCACCAGCGGGTAGTTTAGACATAGTTTTGTATATGTGCATGAGGGACTACAGAAATGTTTGATCTAAGAAAGGAGGCAAATGAACAAAGTAAATAATACTACAAATGTTTTATGACGGTTCAGTTTTATTTTATTTTTTCGAGTGAGCAAACATGCACAACAGCAGCGCCATGAGTCTGTTTGAGCTGAACTATAATTAATATTGTTGGTAACATCACCTGTGTTCACTGTTTCACGTCTGTTAGGAAAAACATTCTTGATTTATCAATTATGTTTTATTTGTGTGGGGTTTTTTTATAGTCAAATATAAATTCCCAGTGGTTTAATGTTTCACTGTGAAATGTAAAATATCCTGCCTCTATTATACATGTCAGTCACAAGTGTTTGTTAGATATACAGCTCTATAGATAACATATATTGATTTTGGAATTTTAATTACTCTCTGATATTGATTTTTGCCACAAAATCCATTATTGGTTTGACTCGAATAAAAATGAAACCCGTATCAGGACGGTTTATTTTACACATAATATGTGTAACATAATATACTTGTGTTATTATCATATTATAATAATAATACAAGTAATGCACATGTTAACTAATTAATAAGCTTCTCTTATTTTATGTGTTTGCTCCTCGCTTCAGAGAACATTAATGAAACAGGCACTCACATCGATCAAAGCAACAACAAAAAAGAAAAACATGCACTAAAGAATATATGCACCATATAACATATGTAATATGCATATATATATATATATATAAACACCACTATTTGCAGATGGAAGGCCTCTGAATAAGTGATGTCTGTCATAAAGGGGAAGGGGGGGTGAGATGCAGCTTAGTTCTACTGACGGTCTACACAGGTAGATGAAGCTTAATGAGAGGCGATGCAAGCAGGGCAACGCTACGCTGATGAAGCGACTCCCCCTGATTGAAAAGATGAAGCACTTATTCAGAGCTTTACGGACTTTATGACAGAAAGCTTTATAAAAGGAGCAAACCTGATTGGCTGGTGCTGTTGCTGCGTAGGGGACACTTGTGGCGGGAGAAGTGGCTGCAGAGACAGTAGCAGGCGTAGCACTGTACATCATGGGGACTTTTTCAGGAAGGGAACCATGAAAGCAATGAAAAGGGAGGTGGAGCGTTATGGTAACCATAGCAATGTCTTTCTCTCTCTCTCTCTTGCCAGGCAAATACTAAATGATATTAGCAGAAAGCCATCGTTGAGTTAGACCAGCAGATGGCATGTGATCACACAGCAAAGCGGGACAGCAGGGGAGAACATAAAAGGAAGGCTGATAAGAGATAAAATTAGGAGAACTGTCCATAAAAGACACGATATGTACAGCAATGCCACCAGGCATGAAGTGCTTTTTTTAAAAGACATTTATTAATGTGCTTTTAATCATTTAAAACATTTAAGTGAATCTCAGGGATGCTAATCAGATTTCCAAAGCAATTCCACAACCAAGATCCACCAAAATGCTTCATTTTATAATGTGTTTGACTACCTGAAAGGATTATTAATGTATTATTAGTAAGTAAATATTACAAGAAAACTATGGAAATATGCAACATAATTATGGAGGTTCCTGATTACTGCTCTCCTGAAATTATGAAAAAACAGAAGAAATAAAAAAAAAGGGCCTACCGATGCTGTTCCCGGGCGTCACGCAAAAGACAGAACCTGTGTGATTATCAAACGGAAAGCGATTTTCATTTAGTGTGACTGACACATATCAAAATACATCTTTAGTGTACACAAATAAGACCCAGTGTTTAGACGGTAAGGACAAAAGTTTCAGGGTTAAAGAGCTGCGCACATATCGCGCACTGGCTCACCGTCACACTGTCCTGATTTACTGGGACACTTGAACAGAACGGAGGGATCGTTAACGTTATTAGTCACCCCTGTGCTTTTCCTGCTATGACAAGTCAAAAACGTCTGCTGAGCAAGAGCCCTGTAGCACGGGCCTTGTAATTGGTGAATTTACTATAAATAGAAAGCTGTTACAATCTGTGGTTTTCTTGCAAAATGTCAAACTCTGACTCTTAAAATAGTCGGGATTAGGAATCAGGACATAACTAATGAATAAAATCTTTCTATGTGAATCGTCCTTAAGTAAACGTGACGTATGTGTGACTTGTGGGCAGTATCCCATGACTTATTAAAAATAGAAAGTGCCTGTTTAGCTTTGAATCCACGAGAGGATTAAAAAGACTCACCTGTGGGATAAAATGCAGGAGTGTGCTGCTGCAGCTGTGTGTTGGCCAGAGCTTGTTGGTAGTGCAAAAAACTGGGGCTGAGGAGAGAGCTGGCCCAGCTGCTCTTCTCAAGAGCTTGTCTCTTTGGTAGGGGTTGTAGGACGCTGTGAGGAAAGCCCTGGAAAGTAACAAGGAGACATGACACACTAAAACCTCACGCGTCTCTGTTCTCTCTCTGTTTCAGCTACACACATTTAATATTTAGTATTCGTTTACGAAAAAATGTGCACAGCAAACATGACTACACGATAAAAGGTGACAAAAATAAAGCATGTTTTAGGATACAAAAAAAGCATGGATGTATCAATCAATTATAGAAAAGATATCTCACAAATTAAGCACTTAAAAGATATTGATGGTGACTGTACACAAAGACTATATGAGACTTTGAAGCTTTAAACCACAATGACACAAATGAAACGTTACTACAGTACATTGATAGCTACAACCAAAGCAAAAGGTGAAAATACCAGGTCTACAGTTGCCTCGAGGGATCGCTTCATTGCTTTGGCAGTCGACTGAGTCTTTTAATAGCAGGCAGCGAGCACATGATGGCAGTGGGCCAATGGGATTCAAGCGTATTAACATACAGGTAACAGCAAGCAGAGGTGCATCATGGGGGACAGCATTGTGGATAGGTGAGAAGGGGAAAACAAAACAAAATAATCTGAATGTAGTATACCACATAAAACACAATATGCATGCACAGTAACCAAAATAACTGATTAAAAAGGACACGCTAACTACAGATTTCTTAATTAGTAGGTCAACACGTTCAGTTAATCAATAGCTTTGACAACATAGATATGCAGTGACTATCTGTGTATTGATCACTATGACAGCATTACTTGATCAGAGGTTGTTAACTGGAATCAAAACACTACAACTACCATGATGCAAAAAAAGAGTGCAACTACGCACACTAGAGAATTTTGGAACATTGATTTTTTTTATAGCTTTCAGGAAGGGATAACAACGTAATGCACATCAAGCACTGCACATTTTTATTGTTAATTGAAAGATGCGAGCTAGCCAAAGGAAACATCACACAGACGCAGCTGAAATAACCCGTTATGACATTAGAAGCACAGAATGTGGAGCATTTACACAAAGAGCTTTTTGGTGGGATGACAGATGCCGTCTAGGCGCGTACGGCTTTTTGTGAACTTAAAATACAACCTGAAGAAAATGTAATGTGAATGTGAGTAACCGTAAAAGATGATGTACAGAATAAAAAGTGATGTAGATGATCTATGGAAGCATGTTTCACTGAAGCCACATGGTTTCAGAGCGATGTTAATGTAGTTAATTTTATAGTACATGTGCCGAGTGAGAGCTCGCGTTTAAAATAACGTAACGGAAAAACTGGAATCAAACAAAGAAACATTTAGTTTTGGCAGAATGGTAACAGGTCACTTTATGCTCCTTTATGGACTTTTCCATGCAGGCTGTTACCACAGAGCTTAGCCATTACAATGACTGATACTATGTAGCACAGAGAAGTTATTTCTAACTGCAATATAGCACCGGTTCTGTCTGTAGGCAAATGTATAGCTTTCAGTTGGGTCTGTTTAAAGGCCCGAGCTAAAATCCAAATGCAAGATTATTCTCAATTTGACTGACAGGTCTTTGAATATAGGACAACTGGACAACAACTCCTATAAATCTCATCTTATCCTTTGTAATTCTGAGGTCACAGAAGGTCTGTTTACATCTTCTGTGTTTGTAAGCACGGGATTAAAAAACAGGCATATGCTTTATTAATTATTTATTATTTATTATGCTTTTATTTATCAGAAGAGAAATGGACAAATGTTCATGTATCATGTATGTGAATATACTCAGAGCTTTATATAATCTAAGATAGAGTTTTGGAGGGAGGGGAAAATGTGAGGAAAAGACACTCCATGAGGTGAAATGGAAATCATGTGCATGCTGGTGTTTTAAAAACAACAGGATTTTTTTAAATCAATTTTGGCAATTAAATCATTATTTTTTATGTCTATAGTAAATAAACGTCCCCCAAAACCGCTTAGAAATCATAGAAAAAGATGCTCCTTATAAAACTCTGCCTGAAAAACGTCACAGTATTGCATTGATAGGTGTCTGTATATTAGCTATTTCAGCATGTACAAGAGGTTTAACAACTGATTTTAAGATCATTACTATGCCGCTACATTAAATATGCCGTTACAGATGATAGTATATAAATGCTGTATATCGTGCTCCACATTCAGTGATGTCATGGCAAACACACTTACACCAGAAACCAGCGCGTTACTGGCAGGATAACGTGTTGTGTGCAACGTAAAACACAGAAATTTAAAACTTTGTCTTACCACGGCTGCGGCCTGGGCTGCCACGGCTGTCTGATTGACCTGCTGTTGACTGGATTTGATTTTGGCCTGCAAGTGTGCAGGCGGGTGAAAATACTTGCACTTCTCCCTGGAGCAGCGGCTCTTGATGTAGTCCATGCAAACAGTGACGGTGTTATCGGTGGCATCAATCATCGGACTGTCACTGGGGTGTGCGAAGCGGCAATCTGTCTCCCCTCTTGCGCAGCTTCCCCGCTGAAACTCACGGCACACCTGAGAAGAGCGAGAGCGAATTCAGATTTTTTTTTGCATGTAGTCAGCTCACAGATGCACTAATGCGTTTTTTTTTATTGTGCTGCATGAATACCTCCAGTTTGTCTGAACGCTGCAGCTTCTGCGATGGAGAAGAAGAAGAAGAAGACGAAGATGAGGAGCTCTGGACTGTGATGGGCGGGCTGCCAGGAACAAGAACCTGGGTGCTGGAGAGGTTGTCTGTTGGGACGAGGCTCATCCCATGGCTCAACGGTGTCATGTACGAACCATAACAAAGACCGGTATTTGCGCCAAGTCCCTGGGTAACAGGAAATGTTGGCTATGAAAGAAGATATATATATTAGGGAGACAAGCAGCACGACAGATAAATACAGTTCTCTTTCATAACTATGAGGACCTCACCATGGGCTGCAGGCTCGGTCCTGGGATCATGAGCTGCATCTGTTGGGCCAGCACGGCTGCTGCTGTCTTCTGCTGGATGAGATTGTTGCGTCCGTTTATCTCTAACTGGGTTTTTAAGTGTGACGGTGGATGGAGATACTTGCAGTTTTCTCTTGAGCATCGACCCTGTATTTAGAGGAAATGCAAAAGGCTAAAGAACAGATCTAACTTTTGAATTTGAAGTCTGCAACGAGATGCAAAGTTCCTTTCTCTAGCATGAAAGTCGGATGTGTTACCCAACGATCAATAACCTCGATCTACACGACTGTACTTCCTACATCGCTTACAAAAAGGAAACACCGCTTCCCACATTGGCATCGAACGATAGCTTTGACACAGATGATGTGCTGTGCAATAATCCAATATAAATGTATAACAGGGCTATAAGCAGCATTATTTAGATGGAGACCAGCGAGATATCAAGTCACAGTGCTCTCTTCCGCTCTATACTGTAACTATCATGAGAGACTTTAGGAAAAAGCTGACTGGCTACGTAAGACATCCCTGAGCATGGCAGGGATGATTCTTATGAAAGTAGGTCTTATGTATTACACCCACATTCAAGTTCATACGCCTCAGCTATGGAGAACCTGCACAGACTTCATGACGGTATTTATCTTCTTTGTAGTAGAGAGGATATTTTTGTGAGGCCTCACTGATCCAAGAGGCATGGGTCACACAGAAGACATCGCATTAAAAGAAGTCTCAGTAGCAACTGCTACTGGTAAAGTTGATTTCTGGTCTTTATAAACCAGCTGAATGAAGTACTTTATAATATTAATATTTACTTCTCTACTGCCTGAGAGATATCTTCAATCATAAAACCGCTGGGAGAGCTATCCACAGAAACAAGCTCACATTCGATCTGTATGTCAACGAGACACTCAACTTCATTGATGGAAGTCATGAGATAGTAGTTACAATACCGAAGCATGTGCACATTCTTTGGTATAATTAAGTTAACTCTGTCAGGAGTGATTTATGAATGGGTAGAAAAGAACTTTGACAGCATTTGTTACATCCTGGTCACAAGCCTAAAATGAACAAATCACATGGAGATACAGTGCCAATTCCATCGAACGCCATCTGGACAAGCCCAAACAGGAAAACTAGTGGGTGTGAAGCACAATTAGTTCTACAGTTCTGTAGTTAAAGATAAAATAAAATTCACTCAGTTAGTCATAAAAGTAATTCAACATATCTATTCAGGATAATAGCTCCTGGTTTCTTACTGACAGCAACAGACCAAAGTTAAGTCAGGTTAGATCACAAATCAGTGCAATGCATGGTCTCACAAACATTAACAACAAACTTAAAATGTCTCGAGAAACACTTTAAAAGAAATTGTTTACCATCATCAGCAAAAGGGCGATACGTTTCAGTATCTCAAGAGGACAAACTAGAGCAAAGCTGTTTTATGAAATAATAAAATCACTCACAGTTTCTACTGACAGGGGGTTGAGCATGTGCTGCAGTAATGACAGCCTGATCCTGGTAATAGTTTTTTTTTGAGGCAGATACTGACATTGCGATTTGAGAGTTGGAGAAATCCCATAACGATATAATGGATGATACATTTTCTTTACTCAACCTGTAACATATATAAACATATAGAAATAAATCTTGATAAAAAGGTCCCTTAATTTTTCCTCTTTTAAAAGCAGTTAGCATTTGGGGATCTTTAAACTGTCTTTTAATTAAATTAAAAACAGTAAAAACAACTTGAATTTAAAAAAAATGTCATCAAAATTCAAACACAAGAAGAATAGTTTAATATTGATTGGTATAATATATGATCTTCATCAGTGAACTAATTGAATTTCATCATGTGTTGGTTGGTTAGTCCAGTAGCTTTTTAATCCTGTTTTCTGAGGCTGTTTTCTCAGCACAAAAAGGAGTTTTCAGAGCAAAAGATTTAAACTCTTGAATGGAAAGCAATTGCCTGACACCTCCAATAATTAATCGTGTTTAATAACAGGGTACTAATCCGTTTGCCTGGGCTCATTACTTCTCCTTGATACTCTATTTAACAACGTTCAAGATGAATCAATAAGTGCAGGTTTTAGATATAGGAATAAAGCAGCTGTTTTAAATTAAAGCTCGGGTCCTTGACCACTGGGGCAGAGAGAAGGACCTCAGTCTGGACAAGCTGTGTATAGAGTGCCTACAGTCAGGAGATAAGACGATGACTCAACAGGAGAATAATCCCTGGCCAAAGCTGCATTGTGGTGTGATAGTGAACGTGCAAGAGTGGATTAAGGCAGGCCTGGTTTCATTCAGGACAATCGAGCTTACAGGGGAATAAACTGCCTGCGTTAGATATGTGATGAGTGACCGTTATTTTACTTATCTTTGGAAAAGTGTGGTATGATATACCTATAGTTTCACTAACGCTGAAGCTATACACAATGAAAGACTTTAAATGGATATATATGGAGGGGCTTTATTTGAGATTTCACCATTGGATGGGATAGACTTTAAACTGGACACTGACAGTAGTAGTTGAGGATGGAAAATGGAAAATAAATTTTTAAGTGCTTTTTAAAGTTTCCTTCTTTATACAAGGGCATTTTTTTATATATTTAGTGAGAGATCACTATATTTCTTACCTTCAGTGAGTCAAAGCAAGCAATAACTCTTCCATTTTCAACTTGGCAGCTCTTCGGCGGATGAGCAAATTTGCACTCCTCATCACTACGTGAACAGTTCCCTCGCTGAAACTGTCGGCAGACTTCCAGGGTAAGCCATTTTGTGTCTCGGACTGAAGAAACGTTCAACGCCATATCCAAAGGTTATTTTTTTATAACAAGTCAATTTTATTGTCTTGTGTGCCTCATACACCAAAAGCTGTAGGTTGGCTTTATGTACGAAGTCCTCTATTAAAACAACGGGGTGAGTCGTCCATCAGCCAGAGCAGAAATATGGGATGGTGGTCGATCACTCTGAAATCACACGTTCAAGTGTATCTAACTAATGGTGCCCGTATAAGACAAGTCAGAGAAATTAAATGCAATGTGTCACTTTAGTCATACATTCTCAGGTCTGTATTATTTTATATTAGGTCTCTTATATAATGATTCTATTTTAGCATTTTCTAGGTGCTGATGTTGTGCAAAGGGCTTGCAGCTGAGGTATCCGGTGCCGGTGCCTGAGTCTGGCGGAAAGCAAAAGCCGACAATGGACCAACTTCAAGTCAGGGATATCTTTTAAAAGGCACTTCCTGTTTGTGATCTGAAAGACAAAAAAAAAAAAAACAGGAAAAAAACCCATTTAAATTGCTGATATTGTATCCAAATTACAACATTATAATTATGGTATCATTAGTCTACAGTTGGCCCATTTAGAGCTACCATAAATTATTTTTGAAAACTCTTATTCTCTGGAGACGGTTCATTCTCTGGAGTCATCAGTTCTTTAGCAGTTCACAGAAGAAAGCAGACCAGGTTAAACAATAACAAATATGATACTGTGTAATTAGTCAAGTTATATTTAGTGAGGTTAGACTCTCTGGAGACTAATCGTTTAAGTCGTGTTTTAAACAAAAACTTCTCTGTCTTTACAAATGAGAGCGTTTGCTGCTTTTGTCTCTTCTAAACAGAATCTCCTCGGGTTTTGAACTGTTGGTTGCCCAAAACAAAACGGCCGAAGATGTCAACTTGGACTTGGATTGTGAAATTGTCACATTCTTTATCAACTTCTAACAAGTTAACTGAGAAAATAATTGGCAGATTAATCAACAATGAAATGAATTGTTAGACAAGACGTGACGAGCAAAACACCAAACAAAAGCACGACTTCCAAAACGATCAGAAATTAATCAGTTTTAGAAAAAATCTGACTTTTTAGACCAAAGCTTGATGAACAAGCTATCAAACTATCAAACTAGAACTGAAGTGCCTCTTAATAGTGGTAGTATACTGAAACATATGGAAAAGTTATAACCAATTAACTCCTCTATCAAGCCTGAACTTTAGATTTACAATTCAATAAATCAGCAAAGCAGTGATCATACAGCCTGATAAACAGATATTTCCTCCTTGCCAGCGCTCTGACCAGATCTCTGTTTGTGTACTTTGTACTGGAAAGTATGTTCCCCTCTTGGAAAATTGGACCATTCCACTTATGTGATATTGTGGTTTGCTCCACTATAATTCGATCTCTCTCAGTCATTCAGTCTTCCTTTTTTTTTTCTACCCTGTGACTGCAGTCATGTCTCCATAGGATGTTCTTTCCAGCCTAATATTGCGAATCGACTTTCTTTTGAATTCTTTGTCATTCTTCGCTTCATAAATGACGGTTAGTCGTACGTGCAATATCACGCCTGCGCATTTCACAACTGATTTATCTAGGCCGTGCTTCCTCCATAAAAAAAATGGGAGCATGCTACATACACATGCAGCAATCAATCAATCAATAACAGAATATGTCATTGATATGTTATTTACAAAGCTCAAATCAATAGACATCAATGCTAAGCTATATATATAACATTTTGCTGAACAGTGTCCACTGCAACACACTATAACCTATTTTTCCAGTACACTGTTAGGCTCTTTATTTGCTGATACTGTGCGATTATATGAGCACTACAGCCAGATATGCTGACTCTTGGCCCAGAATACAAAAGACAAACTAGACAAAGCTTAAACGTGCGTCATGGTGGGAGTCAGACACAGGACAGGACGGTCGGACCAGCACACTAAGTGTTAAAACACACAGGAAGTAGCTGAGCAGACAGAAAAGGTGGTTTAAGTCGTGAGCTGGATAAATCGGTGCGAGAGTTGAAAAGTAACATTGTCTATGAATAAAGTAAAGGCTCAGGAGGCGCAGATTCAGAATAAACTCTAGCTATTGTTAACCCGGTTGTGCTACTGTAACAAGCTTTCAGCCTTACTGCATGCTATTCTACAGCATACTGCAGCAAATTCCTTTGGACGCAAGTCAGGAAACGGAGCAAGAAAACCTACCTCTCTCACTTCATGCAGCACTAAAGAACTTCTGTCCCCGACCGAGAATCTGGCTGAGAGATACAATCCTTAACTTGTTAAGATAATGACCATAACGACGGCTTTTATCGTCCTCTCTGTCCCGCGGTGTTTAGTGACCAAAGATTTTTCCTCTTCACAACAGTAAAAACAGACTGTCTGTTCAACTCTGGCTGAAACATTTCCAGCCACCCCCTTCCTGCCCGAGAGCCAGCCTCCGGGAAGACCCTCCCAGTCGGAAACTGGCCAATAGAAAGCCAGGATGCCGATGCACTGTGTGAAAGCTGGCTGCAAAGCTTGGAGCTGGCTGTTGACCCTTTTTTATCTGTGAATAAAAATCAATTACTTTAAGAAGATTTAATTGAGCATTTGATCCGGCCTTTAGGATTTATTACATGCAATGATGAGCCGGTATAGACTGAATAAATAACTCCTGCACCAGTGTGACCATGAAAATGTTTGTGATAATCAGTCTCAGTATGTTTCTATTGCAATTAAGTGTAATTACAGCTCCTTAACAAATCAAGTTTTTAACTGGGTTTGATTAATTTTAATACTGTAGTTTGAATATATTTACATGAATCATCCAGCTGACGCTTTTATCCAAAGCGACTTACAAAGAAAGGGAAACAATCGTGGTAGAGGAGGTTATCTCTGAGTCTTCAAGAGTTATTTTAAAAAGGTAGACAGGGACGCTCCTGATCTGGTAGAAACTGGTGAGACGTTCCACCAACGGGGGAACAACAGATGAGAAAAGTTTGGATCGCCTTAAATGTACAGGTGGCAGAGCCAGGCCAGGATACAGGTTTTAAAGTAGGTGAGTATTACCTATTAATATTAACATCTGAGCAAATATGAGAATAAAAAAAAGCAACAACCCACCATACAAAACATGACAATATTTGGTTCTATACTTTCTAAATGTGTAACAACATTGAAAATCCTGATATAACTTCTCACAAAAATCAATTTCACGCGAAATCCAGCATGAAAACTCCCACGACTGACAAGATAATCTGTCATAACTTGATGTGAAGGGTTGCCACGTGTAACAGAAAATGCTACTGCAGCAAAAAAAAAAAAAAATGAAGCCATGACAGTGTGATGAATTATTTAGTCAAAGCATGACACTACTTTTTTTTCCCAGTGCTAATGTTTAAAACACTTTATTAGACATTAAACATGTTTTATGAAGTCCAGACTTCAAACCAACCTGTTTAAAAATAGCATTTTCCATCTAAATAAATTGCATTGTCATATTTTTAACCTGTTTTTAATGTTGTATTCTTGTATTTGATTGACTTGACTGTTATTTTTGTTTGTTTATGTCTACTCTCATTTATTGTAAGGTGTCCTTGTGCGCCAATAAAATAAAATGTATAAATATTATTATTATAATAGGGATGTTTTATTTCAACTTGAACACAGCTAAAGGTATTTTGCTGTGTGACTCTTTAATAAAGCAGGGTATCAACTTTAAAATGGATATAATATCATATATAATATCAGCCCTGACACTGTTACATCACATTTGTTTGGTAGCATGGCTAAGTCTCTGATTTGCACTCTCATCATAGGCTACTTCAGCTAGCCTCTCATCATCTGAACAGCTAAGAGGCTACAAAGCTGCAAAGACACAGCTGTTCCTGCGGTTTATAACATTACAACATTATAACGTGTATTAGCTCACAGTGTTTAGCCGAGGAAGGGCACCTGCTTACCTTATCATCATCACGGATGAACCGAGGATCACACGCACCAGCTCGGACGACACGACACGACACGACACGACGACGGCGTCGACGACAGCAGCAGCAGTCCGGCTTCAACTAACGAAAACAAGATGTCAAGTGCTGCCGAAATGTTTGCCCGGTGACCTGTTTGATTCTGGCTCGGTTCGTTGCAGCATAGTTTGTCATTTCGTCCGTGTACCCAGCCTCATTTTCTGTCTTCACTTCGGAGCAGCGCACAGATTTAAGCAACAAGCTTTTGACAGCTTACTGTACGATCGTCAGTTTAATGAAGAGGGGGGGTTTCCTGGTTCTGCATGTTGACGCTTAAAGACATATATACAACGTTTAAAACAACAAACAGCATACAACATGCCCTATAATAAAATATATAATATATATATATATATTGATTTGATTTTAACGGAAGCAACAACTGTTAAAAATAGCTATATTCGTAACTTATATCCCCCTAACACCCCCCCCTCCTTAAAATCATAAAGTGGTACGGTCCACACGAATGCCAGTAGGCTAAAAGGGCAAGGGTTTGCTTGTTACCAAGGGAACAGCAGCAACCATGTGAGTTTAATGGGAATATAAACATCTAATTATCAAAGTGTGTTAATATAAAGTTGAACAAAGATACTGTGAGAACACATCTGTGCTGAGTTCTTGTGTACCTGCTGAGAACCGTATCTCCAGGAACCGTGTGTCGTTGCAATGATTTATCATTACAAATGTTTAAAAACATTTTCATTTTCTTTATAATTTTCTTTGTCAGATTATTGTCATTGATTGTAATTGAACTAAAGAGAATGTGAACATTTAAAGCCACTAATGTTTTATTAGATAGATAGATAGATAGATAGATAGATAGATAGATAGATAGATAGATAGATAGATAGATAGATAGATAGATAGATAGATAGATAGATAGATAGATAGATAGATAGATACATCCATACATCCATCCATCCATACATACATACATACATACATACATACATACATACATACATACATACATTTTGGTTTTAAATAGATTTAATCAAAGCTTTCTTTGATTAATGGTCTCTTAATATTTCTGAAGGCAAACTCTTAGCCACTCTTTATCAACGTGGTTTTAAACATAGCAATTTAGACAGTTAACCTATACTAAAATGTTATTCTAAAATGGGTTTTTTAGATAGATTGAAAAATGAATATCAGGTGTCATATTCACTCAAAGTCGATTAAATAAAGCAAACTGTTAATACCATTTGATTCCCAGGATGGTTTTCACTGTTCTTACTGAATATTAAAGGGTGAACGCATTATTGTAGATGACTTGTAATGCATCATCTCTTGTTTAAGTTTATGTCAACATTAAATGTAGTCACACTGTCCAGCCAAAATGACCTAACATAGGCCTGTCTACTCATAAACCATTCTATTTAGGGATCTCTAGAAATAAAATTTCAGTGCAGCTGCATTATTCAGAAGAGATCATCTTGTCTCTGACCATGAGAGTTTCATGAATGAAATTCTCACTGTTAAGCCACCGACAGAAGATGGTAGCACCTATAACCAGTTAATTTGACTTCATTTTCATACAGTCGGGGGAAATGGAGACCAATTGTTCATCTAAATAAACAGCCTGTGTTGCTAACTCAGATTGGATTGGATTGTATTCTAGAAAGTCAATATATTTTTTGTGTGGAGTAGAGGTACAGAGTAACCTATCATAAAAAATAAATAATGTGCATAAGTAAATGTACCTTCCACCACTAATAGTAGCTGGACCATATGTATCTGTTCAGTGCATAATTATTTGATTTAATAGTTCTAGATCCATTTAGCATTTTAGTATTTTTTCTTACTAAAACCTCTCCAAATTGTGCCCAGCTGTCATCATCCACATTAGAGAAGCTCCGAGTGGAGAGAAATGTTAAAATGTTCAACTGAATTACTTTCAATTATTACCTTCCCAGCAGCAGTGAGTATGGAAGCAAATAATATTTTTTTTTAAAACTAATCATTTGAATTGCAAAAGCAACCAGAAGCTTCAATGCTTTCACTCGTCACTGTTGAAATTGAACTACCTTCATATTGACCCACAACAACACAAGCCAGAAAACAGCCAGATGATATTATTTATTAGTCCAACAGGAAGAGCCCCAGCCCTGCGACTGTCTTTCAGCCTCTTATTCTATGAACGACTAAAAGTCATTCCCGTATTTATTCTTGTCTTCTTCCTCCATCAGCATCACCTTTGGTCTTTGTTATGTCCATAGAGGTTGCATAGTTTGGAAAAAATATGTTGTACTGAAAAGATTTTTACTGACGTTCATAATCCTTTTTTTTTTTAGATATTCACACAAAAAGATGACTGACAGAGGGTTAAAAGGTGAAAGCATTTAGTCCAGACGATTTATGAGACGAAGGAGCCTTTAGTGAGATACAGACCAATGATGTGGAAAAACTGGTGATGCAAACATATTAAAGAAACCCTGATCATGGCCAGACAAGTTGCGTGAATTAGCCAATTAGATGCTGTTGGTGTGCTGATGAGGGGTCGTGGCCCAGGCTAAAAACTGATGGATTTAAGTCTATTCAACTCAAAGATGCTTGGTTCAAATAAACTCAAATTGTTTAAGAAACTCCAGACTAACACTTTTTATAATTATTGTGTGTAATGAAAGCACAAAAGATTTGTGTTTTAAGTTAGCTTCTTCTAGCAAAGGTAAGATATTACATTATTGATTGTTAACATTAACCAATTTCTGTCAGAATTTCTGTCATTTCAGAGTTGAACATGGATTTGTTTTACTAATTCTGGAGAATTAGAATAGTTTTAAGTATACCAACTCAACATATTTGAGTAATCTGGACTAAAAGAATTACACAACACAAACTAATAACCTAACTAACTAACTAATGATGTGGTTGTGTGCTGACTTTTTTAAAGTTCTGTGAACGTATTCCTGTGGTTTGAAAACTTGAAACTTTAGTCGTAGTAACTGATAATAATTGAGTTGCCTTAATAGAAAACTGTGATTCATATTAAGTGCAAATATTTGAGTTGACTTAATGAGCACGTTAATTTAATTGTTATCAAAAGACACAAGTAGCATGTAACCCAAACTTTTATGTTCTGGAAAAATTTGAGTTTTATGTTAATCAACTCAAAATTTTTTTTAGTTCTGGTAACTTAAGTAAACAGTCTGTTTAATTAAGGGTGGAATGCTCTCTCCAAGCGAGGGAGTTCAAGTATGTCGGGGTCTTGTTCACGAGTGGGGGGAAGATGGATGGGTCAGAACCTGTTTCCACCGCGACCCGACCATGGATAAGTAGAACAGAATGGATGGACGGATCTTTAATTCTGTTTAAATTTCTTATTTGAATGTCAAAATGTTTCCCTAACTTTGTTTTTATGTTTTTCTCCATGTGGTTCTGTTCTCAAGTCAAACCTCAGATATTGTTTGACAACATTAACCTATTTCTGTTTAAATTTCTCTCATTTCAGAGTTGAATGGAATATGTTTTACTAATTCTGTTTGTTATGTTTCTATTAGTTTAGGTTGTTGGACCAAAGGTAAGTCATTGATTGTCAACATTAACCAAAGTCTGTTTAAATATCTCTAATTTCACACTTGAAAGTTGTTTCACTAACTTTGTTTTGTGAGTTTTCCTCTGTTTATTGTACAAACTACTATTATATCAGTATAACTACTCCTAGTAGTCATGCTCCAGTAAAGTGCTAAACAGTACAGGCAGTACAAATTAGGAAATAATTTAGTTTTGAATCCTTTTCTGTGTCAGGGAAAAATAACAAATTAGTAATATGAAGATTAATTTAGTAATTAGAAAATATTGTGACCTCTGTAACACATGTAACATTTTATTCATTCCACCAGTTGTCATAAAATTATTCAGCCATTTTGTCACTATGTGACTAATTGATTACTGATTTTATGTTTGTCCAGATTTCTTGAGGCAGCAGATGAGATTCATGTGTCGCACTGTGTCACGCTGACAGACCTCTTCAACAAATGGAGATGTGGCATCAGTGCCACAGGGAAAGGTCAACATATTGCTCCCTTTGAGGAAAATGTCACTGTCAAAGTGAGTCAGATATAAAAAACACCTTAACCCTGTTTGCTCTTCACATCTTTTGTCATTTACTTTACTTCACTCTATTTAATATTATTTTTGCATCACTACTGCCTGCCTCACTGTTTTTTTAGGGAAAACTTTGACAAGCCTCTTCATGTCTTCCTCCAACATGCTGTAGATTGTACACTGATGCTTATTTATTTAGTTTGTTTTTTGAACTTGTTATCTTGACACTATTGATAAAAAAATGCACTGTATGCATGAAAAAGCTCTTTTACTACAGATAAAACAAAAGTTAATCTAGTTTTGTTCAGTTCAAAGTTACTGATATGAACTTATTCATCTCAATTATTAGAGCACTGAATGAAATGTAAGCCGGTGGGTTGTACTGTGCACGACATATGCGGCACAATGACTGTTGAAAACAACACTCCCATCTAGTGGGAAACAAAAATTATGAAAGGGCAACAACTGATGGTGTTTTTTTCCCTTTAGGAATAACAAGTATGTAGCAAACAGGAGCAATACTATGCTATGGCCTGTAGATGTCAGTCTTCTCTCAAACATATTTGACAAATTGACAAACCCAGAGGCTCAACATGGGGGACATGTTTGTTCAGAAACCCTACAGTGAGCTATTTTGTATTTTGTGCAAGCAGTATCACCTCCTGTACTCACTGTGGATCTGCAGTGTGGGTAAATGAATGATGTGCATGTTAACACGAGGATCAATATATTTCAATATTAAATTAAAGAAAACAGTATTATCAGAACATACTTTTGTTATGCTTAAACACCATTTAGTTCCACATATAGGGCGCAGGTTGCTTTTAAATGCTGTTATCTTAACAGGGATATAAAGACAGATATGATTTTTACTTACCTGTTTCATTTCTTTTATTGAACAGTGAATTGCAGCCAAATTCTTGTTTTTCTCCCCAGCTGAATAAACTTTAAGTGTTATATATTTAATCCCAATTTTAGGACCTTTTTTCAGTGGAGCAGTATTTGGCATCAGGCACAAGATTTTGTGCTGACTATAAAAAGCACAGAAAATAGAGCACAGTCTTCGAGCTACACTGTATTTTTTCTTTTTTTCAAGTCATTACACACTTCCTTAAACGTCGATGCTAATAGTCATACAGCTGAGTGGAAATGACTTGCTGCAGCCACTGGTTGAAATGCTGAGTTAGCCATCCGTGCTGTACAACCTGAGGGGGAGCAGGAGGTTCTGTATGTCAGAAGATACACAGAGCGGTACTGTAAAGTATGCCTTTAGAAAATACCAAGAGAAGTTAATATAAGCACTGAGGCAATTTATTTTAATGGTGAAGGGAAGTAAATACACTTTCCTCGCAGTAGTGTTGCTCTCATTAGCACCAAATCAGTTTGTTACATTTCATGCTGTTTTCACCAAAATTGTTATCTGGTCTATTTAGGAGTAAATGTCTGCTAGTTGTTTATCTAAGTAGAAAGAAATTAAAATAATAAAAATATCAAGAAGATGGAGAAGAAGAAAATGACTGCATGTGTTTATCTTGAATTAGGCCCTAAAAATACACCAGCTGACTGCTTACCTTGTTATTTCTTCATATCAGAAGAAATGAAAACTATCCAGATGGTTATAAACTCTGTGATTATGTAGAGCTGGTTATTTGAACATATTACATTCTGCATATTTCCTTCTTGAGCTTTTTTCAAGGTGAAACAAATAGTGAAGCGGACTTGAAATTGGTTCTGTCTGCATAAGACAACGTGCTACATGTTTCTGTTAGTTGGTTGACAGAAGTCAATTACACTCAGCATAATCAAGGAAAACTCTCCCTGTGTATGCATTTTATCACTTATGACTAAAATATTTATGTCACAATTTCTAAAATTGTTCACAAAGCAACTTTCTTGGTGTCAGTTTTGAACGTCTCTTTGGAAAGAGATATGTTCTTGCAAATATTATATATTTTTGTGTGTTGGCAGAATGTAGAAACACTATCCATCAGAGCTTTACTGTACATTTTCATATAGGTTCTGATGATGGATATCTCTCCCCCTCTTTCCCAATCTATGATGGGATGGATTCCAGCCTCCTGTTCCCTGATAAGTGGATTTAGTAGATGGATGTACATTAATCACTGTGACTACAAGAAACTTACAGTATGCGTGCATTGCTTTTAAAAAGTAAACTGTCCACGTCGTGAATATCAAGACTGAGAATAATAAAAGCAAGACGCATCGAAATGTCATGGCCATTCAAAGCATTTATTTCTGATATCTTAAGCAGAATTCACTCATTTTATTTTTCAAGTCTGACAAGAAAAAAATGACAGATTAAATATTACACGCCCAAAGGCTTCTAGACTGTTCGTTTCATCACAAGACTTTAAACATGTACATAGGAATTCTTTACACTAAGAAAGCTCTCTTTCTTTCATTATCTCTGAGGTGTCGGTAATACTGGTATTTTCAATCAGGCAAAGCCATTCTTTAGCAACAGTTGAAATCATATAAATAAACAAATCAATACAGGTAAATCAGAGATGTGCGCTTTCATGGAGTGGCAGTACGAATGAATTAAAAAGCTCCTTTAACAAAGCGTCACACATTTGTGGGAATAGCAGTAAAACTTTAAGTGCCAAATTCATGTTTGTTTTATTTACATCATAGTCTTCATAGTTTTCACTTCTCCAGTGTCAAAACTGAGAGACAATCATTCGGTGAAAACAAATATTAACAAGTCACAGAAGTAATAAACCTACATTTAAACTGTATACTCTTGTTTTATTTGTATTTACTGAGCAGGGTCTTTTTTTTTAATAATTTCTGTGTTCAGACAAGGAATAACTGACAGATCATTGTATACGGTGCCCGCTGTGACTGAGAAATAACCCCTGACCTACGTGAGTTCATCAAAAGCTTTTCAGTGTAACTTTTTAATCAAACAGACATGTTACACGTTTTACTCTCTGAGCTTCAAAGTGACAGCAGTGCCATCCACCTGTCAACTGAGACCAGAAACAAACAATGTGATGCCTCTCGTTACTCTAACCCTCTAACGAACTGCCCCACCCAGGAGCGCCTCATCTGTTACCATCACCATGGCGACTGTTAATTGCACACAGCTGATTGACAGGAGTTTTATTACAGACAGACACGGGTATTATTTACAAACATTTTTTAAGTGTAATTGCTGTTTCAGCTCTTTTCTGATTCACATATCGGTGAAAAAAAAAGAAATTAAAGTTTTCTGATGCTTTCATGCTGACCTTTGTTTTAGTCGGTTAAACACGGGTGATACTAATGTCGATGCTGCTGTAAAAAAAGCTCTATTGGATCCTTTTTTTTTTATATCAGCCGCTTCCAATGTGATTGTTAAAGATTGATGTAGAGTTTAGGGGGGAGGTGGTGAACTGTTTTTGGTTTTCCAGACCAGACCATCAACTGTATCTCACCAAAGGAGCAAAACACAGGTTAGTGGTAACAATAACACAGAGACACACAACCATAGACACTCACTGACCACCACTTCTTCTTCATCTCCTTCTGCAACACGGCAGCTTTTCAAAGCGGCCATTTTGACATGGGACAGTAGAGAGAATACAGAGTCTGGGGTCCTTCATTGGAATGGGACCCTTCATTTCTATCATCGGAAACAACTGTTGACTTTGCTTTTTAATGTCAAAACGGCTGCTGTGAAAAAGGCCGCTGCCTTCTAGCCGCCCAAACTACGATTCAAAAAATGCAAAAAATTCAAAAATGTTTAAAAAGTGCAATAGAGTCAGAGTTCCTACTTGTAAACCGGAGGCAAATCCATCTATCCCAGCTTCATGAAGAAGCAGTTGTCTGACGTCGCACAGTCCTCAGTCAGTAGGATGTATTTGTATTAGGCCATTGAATGGAAGCCATTTTACCCTTATTCCAATGACACTTGAATGGCATCTCAGCTCCTGCTACATACACTTAAGCTCAACAACGCCTTTCATTACTTATACTATATTTTGCACCTTTTTGTCCCTTTCCTGCCATTCCAATATAACACAAAGCATAAAGGCAACAATCCAGTTTAGCTCCCCAGCTGCTCACTTAGCAATACAGCTCAGCGTCAGCTTTTTCAGTCAGGAACTCTCCTGCATACATTATTTTTTATATACAAATATATGTATATTTATACATCTATTTAGATATGTATAACCATGGCTATATAGCACATTTACAACACTCGAAGAAGTGTTTCATTAACAGCTATACAGTGCTTCTCCCGCTCATGCCATCTGCCCCCGGGGAACAATTCCTACGGTCTGACACACAGCTGTGCAGCATGTTGGTTTATTAAGAGGAATTTCTGCAATTACTCGGCTGCAGGATTCAAAGTTAGTTACTTGCAATGGAGTATTTTTTACTGCTTTGGCGTCACTAAAGGATCTGAGAACTTCCGCTGTTGCTCCGTGCTGCCATACCACAAATGGCTGTGAATTCGAGTCAGAAAGATTACGCAGATCAAGTGTTATCGATGTGCTATACAACTATATTTCTTCTTTACCGTCCACCCACACACTCACTGGACTCATACAGATTTTAAGTGCTTCAACAAACAGCCCCTGTGTTAATCCAACACATTCACTGTACGAGCTTTGAGTCGCTCAAACAAGACAAAACAAAGGCGATTCTTTAAATTAAAAGTGTGCTGTCTGAGGTATTTTTTATAAGTAACTGCAATCAGAGAAGAAACATCAGAAATGACTGTAAAAACAGCAGCAGCCACCTTCATCTTCAGTGTTGACATTTAGTGAACATTTGATTTAATAAGCAGGGATTTTGATTGAATATGAGATAAGAGGCATGAAAGCGTCACTGAAGCCTATTCAACCACACAAAAACAAGCCCTCTTTCATCCCCACGAATTGCCGCGCTGATTGGATCTGACTGGAAGCTGTTGGGCGGAAAAAAAAAAAAAAGGACATCTGTTTTAATTCTCCAATATCTGCTTTGAGGCTAGTCTTTGTAGGCCGGCGCTCTGCTCTGGCATTAGAGCGCTCTCGATGCCCACAGCGCAGTAGTTGCCGTCAGCTCTACAAACATGTAAAAGCAGCCAGTGTGACGGGAAGGGGGGGCGGGGGGCCGTGAGAAGTGAATGCTGATCATCTCATTCATAGTCGAGCCACACACGCCGGGCCACACTGACACATTTCATCACTTGTACTATTTACCAACTTTCTATCTCTGCAGCCCGTTACCATCAGAAATGAATTCGTCGCAAAATAGTTTTCCCGCTCACAGGATACTTTTTGTTCTCTGCTCGTACATGTTTTATCTTAAATGTGTTTGCAAGGTATTGCACTTGAGAAAATAATATCCGGTGTGTTTGACTGTAACCAGAATATAAGCATCAGATAAAGTCTTCTATAATTTGGTGTAAAACATAGGCACTGCATGCAAACAACTGGGTCTTTCTGAAGAGTTTCATTGTCATTGAATTAAAAAAACAAAACAATAAACACACTGTGTTTTTTATCAACCTTGGCTTATAGCGCTGTGGATCTTTTGGAAATCACTTTCCTCAGTTGTCAGTACAACGTGTGACATGCATCCATCGATTCTTCTACGACTACGTCTTTAAAATGGAGAAAGTGTTCTACCAGCTGCAACAAAGACAATGGCAATCATCAATCTTGCAGTGAAATTCAAAAATTAAAAATCAGCGCAGTGCATGGCAGCTTCTTTTGATTGTTTTTTTCTTTCTTTTACCTCAGTTTACTTATTCTTATTCAACACATGATAAATAAACAAGGCAAAAAAATAATAATTAATGAAATATATAAACAGCATTTAAAGATTTAAGACACCAAAGGGCCCCAAAGGCAGAGCTGCTGTGAGACTCACAGACTTGGCAGTTTTCGTAAAAGAAACAGCAGAGCACTCGGATCACACTGAAGCTGAGAAACAGACAGATGCAGGAGACTAATGGTGAGACGGAAAGAGAGAGACGTAGCATGTGCAAGAGAGTCGAAAGGAAACGTTTAAAGTAGTCCACGAGGAATCTCTCTCTCTTGCTCCTCTCTCCTAAGACCAAAGCCTCACCAACGGACCACTTGGCTTGTGTAGTCCTCAGTGGTGGTGGGGAAGTCACTGTCAGTCCCTTTCTCCAACCCCGCTCCACCTCTCCCGCCTTTATTTCCTCCCCCTCTGTGTTTGGGCGGCCATGGCCTGCCCTGCTCTTTTTGCTCCCTCAGCCAACGCCTCTCTTCGCGCCTCTTCAAGCGCACCTCCTGGTGCTCCCTCTGGCGGGTGAACTGGAATCGCTGGAGGAACAGGTCCTTGGCGTACTCGTACAACTGCACGTCCAGGAAGTTGA
The DNA here is from genome assembly GCA_004119915.2 of Collichthys lucidus. NCBI lineage: Eukaryota > Metazoa > Chordata > Actinopteri > Sciaenidae > Collichthys > Collichthys lucidus. Next base: position 10,693,884 of record CM014079.1, on the reverse strand, counting down.
GCTCCTCGATGCGTCTGCGCACAAGCTCGCTCAGGTCCACGTTGGCGGCCCGCGTGCTGTTGATTTGCGTGAAAGCGGAGATGAAGCGCAGGCTGAACGTCCGCTCAAACAGGTACTGCGTCTTCCGTTGAAACTCAGTCAGGCCGTAGAAAGCCATGTTCTTCAGGTTGCTCATGGCGCTGCTCAGGAGGATGTGGTTCCTCTGGCTCTCATTCATGGAGGACAGGTTGTAGCAGCCCACCAGGCTCAGGTCAGCCAGCATGCGCACCTGACGGTTGTTGGCCAAGTTGGATGGGCAATTCATGAAATCAGTCAGGGTGACACCGGACCAGTCGTCCCCGTTGTAGCAGGTGGGAAGCTCGTCCTGGGTGGGCGAGCGTCCATCACACATATGGAGGGCGGTCTTCCATGTGGCTCCACGCTGGACGTGCTTCCACTCGCTCAGGTAGCGGGAGACTGGGTCACGCAGCATGGTGATGTAATAGAAGTTCCTGCAGCCAAAACAAACACAGTTAGAGAGCTGTGAGCACATCATCATCACAGAGGGCTGCCCTGCATTGTACTGACAGATGGTGACTCTTGTCTGTGTATGAAACTTCAAGGTTGAATGCTAATTGGCAAACGGAAAGTCTCACTAATGAGATTATTATGGAGTTTCTATATATTGCCCTTGAAAATTGAACCCTTGCATCAGAGTAATGATTTTACAAAATTGAGCTCGAACTGTTTCCGTTCCACAGATTTCTTCCACCTGCCAACTTGGAGAATAATTGGGAATCAAGACATAGCGGTAATCCACGGACACACAGAAAGTGACTAAAACTGACCCAACTAAAGCCCAAACATGTCAGTGTTAAAAAATAATGAGGTTTCAGTTTTGTGCCTCAAATCTGTTGTACTTTTAAACTGGGTGTCCTGCCCATCATTTGTCAACCAATCACAACAGGGCATTTAACAGGAGCAAACATATTCCGCTTGCAGTTTGGTGCTGGAAAAACTGGTATATGAGCGCTATTCTTTCTTATACGAGCTGCTGCCTCTCCCCGGAGACTGAATATGTCCTCAGTTATTGCAAAAAGGACAGCCGCCGAACATGCCCGACATAGATTTATCGGTTTTCTGCAGCGGGACAAAGGGGCATTCAAAGAGAGGAGTCTGATAATGTTCTTTGGTTGATGAAGCGGAGCGGCAAGATTCTGCACTATAGCCACAAAAAAAAAAAAGATTTAATCATGTCTGATTGTTAAGTCGATATATTTACTTGAGAATCCACACACAGGAGGTCACACCTGTACATCATGCCAAGGTTGAAGACCTACTCAGCTGAACCACAGATATGTCAAAGCGTATTCTGACGGAAAAGAAAGATTGGACAGGTGTTGGTCAGGTAAACCTCTCTCCTAAGGTGGTGTCATGTGAATATTTAATGATGCCACCCCCTCCCCAGAGAATCAGTCTGGGCGGATAAAGTGCAGAGAGCGTTGCTGAGATTTCACACTGGCTCCAAAGCTGCTCTCTGTTGCTGCTTCAGTTCTTTTACCACAGCAAACATCCACACAGCCTCAGACTCAGGAGTGGAGCTAAAAGAGCTGCACAAACACAGTCCTGTGCTTTTGTACTTTCTTCCCCTTCAGGGTTGGATTCAGTGTAGAGCTAAAGGAAATTGTACACACAGAGGAATATTTTGCCCTCAGATTGTTTTTTTAAATGGAAAAATATACTGCTTGCTTGGTTTTTTGTATTTGTTTAACAGCTACTTATTCCATTTTTGTCCTTATGTGTCCTTTTAAGTCGTCTCTAACGCCGCAGATATCATCACAGGTATTATCAGATTCTGCTTCACTATCTGCCTGTGATGAGGACGGTGGGGGACCGTCTCCAGGGGTCTGTTGTAGAGCTGAAACAATTCATCGATTTGTTGACTTAATCTCTCACCATTTTGATAAGGGATTCGTAATTTTTAGGGGGGTTCTTTGAAAGCAAAACTCACCTTGCATCTTTTGCAATATGAGGATTTGCTTTTTATTTTTATATCATTGTAAACTGAATTTTATATTTAATTCTTTGTTTTTTTTTACACCTTTAATGGCCAGAGAGAGAGAGAGAGAGAGAGAGAGAGAGAGAGAGAGAGAGAGAGAGAGAGAGAGAGAGAGAGAGAGAGAGAGAGAGAGAGGAAAGGGGGACAGATAGAGGGGATGACATGCTGCAGAAGGACTCTGCCTTAATACATGGGGCTCCTGCTATACCAGGTGAGCTACGGTTGGTGCTGAAAACTGAATATTTTTGAGTAAGTCAGACGAAATAAAACACTGGAGGATGTCAAGCCTGGGCTCTGGAGAACTTTAATGGCCACTTTTTTATGACTTTTTATTTTATATTAATCAATTCAAATACCTCGAGGAGATGAAGGATTACTTCATTAAATGTATTAAGCAGTTTCGAGGTTGTCATTTTAATTAATTTAACGAACTAAAATGAAGCTGTTTTATGGCCGCCACGTCAGGTGACGACAGGCTGCCAAATATCAACACGTCACACTCCCTCCCTGCAGAAATGATGTTGGAACTGCCCTCATACCAATTATTTGCTTTAATTAAACTTCATCTTACATGTCCTGAAAATTGAGTGAAACAGGAGTTTGATAGTAACACAGTAAATTCCAAACATGCAAGTTGGCTTGAGTTTTATTTGTGGCTATGATCAACATATTTCTCGGATAAACCCAAAATATAGCACTGGTTTAAATTTTCATAGCATGAATCCAACTTTTTTTCAAAGATGTCATGCAAATATGTTTCTAGATGAGAAAAACAGGAACATTTTTTGGGGTGTATTCAAGCGTGCAAATAGCAACATTATCTGACTGAACAAAACCACGGGATTGCCCAAAAATATGTCTTGAAGCTTATCTGTGGAAGATTTGTCCAAACAGTGCCATAGGAACGCTGACAGTGCTACCCCCAATATGAGTCAGGCAAGAGGCTGTGATTACAGCCCTGGTGGCAACAGCTGCATCCTGGCACATCCTGGAGTTGGCTGGCTGCTGGATACATCCTCATTAGACTGTCTCCGGGACATAAACACATGTAGCAAAGTGTTGTTTGAGTGCACTCCACAGCCCAAAGGTCAGCTGTGTGCACCATCAGTGTCAAAATGCATCAGGATCAACGGGTCTGCAGAGCTGTCTCACGGAGGCTCTCCCTGAGTGATACAGATGACTCCTGAGAGGGGAGGGGGTTAAGCTAACAGGCTTCTTCTTACCTCTGGCCTGTGTTGTCATCAGTACCACCCCTCCAGTTATTTCACACTTACTATCAAAAGCACTGTGGAAAGTTTACTTCCTGTAGACAATCGTTATAAAAATAAAAGAAATACTGCAGTGAACAGCTATAATTAGACATTTTAATAATATACTGTCTCATATGGCAAAGCTGTGACACAACCACATCTCTTTGCCAAGATTCCCCAGCCTGTTTTAGTGTGTTGTAGTAAAAGGAGGAAGTCTCCCAGAAGACGCTGGGGCTATATGCTGTATTTATACATTTATTAGGTTCAGGGTTCCCACACCTTTTTTATGAGCAAATTCAAGCACCTTCAAGCACCAGTTTTTCCATTTTTCCAGCACCTTTAAATAGGTAGCCTACTAGTTGTGTTTGGCATGATGGTCATGGGAAGCGCAGCGGTGCCACTGTATGGCATAATAATATGGGTCTAATTAGCATTATTTCATATGGTGGTAGATTGACTGTTTGGATTTTTCACTAACTGTGAAATTTCAAGCATTTTTCAAGCACTTCACAAAAAGTTCAAGCGTTTTCACAACCTTGAAAACACTGAATTGAAATTCAAGCATTTTCAAGGAATTCAAGCACCCGTGGGAACCCTGTAGGTTAAATTAAGGAACAACCATCAGACACATAGTCTGCACATTTAGTAAGATGATCAAAAATCTGCATTTCTCTGTATTTTTCAGTCTGAATTCTTTAACCAGTAGAACCAGTAGCAGCAGTGGGTTCTGAAAAGTGCAGCAGTGCAACTCAAACTATCCTCCAGCCTCTTAAAAACATCCGACCAGATGTTTTTAACAACAACAGCAGTAACACTGGTCTATATTTGACATGTGCATCTGTTTATCCGCGATTCAAACTTTATATAACCAGGGACACACAACCCAAAAAACGTCTTTTTGCACCTTGAAGCATCTGGTGACTAGTTCCTACAAAACTTTGGGGGGCAGATTTCCATACACCATGACACCCCCACGGAGATTATGCGCTCGGTTGGAGCCGAGAACTCTGTTGAACTCTAGTTAATCATGGATCAATAATAGATAGGAGGCATATTGCATCTCATTCCACCCCCCTACTCGTCTCTAAAGCAGCTGCACCAGTAGCCTGACTCCACTGGAGCACAAACTAAATAGGGGCCATTAAGCAGAGATGGAAGAGGAATTCAAAAGTATGGATGAAAATGGAAAAACCAAAGCAAGGAAGGATGAGGGGAGCTGCAGAAGGGAAGCATTCTCGACAGAGAAAGGTTTTTACAAGTTTTTTAAAGGTAGAAAGGGATGTTGCAGTTCTTGCAGCCGTTGGTAGGTCATTCCACCATTTGGGGACGACCACAGAGAAGAGTTTAGAGTGACCGCGCTTTGCAAGAGACGATGGTACAACTAGACGGTTTGAATGAGTGGAGCGTAGCGCCCTGGTCGGGATGTGAGCCTTTAGTAAGACGCTGAGATAGGCAGGGGCAGATCCTGAGGTGGTTTTGTAGGCTAGCGTCAGAGCTTTGTGTTTAACTCTGGCTCCTACAGACAGCCAGTGCAGGTTGCTGAAGAGTGGGGTGACGTGTGACCTTTTGGGTTGGTTAAAAACCAGTCGCGCTGCAGCATTCTGGACCATTTGCAAAGATTTGATCGCACAAGCAGGTAGGCCAGCCAAGAGCGAGTTGCAGTAATCGAGGCGGGAGGTGAGTGTAGCCTGTATCAGGAGCTGAGCGGAATATTGGGTCAGGTACGGTCTGATTATTCTAGTATTGTACAATGCATAGCGACATGACCTCGCTACGGAGGAAATGTGCTCAGAAGTGTGGAAGTATGGAAGTGTGACAGCTTAAAAGTAAACTCGCGCTTGTGGCTCTGTGACAACGCTAACATGCTGATGTTGGGAAGGTGAAATGTTTCATGTGTTCACCATTTTTAGTCAGTTTAAATGTTTAGTTACGTTTGCTAATTAGTTTTAAACACAGAGTACGCAGGGTTCCCACGGGTGCCTGAATTCTTTGAAAATGCTTGAATTTCAATTCAGTGTTTTCAAGGTTGTGAAAACGCTTGAATTTTTTGTGAAGTGCTTGAAAATGCTTGAAATTTCACAATTAGTTAAAAATCAAAACAGTCAGTCGACCACCATATGAAATAATGCTAATTAGACCCATATTATTATGCCATACAGTGGCACCGCTGCGCTTCCCATGACCATCATGGCAAACACAACTAGTAGGCTACCTATTTAAAGGTGCTGGAAAAATGGAAAAACTGGTGCTTGAAGGTGCTGGAAAAGTGCTTGAATTTGTTCATGAAAAAGGTGTGGGAACCCTGAGTACAGGAATACCTTAAGTCTTGCAGGTATTTGATCATAAACCATGGGAAATTAAAAACCTGATGATGGCGCAATAGGAAAAAATCAGAGAATTAAGTTAATACAGTTCCTTAAGACAGAGAAATGTGTGCACCATATTGCATAGCGATCCATCCAAAAGTTGCCGATACATTCCAATAAAAGCCAAAAATCAAGCTCATGGTGGCAAAAGGGGAAAAGTCAGGGAATCACTAAATCAAGATTCTCGGGAATATGAACGTCTCCACAAAATGTCACGACAATCCATCCTGGAGTTGTTCGATATTTATGAATCAAAATGGTGGACAGACTAACAGACGTTTCGATTGCTACAGCCACGCCACAGCTTCCTGTGAATATTCCCAACCTATGCGACACAAATGAATAGATTTCTCCTTTGCCAATGTCAGCGTAACACACTACTTGCTTTTAATTGTCCATAATTAGCCTCAATGACACAATTTCAGCCCCCTGATTCTTCCTGATTACAGGCTCCCTAAAAGAGGACATTGTACTTTTCAGCGGCTGGAAGTGGAATGAACTGAATTCACTCATCAAGACATTCATGTGTGGGAGTTGGGATATTGTTGCAGGTGCTTGAGGGTGGGCTAGACAATAGGGAAAAGCAAAACAATATATCTCTGTGAGCTGGGCAGAAAGTTGTTCAGAGCAAAGGCTTACACACTGAGCAGTAAATAAGTAAAGACAGAGCATGTCCCAGTACAACAGAAGGACTGACTGATGTTGTCGGGATGTAGTGTGGTAAACCGTGTGTGTGTGCGTGTGTGAGTCAGCGTTGAAATCTGTACCTGTTTATAGTCTGCTGACTTCTCTGATTTATTCACAGTGTAACAGCTTTGATCTCCCTCCATTACTCCTCTGCAGTCCAGGAGCATTAAGAACAACATTTTTTAAACATCTTTTTACTGTCATCCTCCAGGCACGGTTACGTTTATTCACTCACAGTCATAAAAAGGCAGACACGACCGTGCATGACATGTAACACGCTGCTAAACGACAAACACATTTTGATTCATGCCCTGCAATATTTTCATGTACATGTACTGAAAGAAAGGCTATAAACAAGTGCATTGCATGTCTATGTAATCATGTTTCTGCTGCTTTATTATTTATTCCGGGAAGCTCTTTTTTATGCAGGAACGGCCTGATCACATTCACATAAAACACATTCACATCTGGAAGCTGCCCAGAACAACCACACCCAGAGTTATCCTGCCAATCCGGGGATTAAAAAAAGAACCTCCTGGTCACAAGCTTGCTTCTCTAACCTTTAGGCCACCACTTTATTTTTTTATATTTATTTTAAAAGTCTTGTTGTTTTCTCTACAGTATACCCTTTTTATTTTTCCTTTTGTTGCTATTTTTTGCCTCTAGTTAATCGAGAGAGAAGGGCATAACGTGCAACAGAGGTCTCCTGGCCAGATAAGTTACTGTTACAGTTATGCCAGGTTCAGACTACATGATATCTGATAGTAGCCCAACCCAACACATGTAGGGCATCAGCAATGAAAATGGGCTTCGGTTTATCGCTTTTATCCCGTGTAGTGTATAAAACTGGAAGAAAACCAACCCTGCATTTGAGAGGTCTCATAACGTCGCCAACGACTGATTAACTGTGAAGGTAGTGAAAGAGGAATGATGATGTTGGTGCTTTTTTAGACTTTTACAAACAAGTATCAAAAATATATTATTCTAGGAAATGTGTTGTCATATTTCTTGGACAAGAATTTAAAACTCTAGATTTGCCTAATCTAACACAGTGACCATTATATACTGTGTATTCTGAACCCGGTAATATGTAGTATGCACCTTAGACCACAAAGCCACCACGACACAGGATTATTACTTTAATTTAGAAATATTAAAAGCACGAGTGCGGCAAAAATTATTCAATTATTCTGTCTAAAAAAAATACAAAAGGTTCTAATTATTCAAATTATCTTTGTCCATTATGTCCATAAGAGGGCAACCCAGTACAGCACGACATAACTCTGCCGTCTGTTGACCAAAAGATACATGCTGGCAAGTATTGCCATGGTAATGCTGCTTTTTATTTTCCAATTTTCTCAATTTGATTATACAGTCATGTTTAAAATATTTATTGGCAGACCTAAAAGAACCTGAAAATTACTTTTAAAGCAAGCAAAAAAAAAAAAAAGGAAAATAAGAACAGGCAAGCAGCAGACACAGAAATCAACATACATCAGTGTAAAAAAATGTTGACCGATCCAACCACTAACGTAGATTTAATGTCAACTGAAAATGAATTTGCCAGGACATCGGCAAAACAAAAGCACCCGTTGACACGCTGAGCAAAATATCAGGCTGAAGTAATGAAATGGTGATTCAGTCTAACTGTGGAGATAGTTTTGAGTGTTAAATGTACAGGTAACAAATAAAAACTACCATCAAATTATCATTTGTTCAAACAGTTATTACTGTTAAATGCTGCTTTTAATAATTCCCCTTACATTTCCTGGGTTATTTTACTTTTTTGAATAGATATCAGTCAATTTACAGCTCGTGTAAGTTAACAGAGGGTCAACAGAACAAAGAAATGTGTTGTGCTGTTTGTTATCTGACTAAACCTGGTGCAGCCAGCCTGGTGAAGCAGAATCAATATATTATGCGGCATTAGTCACCAAATGTTATGTCTGAATGTTATTTAAATTGATGATAATGAGCCATTGGTTTAAAATCCCCTCAGTTGCAACGTTCAGCGTCGTCATAAAGAGGCAGAATGTTCCCAACCTTGAGGCGAACACACACAGAGTACAGTATTTTATGAGGATGGGGTATTCCTGTGAATTTTGCACCTCACTTGACTCTTGCCCTTTTCTCCATTCTGCTCCTCCTCCGTGTCCTAGATTACTGTTCGACATTAGTGTTCCCTCCGGATCCACAACCTTTTCTTAAAGGTTGTCACATTAATCACGCTGCTGATTTCACTCGTCAATCTCCCTCTGTATCGCTTATGCTTATCTCTCACTATGCCGTGCATCGTCTCACTTCACTGCCCTCCACTTGAGGCACTGCATATCAAACAACCGTCTCCACTTTTTTTTTATTTTTATGTGCAATCCAGGAGACTTGCCGTTCAGGTAAATCATGGTAATGATAAAAGTTTATGAGAGAGGAAGGCCGCATAGTGATGTCTGATTCAATCTCGACAAACAATTTCAGGCTGGTATAGTTTTGTATTTTAAGATCTGAAATCAAAGACTGGAACATAGGGACTGTTGCAACCTGCTCCAGAGGAAATCACTTTTTTATTAACAACCGTGGTGACAATGGGCCATGGAGTGTATTACAAAAACAGGCTTGCTGAGTGCACAGAGGCTGTTTATATACAGTTATTTATATACGACATTACCAAATGTCTCCTTGAAATTACATTCGCAGACAAAATATTTATAACAGCGAGTGTGCTGAATGTTTGATTATGATTTCTATTAACATCATGAGGAAATGCTGAACCTGGCAAGTCACAATATTGTTTTACGCCAAAGTACAATCCGTACAATATCAGCTTGTATTGATTATATTACATTATTGAACTTTTTTATAGTTTAGGCACTCACAGCACTAGATTAAGGAAAGACTATGGTTCTGGTTTAATACAGAAAAAGTCAGCAGTGCACTGAATCACCAAACACAATACAGTTTAATAAAGTAGGCACAATTTTTCCTAACTTTAAAGTAACATTGTGTCATTTTTCCACCATAAAATAACTAATTTTATATAATTTTGGTGAGACATTCACTAGTTTGCACCCTGCACGTCTGTTATCATGCTATGTAACTGTAGTTACATTCACCTGTGAAGAAGTATTAAGCACTAAGTCACACACTACCGACTATTTCACTTATTTTGGTAAAACGGGATCATATTTTATGGAGAACAAGAAATTTCTGTTAGTGTTTGTAGGCCCTTGCCACCAGTTAATGCAGATGGGGAGAGGAGCCAGTGTTGTGCCAGAACAGGAGCCGGGTAAGTCAGCATTGTAACAGGGCTTAGCAGCTTCTATGGACATAGCTAATGGTGAACAGACCTAATAAAGACATTGATGGATGAAGCTAAGGAGATGAAAGGAGAGGTGAAAGGCCACAAGACAAGAGAACAAGAGAACATCCAGGTCTGACTTTTAATTGTTGGCGTGAGTTTATTGAAATAAACGGCAGAGGTTTTCAGCTAGGCAAGTACTCAGCAGCCTCTGTAGACATAATGACAGAGGCGAAGAGACTCCAAAACCGGGGAGCGCTAAATAAAAACAATACAAATTTCTACACAGTGTTGCTTTAACTTTTAATGCCAACCTCAAACAGAACTCAGGATGCCAACCTTAGACTCTGGTTGGTATCCTAACCACTTCTTGCAATTCTACAGGGGGGGAGGGGGATTACATTTCGTTCACAGACCAGCGAAGGACCTGTGAAGGACCTGTGAAGGACCAGTCACGGCCCTGTCACAGTCCCGTCACGGAAACACAGGAACTTTTAAGTTGCTACATCTGTACTAGTAGGTAATGTTTATTTAAAAAAAAAAAATGTGAACAATTTGTTACAATATAAAGGTAATGCTATGGTAGTATTTGGTTGTCCCACAGGCCTCAAACTTGATCAGAGCACTGCATAGGATCAGAGTCTGTTGTTAGCAGTCAACAGCAGGACTCAACAGGAACATAGGTATGCCAGTGGCATCGCCCTCAGCTACCTCTGCTCTCAATGAGATGATCCCGGTACTCCCCTTTAACAATAAACAACTGTAGATCTGCAATCCAAGCATTCATATATACAAATATACTGACATGCAAGATGAGCGTCCCTCAATATATCTCAAATTATTGTAGCAGCTACACTGAGGAGTCATTGAAAGTCTGGATTTCCTGCAAGCACAGGCTCCAAACACAAAGGATGGTATAGAGGACAGGCTGTTCCAGTCTTAAACACAGGTTGAATCAGGAGGAAGGAATTTGTGCCACAGCAGGTGAGACTGCATGATGTTATGAATCGCCTGCAGAGCTTTACAGGAACACAATACAAGCCTGGCTTTCTTTAAGCAAAGAGCTCTGCCGTGGTGCTTTTTGCTCTGTCGGTATTGAAGGGTAATCTTGTTAGAGTATCGTTTTACAGTGAGTATGGCCTGTAGCCTTGGTTTGGGCACTGTGGATATATTCTCCTGCTCCTATTCAGAATCAGAGAGAATGTGAAAATAATAATCAGACTGAGAATAATGGTTACATTCACCTTCAGACCAAAACAGTGTCTTTGATTTTAACTTTTTTTTGTTTTTTAAAGCTGACAATCCGTCCAAAATGTCGACATCTGATTGTGTTTGAAGATCGAACATACCCGTGGTACTGTACCCTGAACCCAGACATGAAAGCAAGAATCACAGAGGAAGTTAAAATTTACATTCTCCTGAGAAAGAAATAATAACCTTTGAATGAGTTATCTACCAGATGAGATTGTGCGATCCTTTATTGCATTTCAGACAATTGACTGACTTCTACAACACGCTGGCATGGTTTTAAAAGTCCAGTGTGTGAGATTTAAGGGGCTCTGTTTACAGATTTTGGCAGAAGTGGAATATAATATGCATAATTATGTTTTAATGTTTTCGTGTAGGTTTTCAAAGCGCTGTTTTGAAGAAGAAAATATGCAGCGTTGGCCGCCACCGTGTTGGATGTACTGCTTATAACACCTCCCAATAATCTAAATATCGGCCTGAATCAGGCTGTCAACATGTTTGTTTCTGCTTAATAAGGCTGCTTATGGAGGTTGGCTCACTTCTGCAGCCAGCCTCAAGTGGCTATTTGAGGGATTACACTTTTTTAGCATTTCCTCATTTCCCAGCACCGGAGGTTAGCCACTTGATAATCACCTGAAAATAAGAATCTCTCATGTCTGCCTCATTGTTTTCCCCTTGTTTCCCTTCCCCTGTCTTTCTGTCTTTGTGCCTCAGGATCCCTGCCGGCCACGTCCAGCCCTGCCTCGTTATCACTCCTGTCTCTGGAAATCAGCCACCACCACCAGCCCTGCGCGGTCTGGATCTCCTTAACACCTGACGCCCACCTTCCCATGCACTATTCACCCTTCTGGCTTTAGTTAATAAACCTTGAACTATACCCAGTCTCCAGTTGCGTTTGCTCCCCGGGTCCAATTATGTTCTACATAACAGAATTGTTACCTTAGGATGAACCATGTTTCCTACAATAGCCCACAACCGATAAACTAACAATGGTTCTAGATGGATTTTTAAAGATTTTTCATGTGTTTTGCAGCCACCATCATTTCTACTTCATGCTAAAAATGCAAGGGTGATGTGACAGGGTTGCAATTAGCAAATACACCACTAGATGTCACTGAATCCTACACACTGGTACTTTTTCTTTGATTGCAAATCCAAAAACTTAAAATTTGAGAGACCTTTTTTTTTTTTCTTCTTGATTATTTCAATCACTTCCCCTTCCCGTTTCACATACTCGGCATGTAGAGAGGAAAATGAATTGAAAACACTTCACCATGTGACAATTATTGCAGCTACTAATATGGCATGCGAGAGCAAAAATAAACCTTATGGCAATTGCGAGGTCTGACGAAGATCGACAGCAAACTGACCTTTGTTTCTTCGTTTCAGTAGGAGGCAGGAATGAATAGATTAATGTTCCTTATCTATTTAAAAGCCTCCTCCTATGCCACTTTTGATGCAAGTGTCAGATCTGGCCTTCTATATGGCCTTCTACGAGGCCAAGCTCCCATCAGTGCATGCTTTAGTGAGAGAAAAACAGCTTATACATGTGATATGGTTTGATATATGTGATGACACACGGATATTTGTACTTAGATGTACTTAATATATAAAACCCATGGCTCAGGTGACAGAAGCAACTCATCATACTGGAGTGAGAGGCCACCTTTTGTCATGTGAAATAAGATTATGTTGTCAGGTCACAGATCTGTTTGCCCCGATCATCATAATTAGACGTTTACTACAAGGTGAGAACGTTACGTTGCTATCAGATAAAAGATGCAGATGAAGCATTCGAGCCACAGGAAGTGCACTGAGTGAAGAGGTTATCTGGGGATATGTGCATAAAAATATATATTAAATAACTGATAGCCTCTGCTGTAACTGTCACAGTCCTGGCAGTCTCTGAAGATGTCTCAGATATTACTTGCACCAAAGGAATCATCAGGCGTCTTCAGCGGGATATGGGTGTCGAGTCATTTTTGATCAAAAGGAGACGGCAATATGGAGATTTGGTACAGTCTGACTGAAGCAAAGTTTGTTTCATTTTTTTTGCAGATCATGACACGTGCTGCAATGACAGCGTGTTGTGTTGTGTGTGCCCGTAGACTTTGTTCATTAGATATTAAATATTTTCCAGCAGAGAGTTCTGCTCGGGCTTCGTCACATGGTTGTCAGCGTGAATCCTAATGTTACAGCCCGTGGCCCACAATGTGCCGAGAAACATTTAGTTGTCTACTTGACATTCACAGTCTGCAAGATTTTCATTTGCACAAAAATCACTGCGTATGAAGGCAATTTAGCTCCCTCATTAAAAAGACATAAACGCCTCAGAACTTAATGGCATCTCACAGTAAAAGAGAGAGCCTCTGGAGTTTTTGAGATTACATCTTAAGATTGTCACGCGCATAAAAGTGGGAAGGGCTGGTATCGACTCGACATTGACTTTCATCACTGTTTGAATGAAAATGGCCATCAGTACAGATGTGCTGTCATCCAGCTGTATCTCTGTGAAGCTCCGCAGTACTCAGACCTTAAGGTGTTCTCCAAACGCTGTACTCGTCGTCACAGGATACATGTTATTAATGTGTTTTATTCATGTGACCAGCATGTTATGGTTCACAGGAAGATGAAGCAGCGTAGATGTAGTTCAAGCTCGGTGGGATGAAGTGTCAGAACCAGCTTGGATTCCCACGGCGTACAGGAGGCATGAACGAATCCATCTGATCATAATTAATTTTGCATATTTTAGCACTTTAGAGATGTTACAGTAAGTGCTATGTGCTTAACGTTGTGAGAGAAACGCGTGTCTTTGCCATACGCCATGTGCAAAGATGTTCAAAGAGGAATTACTCTTCCAGGTAACGACCTCCTCCATCTCTGCGGTCTTTAATTTCAGCAGCCATGAAAAGTGACATTGATATTACCGTCGGTATGAGGTGATTGAGACTGATAAGAAGTCCACTTTATGGACTGTAACATTACCTATACTTCATTCCCCGAAGCAGAGCGATAAAGACAATCACAATATGCTATAATAAAAGGAGAACACAACTGTGCTGTGCTTGGAACATCAATACTGCAGGTTTGCTTTAGTTATAGTTGTTTAATGGCTTCAGAGCGGGATTATACGGCAAACTCTCGCCTCAATCCTGTCTCCGCCATCTCTCCGGTGAGATGTCCTTGGTCTGTGAGAGTTATTCAGCATGCAAGGTCTCTGCGGTGCATCTGTACATCTCTGCGCTGTCCTGTTTCTCTCAGACAAGATGAGAATGAGATCGGAGACATGCATTATTTGTAACCGATACCATTCCTTAATGGTGTCTGCACTTCCCCTGGCAGCCCATAATGGACCGTTTTTGAGGTTCTCTGCATCTTGTTCAGCTTTTTGATGGTGACGGAATGGGGACAGTGGGTGTCACCTGGGAAGAAACAAGAAGAACGATGGGACCTTTCATTTACTTGTCAGGAAGCTGGCATTGCTAGCACTTGACATGGTGTGCATGCAGAGAGTGCTTGTACTAGGAGTGGCAGACAACAGCAAAAAAAAAAAAAAAGATAGATATTGCCCTTCAAACGGGAAACATTTCATTCTTTCTTTTGTACTACAGAAAAGGAAAATGTCAAATATCTGAAGGAAGAATTAATGGCTAATATATAAAATGTGAACATTTCTCACGCCAACAATTATTAATGAACCCTAGATATTATTTAAAAGGGAATTTACATATCAAAGTCTGTTTCCAGGTCCTGGGGAGTACGACTGCATGTGTGACTAAAGGTTGTATAAAGCTCTGAGATGCAGCTGAGCCATAAACTGCTTCGATCACTTGAAATAACGTCAGGTGGATCTAAAATAAACCAGTGGTGTGGAGAAAGATTTGGGCTTTCCAGACCTCAGATCTGAGACCAGGGGTATGGGGTGCCGTCAAAGTGTTAGTTAGTTATTATCACGATAATCCAAGTCCAAGAGTCCATTTCCCCGGATAAGATGGGTTTTATTCGTTATTTGCCACTATAAAGACGCTCTGACCTCCACGAGCTTTTATTTTGGCACTTCCGGTTACCGGCATTTGAATTTGCATTTTAGCTGAATATTTAGTTTCACTTGAAACATTGAGCTTCAACATTTAGATTTAGATTTAACATTTAGATTTAACATTTAGCTTTAACATTTAGATTTATATTTAACATTTATATTTATATTTAACATTTAGATATATATTTAACATTTAACTTCAACATTTATATTTATATTTAACAGTTAGATTTTACATTTAGATTTAGATTTAACATTTAGATTTAGTATTTTAATTTTACATTTAACATTTGGATTTAAATATTTAAAATATCTCTAAGTTCACAAATATTGTTCTAAATGTGCAAAAAAGTGACTCTCAAAAATTCAAACCAGTTTTTTAAACATTGTTTTTAGCTAAATGTGACAAAATGTTGCTGTTATTTTCAGAGCGAGACGCTTTACAAACGTCACCCCATACAGGGGTGGGTTACTAAACATTTGAATATGGGACAAGACTGTGTCTCAAAGAAAGGAGGGCACAAGACGATGTGTAAAGAACATTAAAGCCCTGTTCTTTTCAGGTTATTAAACAATAAGTAAAAACACACTAATTAATATTGTATTCCATTCCTGCAAAGAAATACACACAGGACCTTTAAGTTCTATTGAATTCTATTGTAATTCGATATAGTCTTGCACAGATTATGAGAGAATGAGCATAGACACATCTCCAGGCCATGTTTTGTCATCACTTTGTGGTAGTTTTCATTTGCATTTTGCATTTCTTTGACTGAGTTGTTTAC
The DNA here is from genome assembly GCA_004119915.2 of Collichthys lucidus. NCBI lineage: Eukaryota > Metazoa > Chordata > Actinopteri > Sciaenidae > Collichthys > Collichthys lucidus. The sequence goes on along the minus strand of CM014079.1, from coordinate 10,678,176 downwards.
CTACAAAGAAATGTTAACTCACTTTTTACAGAGGAGTCCCAGTCTCTGCTCGATGCTAGTACACGAAGGCTATTGTTGGTCAAGTTGCATTGTGTGTAATGTAGTCACCATGTCAAGTTTTCTCACTACCTTTTTACTATAAAATATATACATATTGTAAGAATTTTATAACCTTACACGTTGTTCTGTAAGCAAATGAAAGAACAATGTAAACTCTTACAAAAAAGTATCTATATATGTATTTAAAAAAATGAGGCGTGCAGTATTATTGGAGTTATGATTTTGGGACTACCTGAAGCCTCACAATGAAACAGCATCTCATAAAACAATCTCACTGAACTTAGACACAAGAAACCACTTCATGGACGGTAAGCAGAGACATGTACCTCTCCTGAACACAGCGAGCGTGAAGCTCACAGGTAAGCCGACTGCTTAAACAGAATAAAACCAGCACACAGTGTTCAGCTACGAGATACACTGCAAGCCGGGTCATCGCAGGCCTCCCTCCACCCTTTTTCCTCTTTGGATAGTTCATGCACCCCGCGGGCTGACACAAAGGTGCGTGATTCACAAACACAAAATGTAACCTTGCTGCAGTGTATAAGAGCAGCCTGAATTATAAGCTGTATACTTTGGGAAGGATGAATGCACCTCTAGAGGAATCAGCTAAGGATGCAGCTCAGGGATGGCATTAACTTAAATCTGATTGGCTGTGTATCTTTAATGAGATCTGCCATCTCATTTCAGCTCCCGGGACAGCACCTGTTTGACCTCCTCTGCTTGTCAGGCAGCACAGAACAGAAGATTTAAGCGGCAGTTAAGCAGAGTCAATACAGCCACATAACTGTCCAACAATCATAATAGATCTTAAACGTTACTTCCCGATGATATGATATAGCTGAAATGCACAAATGCAACTCCATTCACAGCCGTACAAGGACTTCTAAGTGGGTTGTTTGGAAACAAGTGGCCCTACAGGGAAAATGACTGCGCGATAACTGGACAAGATGTGCCGAGATGAAAAGTATAGGGGCAGGAAATATGAATGTACCTTTACGTTGGCAAGCGACTCCCTGCTGTCATAATTGCTTTTCTGTAATTTGAGACCAATTAGGCATTGTAATATGACAGCGAGGCTTCAATTACCATGATAGTGAAAATCCTCCTGTCTAATTATGTTCTCCTTTTAATCTTTCTCTTTCAAAAGATCCTTTCCGAGAGACAGCGGAGGAGGAGACAAGGCGTGTACTCATGTGGTCTCTGAATTAATAATACAGCCAGGGAAGAGACACAAGTACACAGGCTGGTAGTGGAAAAGCACAGTACGTGTCACATCACATAACGCGGAGACGAAGACACTGAGAGCTTTGCGTCCTGTCTCTCAGAGTCGAACGTCTCGTTCTCTTTCGCACACACACACGACGTCAGCGTTTCATCCTGTCAGTCCCTTCACCGTTAATGTGCCAAAAATATTGTTTAAATTCAAATAGTTATTTTTCTTTTTTTTAACCCCCTTTATAGAAATCCATTAACATCATGACCGTGACCGTCATCATCACTGTTGGAGTAAGACAGTAAATGCTGAGGTAGCAATATTCCTCTGGGTGGCAAGGGAAAAGAAGAAGGGGATGGGAAATTATTGATAATATCAGCAACTATCCACGAGCACTGACTCTGTAGCTGTGAAATAAAAGCCTGTGTGGAAGTGCAGTTCCTCTAACGGACACTTGAGGCTGGCTACAGTACGAGTCAGTCTCCATAAGTCCCTATGTTAAAACATGTTGCCTGGTACAAAGAACAGTTTTGGTCTCTATAGCTAATTTCCTTGTTCATAACAACGAGTCTGAATCTTTATATAACTCACCTGTTTTAAATTATATTAAGGCTTATAGTTGTGCATAATAAAGTGTGGATGCTTTGATTGACAGGTAGGTGCCGCTACAGATGGCTTGTTTGAGCACCGGGGCGTTATTCAATGCATCGGTGATCCACGTCTTTGTCACACAGTAAAGACTTCACGTGTCAACGCGTAGAAGAAACACTCGACTCTTCCAGGTTTGCACATACAGTATGTATTTCTGTTGATTGACTAGAAGACCTTCACATCCCCGTCGTTTATTATCTGTAAATCTGCAAACCGACAAGACGGACGGTCTCCTGATAATTCATACAATAACTTTCACTCTCTTAAGTGCTGTTGCTGTTCCTGCTTATTGAGCCGGATTAAGACATAAAATATACATCTAGAAAAGAACAACAGAGCAGGCATTGATTTTTACGACCGTATCATTTCACCCAGAGAGGCTGGGTGGTCTTCTCTATCTGAGCTGCACGGGCTTGTGACCTCTGTGAGACTGTAATACGACTGATAAATGTTTTCCTACCATAGCGCTACGGTCAATAGGACTGTGATTCTTCTTCTTATACAGTGCATATAATTATGATACATAAACAATTCCTTTAATGCCCATTTCTAATGGACGGTCTGCGTCCAGCACTTTGCATATTGCCAATGTAGCTGTCAGCCAGGTTGAGCAAACTGAAGGCCAACTGATGTGGAAACATTTCCCAGCACTAAAGAGGCCTAATATTGAATTGGCTCTACTTTTGCTTGCTTGCGTCTTCCAAGTTATCCAGCGATGGATATTTGCAATTCCTAAAAAAAAAAAACTGCTGCGTTGCACAATTGGACTTAGCCAAGGTGGGGTTGTAGTTTTTTAACAGTGTAACCTGAACGCCTCTTAAATATTAGTGCGGCTGAAAAAGAATCGTGTCGATGAGGCCGATTATCTAACTTTCTGAAGCTCATTTTAGTCTCTGCTTGGCACGGAGGATCAAGCCGGCAGCACTGGAAAGGTTTTAACCATGGATATAATCCCTGCCCTGCTGAGAGTCTGGATTTAGAGGGAAGTGTGTGTATGTGTGTGATAATGTGAGAGAGGAAAGGATGTAGAAAAACAGAAGGGAAAAAAGGGGAAAGATACTGATTCCTTCTGTTACAAATAAATACATCTACACCTGAAATAGTGGGTTTATAGATGAGGAGCTGATCCACAGAAAATGTTGAGAATGGATTTAACAGATTAAGCCATAACCCATTGTTATTATAAGTATTAATTTAATTTAAGCATCATTTTCTTTCATAGGGACAAGTATAGTTACACCAAGGCCACATACCACAGCATATACAGCCTAGCTTTCATTTCCTAGATGGGCCTTGGAAATACACAAAACTCAAGGATAAACTACACAAAACAAACAAATGTTCTTTGGTTTCGACTATCAAATGTGCAGCTTTTCTTTGCATATGATAATAAACTGATAAATTTGAGGTTTTTGGGACAAAACAAGCAACTTCAAATCATCACCTGAGGCGAGGATATTGTTAAATTTTCTATTATTTCATAGATTGTGTACAAAAACATTAGACTGGATTTCAGATCGATGTCTCATGGTTCCTCTCTTTGTTAGCTTTTATCACTAATATGATAACTGCAGAGTAAATTATTCATAAGCGATGAAGCTGCTCTCGTGTTTAAGGAACCGTAGCCGCGATCAAAGAGCGATGGTTTCTGTAAGCACGTCATGTGAGGAGCGATCAAAGGACACTCATGTAAACACATTTCTTCCACTGAGTCTTTCTGTGACATGAAACCTGAGATAATAACGAGATGGTTTAACTATGAACTGTAGGTTGTCTGCATTGCCAACAGCTGACTTGAGATGGTGTCATTACATGGAGGATTGTAGCTTCAATTACACATTACACATTAAAAAAATGAACTCGCTTAATTTTGGAGGAAGTCTGCTTTCCCTTTTTTTTAATAACTACAGGCTCTGCATGAAGCGAACATGTCGGTAACATTTCGTCTGTAACTTATGATACATAATTTTAGATCAATTAAATATTTTACTTCTACTATAATTTAAGGACACAGCATCATTTTAGACAAGTATAATACTACTATGATATTTAACGTTAGAGTATCCAGTGCAGTTATCTACTACTCCAAACTCCAAATTTTATTGTCATCACTGTAAATAATAATAATAAAACACTTTAACGCGATAAACGATCTCCTGAGATCTGAGCTTAAAACTGCTTTTGGTTAAAATAAGGCTAAAAGTTTATTTTATCTATACAACAAATCTGAACAGGGAAATTATGTGCCGTATACGATGAAGAATATATATTCTGTTTTCTAAAAAAGGCTCAGCTCAGGTAAGCAGGTAAGCACAAGCCACCTAATGTTGCACTTTAAAAATCTATAAACACTTTTCTGTATCTTTAAACACGTGAGGCAGCCATGAACGCAGCATTACTGGAATTAGTTGTGATGTTATTATTCAATATCTAATTGTAATCCCTGATTGTTACTGAAAAAACATATTATCTGTAATAATGTAACAATCATCACACATATTTTTTTAATTGTGTTTTTATTAAAACTCAGTCGTTGTTCAAACTCTTCCTCCTGGGAACAATTTCACTTGACTCTGCAGATTACAAACCTGACATTTTCTGAATTAACCAGCAGAAACTAATTAAAAACAGTATTGTATTAACGGCACAATAATTCAGAAAAAAGCTGAAATGAAAAGCTTAGTAGAAGAAATACATAATCTACAAAAGCTTGGTTATGGCTTCATGCCCAGCTGCCCTCTCAGTTCTTTCTGGCACTGATCGAGCAGGATGTGCAAGCTGAGACTCCCGTGCTGTGCAAAGCAGCGACCACAGGCCTGTATTTACAGACACCAAACTCCTCGTGAGTCCGTCAGATCAGCAGGTTGATCAAACAACACACCGTTATTTGGATCTGAGGTAAGAGAAGAATAAATTATTCACGGCGGTGACGGACCCTCTGCAGAGAGCTGGCAGCGTCGTCTCTTTGATGGGTCAGTTTGTTGTTGTCTGAATTATTATTACGTAATCATAATCATTATACTCAATTTAATTCAAGGGTTATCAGAAGGATCCGTGCAGGCCCAAGTGGGACTGATTAGGCTAGCTGAGAGTTTTATGCCTCACGAATCGAATACATCCATGTTTTGTAAGATACTTAACCTCTGAGCAACTTTCTTTGACGAACACTTTGATTTTTTTAAGGGTCTTCAGGGTTTTTATGAGAAATAAGAACCCCCCCCCAAAAAAAAAGTCCTGTAATGAGAATACTCTTACTGTCAGACTACCCAATCAATGCAATATGCAAAGTGCTGAATAAAATAAAAAACAAGAGGACCTGAAGTGGAAACAACTGTCTGTTATCTAATGAAATATTCAACAGGTTTCCAGTGAGGTCCAAGAAGAATAAGGTTTTTTTTTTTTTACGATAAACTCGGCCTCTGACTATGAGTAAAATAATCACCACGTCGGCGTTATTCACAGAAGAAAACTCTTAATTGGTGTAGTGAGAGGTGGGTATTTCTTTTCGCTGGGTTCATTATTAAGTGATGCCGGCGAAGGCAGGGAAGCGCTGATCTTGTCTGGAAGACGGCGTGTTTGTCGGTGCTTGAGGTTCTGCAACATTAGGCGGTTACTCATACACGCTTTGATGTGCAGGGTGTCAGACTGACGGCCGGGCAGGACTCAACGCTCCTCTTTGCTCCACTGACTCCATCAGCCTCGGTGGACCATCCAGCTCCATATGAGCTCACTGTCAGTCCTTTACAGCTAACAGGTAGAATACCGCTCAGCTTATTAAGCCCTCATGTTTCTCTTTCTTTGTTACATGAGAACAGATCTAATACAGATATAGCTTTTCCTTTAAAGAAACTATTGGCTCGTGATTAACCTGCATGTATCGATACTAACACATTATTGCCTCCTCAATTTATAATTCTACCATACTGCTTTATTTATATTTATATTTATATCATACTGCCATACTTATATTTAAATTGACAATTCTGCTTATACTGTTCATACTACTCATATCTCCAGACTTTTCTATTCCCAGATGTCTTTTAGCTTGTGTGTGTGTATATATATATATATATATATATATATATATATATATATATATATATATATATATATATATATATATATATATATATATATATATATATATATATATATATATATATATATATATATTTTTTTTTTTTATTTCAGATTTTTTTTATATATATTTTTCTGTCTGGACTTATATTTTGTATTTTATATTTCATGTTTAGTGCTGTTTGGACAGAGAGAAACGCCATTTCAATTCTCTGTATGTCTTGTACATATTGCAGTATTGACAATAAAGCCGACTTGAACTTGAACTTGAATACTTAAAGCTAGGATGGGTTAAAGCCTCTTAGCGTGAAAACAGAGCAGGAGATTGGTTTAATACCATGCCAGTTGAATTTTCATTGTTAAAAAGCACAGAGCAGACCACGGCTCTATGGATGCCCATGCTGGTCTGCTGGTTGTCCACCACTTTGATCCAGATCGATATATCCCAACAACTATTGGATGGAAATTTGGTTCCCAGAGTGGGTGCATGGATCCCACTGACTTTCCTTTAGTGCCATCATTTGTGTTCTCACTTCTCCGGATAATTTATATTCGCTTTAGAAATCCTTTGACTTTTCCATCTAGCGCCATCAGCGGGTCAACATTTTATTTGTCCAGTGTGTCGGTTCATGACCAAATACCTGGAGAACTAACCACAGTCCCATCCGTCTCAGTCATGCATTGTGTTTAGTGCCAATCTTATCATGTTGACACAGTAAACTACAATGTAAACAAGGCTGTAGACTCTTTTTCACACTTTGTGCCTCTGTACATTCGATTCAGACATTTTGATAGTGAACTCCAAATAGTTAGAGATCAGAATCATGCCACGGCTGAAGTATTTTTCATAAAAACTTGTTAAAGTTTAGGCTTGCTTGGGCAGAATTATATCAATATACAAATAACAAGAATAAAGTATTTTCATAGACTTTTGTCACAGCAACGCTGCAGTGAGTTTGTGCTCGTCTAAAATCTTTGCAAATGAGAAAAATAGTTTGGCCTGCAGACATTTCTGCATCTTTAATGAGTCCCGTCCCCTGCAGTGCTGCTTGTTTCATTTATGGTGTGAAGAGAGTATCATTAGAAATGAAAGGAACAGCATCAGACTGTTAAAACTGCTGTTAAATAAATAACTGTGTTAGTTCCCCGCTAACAGAAATCTGTGACTTTGGACCACACGCTAATACTTCTGCATTTGGATGGTTTAACTACATTCTGCCTGCATTCTGTTTGTCATATTAAAAAAAATAAAGTGTTGCTAGTTTCTGTGCATCTTCAACTTTTTACACAGTAACACGATCGAGGAACAAAATTTTTTGAAAAGTTGGATTTTTTCTTTTTGGATTATAACCATGGCGATCGTGTCGTGTTGGGTGACAACTCGAGATGGCATTTTGGCGATGAAATTAACGGTGCCACCAATCTCTTGTGTTGTAAATGGAATTGTATTGATTGTAAGAGAAGTGTTATCAGGCCTTTAAATGGCTTCTCTATCTGTTCCTCTGCCTCGCAGCCTTTTCACGACTCTGCAATTGTGAAATGAAGCCTCTGAAATCGATACGTGCCAAAGTCAATTTTTACTCATTATCATCAAGATCCTAAGTATTATTAGGAGTCAATACGGGGGAAAATGCCTCCATCAACACATACAGGAGGAGCACAATGTAGCTGTGTACGACTAAACGACGTAATTAACACACAAGATGTCTTGGAACATGAGCGTCGATGATGAAATGAGAGTAAATGAGAGGAATTAATCTCAGGCTGTCATATCAGTGTTGCCAAAGATGTAACACAGACCAAAACTTCATCAGCACTCGCAGATTTATTCGAGTTAAAATGTGGAAATGTGGATTCCGATAAATTCATGAAAATATTAAAAGACGGAAGGGAAATCCAAAATTATAAACATAAGATTTTCTGATTTAAAATTGTAAATGTGATTTAAAAAGACAAAAAATTTCAGCGTTTCCAAAGACATGTCCCCCTGTTACTGTGGTTAATCCACCGAACGTGCTGTCAACAGTTTCCATATTAATTGTTTATTTAGTAGAAAGTAGTTCTAATTAAAATGATATTTTTCAAAGCTGTGAACACCGAAAAAAAACATAATTTCACCTCTGTCATGTCGAGGTGGAGGAGGAAACTCTGCCTAGTCACAAATGTGCTCGTATATTAAATATTGTTTTTTTTTTTTTTAGAGATTATACACTAATGACAACATGCTAATGAATATTATAGATAGTCCTAAATCTTAAACATCGAACCTTTAAAGAATCATGAAGAAACAAACTTCTAGTCTGTATGACATGTGGATGTGAATATAATAAAATACTATTTGGGGGAATCCCGTTGTCTTTGGTTTGTTATTCAGCAATGAGCTCTCAAGTAAACAAGTCATAAACAAATTGGACAGAATATTGATGATCAGATATTTATGAATTCATGATTGTTTAATGATTCATTAATATTGCATCTCCCACTCTGTTCTCTAGTAAATCGTCATTATCAAGCCCTCAATTTATGGAGTTATTCAGTAACTTGTTAACAATTCATTAATTATGAGTTCCTCACTCATTCTATAGTAACTCCTCGCAATGTTTCTGTATTGCAAAGTGGCTCCAGTCTTTTAGAGTGAGTGCAGTTGGACTCACTATCAGGTTTGTCTCCTCATCATCATCGTCTTGACTCTGCTGTCACAACAACAAAGCAAAGCCAAAGTTATGACCTTTTAGTTGTGCTGTTTTTTTTTTTTTTACCCCGGGACTGTCAGCTGAGGTCAGGGTGCAGAGGAACACGGCCACAGAGCAGTCAAATGCTGTAGCAGCTGAAAACCTATCAAACGGCTGAATTAAGAGTTACAGCAACATATCGACACAGTGGTCTTGTACATAGTGTACTGTATGTCAGAGCGGAAGCACTTCAACTATCAGCAGCAGAGTACAGCAGTATATTGGCTCAACTCGAAGACTAGATGCCGTTTAAAGCTCCGTTAAACAGAAAGAAAGAATCCTAAAAGATCCAATCTGCATAAAAACCGTCACCAACTCAGTGACTCGGTTGCATGTCTCGAAAACGACTTTAGAACTTTGGAAACTTTCACGGCAACTTTCACCCAAATACATTACAGCAGGTATGAAAAAATAAGAAGAGAGACAGAGAGAGAGAGAGCAACCTTGGTACAAGATTTTCCATCACATCCCAATATCAGAGTTAATGAGTCCAATAAGCCTTTGAAGACTTGTTTCTAGCTGTATTATTGATGTTGCAAATATAGCTCTGTCGTGCTATCAGTTAACAAGAGATGTGAGCTGTCACAGCACATTTCCCGGAGTTGAATTCAGAAAGCAGAGGGCAGACTGATACAAATAACCGCGGCTTCAATTATTCAGGCTCATTGCGATGAAATGAAGATTGTTCTGCCTTTGTTTCAGTGACACTAACGAGCCAGGATGAACGGCAGAATGTATATTTAATGTCTGTATTTTTTTTTTTATACCTTCCAGCTCTTTACCTTAAATTGTGTTCAAGGATAGTTTCTCCTCTGTGCATTGCTTCTGAATACATAACAACATAACAAAGAGACTATGCCCTTTTACTTACTTCTTTTTATCTCCCTCTGGTTTGGAAGTAGTAAGGCCGGCCGCAGACAGAGCTGCTGACTTAATCCTTAACTCAACAACAAACACTAATCCTGCTGTAAACTTGTTTACCGGGTAGCATTACTTAGCCGCCATGAAAGGCAAAGTACCCTTGAGCAAGAAATATTGCTTCAGGGGCGTCTGAATATGTAGAAAGACGCATTTTTCTTCATTGTTGCAGACTTTGTTTCCAAGCCTGCGATGCAGTATTGCAGTGTTCAAAACTTCAAACGCAATCTCTTCAATTTCTGATTATTTTCATGAGGTTTCCTTTGATTTTTCACAAAGGGAGAAGTCACAGACTGCGAAGCATTTATCACACGATATTCTCGAGTTTTATCACATTGATGAGGAATCTGTCCCTGCTGTGGGGAGCTCATTCTTTGCATGAAAACATATGCAGAGGTATAAAAACTCACATGTGGCAGAAGGTGAGAGGACATGCAGCTATTATATAATATATATGTGGGAATGTAAGACATTGAATGAAGTCAAGGTTGACTTTGCATCAACATGTTTTATCCAATGTCTCCATTGAAAAGAAGCAACATATATTCCTCATGAGCAAACATTCAGACTTGTTTGAGGTATTTTCAAGATAAAACTGCACTTTTTTTAATCGTGACCAGCCCAAGGTACACCTGTTCGATCAGCATGTCGATATGCCACACCAGTGAGCCGGATGGATTATCTTGGCAAAGGAGAGCACTGCCCATAACATGGATTTAAATAAAGTTTGTGGACAAAATTTGAGACAAACAAGCCTTTTATGTGCAGAGAAAAAAACTGAAACAAAAACAGAAGTGATTTATTTATTTTATTTATGTTCTCCTCTGCTCTCACTTTGTGATTTTCCTGAGAGGTCCTCGCGTCAGCTTTCCAGTCGATGCTGTCACAAATGATTTGTTCTGTATTATGTAAAGCAGTGTGTGCGCCTGCCTCCTGTGGGTTTCCTAACGCTGCTGCTTCTTTCTACAGTTTAGCTTTTTTGGAGATCGCTTTGTTTAGATTTGTAAGTTAGGTTATTTAGAATTATTCTTGGTTTTATTTAACATCTTTCCTCAAAGCTGTATTGCTTATTATGAAAGTGTTATCACAAATAGTAACTATTGTATTGCAGGTACGATCCAGTTACTGACCACATTTTCCTGTTTTCTGTGTCCGTGTATGAGTCCTGCAGGCCAAGTAGCACGAGCAGCTGACCTATGACTGGAGTGTTGCTGCTAATAGGTGTCCATCACCTGCACTTCACAGCCTCATTACTGATTTTTTTTTAATTATCTCTGCCATTGAGGTTATGTTTTCACTGCTCCTTGTCTCAGCAGGATTATGGAAAAAAAATACTGACCTGACTTTCATGAAAATAAGTGGTGAGAGTGTAACACGGGCCGAGGAAGAGCCCATTAAAATTTGGAGGAGATGTGACTAACAGATACACTAATTATCTTTCACCGCATGCACAAACTCTCATTTTTTCTCCCTATGATTTATTTGATGTTTTTTTCACACACAGTTTGGATTTTTAGAAATAAAAAAAGGCTCGGGTTTTAAGAATACAGAACATAAGCGGCCAAAAAATGTGTCCCGGTTTGCAAAACAGCGAATGCACGCTCCAGTTAGGAATGTATTGTTTTACTTTTAAATCAGCTGTGATCGCTTCCAGTAAACAAGAAATTCTTTATTTTACTCTTTGCACTTCGCCGGTCTAGAGCTATAAGGGACTAACTAACTTGAAGTAATAGCTCTCATTTACCACGCTTGTCTTTCTTTTCACCTCAGCCCCGGAAAGCCATCTAGCATCTGGGCAGCCAATTACTACTTATACTCTATATACCACTGCAATCTCTGGAAGGATGCGAGGTCCCTGCCAGCCGGGGCTCAGTGCTAGGATGACAAGGCTTTCCTGTGTAGCCGAACTTCCACCTAATCCATCTCCTCATGCCTCATCTTCTCCTCAGACTATATATGGAGCTCAAAGAACGAAAAATGCTCAGTCCTATTAGAGCGGTCCTCCAAGGACCAGATGCAAAATGAGACAAATTCAGACAGATCCTTTTTTGATGTATGTGCTTGCACACTGTACCGCTCACTACATCTTTCCTAGTGAGAACAGTTGTCACCGGATTCATGAGAATGCATGAATTTCTTCACATTAATCTTAAGACTATCTCCCCGAAGAAAGCCATTTCAGCATGTGCTTTGAATATGTATAAAGAGCAACCCAAGGATGGATGTGGTGACGGATGAAATGACCCACTGTAATAGATGACTCGTTTTTCTTTGTCCTGTAGTGCCTAAATGGAGACAAGTCCAATAAGGACTGATGTAATATTCAGATAAAACTCAGAGAATGAAGCTTTGTTTCACTAAAATGTCCCCCATGGAAAATATCCAGGGGGAGCAGTGGAGGTGGTGAGGAGAGCTGGTTGCGCCGTGAGTGCCGTGTCCTTGAGTTAGGCAGGCTAACAGCCCTCCATCGCTAATTACCACATTGAGACCATGCTGTTCTGTTTGACACCTCGCTCTGCAAAATGCTGAGATACCAACATGAACACTGACACATTCAAAAGGTAAAAATACCACTGTCGTCAGAAAAACCTGGGAAACAAATAACCCTGGAAACAAGACATTTCAGAGAGATTGTACCATGATGCATTTTTTTATTTATTTGCTATTCGACCGCAGGGTTAATGCCTTTTGCCAACTCTGTCTACTACACATACAGTAGGGATCATGTAGACTATAACTAATCTGTAAAAGGCGATATATGTTTTGAAGGAATTGAGTAAGGCACTGAACCTCGAACTGCTCCCAGGGTGCCGCTATGTGTGACAGCCCATCACTCATCATATCTCCACATTTACATGTCTACAAGTCCCTTGTGTGTGGTTGTATTATGGGTAAAATGCATGTAAATCCTTGAGTGAATAAAGAATCTCTCCTCCAGGGATCAATACAGTATCTGTTCTTTTCTTACAGCTACAATTTGGCACCAACATTTTGAGAAAGACACTTATTTGCTTTCTTGCAGAGAATGAGTTTAAACGATTGATACCACACATACCATGTATGTGCGAACAGCTAGCCTGGCTCTGTTCAAGGGTCAAAAAACACCAGCCAACACAACCGACCATTTGTTTTTACCATTCAAGCTAAACTCAGGGTTCCCACGGGTGCTTGAATTCCTTGAAAATGCAAATGCATGAAAATGCATTTCAATTCAGTGTTTTCAAGGTTGTGAAAATGCTTGAATTTTTTGTGAAGTGCTTGAAAATGCTTGAAATTTCACAATTAGTTAAAAATCAAAACAGTCAATCTACCACCATATGAAATAATGCTAATTAGACCCATATTATTATGCCATACAGTGGCACCGCTGCGCTTCCCATGACCATCATGGCAAACACAACTAGTAGGCTACCTATTTAAAGGTGCTGGAAAAATGGAAAAACTGGTGCTTGAAGGTGCTTGAAAAGTGCTTGAATTTGTTCATGAAAAAGGTGTGGGAACCCTGTAAGCTGTCTATACGGTTGTTGGCTGTGTAGCTTCGTGTTAAGACGTGGCAGAGGTGTCAATCTTCTGACGTCTGGCAAGATGGCGAATAGCCGTATTTGGCAAAATGTTTCACGACTGATTTATGTTACGGATCGGTCTGCAGTGACCATGTCGCAACTCTGTGACGCTGCAATGCGCATTGCAAAGAGAAGCAGTTCAAATATTTAAAAAATATATATAGAGAAAAATGTCATTTGTTTGTGATCTATGGTAGTCATAGCGACTTCAGGGTGTTGTCAGGATAAAGATTTTTGTAGGTTTGGTGAATAATGGATCATGTGTTGAGTGCTAAAGCGTAAAGGGCATAAAGTATTTATGATACAGTATGTATGTGTGGTACTGGTCATCCTTTAAATACTTTGTTTAGCATGTTATTTGCTAATTAGTGCCAATTAGAGCTGAGGCTGATGGGAAATGTCGTTAACTTTAAAAGTATTTTTGGTCATAAAATTTGAAGAAGCGCTGACATTTTGAAACTCTGACCTTATTATGGAGGTAGAAGTCTATAGAATTTATTCTCAGGGGATCATTTTCTGCAGAGAATGTCATGGCAATCCATCCAACAGTTTTAGTCTGGACCGACTGACATTATCATACGATCGGGAAGAATCACAGTTGATTCCAGAAAGAGGAAAGAAAGCAGGAACGTTTTGCTCTGGCGTACAGCTTCCAGCCTCAGACCACAGCGGGATGAGTGTCACAGCAGGCTGGATATCTCTGCTTCAGTCTCTCTCTCTGTATCCTACCCAGGCCCGAGCCGAACCCCAGCAGCTTTCCTAAAGCTCCACTTTGCCACGAATTAAGCCTTAATGCGACTCTTCTGTCTATTGATTTGTTAGCCGTGCATTTCCTGTCCCGCTTTGATGTCACAGCGGTGTCAGTGTATGGAAGATTCCCGATAAAATTATGGAGGGGTTTTATCTTTTAAGCCTGTTATTTCAGGGGATTATTCGGACGCAGTTGAATTAACATTTTTATTCTTTTTTTTTTGGCCACAAACTGGATTATGCGACTCTGCGTTCTACAGAGGCGATATCGAATGCCCATCGCTTATATGCACACCATCCCCCTCTTCAAAAACCAGTGCTGACTGGGTCTGGGGAGAGCTCTGTGCCAGGGATCTGAGCAAAATAAAACACATTCACCAAATACAAAGAGATCATTATGTATTATAGTGGAATATTCACTGGTGTTGGTCAAAAAGCTCCGGCACTCTTACTGCTTATTGACTGAACTAATCCAAAAAATGTCCTGTTGTTTTGGCTCCCTGAAAAAAAATAAAAAGAGGGGTTTGGGTTTCTTTTGACCCGCAGGGACCCTATCACAGCTCGCTGGGAAGGATCTGAACTTCTACAGGAGAAATAACCCCCGCCTGTGTTCAACAGACTGGATGTGGTCCATTGCTTCCTCTGCAGAGCTCACTACACTCTGCATGGGAATAGAGTGAACCGTGGTGCAAAGCACAAAAATACAATACAAACAAAGGGCAGATTAATGGGCAGGATAATCACAGCCCAGAGATTTGTCCCTTATTTGTGTTTGTATTTTCTGACTCAACAATTTCTACCCAGTTGCTGAACTTTTCCAAAAGCCTCACACAGAAAAGCTGCCGGGGCTTCGGCTTCTCGTATATACGATGAGCTGCATTTCACATTGTCATGAAGGCACCACTGAGCTGCAAAATGACACTGAACACAACACACATTTTAAGATACAAGGGAGAGTGGAGAGCGGATCAGAAAACGGGGAAGGCGCTGTGTTTTTTCAATTGGATGACGGTTCAGTAATCATTTGCAGCAATCTGATTTGCTATTTTATTTTTAGTTTCTTTGTTCTGGGTGTTGTTTATTTGATCATTTCATCATATAATCAATAACTGCATAATTAGCTCCATGAGGAATACAAATTCCACATGTGCCAGGGTTCATAAAGCTGGATTTTGACACATGCAGACGACTTCAACACTGCATTCGGGTTTTATTAGTGTGTATTGGGAAAGGGTTTTAATTCGGGGACTTGATTAAACCTGCAAACACAAAGTTTTTTGGTACACTGGGGACAACAGAAATAAGTTGTGAACACAGTATTAACATATCACCCTTCAACGTGATAGCAAACTCTTTTTTAACGCATTTAGAAGTTATAGAACAATGTTATAATTCATTTAGAGTCACGTTTCTGATCACCTAATGAGTCCAACAGTCACTCTTCGTCCAGCTGCCAAATAGCAGCCCCACTAACTTCTGAGGGAAATGTACACCAGCTCATCACCCGTGCTGTATCTGGTGTTGAGCAGGTAGGGTATGTGTCTTTTTTTAGAGCTTTTTTCACTGAAAACGACTGTGAGAGTCGTGGGTTTGTGGCCTGGCAGCTAAACAATGAACTAAAAACAGACAGTATAAAACATCGATATCTGTGACGTCACCCGGCTGATCTAAAAATGGACAGAGATGTGGATTGTTGGTGGACCTGTGTCAGGATTAATGACGCCTCGGTGCTCAAACAAGCCAGCTGTAGCAGTGCTCGCCTGTCAATCAAAGCAGCCATGCTGTTCATTATGCATGCCATTAAGTCTTAATTTAATCTGAACAGGTGAGTTAATAGAAATTCTGCCTCAGTGCAGGCTGTGAACATGTTTATTTCTGCTGTGACGTTGGATGTTTTAACATGGGGACTTATGGAGACTGACTTGCAAGGAAACTGCAGTATTGTATTTCTCAAATTTCAGATATAGCCGCTTTAAACAATCTTAGCAGGTGTTATTTCTTACAAAGCAAAACATAAGGTGCAGTCCTGCTCAAGCACACCAATAATTTACATACAGTCCCCAACAGAGTTCATTATGCCTGATGCTTAATTATGCTTAATGTCATTAGGAATAGTCATGAGGAATTACTAGTCCTGTATGATCAGTTTATTTTTATAAGGTTAAGTTTCACAAGTGCTTCACCTTTTGTTGTGATGTGAACAAGAGCCGAAACTCTTAATTAATTTAATCAAAAATTAATTGACAACAAGCTATTTTGAGACTCATTTAATTGTTAAAGTAATTGTCTTGGACAAATGAATATGAAAGCAATCGTTAGTTGCAGTTTTTGGCATTATGCAACATGTTTCTGAACAAAAATTTCATTCTTTTTTCTTTTTTTTTTCAAGAAAGATTGGATAACAACATTTTCTGACACCACGCAGTTACAAAATGTTGTGTCTGGATCGTGCTGAGCCATATTCCCATTCAATTAATTAAATGTTCTTTTGCACGGCTGCAGGTCTTTTTTTGTTTCGTTCTGTGCTGCCAAACTTCCAGTATGAATGTCTCCTGTGTTCTCTGAAGGATTATGAAGGTGGGATCCGGTGTCAGGATCAACGAACGGTATGATGTTGGTACGTCCGAGCTCCACGACGCGTTCGCTTGAAGCGGTCAATGAGCGGTCATGAACGCGTTTACGGCAAGCGCGTTTTCCCCTCATCACAGCAACAGACAGCACCGTTACCGATATAAAACCTTTAATGGGTAGAGTGATGGGCAACGGTGATGCTTAACTAGTATGATCATGCTTTATGAGTTTTTGACATAAGAGATCATAAAAGAGTCGTTATAACAGCTCACAGCAGAGATGCTAAATTAAAAGTTTCCATTTTTTGCTACCTGATAAATAATTGATTTTCAAATCAGTTCACTGGATTCTTCATAGATTCCTAAATAAAAGTCTCATATTTATATATGTGAGGTTAAAATCTGTCTTTTAGGTTGTTAGGTGTGTGTTTTATTTTGATATTTTAAGGTGTATACATTTCACCTCAGCTATATTTATGCAGGTTTATTTGGGTTGAAATCGCTTTGAACCCGGAGCTTTTGTGCCTCTGCTATTTTCATTTTCACATCCATGCAAATTAGATTGCTTTTAAACGAACAGCTCAGTGAATAAAAGTTTAATAAGAAATACAATGGGAAGAAAATCAGATGTAATAGAATAAGGGAAATGAAAAACACTGACAAATAGAGAAGTCATTTCCACGTGGCGGCGGGTATTTATTGTTACACAAGTGAACAGAGTTCTGGCCCTCACCTATGAAGCACTCCAACAAAGTGCTCGACAATACGACCGTCGGATACGTTTCTTATCAAACGGGTAAACAGGTCATAGGCGACAGCTTCAGTTAGGTTACACGTCTTTGTGACGAGCCTGCCATCGTGACCTTTAAGCAGTTTAAAATATCATATTTTAAAATAAAAAAAGACATTATGTTTCCGGTGAAAGTTCAACCTTTATTACAAATGGAAAATAGATGAGGTAATAATGTCAGAGGGAGATAAAATGTCCTTCTGTTAATTGGCGAATCGCTTTTAGCTAGTGGCGAAGCTCTAGGCAGTGTCGGCCTGTCAGTCTTGGTTGGTCCACCACTTTGGTCCAGAATTAAATATTTCAACAGTTATGAACAGTTATGTAAATATTATACCGATATGTTGCCATTGTGTGTATGTTTGCATGCTGACTTTAACATTTGAGCCAAAGTACATGGCTTGAAAGAGACTAACAAACTGTGGGAAAATGGCATTTTCCTGCATCCTTTGCTAGAAATCTACATGCATTTACTCAGCAACATGAAACTATATGTTTAGTATTGGCGTGTTTGTTTAATTAAATACTGCACTGGTCTACAATATATGTCCTTCACTTTAATATCTGACATATGGCAACTAAGGAAATGAAACATGCAGTAGGTTGCATGGTGCAATTAAATGTAATGTGGCTGACAGCTGAAGGGCTTTAAACAAGTCACCTACTGATTCACGTCTTCTGCTCGGCAACAAGGAAAACAGGCACATCCAACTCTTGGACAAATATATTTAGGCTCAGATGTACATACACTGCTGCTCATAAACTTTGAAATAAAATGTTTTGACAATGACAATGTGATTTATTCTTGATAGGTAACTGTGTATATTGATGTTACATTAACAAATATCATAATTTAATTAGTTTCTTTAGGACTGTGTCCAAGATAGGCATTCATTGAGATATTTTAAAGTTTATTTAAAATAAAAAATAAAATTCAGAACATCATGGTGTAATGGTGTCATATGCTATTGCATGCTACTTAGACATTTAGGCAGCTACGGTGTATTGAACATAAACAAAGTCTGGTCAATACACCAGCCCCGGACAATTTATTAGTCAGGGTTTAATATGTAACATAAAAGACAGTGTCTGACGTACAAGGCCATGCAGCAGAGAGCGTTATAAGAAGTGTAAATCGTCACACACCTGCTCGTTAGGACACCCGCTGTCTTATTTTGAAGCAACCTTTTAACTCCGCCGTTAATTTCACACACAAATCTAACAGATATAATGCTGCCGGTTAACTCCCGGCGTCGTTATCTGATTCCGACAGCCGTCATCACCACACGCCCTTGGACTGAACTTAACTTTTCATTGTGCTTTGCCCTTGCTGTGAGATGATTTTGTCTGCGGCTCGTTCTCCACACTGTGTGTGTGGGGCATTCAGTGAAAATATGAGACTGTCAAAATGACCTTTTCCCCGCGACACACAGGGACTACTCTAATTGGCGCTTTTTATCGTTATCAGCTGAGGCAAACAAAACCATTTTCGCCTGTGCGAAAAACAAAAAAAAGCTACTCTGAATTGTCTGGTTAAAGATGAAATATAATATTGTAAGTTGCTCTTTTCATCGATCCACGTAATGTCTCGCAGATAAAAAATCCTCATACCGGTTTATTTCACTACTTTACCTTGAAACGATACAAAATCAATACCAAAGAGGGGAGAAAATAAACGGTGTGCTTCATGGATATAATGTGTATAGCTATAATCGATCCCATCATGCAACACTATAAGAAAGGTCATACCTCACAAACAGTGAGGCTTCTTTTCAACCGTTCAATCAATACTGACATTTTTGCACAGAAATGGAGTCGCGCTTCTGGACTGTAGTTAGCCGGGCATTTCACCTTTGGCTGGACTCATATGAAATTCAAAGCACACGTAATGATCCTGCTTCTGTTTGTTTTACTTGAACGGCTGAAGGCTGAAAAAACACCTAAGCTACCCTGAAATTATTTCTCTACCACTTCCAGCTCAGCTACTCCATTGTGTGCTTTTCTTTCATCCCGTGTCAGGTCGTGTCATGTTCAAAATCGTGATTTTTTTTGGGTTCCGCGTCCTCGACTAGAAAGCCTCTCTTTAGCTCTGATTTCTCTTCCCGTCACACCAGATGGACCCACAGATGGACACAGCGACGTTCTATTGGTCCACCGGCTCAGTCGGCAGCCAGCACGTCATGCTTCGGTCTACCATCCCTCTCAGTCCAAATCCCAGAATTAGTTTTTTTTTATTCGCCTGTATATCATCTCGCATATGACAAACAATACAACTGAAAGAGGCAGAGTGTGCAGTGATACCCAGCAGATGTCTGACACCTCCAGCACGCCACACAACAGCCATAAATGGAATGCTATTTTGTTTGGAGGGTTATACTTCAGATGCTTGTTAGTGTAGTGGATATGTGGAGTTTGTCGAGGGCAGGGTCGGATGAATCTCTGCGTCACAGCTCTTAATGTTTGGAGTGATGCCAGTGTCAGATCCCCCCCCTTTCTGCCTCCTGCTCTGCCGCGTTGGCATCCATCGAGGAGCGACCGGAGAGACGGGAGTTTCTGACCATCATTATCAGACAAATGTAACCACGGCTCAGTCTTGCATTGCGGCATTTGATAGCCGCTTTTGCTTCGTGCTCTGTAACATTTATAGCTATCAGCCTGGGACATCTCTGGAGAGCAGAGCTGTTCAACTTCCCTGATCACCCAGAGAGCAACGGAGCACCAGTGTGGCTCCGGATCTTAACCTGATAACTTCGATGATTTATCTTCCTCGTGTCATGCTGCCATAACACAGTCTAGTGGGAGACAGTAGCCAAGCTCCTGCCTGACAGCCCCACTGCTCCTTTGGCTTTTGTTGCAGCCCGATCAGCTCTGATTACTGGGCGAGCTTCAAAAAGCGTCCCAGACATGAAACTTAAACTACTGTACTTGCAAAAAAGAAGATAGGACGGGCTTCGAGTTGGGGCAGTCAAATGTAAAGCTTTGTCTATTTAAACCTCAAATCTATGGAACAAAATAAAACTGGCTACATTTCTTATGTATATAAAAGGAGACAGATAGCTGCCGTTAGCTAATGAGGGCTCAGTTTGTCAGCTGGGCTGCCCAGATTGTGATCTCAGAGGTCACAGGGGGCAATATTAGCGTTTGTACTACTGGCGTATTGGACCACCAGGAAGAGGAGGTTTTTCAGGAATGCTGATGGGGAGCAGATTTGGTGTTGTGCCAGAACAGGAGCTGGGCATATGGGGCAATGTAATTAAGGCTCCATGGACATAATGACAGAGGGGAAAAGACTGAAGGTGACAACAGAAGCGGGAGCTAAGAAGAGAAAAGAAGAGAGTGACTTGGCAACTGTGTGACAATGCTAATAAGCTGGTGTTTGGCAGGTGTTAGCACTACGTTCACCTTCTAATACTCGCTAATTTTAACAAAACATAACCCTGAGGCTGATGGTAGATTTGAAAGACTTGACTCCAAACAACAAATGTCATGGCGACACTAGAGGAAAAGTCAGGGGATCACCAAAGTCAGTAGGATTAACGCTCTGGGGATCCTGAATGTCTGTACTAAATGTCATGGCAGTTTCCTCTGAATACATTTTATTGTGGAACAAAGTGGTGGACCGACAGAACAGAAATCCCAATCAATTAAAAAACAAGAAAAACAAACAGATTCTCAGCAGAAAGGATTATTTCACACCGCTTTATAAAACCCAAAGCATCAGACATTTAAGACCTTTTTTGTCACCTCAGATCAGTAGAAGCGTACCCACACCTGCAATTTAATATCTCATTCCTTAATATCTGCTATAAAAATCTGCTATATAAGTTAACAAATCATCTGTTCAATAACCCGGCCATTAAACAAGGTAGATTTAGATTCGTGAGCGTATATTATCTTAACAACGTGACTGGTTCAGGTGACAATGCAAGGCTAAATATTTGTACCGCTCTACCTGCTGAATACACATCAAATATTTCACTATGAATTACTCCTGAATAGTTAAAAAGACAGCTGCCGCCGAGGATCCCCCCCCGTAGCCTCGCTATTATCAGAAGGCAGGAGTGTTACGGCTGTGTCTGACAGATGAGTGGGACTTTGAGTGCTTAGCTGGCTCACAGACACAAAGTTTCATTGACAATTTCAGGAGAACGACTTGCTCAACGAACAAAGGCATCGGAAGTGCTGACAGGGCCGATCACGGGGCTGCAGGGAGAAGAAAAAAGACAGGAAGAGACGGAGAAAGAAACAAAGAGAGACTGACATGCACTGTATAATATCTTTGTTGCTCACTTGCTACCCATCCTCTCGTTGTAGCTCTGCAGATGATGAAACTTTGTCAGCATCCTCGTTGCAGCCGGAGCAACAGGGGGGAACACTGACATTCAGGTTCCCTCTGAGGAAAACCCTCCTCTCAATCACAATCCTGCCTCAGTGATGGTGCATGTCACCCCTGCAGGCCTCTCATTCGCTGCTTATAGTCTGATGTGTGCCGAGTCGTAACAGATCAACAGTGGCGGACAAACAGCAAGGGTATGAGATATAACGCTGTTGAAGGGTGCATGAAATAATCTTTGTTGCTGTTCGTGTGACACTGCACATGAGGAAATACAAAACAAAAATGAATTGGTGTTCGAGTCCCTTTGAGACACCATAAGCCCCGAATCCACAAAATCCTCCACATCCCTTATTTATCTCTCTGATAGAAACAACTTTTTCTTTCTAAGGTCGATTTAACCTCCAAGTCAACCCTCCAGCCCAAGTAAAGCTATGTAATACATTCAGACTTCATTTACTCTTCTGTGACTGCACCTTTATGACTCTCACGGGGCAGTGCAAAGTTGTTTTTTTGCAGCTCAGCAGAAACCTCCCCTGCATTTTACTGCTCAAATATATGCCTTTAATCTATAGCAACCAGGAAAGGTTGGCCAATGTCAATGCGCTTTATTCGCCACACAGCACCACAGTTTTCTGGATGAATTCATGAAATCAAATTGGAATATTCCAAATTGAAAAAAAAAGTTCACAGTTCAAAAGAGCAAAATCCGAGAAACCGCCTGGTCCTGGCACTGCACATCCAACACATTAGAGCTGAAATGATTGGTAAATGAATTGATAAGTCAGTCGACAGAAAATAAATCAAGTAAACGTGTTCTGGGATTTGAGCTGGTTTTGCCACTTTTCTCTGTTTTGCACACACAGTGTGAAGAATGGACACGGTATATGTGATGTCACTCATGGGTTTATATACTCATATATATATATATATATATATATATATATATATATATATATATATATATATATATATATATATATATATATATATATATGGTTCTGTGGGACTTCAGCGAGCAGAAGAGGGTAGTGGTGATAGATGTGGCGATCCCAGCTGATGTCAACATCGGGAAGAAGGAACATGAGAAACTTGAGAAGTACCAAGGGTTGAAAGAGCAGCTGGAACGGATGTGGAAGGTCAAGGGTTGCGTGGTCCCCATGATAGTGGGGGCACTTGGGGCAGTAACCCACAAGCTGGAAGAGTGGCTCCAGCAAATCTCGGGAACAACATCTGAAGCCTCAGTCCAGAAGAGTGCAGTCCTAGGAACACCGAAGATACTGCGCAGAACCCTCAAACTTCCAGGCCTCTGGTAGAGGACCCGAGCTTAAGGATGACACGGATACCACCACGCCGGGGTGAGAAGGAGATTTTTTTTTTTCTGGGTGCTACCATGTTGGTTATCCTGCCTCTTCTGCCTCCTGAGGCAATAAAAAATTGGCAAAGGCGCGGATCATCAGTGGACCTGAGGCAGGCTGAATGACACCTGGGAGCTCAAACAAGCCACTTGTAATGGCACCTACCTGCCAATCAAAGCAGCCACGCTGTTAATTATGCATAACTTTAAGCCTTAATATAATTTGAACGGGTGAATTCTATAACAATTCAGTTGTCATCAATAGAAGAATTAGCTACAGAGATAGAAACTGTTTTTTGTACCAGGCTGTAAACGTGTTTATTTCTGCTGTGAAGTTGGACATTTGAACATGGGGACTTATGGAGAACAAGTAGTCGTTCAAGGAATTGCAGGTGTTGGCACTTCACTTCATAGCCATAGAGGTTCGTTTGTTTTTTGTATCATTCTAAACTGAACAAATTGATTTGAAATTGCGTATTTTCACTATTTTAAGACACTTTAAGGATGATTATTCAAGATTGTTTGAAAAAAAAAAGATTCAAAGATAATAAAAATCCGACTGCACCGAATGATTATTTTCACATTGAATTCATCTGCTGGTTATTTACTCAAATAAACAATTAACTTAAAGATAAATCTAGAATTGTTGTACAAGATATCATTAAACAGCTTGATTTGTCCAAAACCAACAAACAGCTGTGTTTCTATGTACTGTATGTTTTAACTGTGAACAGTATAATAGTGATCTGATTAGCTACTGTAGCTCAGTGTTAAACCACAGCTGGCTATAGGATGAGTACCACAGCGACCAACTTATTCTAATCCTGGGTATTTATAAGCTAAAAAAAAGAAAAGAAAATCAAAGGCTTCAATATTTCTCTTTGCGAGCTCTGCCAAAATAGGCAAGTCATGCTGCTGCAGGCACAATATGCCACAAAGAAGAAGAGCCAAGTTGTTTGTCTAAACTGTTTTCAGCGAGAAAATGGAGGTTAGCGGTAAAAAGGCTGTTATATTTCGACCTCCGTTCAATAAAGGACTAGGTTTGGCCAGTTAAGTGGCCTTGGCATATGAGGATTTCAGGACGATATCTTTACACTTTCTCCTGCTGGCATTTCACGTGAAAACACACTTCCAAACACATTGATCTTGCCTCACAGGGGAGACTTTACGGTACCTGCTTCCCAATTACTCACATGGGCTTATTCCTCTGACACAGTCTCAGGGAAAACACACCGGATTGGCCACTAGTCATGACAGAAAAGCTTAGTGGAGGTAAATTTGTGGGCAGTGCGGGAGAGCTGCCAGCTTTCAAACATGCACTGCACTCAGAGAGGGAGATTTACCGTCTGTGCTCATCCACTGGCCTCTCTGTGTTTGTCCTGTCTCCAGTGGCTGACTGAAGACCTTGCTCACCCAACAAAAACACTGTCAGAGATAGCTCGGCGAGGCATGAAATTGATTTTGTATTAACAAACAAGGGGGATCTGTTTCTCTCATACTGTTAATCAAATCATTTCGAGGAATGAGGGGAAGATGAGAGTAAAATCATTAACTTCCAACAGTAAATCAGGTTCACTGCCAACCTGTTGTCCCATTAACCCTGAAACCTGTTCAATAGCTAATTAAGGCAATTACTTCAGGCATGACACGCCAGTTAATCATGAATGACTAGCCCATTTATAGTGGTGGCTTCATTACCATTGGCAGCACTCACTGATTGCCCTCCACATTCTCGACACACACACACAGAAAACGTCGAGGATAAACGTGTCTGTTGGTCTTCCACTCACTCCCATTTACAAAGCTATTGCTGGGATGGAAATATCAAAAAGGCGCACTGCAAGTTGTGTGTTTAGATTCCTGATCCGTCAGGTTTCATCTGTGATGAACCCAGCTTCAAATTTTATAATGTGGGTTGCGTTATCGATCCTGATGTTTTCTTAAGCAGCTGACAGTAGAGAGATGACAGGAAACGAGCAACAAGATTAGATCGTGAAGCTCGTGGTGGTGCATGGCTAATCTAAAGATCAGCAAAGACGTGGATCATCGGTGGACCTGAGGTGCTGGGTGGGTGGTCGGGTGCTCAAACAGGCTACGTGTAACAACACCCACCCGTGAATCAAAGCGGGACACGCTGTCAGAAATGTCTAACTTTAAGCCTGAATATAATCTGTGAAATTCTGTGAAGTTGTGACATTTTCATATGGGGGCTTATGGAGATTGACTCGTTCTGTATCCAGCGTCAAGTGGTCGTTTGAGGAACTGCAGTTTTTGGCACTTCAACATAGACTTCGTCTGCGCTGCAGTCACAGCAACTTGAATTTAGCAACTGGCCAGAGGGTGACATCAGAATAATGGTGAATAATGGTTGATTACCATTCCTTTCCAAAAAGAGGAGCCCTAAGTGAAATAAATAAAGAATTGTTATTTTATTATGAAATAAACCAACTATCCTTTACATCAAATATATGTAATGAAAAATATAGACAAGAAAGTTTTGATAAAATTTAGATTTAACCACTTAATTCAGCCCCCGATGTGCTAATGCTATTTGGTGTCAATGACACATAAAGGGTGCTAATGTCACAATGTGTTGAATGAAAACAGGGCTTAAAGGTGTGAAGAGAACGGGACCAACGTTTTTTTTTTTTTGGCCCGAGCCCTTTGTCTCTGTCTGTCTGGAGCTGTCCGCGGTGCTGAACAAGACTTCAGTCGCTCTCTAACAGCGTGATCAGTGTGCTCTGACACCAACCTTGTCAGCAGTTCCCATTCCATCCCGCTTGAGGGACTGACTCTGACAGATAGCGGCGCTGAGGGAGGCCCTTGTAGTGAACTGTCCTGAGTGGGAGTATTGATTTTCCTGTTTGTCTCCCCTGACTGCGGCAAGGTGAAGGCTAGCTGAAATGACTCCCTCAGCTCTGTGGCCCATTCCTCTCACCTCCCCGCGGTTTCGTATATAAGGACAAACTATACTGTCGCCCGATTCCATATGTGCCGGGGCATCTGCTGCAGAGTTTTCAAGCTGGTCAAAGGCCGCTCATCCTCACGCTGTTAAATGTCACTCTCTCCCCTCCACTGCACATCAATAACTGGCCCTGGCGCTGCAGGACACCACTCTTTGGTTGTTCCATTTCCATTTGCAGCCATGAATATAAATGACCTATGGATGACCTGCCACTCTTGTCAACACAAAGGGGAAATTCATTCTGCTACTGTTCCACTGAGCTGAGGCCTCCAAATATTGGGTGACATTAAAATGCTGCACTGTATATTTCCCTGTAGCCCTGACATAAAAAAAAGCATAAAGCTCACCTCGGATGCACACTGCTGGCACAGCTTTGACTTTGATCTACTTTTACCAGACAACGCCGCAGACAAATTCATTGCTGCGATTGCAACTGTGGTGCGCTAATTAAAAAAACAGCAGCAGTTACCCTCGCTTAGACGTTGTTTGTCGTCTTAACGCCGCAGAACACAGCCGCTCATCAAAGCCGTGTACAAACAGGCGTCTCTTTGCTCTAATTTATCAAGCATCAGTGCTATGGTATGGTCCTGAGGAGTGGAGGGAGGGGTGTGTGTGGGTGTGTGTGTGTGTGCGGTTCTGCGCCTCTGCGTTTTAAACAGTCACACCAGGAATCCGACATGTAACCTCACCGGGTCACACTTTGCATTTCAGTGCGAATGCAAATCTGATACATCCTGTGCAAACATGTCCATAGTGCAGCTTTTTAATATCTAAGTCACACCACCAGCCGCAGATGGCAACAGATTAAAAAGAGAATAGAGAGCGCGGTGTGGTGTTAATTAACAGGCTGAATCAAACCCGGTGAACTTATCAACTTGAATGTCTGAATCAACACATGTGTACAGACTCAAAGGTAAGTGCAACAGTCAGTTAGACAACAAACCTCGTGTGCTCGCCGCTGACCATTTTCCACTAATCGTACTTCAGGAAAAGGTCAAGCGCTGCCATACAGCAGCACACTAATTCACAGCTTTTATACGCAGCCTCCCACTGGGAAAACCATTATCATTGCTAATGTTAGTTGTTAGAGGGGTGGGAGTGCACCCCTGCTACAATACACAGGGAACATGCTGAGTGGAGCTGTGTGAGAAAGTTTAAAACTCTTTTTTTCTGACGAACAGGGACACACGAACACGTATACAAAGAGTAATTGTCATGGATTCGTCTGTCTTAGTGAGCGGATATTGACGGTGTTTGTGCATGCACAGGACTCTCTGACGCGTGCACTGGTTCAACCAAGCTGAAAAAAAAAGCACCAATAAAAAGCCATTGTACCTTAATAACCCAGCGTCAGTGAAGGGAGCAGCTCCAGAGTGGAAGGTTAGAGGGCTCCACCTGTGCTTAGAGAACCAGTGTACCAACGTGTGACCTTTGTTAGATCTCTAACAAGGTTGCCAGCACTTTTAGCAGCATCTATTGTTTGTTTGTGTCTGGCATCCCTCATCTAAAATATAATTTATTGACACATTAATTCACACTTTGACACATCCTCTTTGTATGGAATATGTCCAGAAATAATACACCTAAGAGATATAGGTAGAAAAAAAAGTCAAAGAAACAATATCACTCCATCATTTTAAAGCTGAATAAATCTCCTTTTGCAATCATTCAATCAGTGAATAAAACAAACACAGGAGAGCAAACTTAGCCAATTAGATCATTATTTCACTCCATCATCCTCCCTCTTAACCACTAACGAGGTATGAGCCATGATAGTTGTCGAACAAACAAACACATCTGTACGTCAGTTCTGCCACAAAGTCTGTTAAGACATGATTGTCTTTGAGACACAACATATCAGCGACTTCACGTCATTTTGTTGGTTTAATGAATCATTTGCTGGGCTGTGACCTGCAGCCGATACAGAAGCAACTGTGCTCCCCCCTCAAAAGGGGGCGTGGCTTTAGCTGTGACACCCATGAGTCTCTGGGCTCTATTGTCTGTGTGCGGCACCAAATATCACTCCTCATTAATTTCAATGCGACGACTGTGCTGGTACCCCAGATGTGTCAATGCAGTCGGCATGAAAGCTCTGCATGGTTGTTTGACAAAAAAAGTTGAAGTTGCCTGAACTTGGTTTAACAACCCGATGTAACATCATCTATGAAGGCGTGTGTGACGAGGGGCTCGTTTTAAGTTTTAACACAGGCGGGGCTGTTGTGGGTCTGAATGCCTTGGGCTTAGTTGGATGCACTGAACAAGGCTGTGACATTGGCTGAAGTAAAAAAAAAAGCAAAGAAGGGCTTTCTAAGGACTTATCCTAAAGTCTCTTCCTCTCTGTTCTTTGCCTCTTACTTTTTCTTTGGAACATCCCCCCTTTTTACAGAGAAAATGGATGTGGTAGCACTCAACAATGCTGCTTTTCGTGGACCTGGATGGATTGCATGTAAGCGAGGAGATTGGTTTCAGTGTTCCCCGTGGACTGAAGCCTTTGGTGTTTGGTGATAAATGCCTCCTGTGTGGTAATACAGTGTGATTAACGGACACAGCCCAGAGGCTGATCCCTCCTCTCCCTCCTCACCACACCTGAATCAATCATCTACATGGAAAGGCCACAGTCTTGCGCTGGAACAGCTGCTTAGAGCTGGGCTCTCTCCTTTTCTCACTTCAGGAGAGAGCAGAGACGGCTGTAGGACTCACTTTGAAACACGGCAAATACAAATAGATCAAGCGCTGTTTGTTCATGCGCGCGTCATTGAGCAGGTAGGCAATTTGAAAAACAATCTACCGTGATTAGCTTACAGAGTCTTTTTAATTAACGTGAGCTCTGAGGAAGAATCCACAAAAAAACCCAAAGTAACCTGACCACCGATATTTAAGGAGGAAATCATAAATCACTACAAGACATCCCAGTGGGGCGTTGATAACTTCTGAAATTGCATATCTGTTTTTCCTCTGCCTTAATAATTTCTTGCCACATTCTCTATGACTCTGTTGAAACAGATACAGTAAGACCTTGAAAAGAAAATCTTACATGCGTATTTTAACGGTTAAATATCTAAACATATAAACGTCCGATACAGAATGAATACATCCATCTGTTCTTGCAATGCAGAGGCGAGTAAGTCGAATTCAAAAGAGTAATTTGGCTCCACGCCGTGCAAGGCTACATGATCAGATTTTATATCACGGCCGACATTAAAAGAAAAAGGGAAAAAAAAGCAAAGAAAAAAGGCTGCGGCAGCAGTTTTACAAATAACCATGAAACCATATCATTGGAGGGGAGATTATGGCAGTGGCATAAGCAGTCAAATCAATCGCTGAGTATTTCTGTGAAAGTCGATAGAGGATCCAGGTTAGGCCCATTAGTCATGTTGGCACCCTGCATTGCATTCCCGGGGCCTAAAAACGACCCTGCAACTTCTCTGCAACGTCGTTGCCAAAAAAAGCTCCCAACTCATCCGCACTGGCTTTTATAACAACTCGGATGAATGCTCATTTTTTTGTCGCATGGCATTAATATGCTTGGCTTTATAATCCGCTTCTTGATGACAAACAAAAACATTAACATGTAATGTACAAAAGGAAGCACTCAAAGACACTTCAAATTGTTCTCCCTCTGTAATTTAATATGATTCACAGACATGCCTGTGAAGAAAATTCCCTCCAGTGTTCGGACAATTTCCTCTCATCACCCCTTGAAACGGAAGTAAACAGAGTCACACTTCACATCCAAACATGAGATGGGGGAGGCCTACACAGAATGATGAATGAACCAAAGTCCGCTCCCTCCATTGCAGAACGGGACTGGTGAGTTAAGTTAAGTGATCCCCTGGATTTGCGAGTGGGATTTAAGGCTCTGTTTTGTAGCCATTCATCTGGCACCTCGAGAGGACTGACTCACATCGAGGGACTTCGGATTCCTATGATGAGGTTGATGTGCTGTATCGCAACACGTGCTGGGACATAATGCTATTTGTTCCACACCAGCACTTGGCGATGCCACAAGATGTTACTCTACTCTCTTGTGCCGTGCTGTTGTTAGGACATTGGCTTTTCAATCCATACTTATTATACTGTGGCCTGGGATCCAATTTATACTGCGATATTGTAGGTGGGTGTGAACAAGAAATTGATCTAAAGAGGGAAATCCTTTTCCAGTGGGAAATAAACTATAGTTCAGTCTGCATGGCACGCAACAAAACACATCATATCTGACTATGTACAAATATAATTCCAGATGGCTCTAAAGTTGTTTCCTCGTGTAATCAATATGAAACATTGTTTCAAAAGATTAATACTCTATAATATGTTTAAATCATAGACTGAACATTAATGAAAACAAGTGTCAGTCCTTAATTATGTGCGCCGCTGATCAAATGTCTATAATGACTTTGCAAAATAAAACGGGACCAGGCACCTATTTATAAATGCAGGAATTTAAGAAGCAATCTGGACTGCAATCTGTTCAGCGAGATTATTCAGATCTGTCTCACAGTGAGTCTGAGTGATGCCACGGAACGGCAAAGAAGCAGAAGACACCAGCGCTAACGACCTCAGTGATTGAACATTACCATTTTTATTACATGCTGCCCATACATGTCATGGTGTGTCTTAGAAGTGCATCCTCAATGCACTTTTTCCCCCATGCAGTGAAGTCATTCTGAAGTGCAGTCCTTGTGCACGAGCCCCCGCAGCAACATCAAAACATCCAGAACCTTATCCCGCCGAGCCGAGCAGAAGACGTCGGGGTGGCTCGCTCTTGCAAACGGAGATTAGTCTGTGTGAAGGTGACTCTACCTGTGCTTACACTTTAAGTGTGCCAGGTGCTCAGTCAACCACTGAATCCAAATTGGGGAGAAGTGTGAGGGAGGCAGGCTCAGCTCGCCTCCCCACAGTATAACTTACCTGTCACCAGCTCGCCCCAGATAAGGACAGATGACCTTTCTCCAGGTTGTTATAATAAATCAACTTCCAGAGGCAGTTATTCCTAGCACGGCCTTCTCGTCAGGCCTTACAGGTATCAATTGAGAAATACCACAGCCATGCACCTCTGCTGTCACTGTTGGACAACACACAGGCAAGAAGGAAATTCCCTGATTTCTGTTCAATTAACAAGCTTAACCATGTCTGCCTTGTTTACATGACTGTTTAACATATTTATTGCCTCTATTTTCCATGTTTCTGTGCCGTAATTCTTATACCTGAAGCTATATACCCCCCAAAATGTACAATTTAATTAGAATATAAAGCATACATTCAAATGGCTTTAAAATCTGCCCCTTAAAGCTGGATAAAACTCTAAATCTTCTTGCAACACAGCATAAAAAAGCCGTAGCGGTTGTAAAAAGCCAGTGTCTTCAAAGCAATGTTCACGGACTTGCTGATCAGGCAGCTTTTGATCAGCAAACACTAAAGAATTTATGGTAAAAAATCTTCAGAGTTTTTGCACAATTACTTTTTTATGGACTGTTTATAGTACAGACAAACCAGAATGTTCTTTTCTCAATTAGAGGGAATACGGAGCCAAAGTTAATTGCTCCTCTGATAATAGGAGCATTTGAACGGCTCAGCCACCAAACAGGCCTCTCGGGGACATTAAACACAGAATCTCTGAATCACCGCAGCAGCTGACTCATTCTCATCACACTGATGACTACATTTAACTAAATCAGTATGAGGTGCTTTGCCTCTCTTCTTTTTACTTCAGTCTAGGGGGTAATCTCACGCTGATCAAAAGCTGACTGGTAAGCTGGAGTTCGGCTCTGTGACAGCACGTCTGGGGATCTGAGAGTTCATGATGGCACGCTGTTCAAAATTTAAGGTATTCATCATATGGTGACATGGATCGAATTAAGAAAACAGCAGCGGATTCTTCTCCATTACTTTCAGCGAGGAAACTGGGAAATAAACAGGTGCTACGTCGCAATGCCTCAAACAACATTTCTAACCACAGGATCCTGAAAACTGTGACTAAAGGACTGAGGGTCTTTGTCTGCCACTCGACCGAACGCCACCCTTTAATCAGGCTATAAGAGCTGAATCAGACGATTGGAGATTCATATTTGCCGGACCAGCAAGTATTTGACAGCAGCATCAGAGACGCTTGCAAGCCCGCACTGGCGAGCTGCACGACTTTCATTACCTAGAGTGGCTTTTAGAGAAAGACGGTAAGCTCCATCCGTACTACATCTCAAACAGTTCCAAGCCAAGTGGACAAATATCCAGCTGAAACACATGCAAAGCTTTTCCTTCCTTTTTTGTCACCGAATGCTAAGACTGCAAAGGCCTATATGGGTTCAGTTATTCAATCAATGTGCACCGAGAATAGTGTGTGAGGACAATTCAGGCCTCCCTGTTTGGTGCATCATGTATCAAGCAGCAGATTTCAGCATAGAACTGGGACACTAATCCCATTTTTAATAGAAGAGACATCACATGGAAATATATATATATATATATATATATATATATATATATATATATATATATATATATATATATATATATATTTTAATCTTTTCTAAAAGTGATTAAAAACTTCTGAAAACTGGGTACACTCACACAAAGTCCGACACGTCTTCAGATAAGCATTGTGTCATAAAATATGAATTAGACAGAAGACACCAGAGTCAATGGCAAAGATTATTTTAAGTCTAACCCAGGCTATATTTGAACTCCTAACTTTTAATTTAAAACTTCTGAATCATTTCCTTTTCTTCTTACTTCAAAGTATTATTTCACATTTCACTAAAAGGACCAGTGTGTTGGGCTTCGTGACTTCTACTGGTGCGGTTGATAATTACAAACCCTTTACCTCACCTTTTCCTTCTTACCGTGAAGGAAGGTTGCCAAGAAACATCTTGGCCACTTGCCCAGTGTTTACTTAATCCACTCTGGGCTACTGTGGAAAAACGGCAGTTCAACATGGCGCACTCTGCGGAAGAGGACCTGTGGCACCTGTCGATGTAAAAGGCTCGATGTAAGGTAACAGAAAAAAAATACTATTCCTTATTTTCAGGTGATTATACGCTCATGAAAATGCATATCATATATATTCTGTAAATAGAGCCCCCTAAATCTGACACACTGGGCCTTTAAAGGTACAATAACTCATTTTTTGGCCACTTGAGGGCAGTACAACAAGAAAGAACTGCATATTTATGCATCCAATCAGTGCTTCTCTCCTTTTTTCACTACAAAAAATATTCAAAGACGCTTTACCACATGTTTCAAAGTAACATACAGCAAATGTAAGTTAATCTAAATTTGAGCTACTCTTCAAAAATTGAAGAAGAAAGGCACAGATTTAAATTCGGGTGGTGTAGTACAGCAACCGTTTTAAATATTCCATTTCATTGCTTCTCCTCCTCAGACTTCATCGGTTTTATTGGTATCAAACCTTTTAACCTGACATGGTTAATTTAAGCCTAACATCTCTCTTCTTGCCCTCACCCCTTCACTGGGATATCTGTGAACTATTGCAAGAGTTTAAAAAAGGGTTTGGGAATGCAAATGAGTAAAAGAAATGTAATAATTAAAATAGAAAACGGGCAGTCAGCTTTGTAATTTTGAGAATACTGGCTGCTATACACGTAAGTTTTACTTGAAAATGAAACATTCCCTGTTTTCTTCTGCATTGTCTCATTTGAATAATATTCAGTGACTTCCTTGACTGTTTCATTTTCTCCGTCATGACGGTGAACAAGTGCTTGACATATGCTTTTGCACTCTCTGCTGAGGTAACATTTAATTATCAAACCAACTGTATTGCTGCTCGGGCCTGCCAGCAATGACGACTTGAATTAATGACACATGAAAAGCAATCTTCGCGCCCTGGAAGTCCAAGGCCTGCAAGGACACCCACAGCTGCACACATAATAAACATCCCATCACTGTGATGAGCACTTTGCCTCCTACATCTAAAAATACGACCAGAACTGTAAACCTGCTCAATTCTCCTCCTTCAGGTTCATCTGTGTCCTGAGGGCATCCATTACGTCGCTGTGTGTGTCACAGTGTGTCATTGAGGTCCTGTGCTTTCACTTTTTCACTAAGTAAGAGGCTTCAGAGTACACAGGAGAAAAGTCCATAAAGTGCAACAGGAAAATTTATCAATTTACTGTTATTACCGTGTCCAATTTAAGTTTCGCATGTGTGCCACTCTCTGTAGATTTACATATTATCAATTTACAATATTCCTGATACATATTATGATTATTTTGAAGTCAGTCTGAAGTGAAATATCTGACTCTTAACCTGCTAAACGCCCAACTATGTTACTCAGCTGCTATGCCCTATAGTTCTGTGCAGGTATAGTGCTTTTTAGAGCTCTTCCGCTGAAAACAGCTGTTATGGAAGAGTTGCAGTATGGACATCTGAACAATGACCTGGAACTCGCTACAGAACTTCGTAAAGCAGAGGGAAGCTGTAGATACAGCTCATAATGCTAATGATATGCGGGTTCAACACGACGAGCAACGGCGCTCACAATACAAAAATGGAAATGTATATAACTCCGTGAACTCCATCTGATGAATAACACATAATTAAAAATATCTCCACAAGATGAGATGCTCCAGGTAAGATTGTTTTCTCAACCGCAATTTGCAAGGTCAAGAATGAACTTTAACCCGTCGACTATATAGTTGTAAATTGAAAACAACAATAAATTGAATTGCATGAACTCAGTGCCTGGATACCGTGTGACAACAAAAGAAAAGAATCTACATTAATCTACTTTGGCAGAATGTAAAATACAACAGCATTCTGCAAGTTCAAGTTCATTTGGGTCCGGGTTGGTAATGACTCATGACTCCCACACTCTGTTTTAGGGAGAAACCTATCGGTAGATTTCATGCGCAGATAATAAATAGAGTGAGCCGTGCACGGTTCAGTGGTCAGAGCTGTAAATGGTAACGATCACGCTGTAATTGCAGCCCTTTCTGCATCACTTATTATGAATAAAATATGATGTAGGGTGTTATTCATCCATGGATTAGGGCACATCATCAGTGTCCCAGGTAAGTAATAACAGTCCATTACTACTCCTGTAGAGTTGGTGTAGAAATTAAGGGAACGTGAATATGTTATCGTTATGACTGGTGGGAAAGGAAACGCATACCGTATGCGGGAGGTTGAATAGTTTTGCAGTGCCACAGAATCAGTAGGTGAGATACACATTCAGCAGCTTCAGTAATAAAGTCACTTGATGAATAAAGAATGATCTCAGCCAAGCAGATAATTCTGATAAAGTATGGCTACCCATTAGCTGAGCTAGAGTAACCATTAATGGTAATACTGGTGATAATTAACAGACTGGAACAGAACAACATTACGGCATAATGCACACAGGACCTTTCCTTCACCTTCCAAATGACTGACAGCAATTATGCGTGTGCTCACTCTAGCCGTTAAATAAAAAAATGTGCAGCCATTTTTTTTGTTCTTTAATTATCGTCGTTTGTTTTTAAAACAACATTGTGAGACTTTTCTACCGTAATTAAATGAATGGTGTGTTATTCCCACTGTGTGCCCTGTATGCTCTTTTCTTACACTATGTAACAATCTTCCGCAAGATGTAAAGAGAAGTACGGCCACTTTACAGGTTTTCAGGTATGCAGATGGGGAGCGAAGCTGGTGTCATGCCAGAACAGGAGCTGGGCAAGTAGGCAATATAACTGGGCTCAGCAGCTTCTACTGTATAGACATAATGACGAAGAGACTGAGGAAGACATTGACGGAGGAAGCTAAGAATAGAGTGCCTGAGCTGCCAGACAAGAGTAAATCTGGGAATGACTTTTAGTCACTGGTGAGAGCTTCATGAAATAAAAGCCTGAAAGACAGACGCCAAGCTGGGCTGGCACATTAGCTGGCTCCTATGTCTTGTGTTGTTGACCTTGCTTGATAATTAAGTGTAAGTAATGTAATCATAACAAATACACATGTACAGCCGTCCATACTTAAAACATTACATTTTGAAACTGGGGGCGCTAAAAACACAAAAATACCAATTTCTATGTAATGTTGCTTTAAATATTTACATATAACCCTAACCCAGCTTTTAATTCCACATAACACAAAAACCTTAAGCACAGGGTGCCTAAACATCCTTATCCAGAATTACAGCAAAGCATATCCTGTCATTAAATAGGTCTCTCTCTCTCTCTCTCTCTCTCTCTCTCTCTCTCTCTCTCTCTCTCTCTCTCTCTCTCTCTCTCTCTCTCTCTCTCTCTCTCTCTCTCTCTCTCTCTCTCTCTCTCTCTCTCTCATCAAAGGAGAGTATCGAACAGTCTCCGTACTGCACTCCTGTTTTGGCTTCGGTCTCTTTGTACTTCTGAACTGAGCATTCATTATGCATAAGCAACAAGAAGCCTGCTAATGAAGATTTCATAACTGATTAAAAAAAAAAAACTGCGACATCAGCATACGCATATAATTATGAGGCCGCAGTCAGAAGCTGTACATGTTTATCAAAAGTCACGTTAAATGCTGAAGAAGAAATGTATATTCATTATTTTGGTCTGAATATTGTTTATATCTTCATGTGCATGTTTGTGGCTTTTATGCAAGGAAAATAAATTCATGTACCTGCTAAATATGTAGCAAATGGATAAGGCATGAACCAAACAGGGGCCTCTGGGGACATAATTACACAAACAAGTAAATGTACTTACTTTAACACTACATGTATGTACATGTACAAGTCAATTATATTTGTATCTCCAACCACAAATTGAATTTTCTTAAATGCATAATGGCAAAATGTATTTTGGAAAAGAGCTGAAGGCACAGAAACACGGATAACAACCTCGTTTGCAATTACTAACAATTACACTCATACTCACACATTCTCCAGAGTGAAATGGGAATAGATAGATACTGTATGTGCTTACTACCGGACTTTCACGCATACATTTCAGCTAATAGCCTTTGAATATTTTAGCTTTGTGATTAACTGTATGTTTACCTCCATGGCTGAGAAGTGAAACCAAAGCACAAGTGCCAAAACCTGCAATTCCTTGGCGGCCACTTGAATCTGACTACAAAACAACTCAATCTCCATAAGCCACAATATTAAAATGTCCAACTTCACAGCAGAAACAAACACGCTTACTGCCTGGTTTAAAAAAAAACTGTTTTAGTCTCTGTAGCCGATATTACTGTTCATGGTAAATATGCTAGGGGTGATTCTGATGATTATTTGATTTATTTTCAAATTATGTTCACCTTTCTGAGATCTGATCATTGATATAACAACAGATGGTTGAGGCTTAAAGTCTGTGTAAAGTAAATCAGGTAAAAAATTAGCAGTATTCTCAGCTCCAGGACTGTGTCTGCTAAAGGCACTAAAGCCACGCCCACTCATGGGCGCAGTCATGCAGCAATTCTGAAGCGACTGAAACGTGTCAGAAAATTCAGAAAATGACATGACTAACTTTGCAACACTCTGAGTGAGATGAATCAATCTCTATCTCTCTGCTAGTAGTGCAGGGTTATTCTCAGGATGGCCTCAGCGTGTCATCGAGCCACCCTTTATGACCGCCCCCAAAATCCTGGATTTAACTTCTAACTCCATGTTTCATTAATATATAGTTGAAAGTCTTTTCACATATTTTCAGCAACTATTTTCCAACATATTCAATGTATTTTGAAAGACATCTCAGAATTTCCATTACACAGACTTTAATAATATGCATAATCAAGAGCATGTCCACTTTGATTGACAGGTGGGTACAGGTGGGTTATTTACTCTTATTGGTGGGTGGTGTGGTAGGCTGCTACACATTTGCAGGAATAAATTAAGTTCTACTGAACTCAACTGAATGAAATTTCAGGAGTTCAATTATTTCTATCCAAACAAAAACCAAAGCCATTTCTCCTTGACTCCATGACCTAACTTTTTGCCCCAATTTAACTGGAATGTGTTTTGTAGAATTTGAGATATGTTGTAATTAACAGGCAGAGAAACAAACTGCAACCTCCATGGCACAGGTAATAAAGAGACTTTATTACAAGAATTTAATATAAAAACGAAAACGTCTGTAATGAATTCAGATTCACTAGCAATGAGATGGCTCTTGACTCTTCAGCATAATAGAAAAAAGTGATAACACTGATAAACAATCAGACAAAGCACAAAGAGACAAGATTCAGTTCAGTTCCACACAAATTCAAAGGCTGACCATTAAATGTCACCAAACTACTGCAGGAAGATTTTTTTTTTAATATTAATAAATTCTCATTACTCTTAATTCAGTTGACAAACCTCGTCTTGCTCTGTAGATGCATACTGTGAGACATGCTGACATTTCTAACAGCAGCATCAGTCACATTATGCAGGAAAAAAGGATGCTTTGTTCATTTTTATATCAAGAAAACATCCAGCTCACACCCGAGTGTTTCAATACATGTCAACCACCTGTGAAAGCTTTTGCTGTATTACATTTTCAGTGGAGCTGTGAGTGATTCAAGCTATGAAGAAGAATGTGGAATAAATCAAAATTTTAGAGTAGAATAAGTGGTTACTTGTTTGTCTTCATCTCCTCTTGGTTTTAACCTAAAAACACACCAAGTTCACACACTGGGCATCGAGAAGATGTCGTATAAAACTCCTGAGGTGTCACCTCAACTCAAGAAGCAGGCTCTCTTTCTGTTGAATGAATGGTAATGTGCATGCATGAATGTTTTAGTGTTGTGGCTGAGTGACCTTGTGCGTGGAACGAGCTTCATGTGGCTTTACTGTTATTAAGTCTGCACAATATCTTAATTGGTTGTTGTCATAATTATGAGAAAGGATAATTTGATGAACAAATGTTTAACTGCATTATAACCTTTATCTATTCATTAGTATATAAGGGAACTTTTCAAGTGAAAAAGGTGTCACTATGCTCAAATCCAAATATTCTGGGGTTATTTAATTAAAATGATGCATACATTTATACATGAGCAGCCCTGACTCTCGTGTTTTATTCAAGTTTAATGCATGCTTCACTGTAGGGGCTTTAGGCTGTATATTTGATAATCAAATGTCCTGTCAGACCTGCAGCCATAACAATAAATCTGTGTTATTGTTTTTTTTAATCTCAGTGACAGATGTTCTGACTGCACCAAGGATGGAAACCGAAGGTAGGATATTGTGGTGCGAAACTGAATTTCATTTCACCTGAAAGCAACAGAAAATATTTCTCTGATACTGAACTACAACAGCACATACAATACATGCACATGATTCACTCCAGCCCCTCCTTTTATGCAAGTACAATTTTAAAATCAGCTCTTTGTTTTGTGACCTGGTGTCTACCCCAGTTATTCCTGACCAAACAGTTATCTAATAAGCATGTAACAATCACAGATAAGTCTAGCAGCTCTCCTCTGTGTAGGCCTCCGAAAACGCCGAGAGGACAAAAGCAATCCAGCTCAATGAGCCATATTCATTCAGCAGACATGACGCTCTCCACAAAGCAACTTAAGAGGACTGCACTTATGGGTATATTCCTCCAAAAAGCCTCTGAAGAGAGGCAGGCCTGTCTGCTCCACTTCTCCCGTGACTGACAGCACACTCCAGGGGAGTCACGCCGCAAGACACGCACACTGATCCAGTCTGACACGCCTGACCTTTCCTGGGCCGCACGGCTGGCTCACCACGTACCTCGCCCTGCCCGCCTGAAAAGGCCACCCGATGCCATGCAGGCATGTGCCATCGCCGCCCACCTCGGGCCCCTCCATCTTGAGAGGTGAATGCCCGAGACTGTGCTGAGACAGCCACTCAATCAGAGAGGCTCTCAACCACGAAACAAGGGTATGCCATCTGAATTTGGCAGTGATATACAACTGGTATTCCCCATTGCACCCTTAAACGGAGTGAAGACTTTATTAGGAATTATTTTACTGTGCAAGGAAGCTTTTTTTTTTTTACTTTAACTTTCTACCATTTGGGATTTTTTAATTAAGGCATTGCTCATACACAAAATGATTATGAAGACAAAATTTGCATAATACTATTAGTCATTTCACTTAGTGAATGTGCCTTGTGCAGTGGCTGGTTAGTGGAGGGGGCTAGGGCGGGTCTAACATAGTGTGTGTCTGCCAACAGTCTTGGTTAAGGCAGAATCATCTCAGAATAGATGTTGCGGGAGTCCACTGAAGAACAAGGGAGGAGAGAGCACTGTAAGTGCACAATAGATGCTGCAGCTGTGATTTGAAGAGCTGTCGCAACCAGTGAGCACTTTCCCCGAGTAAAGGAAATATTTGGTAAAGCAGAAATAAATCATGTGGTCATGTACTTCAGTGTGAGATTGTATTTTTCAAAACAGAAGAGAAGAAAATTCTCCAGTTCAAAAATTCAAGACATTTGTTCGATGGTGCACATGTGGAGGTGTCTATGAGGATATATAACCGGCTAATAGATTTTTAATGTGCTATTTCAATGCATGACCATGATAATGTAAGTGCAATCTAAACCACGAGTGACTCCGGAAAACACTAACTGCATTGAAAAACACACACAGCCATTCATACACACACACATATTGCTCATGCAGTGACTAGTTCATTACATTTCATCTGCCTTTAGTAAGTGTACTGCATCTCTCTCATATTAAAACAAGCGATTGCAACCGCAGCCCGAAAAAATACTGGAGAGTCAGTCCTGAGATAAGTACAACAAATGTAAAGACTCTGTGTGGTACAACAGTAGTGCACTGGTTCTGTGTGCTCAAAGGCACTTAGATACCACACCACACCACACAAGACAAAGGCCAAGGGTGCAGGGAGAGAGGAGAGAGGTCAGGTTTGAGTACGATGCACCCAACTTCATCTTTATCGACAGGAATGGATATACCTCATTCCCAAGGAATGATATTTCAGCATAGCAGAATCAGTTTTACTTTACTTTTCTCATTATGTGCAATTGGAGCTGTGATCCGGTGATGGGCAATGAAATGGCCACAGGAGCGCTAGGACTGCAAGCTGACAAACAGCATGATTTCAGCTATGTAAATGGACTTTTGTAAATGGTTCAGAACTGTATAGGTTAATGGCACAGATCGGGAGAATAGCAGCACCGACACAACTGGACCGAAAACGAGTTCAATTCGATGTGAACACAATTCATACGTCTGAATGTCAAACAACAAGTGAGAGACTATTCTTTGAAGAAGCTCGCAGTGAATATTTCATCTTTGACCACACACTGATGACGGGAGCTCTGATGATCACTCCACCCATCCTCATCCCATCCATCACTGCTCACTTTTTAGGAACATTTAAATTTGAGGTTTATCATGGGGCTCTGGTGGATCTGGGGCCACAAAGCATATAATATTTTAATGCATGTTTGTACACACTGGTGATCTGGGGACCACAGGGGACTCATGCACACACACACACACACACACACACACACACACACACACACACACACACACACACACACACACACACACACACACACACACACAGCAGGAATCAACATGAGGGGGCATTTATTTATTTATACCTTTTATTCCTCTGGGCTTCCTTCTTATCCATTATGACGGGCACACAGTTCGTAAGCTCGGTCCAGTCTGCATGCAGTCCGCAGCTCCAGCCAGTGGAGAACCGGGAGAAGAGCCAGGACTCCTCTTTCCCTGGTCGGTGACATGTGCACTTCTTCTGCCCCGGCTTGCAGTCGCACGGCTGCTCCAAGCGAATATTCCTCACCAAGTGTCTCCCGAAAGTGGTTCCTCCGGTCTTCTGGATGTGCAGAAACACGATCACGTCGTCCCCCTTGATGTTGAACTCCACGTGTCTGTCAAGGTCTCTTTCGGTGAAGTTGAAATTTGACGGCACTTTAGCAGGGCTGTCATCCTCCAGGTCTTGGTCTCTGTAGAAATCAT
Source organism: Collichthys lucidus (assembly GCA_004119915.2). NCBI lineage: Eukaryota > Metazoa > Chordata > Actinopteri > Sciaenidae > Collichthys > Collichthys lucidus. Next base: position 10,636,322 of record CM014079.1, on the reverse strand, counting down.
CGCTGTCCTGGTACGGGGTTGAAAGTAGACTCACCCCTCTTAATTTCTCCCCAGACTTAAAGTGGCACGAATTGCTGCCAGCGGGACATATGTACTGGTAACCGATCATAACAAAAAGAACAGCTAAAATAGGAACCAAGATGAGCTTACTGGATCTATCATCCATCATATCAGGATAGTGTCTTCATTCCATTACCGTGAATAATAAGCAGCACCCATGGGGATCAGTATTCCTCCATGCCTCAGACACACTAAAGGTGCATATTCTTTAAGTGCCACATGTTGATCGGATTAAACACCCTCCGAGGACAAAAGGGACCAAGTCAAGTCAAGAGTCATGGCATTCAAAATTTCTGCATGTCCAACTTCTTAAGCCGGCGTAGAGCTGTATCCGTGCATGCCGACGACTTCCATGCTCCGGTATCAAGTTGAAAATGAGAGTTTCACAGCTTCTTTGTGTTGTTTTTTTGCAGATCCCAGTATAAATCGCAGTGTCTGTGGTTTTCAATCCGATGATACACTTCTTCTTTCAGCAGAGATGTCTGCACGGCTCGGACTGTCGGACTGCATCCTCCGGCAGCATCCTACACAGCAGCAGCATCCTTGGCGGGTTGAGGCGGTCTGACTGACTGTGCTGAAGCAGTGCTTTTAGAGAGGATGCTGCTGCTGCTGCTGCATCCGAGCCGACAAATATACGTTGTGCTCTCGTCGTGGCTGATCTGGGGGAGACGCTCTACATCCCATCCCGTCCATCCCATAATCTCGTTTTAACACAGTGCAAAGATAGAAGCCCACACCCGGACACTGAAGTGAGACAACATGCAGATTTAAGCACATAAAAAAAAAATCCGATGTAACTTTTTTTTTTTTTAAGTGTGACCTTTGATGATTAAAGAGACAGCACTATCCCTCTGTATAGTCTTTAAATAGCCCAATTCCATATCTGGTATCTGCTCATAACACTGTTTTAAAAGCTGCTTTCTCTGCAGCAAATATAGGAGGCATATAAAATATTGGTGCATTGGCTGACTGTGAGGCATGTGAGGCATTTAGAGGAAATAATTCAAGATATGTTGCAAATATCAACTTAATAATGTTCAATAAAATGAGAACCCTATGTAAAAAGCAAATGAAGAAAAAAAACATATAAATAAGGCTGTGAAGTCAAATTGAGTTTAAAGGAGGAACTCCACCCAAACACAGGAGGATCAGTTTACCGATAATGTGAAGCATTACTCAGCCTGAACGGTCTGTGGCTCTGGAGGGAGCTTTCCAAAGACTGCAGAAGCTACCCGGTTGTTATTATTTTGGCCTTGAGCTTGGAAATCTCAGGTTTTGTAAAGCCTGTTTCGCAAAGTGAGCTTTTACAAGGAAGGCAGGGTTTGTGGAGTTGTCTAATGTGGAGATTGTAGGATTAACAGTTATTAGATTACATGTCAGGAGATCTCAGCCTGATTTCTCTCACAAATACACCATATTTACAGAAGTTTTATACTAATTTAATAATATTCTAATGATTGGTCTAACATAGTTTAATCTCTCACAATAATAATATGATTATATCTCCACTTACTGGGGAGACCAATGCCCTTTGTAGCCCTTTGCGGGACTTTCTGTGACAGTGTGGTGGCACGTCTATTATTACATGCAGTTGTCTGCCAGAGAGGGGGAAGCACGGAGGGGGACAGAAAAAGACTCAACAAACTGGTCAAGAGGGTCAGCTCTGTGGGGGAGGGGGTGTGATGAACGTCTCCTCTCACCTCCTGCTTGAGACTGTGCAGACCCAGCAGCTCTTTCAGCAACAGACTGCTACTCCTACCATGTAAGAAGGAGCTCTGCCACAGGTCCTTCATTCCAACAGCTGTCAGACTCTCCAGCATGACGTCATGACTTTTTTCCCCCCAATATATTTTTTTATTTATGAGTAAATTCAAGGTACAATCAACCTTGTGTATATGTACGGAAGCCCTAAATGGTCATACATTCATACATTTCCTCCCCTTTTCTCCTGATAACAAGTTAATTTAATTTGTTTTCTTGAGATCTTGAAATAACGAATGTTGTTATCCTGGGATAAAGGGATCATTTTCTTGAGATAGCAAAATTTTGTTTTCCCGACATGACAATTTTAATTAACATTAATATTATGTCATTACAGGAATCATCATTCGGTGTAGCAATGTCAGAAGAGCAGAAAAATGTTGCAACTGCAATGATTAATAAGAATACTAATAATGACAATAATGATAATTAATTATTGAAAATTAATAGTTGAAATTAACTAGTCGGAAACTGTTGTCTCGGGTAACAACATTTATTATTTCAGCATAATGACATAAATAATTTGAGATCTTGAGAAAACAAATGACAATAACTCATTATCAAAAAAAAAGAAATAAAACTATACACTTTCATAGAAATAAGAAATGGACCTAGGAATAGAGCTAAAAAAAACTATGCGCAACTAAATTAGACTGTAGAAAAATGAATGAGTCACAGGATTGTAGTTCAAGTTGAATTGAGACTTGCGGTAGAAAACGTCCACGAACAGTGACACTGAGTGGGAAGTTGTCAGTTTGTGTATACATCCTTTATTAATCACATATCAAACCATTGTCACTTTTACCTACTACATGAATATGTATTATAGATAGACGTTTGTATTCAAAGTATAAGTAATAATGTTTTTTTTCCCCTCAATGCTAATTTTATGTTTTCTACACATCTTTGACTGTCTGGCTGCACACACACTGTGATGTTAGCAACTCAACTGTTAACATTATTAATCAAATATTCAAATGACATAAAAAGAATAACAATTTTCAACAAAGAGTTTAAAATAAATCAATTTGCGGATGATATGTCGATCTTCCTAAACGATAAATCAATGGGAGACAAAACTTTTTTTGGATTATCTCTTAAAAAATGTAAAATATTTCCTATTCAAGAGAAGATACCAATATTTCTAACCGTATGTTGGACATGAAGAAATCGCTTAACCATTGGTTAATTAGAGACCTTACTATTTTTGGCAGAAGCGTTCTATCTAAAGCTGAAGGTATTTCCAAACTGATCTATCCCTGCTACTCCTTTTACATCTCCTTGAAAAACTTGAATAAAGCTAATACAATTAATTTTTCTAATTTTTATGGAGAAATAAAACCCAACTACAATAAAGGTCTCAGCTTGTGAAGGAACATGACAAAGGTGGCATCAGTGCACCACCTGATCATGTTGTTCAATTTTCTTTTCTATTTTATTTCATTTATACCTTGCAGTTACAGTATTGTTTATATCATGGTCACTTACTTTTGTAATATTATTTATATTATGGCCACTACTCTTGTAATAATATTTATTATTTGTATCATGGTCACTTTCTTGGCAATCTTTCAAACACTATGGTCACTTTACATTACAATACTCTTTTTATATATCATGCCACTTTTATCCTCAGTACTTGTCCTGTCTTTTTGAAGGTTATAAATATTTCTGTCTGTTTATTGTATTCTGTAGTGTATGCTACACTTTTCCTGCTGCTGTAACAAGTAAATTTCCCCGTGGGGGGATGAATAAAGTCTATCTAATCTAAGTTTCTAGTTAGTGTTTGTGCATCGCTGTGAAACTAACTAGCTAACTTAAAGTCTTTGCAATATTTCTTACACTATGACACTATGATCACTTTACATTACAAGACTCTTTATATATCATGCCACTTTTTATCCTCAGTTTTCTGTGTTTATTGTGTAGGTTATAGATATTTCTGTCTGTTTATTGTGTTTTTTTTGCCTTTTCTCTTTTTTTTGTAGTGTATGCTACACTTTTCTTGCTGCTGTAACAGGTAAACGTCCCTGTGGTGGGATAAATAAAGTATATCTAAATCTAAATCTAAACCTAAATCTAAATCTAAAGCTCCAGAATTTAAAAACTATGGCTGGTACCTTTAGAATTAATTGGATAAAATCTTACCTGTCACAACTGGACTCCATGAATCCATCTAGGTCTTTGTTTGGACTTTGAAAAGTGATTTGGGTGTGAATAGGATCCAGATTGAGATGTTTAATTTCCATAAGCACACACACTGTGATGACGACACGCTGCAGTGTGTTTGTTTGGTGGGAAACCGTTTTGAGCTGTCTTTAGCTGTCTGCGGCTGTGCCAGATCAAATCACAACTTCACCACCGGGTTTTCTCAAACTTTACACTCCCTGTCACTAATCGTGTCCGTGTGAACACGTTGAACAAATGTCGCTTTAAATGACCAACCGTCGTGTTTAATTTTAAACGTAACGGTCGTTTCACACTCGGATAACGGTCAGCGCGAGACACCAACGTCAACGCCGGTTAGTAGCTACCCGGGCTGCTAGCTGCTTAAAATACCGACCTGACTTCGCTTTGTATGGAAACGGACAGCATCTACAACAGGGTGAGATATATATATTTATATAATGTGCAACACTGTAAACACAGGTTATGTATGTCTAATGTAAGCGGTATGTGTAGTAGGCTGTGAAACCTTTCAATCACGGCGAGCTTGCTGTTTACTTTATGCTAAGTTCACTGTTGTCTGTCCCTTTAACGTTTTTTAAATTAATTTTATAAGTATGTATTCAATAACAAACAGTCGACGTGTTTTTCTGTTGTTTTCAGCATCTTCCACAAGTTTTTAACTTTTTTTAAATGTGTGTTTTCATGTAACGTTAGGTGATAACTTAAGAGTAACTACGTGGCACTGATTCCTCAAAGGAAAGCTGTGCTGACTGACTGACTGACTTTTTTTTTTTTGTCATTGTAGGTTCATGTTACGTCGAGCCGGAGATAATGAGGAAGGTTATTGTGCTGTCACTGTCACTGCTGCTGCTGCTGAACATTCATCATGTCATATCGGCACCCAAAGGCGTCACTGCCAGTCTAAAAGCAAAGTGGAACATGACGCCTTTCCTCCTGGAGACAAGGTATTTATCCCTGCACATGAGGATCTGGCACTCGGGCTAATTTGTAGTAAACAGGTCTGTAGCCAGGATTTAAATGTTAAAGAGCCACTCAAATGTATTATATACTCCTTCAAACAATAAACCTGCCATTAAACTGTCTTTAAATATGTACTGTAGGTCTATATGCTTTTTCAACCCCCTGTGAACATTACCAAGACTAAAAAATAGGATCCTCAATACTGAATCTTTTCTCTCTTGGTTTTATCTGAATATACTGAGTCTTAACAGTTCTGTAGTCAGCTTGTAAAATAGCCACAATGTGTATGTTTTTTTATTTATTTATTTTTAACATAAAATCCCACTAAAAACATGCCCTCAAATGCACCACACACCCCTTTAAACAATGCCACTAAACTGTTTCAAATGTAAATTTGTACTGTAGGTTTAAGTGCCTTTTCAAAGCCTTCTGCACACTACCAGGACTAAAATCTTTGTAATATTGGGACTAGAAGCAACTGAAGACTGTAATTCCTGAAAATTATAGCCTGAATTAAAATCTACAGTAATCAGGGCTGTAGGAAGGATTTTAATGTTGAGAACATGAGTCCAAGCCACTCAAATGCGCCATATACTCCCTCAAACAATAAACTTGCTACTAAACTGTCTTCAAATCTAATGTACTGTAGGTCTATATGCTTTTTCAACCCCCTGTGAACATTACCAAGACTAAAAAATAGGATTCTCAATGCTGAATCCTTTCTTTCTTGGTTTTATCTTAATATACCGAGTCTAAACAATTCTGCCCTCAAATGCACCACATACCCCATCAAACAATGCCACTAAACTGTCTTCAAATGTAAATTTGTACTGTAGGTTTAAGTGCTTTTTCAAAGCCTTCTGCACACTACTACCAAGACTAAAATCTTATAATATCTTAATCTTGTAATATTAGGGCTAGAACTGAAGACTGTAATTCCCCCAAATTATAGCCTGAATTAAAATCTACAGTAGTCAGGGCTGTAGGCAGGATTTTATGTTGAGAACAAGTCACAAGTCCAAGCCACTCAAATGCATCATATACCCCCTCAAATGATAGACCTGCCACTAAACCTACTAAACCTTCTAAACATCTGGCACTCAGACAAATCATCAGTAAACAGGGCGGTAGGCAGGATTTTAATGTTCAAGTCCAAGGCACTCAAATGCACCATAAACTGTCTTTTTAAATGTAAATTTCTTAATATGTACTGTAGGTCTAAGTGCCCTCTGCACGTTGCCAAGACTAAAATCCTCAATGGTAAATCATTTCTTTCTTAGATTTATCAAAAAAATGTTTTATGTCTAAACAGTTCTGTAGTTGGCCTGTAAAACAGCCACCATGTGTACGTTTTAATAGACCTTTTTTTTCAGCATTTCTCAGCCATTTTGACAAACACATGTGTTAACAATGATACTAATTAAGGTCCCATTCCATTCAGGTCAAACAGAGTCAGGGTGCTGCTGTGGTGCATGTTGGTTCTTTGCTACAATAAATGGAATAGAACCTTAATTAGTATCATTTGAAACACCCGTGTTGACCCTGTTATTACCCTACTGTTTCACTGTTTCAGGTTACAATGAAAAGCTCTCAGTGAAAACACAGAAAACTTGCACTCATTGTCCAAGTTGTTTGAATATAATGCTACAGTTTGCTACAATTTCTTGTAAGTTGCCTCATGTTATAGAGGCTAGAAACAACTGAAGATTATAAAGTTGCACTTAAATTGACGTTCATCAGTCAAAATAAATGATTACATCCCATTCTGTAATTAAGTTAATTTTACTGAATTATAACTTAAAAAATTATACATAATGTGCTTCAATAGCAGCCAAACGTTATTTTGTTGTTAACAGTATATTACTTGTTATATACAGGGTTCCCACGGGTGCTTGAATTCCTTGAAAATGCTTAAATTTCAATTCAGTGTTTTCAAGGTTGTGAAAATGCTTGAAATTTCACAAAGTTAAAAATCAGACAGTCAATCTACCACCATATGAAATAATGCTAATTAGACCCATAATATTATGCCATACAGTGGCACCGCTGCGCTTCCCATGACCATCATGGCAAACACAACTAGGCTACCTATTTAAAGGTGCTGGAAAAATGGAAAAACTGGTGCTTGAAGGTGCTTAAAGTGCTTGAATTTGTTCATGAAAAAGGTGTGGGAACCCTGTATATATAAAGTTCTATTTTTATGGTGTTATTGTAAATTTTGGTCATCATATGGAGTGTGAAAAAATCTTCTTATTGTATTCAGTCTCTTGCCTGTCTGTGTGGTACTTCACAGTGGACTTTATGGACCCGAGGCTGAGACGAGTTGGGTGCACTTATTACCAGAAAATCTAAAATGATTGTGCGACGTGCAGCTCTAACAGCTGGGCAGTCAGAAAACGATCACTGTGGTTTTGACTAATGCTCACTATGCTCGTGTTTTCTCTCATGCAGCGAGTTTATTGGAGAAGATGGAAATGAGAAATTCTGGCAGTTTGTTGACACTGTTAAGGAGCTCACTGTATACAAACAGGGAGGTACGTTATTTATAATTGCTGTATCAGAATGGATTTAAATAATTTTGCCAAGCATCAGCCGTACTTCTCTACTTTAATACTTTATTACTTATGTTCCTGTGTCTCACAGAATCCGTGCGCTCGTACTACAACTTGATCCTTAAGAAGGCTGGTCAGTTCCTCACAGATCTTCAAGTTAATCTCCTTAAATTTGCTCTGTCCCTACGGTCATACTCACCAGCTGTTTATGCATCCCAACAGGTATGTTGTGATCAAAATGTTATATATTTAACTAAAATAAAACTTTCTGAAATGCAGCCTAGGTATATAATGAGTGTGCCAGGTCCATTTCTTGTTAGAGAAATGTCTCTTTACCCTAATGTTGACCCAGAGTGCTCTGCAGCCTTACTTGCAGTTTTTCTCAGTTGCCTTGGCCCAGTCTTTAAATAACAGTTTTCAAACTACTGTGTGAAATACTTGTGTTTTTTTTTTACAGAATTCAAATGTGTATGGTAAATTATCTCTACCTAAAAAGAGTGAACAGTCAAATTTTCACATCAATTAGACTGACTTTTATATTACTTTGTACTGTATGTGCTACTATTACGTGACCGTGACCCTGCTGAGGGTAAATTGTTACAGATAATGGATGGATGTAAGTTTGACATGACATTTTAGTTCAAATGTAGCTTTGCAATGAAAACACTGCAAGTTTTGGGAGGCTAGCCATTGAGCTACCATGCTGGCTGACATGCGACAGGTGGTTTCCAGCCATGGCAATGTTGATGGGTGGTTCCACCAGCATGGAGTTTTTTTCTTGGACAGCCTACCAAGGGGCTCCAATATGTACTATTCTGGATAATATTGTTTTTCTCATCAGTGAGGGGTGTAAGGTCTAATGATTATTCTGAGACTATAGTCTTGCGAATCAAAAGACTAAAGCTTGAAATTGGATTTTTGTTTGTCCCAGTTGACAATATACCTTTGTGCAAGCCAAGAGACAAAAATTTCAAATAAGATGTTTCTGTCTTGAAACTTCAGACTTTAAAATAAGTGTTAATGCATCCTGGTGGATCTATAACATACACGCCTCTTGTAGCTAACTCAACATAACCCCATATGAGAGATAATTGCTAATTGAAGCTGATGTTTGGGACTTTAAGGTCTGTAAAAAATTTGGTACGTTCAGTCATCCGCCAAACAAATTCATGCCATGCTAATTAAGCCTTTCACTGCCAGGTAAATACGTATTTCACAGATTTGGAGTTTTTAAATATGTTGCCTGTGGTGACGATCCTTTGTTCCCGTTCACCAGCAGTGAAGTGTTTTATGTCAACCAGCAATGACTGAAGGGAGGAGCATGGACAGGAGTATGGACGTCATAAGTTGGAATTTTTAGCTGAGGCAAGAGAGATTTACTTGAATGAAGTGAAACTACCTTGCTTAATCATCGCAAAGATTTAAATGTTAATATAAGATGGTTTCACGTAGTTAAACTAGCAGGAATTGATGGTGCCAAGATTCCCGAGTATGATACAGGCAGACATAAGAGGGGAGCAATATCTTGCTCAGAGGTAAGGGTGTAATAATTCATGACGGTTGTGTAAGTGAAAGGTGAACAGAGACGACATGGAAGCAAAAGTAGAAATGAATGCTCCGTGCGAGCACATTACATCAGAGGCTGTCATACTTTTGCCACAGTCAACAAAAATTATACGCCAGGTCAGTGAGGCAAGATTGACAGAGGATTTTGCCTTTCCTCTCTACAATGCTTTCTAATTTTTGGATTTCACATTTTATATTTCTGAGACCTGTGAAGCAGCCTTCTGTTTATAGGACATATAGGAGTTTAAAATGGAAGCTACTCAGTGGCTGTCGACCAAATTTGACTTTTATACTTGGTGACTCTTTCAATTTCAGTGCACTCTGTTTACACAATTTCTTCGCCTTCCCATTGTCGAGGTTTCAGCAATGACGAGGAGAAATTTTCATTCTGGTGACAGTGATGCTCCAGTTGATGAATTTCTCTAATTTTAAAATGTGTTAAACATTTGAGTGAGTAATGGCCTTTTGCTGGTGAAATGAAGTGTTGTGCCGCACAGTGTAAATTGCTGTGGTGATTGCTGGAGAATATTGAGAATAAATCAATCACGTAAGTGATTTAACTATGATTAACTTTGGCTCATAATGTTGTAGCCAGTATGTTATAGAACACTTTCTCCCTCCTGCTCTCAATAGATAGCTAGTGATGAGCCTCCGCCTGAGGCCTGCCCTGCCTTTGTCTCCATCCACGGTCAACATAGCTGCAGTACCAAGGAAATCAAGAAGCTCCTGAAGGCAGCTGCAGGCAGGTAACACAGAATGGCAGCGGCACTGTCTTCCCCTCTCTGGATAAAGTCTGTAGACTAGAGCAAAATTAAAAAACATTTTTTTTTGTCATTAAAATAGTATTTGATGCTTTCACTCTGCATATTTCCAACATAGAAATGTCGATACAAATAATGTTATTCTTCATGTCTTTTTGCAGGCCAAAACCATATTTATACAAGAACGATCACACATATCCAGGGGTCAATAAAACAGATGTGCCAGTTGTGATCCTCTATGCTGAGATTGGCACCAAGAAGTTCACAAATTTTCATAAGGTGCTGGCAGAGAAGGCTGGAGAGGGCAAACTTGTGTATGTGCTACGGCATTATGTAGCGGTGAGTAGTAATACTTTGCAGCCATTTTATATGGATGTTGCACTGATTAAATGTTTTTAAATATATATATATATATATATATTATATATATATATATATATATATATATATATATATATATATATATATATATATATATATAAATATGGCTCACTCTACCTCTAAGTGAATAAGTTATCTACTAATTTAACTTGTAGATTAGTCTTGTAGACCTGCTTGTATCTTTTGTTTTGCACACTGAAGAGTTCTGGTTTAAAATACATTATTCTTGTTGTCAGCAAATCGCATGAAAAGACCAACGGTTAATTTATTCTAATATAGTTTATTCTTCTTATACTTCTTCTGTCTACGTAAATGATGACAAATTATTCCTTTAGTTTAAATCTTCATTAAAAAGATAGACTGAACAGATTGCATTACCGGCAAGTGTTCAAGAGCGGAATGAACAGATTTCTTAAAAACTAACTGATATAGACGCCTTTGATGGAGTAAAAGGTGATTTTCTTTAAGACGTGCTGGATTTGTTGAAGAAAAGCAGAGTGTGGGTGTGAAAATCTGACTGTGCCTTTTGAAAGAAGCAGTGCTTTCAGTCTTTGTGACATCGGTGTCAAGGTTGCATGGCAGTGAATTTGCTGCTGCATGTGGTGGTCCACATTGCTTTTTGTTCCCACTGGTAAAAATGTGTTATAAAAACATATAATTCCTCAGAAATCCTCCTGGTAAACAGGGACCTTACACATCCCATGGAACGATGCAGTCTTCATGATCACAGTACTTTTATGTGCATGTAAACAACAATCTGCAATGTTTTGCATTCAAGCCATTACTCTGCTTCTTGCCGCTTGCAGAATCCAAAGCCTCAAAAAATGCTTTTATCTGGGTATGGTGTTGAGTTGGCTATTAAAAGTACAGAATACAAAGCTGTGGATGACACCAAAGTAAAAGGTCAGTCTGTGACTTATCAAACATTATGGCTAAACCTCACTCTGTTCACGGCATTAAAACACAAATATTTTGCTTTGTAGATTCAAAGACAGCTATAAATGCAGAGGATGATAATAATGATGAAGTACAAGGATTTATCTTTGGAGCATTAAAGTAAGTAAAAATGTTAATTACCATAAAGATTTGAATGTCTTGTGTTTTCTGTTATTGCTCCTGGGGCGTCTTGTACTTTGTGCCACTTGATAAATAGATAAAAGGAAACCTGTGCATTGTTTTTGTATCTTCTACTTCTCCTCAGGAAATCTCACCCTGAAATCCAGGAGCAACTCAATGAGTTTCGTAGACATCTCCTGGACAGTACCAACGACATGGTCCCTCTCAAAGTATGGGAAATGCAAGGTATGGATCTTCTATTTCATTTGGTAAATAAATGGAATTTTGTTGTTTTGGTTTTGAAATTGCAACTTGAGATACTTTTATTTTTTAATGTTATGTCTGACTAATAATTTGAACATAGCCAGTATGTCACAACACTTTACTCCACACCTTGCATGAATTTGATTTGTCTAAGCGTCATTCATAGATGCATAAATGTTGATGATTTCATTATTTGATCTACAGATCTTAGTTTCCAGGCTGCTGCCAGAATCATGTCCGTGCCAAAGTTTGACGCTTTGAAGCTCATGCGAGACCTCAGTCAGAACTTCCCGAGCAAAGCCAGGTAGGAAGATTCATCTCATTTCCTCCTTCTGGCTGACTGGCTAACGCATTTGGTACCGTTCCAAAATCCATATTTTTCAGGAGCTCCTGCTCCTGTGTTGCAATGTGTGAATCCAGGCACAACAAATGCCTATGCGCACTTGAAATACGTATTTGTCTGAGCTTTATACATAATAAATACATCTTTAATACAGAGATCTAATCAGCGTTTTGATGTTTGCTTATGGTGGCTCGGGCAGCTTGTAATAACTGCAAAAAGTGCTGACTAAGAGTCAGGTGTTTACAGGGAATTGACTGAAAATGTACCATCTTGAGAGCCCACAGGTTTTGGAAGATTAAAAGTGGCATTTTACTGCCGGCTGGGGATGTGGTAAAAGCTGATGGTGACTGTACATGTTTTACTGTTCCCACAGATCACTGACAAGAGTGGCCGTAAAGCAGGAAATGAGAAAAGAAATTGAGGAGAACCAAAAGGTGCGATATCATAAGCAGCATTCTCACCTGATAGTGCAGGAGGGTTTTCTTTGATAACATCCTTAGCCATTGCACATGTTTTATTTTTAGAAAATGACTTTCTGATCTGTATCTGAAATAAATTCTGTAACAACATCAAATGAGACATTTTATTCTTACTTTGCTCCGAGTCTCTGTGCACACTTTATCTCTTCAACTTACTTCTGTAGACTTTCTGCACATCTTTTCTTGCCGAAAGATATAAGATAGAATCGCTTATTTGACATTCAACTCTTTGAGCTTGTTCTTTCAGCATCTCAGTGAAACCATTGGTCTTCACCCGGGAGACGGGGAGCTCTTCATCAACGGACTGCACATTGATCTGGACATTCACAACCCTTTCAGGTAGGAATCCAGCAGAACGAAGTCGTGGTCTGCCCATGCTTTCCCTAGCAAGCCTCAGATCAATGCATTGGCTCTATAATCCTGTTCCAACAAGATCAGAGTTTGTTGCAACAAAAAACCACTGCCACACAGCTAATATGTATAAAAGAAAACGAACCTGTCATCTTGTATTCGCAGCATTTTGGACATTCTCAGAGGAGAGGCCCGAGTCTTGGAGGGGCTTCATAACCTAGGCATAAAAGGGGAACATCAGGGGAAGCTGCTCAGGTTACCTGTGAATGCTGTGGATGACAGCTATGCCTTAGATATCAGGCATCCAGCTATAATGGTGAGTCCTGCCAAATAGCATTATTCTTCTGGCTCAGATAAACTCTGCAGGTGTTATTTTTCTTTTTTTTTTCTTTGTGTACTTACACCAGGGTGTGAATTAATGGATCAGTCATCGGGCTATTGCAGCAGTCTCGAGCCTGCCAGAAACTTCTGTTATTAATTGGGAAGTTGGCCAAGAAAAGCTATCAAATTAAAAAGTTTTAATTTTGGCCCCTCTGGCCATTTTAATATTCTAGGTACAATAAAAACGCCAAAGAAATTAAGATATTAAGCCTCTTCACATTCAACCAAGAGGTCTGTCAGTTCAGCTTGCATCTCCCCCTCTAGAGACGGAGATTATGCTACAGCATGTGTGTCAGAGAGAGAGACACGCACACACAAAGGGAGACAGAGAGATAATAATAATGTGCCAGCAAGGCAAACGTTTGCTCTGTGGGGATGCTTGTACTCTAAGTTACGGCGAGAAAGACCACTGTTAGAGCCAGATTGGCCAGCAATAATTAATCATTTCACAGCCATGATTCTGGTCATTTGTCATTAAAGGCCATATCTAATAGCTGATGGTGGGTAGTTAAGTGTACGTGTTGAATGTTACACACACCAGATCCAGCTAGGTATACAGCAGCCAACAGGAAAGAAATGATACTTTCAGAAATGACCCAATACAACCCTGCTCAATTATGGTTCAGTGTCATAGATCCTGACAAATAACAGGATACGCTTATCACCACACTGAGCCATTAATGTCAAGTACAGGGTGTAGTTAGTTCTGTTGCCCAGAAATTCAGGGCTGCCAGCACTTGATACACAGCATCTGTGAATGAAAGTTTGGAATTTGGAGTGGGAGAGGTTGCTGGTGTGGGTAAAAGATAAAATAAAACACATAAAAAGATCCCAATAATATATTTGATATCAGAGTTGTGTGTTGTCACTGGGTGGCTCAAGTTCTGTCATGCATGCACTTGACTGAAAACTTGGTTATAGGTGTAGGCAATCCCTCAGAGAAAGCAAAAGGCAGTATTTTAGTTTATTTCATAGGTATCTTGTCTTAACCGTTGAAGAAATGTACCGGTAGTAAAAATCCAGTCAGAATGGTCCTTGAATGAGGTCCAAACTCTCTCCCTATTCCAGTTTTGCTGTTCTGTTGCTTGTACCTCACTCACACAAGCCCACTTGTTTTTCATGCACTTTTCAGTGGATAAATGACATTGAGAATGACCCAGTGTACCGTAGCTGGCCAACAGGTGTACAGGAGCTCCTCAGAGCCACCTTTCCTGGAGTCATCCGGCAGATCCGACGCAATTTCTTCAACTTGGTGAGTCCCCTGAAGGCCAGAAATGTTGAGGGGTTAGTGGTGATGAAGGGAATGGAATTGAGAGCAGTTTTCATTGTGGTGCAGTTTTTATTTTGTCTTAACTGAACCCTCTGAAACTTTTTGGATGCCTCTCTGCTAGACCTAAATTCATTTAATTTTTTTTTTTTTTACCATATTGTGTTACATTTCAAACAGTACAGTCAGACACACTCTTACAGAACATTGAGTACATTTCAAATGCTTAAAACTGACTGGGTGCATTGCTGTCCTCAAATTCATCTATGATCCAAGTCAGATACAGAGTATTTGTAAATGCATTATGAGTGTGATGATTTGTTTTTAGGTGCTGTTCTTAGATCCAGTGAGAGAGGAAACTGTTGAGCTAGTGAAACTAGCAGAGCTTTTCTACAAACACAAGATTCCTCTGAGGTTGGTGCTGTTATTTCTCACTCAGCTGTTTATACGGTCCACTCTTGGCATTTATAATCTTTACCAGGTAAGTGAGTCTCATTTCACCTGCAAATGGAATACTTGTTTTTCCGCCCCTTTCTATAGAATTGGATTTGTGTTTGTTGTCAACACCGAAGATGAGATTGATGGCTCCTCAGATGCAGGGGTTGGATTTTACCGACTGCTGAATTACATTGCAGACGAGTACGATTTATCCCAGGCTCTGATGTCCATGCTTTCAGTAAGTATGTCCCATATATAAATCTCTGTTGTTTTACAAGCACCTCCTTGAAGAATAACTAAAGCTCATTTCTCTCCCATGTGTGTGCGCCTCAGAAGTCAGTTGTTTTATGGTGCCTTATTATATCCCGTGGTTTTAGACGTTATTGGACGAGATGAGTCCGTGGGATTTTCCTCTGGCATCAAGTCCTCTAGATAGAATTGGGAATTATTGATGGCTGCAGGGATTTGAAGACAGTGATAGTCAAATCTGATCTGACTTGCCACTCTCTTGCAGTTATACAACAGAATAGGTGTTGGGGAGACGCTGTCTGTTGATACAGTCACTGATTATCTGAAGAAAAAATTCCCCAAAGCCAATGCTGAAAGGATTCTAAGTGCAGAATCTGAGTATGACTACAAAAGGCAGGTAGGTAAATGAAGGAGGCTCGAATTAAATGATTAAATATGAGCAAACACTCCATGTTCAAGTCCATGTTTTGTCTGCCTCAGGATGGTGCCCTCTTCTACAAAAAGAGTGGTCTGGGTGACCTACCTCTGGCTTTATTTAACGGAGTCCCTCTGAGCTCAGATGAGATGGACCCAGACGAGCTGGAAACCATCATCCTGCAGCGCATAATGGACACCACCACTGCCTTCCAGAGAGCTGTGTTCATGGTACGACATGTCTGTACACAAAGAGACTCATGCGTCATATTCAACCTACTAAACTTATCTATTTTTATGTGCTAGGGGTAGTGACTTTTGATTGACATGTGATTTGACAGATGGAAGGACACTGCAGTTTGCAGTGTTACAGTTCATAGCATATAAATATTTCTCCTCGGCCCTTCACAATATTGCATTTGTGGACACATTTACACTTTGTTTCATGTTAGTTGTTGATCAATAAGGCAGACAAGATCCAGCATTTCCTTACCGATTCCATCTCATCCGATGCCTACAGGGTCAGTTGACTGAGGGCTCAGATGTGGTGGACTATCTAATGGAGCAGGCCAACGTGGTTCCCAGGATGAACCCTCTTATTCTAAACACTGAGCGACAGTACCTCGACTTCACTGCCAAACCAGGTGACTTGTGCTACCGATCTTAAACCAGTAATTATTGTTTCACTGCCTATTATTCGTCTCATATGTTTTCTCTTTTTCTGTCTTGCTTTGCAGTCGTGGATGAGTGGGAGGACACAACTATGTTTTCATTTTTGGACTCCAGAGACAAAACAGCCATCATGGCTAAGAGAATGAAGTACTTCACACATAGTGGTAAGGAGTCACTAATTATTTTATGCCATAAACAAAATTTTAGATGACACCATTTAATTTTAAGTAACTCAGTGGCTTGCAATGATATAAATCACTTATTCAAGCATCTAAAGAAGAGCTACTATTCTGCATTTACTTGTTAAACAACTGTAAATGAGAAGCAAATAAATAAAAAATGAATCCTACGCCGCTTTGCTGATCTATGAAAGTGTGAAATTGACCTTTGTTAAAGCAGACAGGCTGTGCCTCCAGCAAGATAATTGCTGGGTCTGCTGACTGGCTTCGTGCCAACAGTCTAAGTGGTCGTCAGAGCTGCATTTCTCTGCTCAGGCCTGGAGTGTAGCTGTCTCAGTGAGGCTAAGGAAGCTGATTGCCATCCTCCCTCTGTGGACTAGTTGACCTGCTGACTTCCTGCTCCTCTGACTGACTGACTGACTGTTTCTCCTTAAATATGCTGAGCTTTACCAGATCATCCACCGTAATGACTAAACCTCATTTTCTTACTCACTTTCATCCAAGAGTGTCAGTATATAAGCATAAGCTAACCCTTTTAAAGGATTAGCAGCTCTCGCTAAATGCCCTGTAAGCATCATGGTTGACTTTGAGATGGAAAACTACTCAAAAATGCATTTTGCCCCCCACTGGAACTTTCATTGTAGTCTGGTTTATCGTACAAACGCCCGAGGACTGATCTGAATGTATTTTAGCATGACTCTTCAATTGAAAAGCCATGTGATCTGTGCCATATGTATCTAGAGGAATAAAGAGTTATCGCTGTTTTGGCTTAGATCCGGATGGCATGACTGCTGTGGCCTTGTGGATAGTCGGAGATTTTGAGAAGGTCCCAGGAAGAAAACTTTTGCTCAATGCTCTGAAACATGAGGTGAGTATCACAGACTCTCTGTCCTAGTCGCCTCTCCCCTATTCTTTATACCCATCATTTAGTCTCCATGAGGAAACACTTTGGAAGGCATGATCTACACTTTGACATATATGTCATGAGTTTTATGTATGTTGCTGTTGATGACGTGTTAAAAACATCAGTACTGAAATTTAGTGCAGCGAAACTAATCAAAAATCCAAACTTTGGTACAAGATTTTATTATGTAGTCCTGATAATATATCACAAGCCTTAAATTCTTAGAATAAATGAATGTTGACTCGATCAATAACATCTTTTACATCAGCCCGTCTTTGACGCCAATCTTGTAGCTACAAAATTTCTCTGTTGTAAATCTATAACCTCACATACAAGCAGAATAGATGACGTACGTTAAGAACAGGCCCAGTGATACAAAACTTAGAGGATTTTCAGACCCGTAGTTCGTTTGCTTTGTTCTGCCATTCATCAGAAATATTACTAGGGAGATTTGTTTTAAAGCGCTTCCTCCTCCAGCAGTGTGTATTAATAATTGTTGACGACATCTATTTGTGTGGTTAATATACAAGTGTTAAATGAACAAGATATCTACTTCCAGTTCTAGAACAAATTAATTTTATTACTGGTAGATATGCTGCCTCAAAAGTTCACTGTTGGAGATGGGCTCTCCACGCACTCACACGCCAACAGATTTTCAGACCATACAACAGGTGACCTTAATTAGATTACCTTTAATCGTCAGCCAATGCAGGATCCAGTTATTTCAGATGTTAGTTTTAATTGCGTTCTGATTGCAAACAAACCACTCTGGAGTTCAAGTGGAGCCAAGCAGAGACCCTTTCCATCTCTGCCCGCTTGTTTTCCCCCCACATCAGTGTGATGACTGTGTTCACATATTCCCAAATGAACCGAACCTGTGGGCGTACTGCTCCACGTTTCTAAAAAAACTGGTGGTCCAAATGAGCTAGTCGTGAATACAGGATAATAAATTTACTCTAAAAATGAATTTTCCGCATGTTTGCTCTCACAAAAATCATTAATACCGACTGCACTAAAATGAAATATTCGCTGTTGATTCTCTACAGCGCAATGAAGTGTGATGCAGCAAGCATTTTTTTATTTGTCATGGAAAAAAAATAGCTTGCTACTGGAATAAGCAAAGTGGGAGAATCCTTTACTGTTACCTTTAAGCAATCAGCACCCTTTCTTCCCAAAGCTCTCCTTCACTGACACCTATGCTATGCTCTGTGAAACTATGAGAATGTGTGATATTTGTGTGAATTTATATCACTGCTTTTTTTGTGTGTGTGTGCTCGCAAACAGAAGGCCAACCCTGGAGTACGTGTGGGGGTGATAGATAACCCCAGCGGAAAGCCCAGCGAAGATAACACTGTGCTGTACAGGGCTATATGGGCCTCTCTCCTCACCCAGAAGAATAAGGTTTCAGCAGAGTTTGTGCAAAAACTCCTGAAAGAGGAGAGCAGCCAGCTCCTCCAACAGGGCGCCAAGATGAAGGATTTACTGATTCAGGTAAGGTTGGACTAAAGGATGTAGCTCTGTTTCATTTTGTTCAGAGAGAGATTATTGATTTGCTGATTATATTGTGATGTGAGACTAGATGAGGTCTTGGATTGTCATTATCAATAATAATTTTCCCTGTGCTGAAGGCTGCATTACAGTTGCAGTAAGTCAGGATGGATCATTAATCATCATACAAAAACCAAAAGCTGAAACCAAATGCCCGGTCAGATTCATAGTCCTTTAATTATTCATTCAGATACATCCTGATTTTAATCATTGCGTTGCCGACTTCATTTAAGTTTCATTTAGTGTTGTATAGATGCATCAACATTTAAGAACATTGGCTTTGCTTGAGAAGTTAAGAGGTTTTGCAGAAAAACATCTAAAAAAACATTGTTTGGTGTCTGTACTGAAACTCCAGCCTCAGAATTGTTATTTCTATATAACAATATTATTTCTATATATTTCTATATATTTATTGTTCTGAGGGAAACGAGTAGTTCTGAGCATATTAACGTGTAACTATATTATGTTGTTTCAACATGTGTCAACTAATTAGCCAGCAGCATAACCATGATGGCACCTTGGTGTCAGTTTGGGTTTCACAAAGGCACAGTTTACACGCTCAACATTACAAGTAGGATATGTGACAATTGAGCATATCCAACCAGCCACCACACAAGCGGTAAACATATACATTTCTGATGACAGCAGTCAGGGCTGGGGTAGTTTTTATATTTTGATATTAATATGTATTGTGGGAGATGCATTCTGTGGAAACTCAACTGAGAAATCATTTGGACATGAAATAACTAAATGGAAATGTCTGTTTCAAGTTAAACCAGTATAAGAAATGCAGTACCCGAGGTACTTTATGACAGTGATGCAAAATCCTGTAAACCCATTACCACCATTATGCTGCTCACTGATTTGCAACATTGCCTCCATGGACTAATTCAGCCAGAGATATTAAAGGGATACCTACCTAAATATAAACAGTAAGGTAAAAAGCTGTAACAGCTGATAAATGTATTTTCTCTTATGGTGTATAGTGTCATATAATCCAACTCATACAGATATGTGGGAGTATAGTGTGAGGTGTGAGTGTAACTGTGTTGAAAAGAAAAAAGTAATTACATCTTTTCGTTTGGATGGTTTGATTTAAGGCAGATGCCCTTGTGCCTGTGAAATGTGTATCTGTGAAATGTATCTCTGCAAAATGGGAGGAATGTTATTCAACACTGATATAAGTGACAACATTTTAGGACAGAATTGATGCATGATGGCAAAAACAAGGGAAACAAAGGTTGGATATAACCACTTGCGAAGATTTGTCTGCCACTGCTCTCTTGATTTAAGTGCACAATCGGGGGGGGGATGGTGATTGATGAGCCCATCTTCGCATTCCTCTCCTGAACATCAGCTAACAGAATACATTTCGAGCATCCATGATGCTCCACAGCCTGTGGATGCCAAGGCAAGCAGCCTACTCACTGTCAGTTCCACTTGATCTGTCACGGGGGCTAGCACAAGACGGGTTCCACACGCTGAATCTTTAAATAAAAAGTGCTGGTGGATACCTGGTCTCCGGGACCTGAATGAATAGCCGAGCTCCTGCTCACTGTTCATATTGTGTGCTCAGCCAAGCCTGACCATCACTCTGCTGCTGTAAGCAGTCCACAGCCACTAGTGTTTTCCGTGCTATAGTGCGCAGTATCCACCCACACATCATTACACGTAAGAATACGAATTTACAGTCGCTAATCAACAAATCAGCTGACAGGAGCGCTCCCAACTCTTCCATTTAGGACTCATCATACAGCACTGGCTACATTTGGGACCAACGATAACAAACTGTCCTTCAATTATACGCTGCCTTAAACAATGGGGAGAGAATGGGCTGGAAATAGCAGCGGAAAGATAGGTAGAAGGTGGCTGTGTGAGTTGAGACTCAGAGTCAAGGGATATGAGTTTATTATTGGCTGCCAGACAGACTTGCTGACTGGATTGTGCTGACATTATTGGTATTTCACCTGTTCTCCTGAGGAGAGATGTTGGAGAAACTAATAACCTGACTCCACAAACCCTCCACACTCCCACACCTAATTTGTTATGGACAAAAACGTCCGTGGCTTAATTAAGAGTTTGTTATATTAATTACAAATTGATTCATCTAATTTTCACACACGTGCATTGCTTACAGCTCGGCCCTCTTTCATCTGAAATATGTCCCATTTTTTGAAAGCTGCGGTGTGCTGATGCAGGTCATCAATGATATTGTGAATAATTCTTCTGCCTCACATACATCATTCCTTACGCCAATGCATCACTCAGGTTTTGTTTTGAACATGCTGTAAAGACAGAAAAGTCCTTGAGCTAGTCTATTGGAATTTACAGTACATCACACATTCCTTAGAAATATGTGAGCCAGCAATGCAATCAATTTATTTTACCCAGGCGAACTTTTCTTGTTGTTGTTTTTGTTTTTTTCTAGGGCATGGATGATGATGCCTTTGAGAAAAAGTTCAACACACTAGAAGTGGATTTTATACGTAGTCAGCAGCTGTTCTGTCGAGACGTCCTGAAGCTGAGTCCTGGGCAGCGGGCAGTGATCAGCAACGGCAGGGTGAGTGGACTTCAATTCCAATGCAGTTAGCATCTTCTCAGTTACTTCAGAATACTAATCCAAAGTTTGTCTGCACACAAAGTTAAATAAAAGACGTTGTGTTGTTGCTGCTGCTGCTATTGTTTGGTACAGTGAAGCAGGATCCTCTCAGCTGCTGCGCTTTAGAGGATTTTCCCTCTTGTGTGCTCAAAGTGCTTCAGAACTGTAAAATCAGCATCCAAGGTCACAGGTGGCACAAACTACACTGTGTCTGTGTGCGTGCGTATATTTATGCAATTGTCTGTATGTGCTGACTGTATGTGTGCACAGAGCTGATGACTGATGTCTCAGCAGCAGTGATGCTGACAGCCACAGCCGAACAGGCCAGCCTTTGAGATGGCAGTAACAATTAATATCATTTTACATTGTTCAGCCGCAGTGGCAGGACTTCAGTCCCGAAATAGAAAGGAGGAAAAAACGCATTCACTGCGATACCGTGACTTTAAGTGGATAAAACAGTGTGTTACTACCATACACGCGCTACACCTAACACCCACTTGACAAACAGAAAACGCATGCTGAGGTAAGATTCAGAAAAGTCGTGTCTGACTACATTCTGTTCCTCATGTTAGATACTGGGTCCATTTGAAGAGCAGGAGGAATTCACCGTGGAGGATTTCCACTTGCTGGAAAAGATTACACTCAGCGGTTCTGCAGAGAAAGTCAAAGCCAAAGTTAAACAGATGGGGATGAAGCCAAAGCAGTATGTTTGTAATTTCTGACTCTGCCCTTGTTCTCTAAGGAGAAAAACATCTCTTCCTCTTGCCTTCTTCTTTAGATGTTTGTGTTTAACATTTGAGCATCCCGTTATTACAGGATCACTAGTTGTTTTAATGTGAAGTATCTTTTACCTTTTAATGCTAGTCTTGAGTTTCTATAAACAAACAGTCCTCCTTATCTCTGTTTGAAATTTTAATTTATGAGGCTACATCTCTCTTAACACATACCATTAATAAATAATCGTCTGAACTTTTTATTTTCCCTCAGTGCCAGTGACTTGGTTATGAAAGTCGACGCCCTCCTAACTGCAGCACCCAAAGGAGAGGTCAGAAGGGATGTCCGCTTTGTCAAAGACAGCCACAGGTGGGCAACATTTTTTTTTTCGCCCTCTGTTTACTGCCGTCTCACAAGGCAGAAGGTGGTGTTTACACTCCTTTTGTTAAAATGGATCTGAAAATTGCCTCGCCATCATTTCCAGAAGTCCAGCAAAAAATGAATCTTTTTATTTGCGGCTCTGCTGAATAAGAGTTGTATAACCTTGTGTTGCTGAAGCTGCTTTGGTGTGCTGTTCCCCTTAGCGTGCTCCATCTCTCCCCGCGTGAAAACGAGGTGTTCTACGATGTCGTGGCCATTGTTGACCCACTCACAAGGGAGGCACAGAAGATGTCCCCTCTGCTGATTGTAAGCTGTGTCCTTCTTCTCTCCTCCACACTTTCAAATCACTATCCCTATCACAATTCAGCTCAGACCTTTTTCTTTTTTTTACCCTTCAAGCATCATGCTTTGATCGGATGTTTCACAGCGAGAGAAGAAATAAGAACGCATTTATCGAGTCAGTAAAGTTGCTCAGAAAAACAGTAAGCCCTTAGTTTATGCTTACGCCTTCTTTGTGAGGGAAAACAAGTACTCTTATTTATTCATTGAACAGATATTGTTATTTAGAAACGGTCTCCTTAGTGGGCTTAGTTTCACTGAATCCCATTAGCTGTCTGCTGTATCTTGCCAGAGGCTTGCTGTGGTGAAGAATTTGACTTGGGTGAATATGAAAATATGACTCACCGTGCCTTTACAGACAGCCAGTCAGACAGCCACCTTCAGTAGCTGTTGTTTGCAGTGTACAGTTTTCTGTAGTGTACTGCAGTATGCGGTAGAAATTACGATGCCAGCATATCGATGCCAGTGTGCTCATAACAACTGGCTCATTATTTTGTGACCACTGTTCTATGCTGTGTATGTATGGTATAATGAGTTATATGTATAATACATAGTATATCATTCATATATACAGTATATATGATATACAGTATTGGCGTGAAACTAGCAGCTGCCTTTTATTGTTCAGCAAAAGGCTCTTGTGTCTGCTGCCTCTCTGCTGGGCTGGGCTCTCTAACTGGGTCTCTTCTTCTGTGGCTCTTGCAGGTGCTCAGTCAAGTGGTCAATGTGAGACTGCAGGTGTTTATGAATTGCAGGGCCAAGTTGTCCGAGATGCCCCTCAAGAGGTAAGCTTCCCGCTCCAACAGTAATTAAATTTTCCTGTTTGGCTTGTTTGTGTATCCTCTGACCGCTGCAGACTTAGCATCTCCGCCTCGCTCCTTCCCTTTGTAAGATTATACCGCACAGATGCAATCTGCTTAATAACACCACCTTATTGCTTTGGGCCTCCCCTCGCATCTCTGGGCAAATTGCTTACAGCTTGCACTGTTGTGGTTCAAGCCATGCAGTAAAAACAACAAAATAAAAAATAAAACAACAAAGGAAAGGTTGTAATCACCCATTAACAATAATTATAATATTCGGGATGTTTTTTTTTTTAATTAGTTCCATAATAGTTTGAGTCATTAATAGTTATAGTGTACTGAAATAGCCTGTTTTTTGTTTTTTGTTTTTTGTTTTTTGGAGGGACAATTCACAGTATGACCTTTACGGACCTCTGTCAGGGATTAATGAAAACAACTCTTCCCCACAAATCACTCAAAAGCCCCTCCCCCAGCCTATCACACTTCCCATCTCACTTTCTGCCCACAGTGACAATTGCCTGTAATTGACACAAATGGCTACGTGACAGGCCTGGATGTCTGCAGTCAATCTCCCACTAGCTTGCCCACTAGTGCAGTATTTCACAGCACAGAAACATTTTGTGTTATTAGGCTTTGTGACGGTGTGTTTTGTAGTGCTAGTTGGAGTTCTTAAAGTACCATCCTTTCACTGAACCACTAAAAATGTGAGTACCTGGGCTAGAGGACAGACTGTAAAGCCAAAATTCTGAACACACGGCAAGATGATATTTGTTAATGATCAATAACTCTCCGAAAGTCCATGTAATTACCTTTTTTAAATGAGGAAGATTTGAGCTTCTTTGTTCATATTTTTTGGTTCTCATTATAAAGATCATGAAGGGCTGAATACCAAAAAAGCTCACTTATTACTTCCCTGTTTAATGTCGCCTGTACAATCGTAAGTGTAGTAATCCTATAGCCCACTCCTAGAGACACTGCTGCCAGTGGATCATGGGCTTCATTTCATTCACTGGGATACTTCTTACAGTGGTAAGACCGCAGCAGAGACCACACGGCTGCTCATCTTCTTCCTCTCATTTTCCTTCTTGTGGAGAATTGGTCTTCTGGCAAACAATTGAATGAAGACAGTGTGTTTTTCCCGTGGTGTACTGGATTTCTTCCTCCCTAACCTCCAACCCACAACCTTACCACTTACCTGTGCTGTGGCTCGGCTCCCAGCTCACCTTGAAGTCAACAGCCCCACTGTCAGGTCTCTGTTCTGGTCTGCGGAACTGAGCTGCTGCTGTGGCAGGAATGAACTTTTGTGAAATTTCCCCATGAATTAAAAAAACAAAAACAATTTACCTTTGAGGATAAGAAAACATTCTAAATAAAAAGAATTAGCATCGGTAATGTTTATCATCTGCCACGTTATCTACCCTCATTATGACTCCTCGGTGTCAGAGGGTGCACTGAAGAAAAGCAATTAGCATAAAGATTAGCCCAGAGCTAGTGTCTGCGACAACTCCGAGTAATAATGGATAAAGGGAACATTTCTGGTGCACAGACTGCCACGCATATTTCTCTTACTGGATGAGCAGGAAGACTAGCAAGCATTAGATTCCTCACTTTGAAGAGATTGTATACACCCAGCTGTCACAACAGAGCACATCTCTCCTGTTCTACAAAGATGACTAACGTGTCATCATTTTCCGTGCTTACCAAAGAGGACAGTGCATTTGTTGGATGCAATTTCTGACTCTGGTTTGTCTAGTGACCATTTTAGGACTGATCCGTTAGATGTGTTAATTCGCAGTCAACGGCAAGCACTTGCATTTCGATAATCTCTGTTTATCTTCACAGCTTTTACCGCTTTGTCTTGGAGTCCGACGTGGCTTTCATGGCCAACGACACAGTGTCTCCAGGACCAGTTGCTCGCTTCATGGAGCTCCCGGAGTCTCCCCTTCTCACCCTTAATATGATCACACCGGAGAGTTGGATGGTGCAGGCTGTCCGCAGCCCCCATGACTTGGATAACATCCACCTGCAAGAGGTATCTTAGCTCTTAAGTCATTACTACCTGCAGTCTTATTATTCTCACCTCTTAACGAGGGCTGTGGTGCTTTATATTAATCATTCCCCTCTTGTTTTTTTTGTTGTCCTCTGCAATATGTGCTTTCACTCCAGGTAAGCGGGGTTGTGACAGCAGAGTATGAGCTAGAGCACCTTTTACTGGAGGGCCACTGCTTTGACCTGTCAACCGGCCAGCCTCCCCGCGGACTGCAGTTTACCCTGGGCATGAGTCGGGACCCGCTCATGTATGACACCATTGTCATGGCTAACCTGGTCAGCATCCTTCTGTACTCAAATACTAGAGTTACCAAGATCGCTTTCTTGCATAGACGGCATGGATATCATCGTAGCTAACCACAGTTCTAAGTTTGGAAACGGTTTGGTATCTGGATTAAGAAAACAAGTGTGAAATGTATGCTTACAGTGAATACTCTGTTTCAACTACAACAGGGATATTTCCAGCTAAAAGCCAATCCTGGTGCGTGGACCCTTAGATTACGTAAAGGGAGATCAGAAGACATTTATCAGGTTCTCACGTGAGTATACACCAGTGACTACGGATTATTGTTAATGCCATTGTAGTCTTTCCCATCTCACACTGTACATATAAATATAAAGTTAGGTAATGATGCTAATTAGGTGGCTTCATCAGTAGTTCAGCATCAAGGTTGTTTTCAGCTTCTTCTCCATTTCATACCGACAGCTCTGAAACCCATCACTATGGTAACATGGAGAGCTGCTGACACTGTAGCAGCTCAAGGTTTTGATGAGTGCAGGGAGTTGTGCTCACCACAGAGGGGAGAGAGACAAGTAGGAGGAGAAGGGGTGCTATTAAAGAGAAGACAGAGTGGAGGGATGATTCAGCTGGTCACCTGCCACGCCATCCACCTCAGACTGCAAAATATCCGCAGCAAGAACGCGTTTTAGTTAGGGCGGCGTAGGTGTCAAAGGGTGCGTATACTAGACCGAGTGCGTTGGCGCTGTCTGATTTCCCCGGACGAAGAGAAACGGTGTTGATTTGATGCATTTTTCAAACAAAATACAATTTTCTAGGCCTCATATTCTTTTAATTCTGCACTTTGACCTAAATTAAAATCTACTGTTGTACGTTCTGCTTTGATCTCAAACTAACCAAATTTGTCTTTTCAAAGGTAAATCATATCATTTATATTTAAGGTAACAAAGAACAATAATCCCTCACTGTCAAGTTGTGATAATGCCTCAAATCCCAACCATGTATGTGAGTCTGCATGGGCGGCTGTAGTCATACTAGATGTCCCTACAATCACAGATATTGTCCTCTCTGGCTATCC
This sequence comes from Collichthys lucidus, assembly GCA_004119915.2. Classification (NCBI taxonomy): domain Eukaryota; kingdom Metazoa; phylum Chordata; class Actinopteri; family Sciaenidae; genus Collichthys; species Collichthys lucidus. The sequence goes on along the minus strand of CM014079.1, from coordinate 10,609,345 downwards.
TCACATAAGATTTAGGACACATACAGCCCTCGGTTCCTCTGGAATCATATCAGACAACCAAGATTTATTCCCCAATCCTCCAGGTGAAGCTAAGAGGTGATGTCATTTTTCACCTTGGCAGTGTCATTATTCTTGTGGTTAGCGGCACTCTGGTCTGGTTAGGTGGCCGATCAGAGTCTAGTGGGAGTGTCTGTGCTCTCCGGTCCCAGAGCCTGAGTTTTCCTCTTGCGCCCTGCGCTGGCCACTGCGCCTCGCCTTGACAGCGATGAATGAGATGGCCAGCTCTCCTCTCCTCGGAGCCGGGATACAGATTGATCTTTGGTGCTTTCTAACACAAGCCCTTAAGGCTGAGTTGCATCAGTGACAGCAGAGGGGGCAGAACACAAGCAGCATGTGAGCATAGCGGGTTGGGCGGTGGGCACTTTGGGCCCAATGAGGAGCAGGCATTTATCATAGTGATAAGGTTAGTTTTTCTGCATTTAGTAAGCATTGGGGTCATAATGGCTTGCTGTGCATCATAGCCTATTGTTCATCTCTTCCTGAAGTTTCTCTCTCTGGTGTTTCAGCATCAGACCCTGCAGAGGCTGCCCGCCAAAACACATTCTCCACTGGGCAAATCAGCCCTAAAACAATTACAGTGAAAGGCCAGTGTTACACAATCAATACTGTACAGACTTTGTCATTAAATCTACCAGTATATACAGCATGGCTGGGAAGTAGTGATGGATAAAATAATGGTAAGGGGATTCTTAATGATGATGGAGGGTAATGAATATGGTCAGAGTGTGACCCTGGCAGCTATCCCAGTATCCGCTTTTAAGTGTGTGCTCTCGCTGTCTGTCCATTAGCTGCTGTTGTCTCCTTGATGAGAAGAGCCTATACTGTATATTTTCCTTGCACTGTTGCCATGGCTAAAACCTGAGAGTCTTAGTCAGGCTGAACGTTTGAGTAGTTCTTTAAATGCGTATATAATGTATATATTATATGAGCATTGAGAAAGTGGTGATAAAGCTATTTGCGCTAATGGTTGATGTACCGACTGCAGAAATTGGCCTGGAGGTAGCTCCTTAGCTGTATCACAATGAACAGACTAAAACCTGGTTTGCTGAACACTGTCTGCACTCGGCTTGCCAGTTCAACTTTGTTTACATTCTAATTCCGTGCCCTGCCGGCTCACCTGTCAGTCAAACATACATCTGTCTTTGTTTCTTTCTTAGACTAATAATTGTTGAAAGGGATAACTTTGAACACTTCCGTTGGTGTCTAAGATATGTCATTAGAAAAAGTATTGTGACTAACCTGTAGAATATAAAGTATGTGTGATATATGTTAATATGCCAATTAATCTAACTAAATCTACGAATGATTTCTAGTTGTAATCAGAAATCTTCACCGGTCAAGTCAAATAGTAATTGTTTTTACATACTTTATATCTCAGTTGTCATGACTCACGGAGCATTTAGTCATAAAACGTGCAGAAAGATAGCCATGACTGATTAAAGATCATCAGTATGCATGACATGTTTTTAGGTTGTATTAAATTGCTTTTATTTTGTAAACTACATATTTATAACTTGATAAATTTTATTCTCCACTGTTGACAGCTTTCAACAGTCCTTCACCTTTGTTAGACTAACCAGCTGCAGATCCATTGTCCAGATTTAAAGTCATCACCTTCTCGCTCTTTATCCACTTTTTTTCAGGCACGATGGAACCGACTCCCCTGCAGATGCTGGCGACGTCATAGTTGTGCTCAACAGTTTCCACAGTAAGATCATCAAAGTCCGAGTGAGTGTTTTTCTTGAATGTTTTCAAAGTATAGTATCAGAACACTGGACATTATTTAGTGTACAGTAAAATGCCATTCAACATGTCACAAATTGTGGGTTTCACACATGAATTCACTGTTTTGTGTCTTCTTTCTTACTGTAGGTGCAGAAAAAGGCAGATAAGATCAATGAAGACCTTTTAAGTGAAAATAGTGAAAGTAAAGGCATATGGGACTCCATAGCAAGGTGTGTGTCATCTATTCTCACATACAGCCAAACATTGTGTTCCTTCAGCTGACTGACAGTAACAACTGTAAGCTTATTGATCGGTGGATTGTTGATGTGCCTTCTGTTTGTCAATTATGTACTGCGGTTTCAGGAGATCTTATTCCTCCCCCCGACCCCGACTGCAATATTATGCTGTAAGATCTAGTCTTGCAAAAAATATGTGCTTCTGTAGGTATGTGTGTGTGTGCATTTGTGTGTTCCCCCCGCAACACTTCCTAACTGTGTGATCCTGTCTTCTCACTTAATGCTTGCTGTGTGAAGTGTTTGGAGCACTTTTGAGAAAAGGTAGGCAGTGTCGCTACAACCCATTTAACACTTGAAACTTCTTTGTCATACTCATTAGCATGCAGTGTTTATTGGTTGCTTCCAAATGTTGCTCTACTCTACTAAGTTTGTAATGAATGAGAATTACTTAATAATATATTCAGGATATGGTAATACTTAAGAGCGGCTACATTTTCAGGTTTTTTTATTTATGTATTCCAGTATTGTAGTGTGTGTAGAATGTGTACATGCGCCTCAGTGCCTCAAACAGTCTACGGAGACATGATGTACTGCACACAGGTACACTGTGTTTTGAAACTAACTGAAACTTCAAATATCGAGGCCCTGGAGAGGGCACCACCTGGGAAGTTCCACTTAAGTGGATTGGGTGGAATAGCCTGCCTGGTGTGAACCAAAGTGTTGTTTTGTGATTGAACTTGTGTGCTGGCTATAGGGACTCCCCACCAATGCTAGGGTGCTGGAAACTGTTGAATTGTTGATTCAGTAGGAGCAGTGCAGACTCCATCCTGACCACAGACCGATGGACCATGCTTTATTTTTTGCAACACTATTGGAGGGGTCTCAAGTTTGTTCATCCAGTCTATGTGTCATTTAAGGTGACCATGTATATTCGGGTGTATAGGAATACCGTATGTGTAGCTAGCTGTCGCTACGAGCAATTTAACTGCAGTAAGAGCTCAGTGTACGTCCTTTAGAAATAGTTCATACGTGTTCTTGGTGGGCTCACACAGCCTCGGGGACGAGCTGAAGAGCCTGCTGCTCCTACATGAGCTAATGCAGCTGTTTCGACTGTCTGATCAGGATCGTTCCTAGACACTTCCTGCAGAGGTATTCAAGGCCGGTCCAACTGGGAGGACACCCACGAGGCAGACATAGAACAAGCTGAAGGGATTAAAAATCCCTCCTAGGGCATCTTGGGGGAGAACAACATTTGGGCTTCCTTGTATAGCCTGCCCCTGCTGTGACCAGGATAAGATACGAAGCTGAAAGTGGTTAGACAGATGTATGAATAGATTTATAATTGAATGTAATCTTAAGACCATTTCCCATGATATGCTTACGTTTTGAGTAATGGCAATACTTATAGGTTTAAAAAAGGTTTAATAGGAAGCTTTAAGAGACATGACTGCTCCTTAAGTGCCTGTGATGTATAAATCTAAAATTGACTTAAATTTGACTGCATTTAGAGAGAGTACCTATTTTTGGCATGTGTCCAGTGGTTTCCTTTCAAAACAAGGGCACATAAATCTCAAGGCTTAGAAACCACTCATCATGTTGAAGAAAAAACTATTTATCTATGTGCCCAGTTATTCTCTTATGAACATGCTGGTCCCATTTAGTCCTATTAACAGCCAGTGAAGGCAGCTGCTCTCAGCTTAAGACAGGCATACTTCTAAAACTTAAGGTTAGGGATATAACCCTAATTCTCTGAGCATGGGTGAGTGTCTCACTATGGGATCACCATAAGCTCAAATAACATTATGTCTGCTCCAGCTGGCTGGTGAGTCTATGTCAGTCCTAGGGACCTTATTTAAAAGAGCCTCACTCTTTTCAATAAAGATTAAGATCCAGAGAGGCTACCCCAGTGCAGGATGCTTCTCATATACAGACATCCCAATGGTACGACCACTACAGAGGAGGCCTTCTGGCCTAAAAGCCTCTGGCATTGTTTGAGCGTAACCATGTTGCCCCTGCGGAACACTGCTCAGTCTGTCTGCATAGTCTCCACTGGTTCTGTGGATAAAAATGCCATGACATGGAGAGAGTACAGAGCAAGCCACATCAAAGTAGTACACTAAGCAGGTGGTGTCATGCTTTTTTTTTTTTCACATTTATCTAAAATCCCAGATTCACCAGGTGTTGCAAGAGAGCAGCTGTAGCTCAGGTAAGATAGGAAAAACTTGAAGTTTCTGGTCGTCAAACTCAGATCTTACAACCTCTGCTTGGACGGCCAGCCATGGGATGTTAGGATGCTGGTAGGCATGCGCTTGCACATGTCCTGCATGTCAAGATCCTCAGGAGACAGCGGAAAGGGTTGGTTACCTCCCCCCCGGGACAGGAGCCTCAAGTTGGCTGCCATCCTGACTAGTGCCAGTCAGTTAGGGCTGGTGTTCTGTTATGAGATTTGGAATGAGTTCATGCTGGAGGCGTTGCAGTAGCTCACTAAGAAACAAATGCTAATAAAGAGCCTAAATTCCAATTTTCCAATTTCCATTTTAATCGAGTAACATGAAATGTTAAAAGAATATTTGCTTATTTGACAGTTAAAGGCACAGTGCGTAGGATTTAAGGGGCCCGATTTGCAGAATATGGCAGAGATTTAATATAATGTGCTGTTTTCATTAGTGTATAATCACTTAAATAAGAATCATTATGTTTGTGTTATCTTAGAATAGACCATGTTAAACTGTCATGTTTGTACAGTAGCCTAGAACGGACAGACAAACTAAACACTGGCTCAAGAATATAGCCTTATGCATGTTTTTTCACATGTTTCGTGGCCACTGTATTTTCTCTATTGTTCTCGGAAGCAGAGGATGAGATTGTAATCAGCAACTACACTTTTAGATCCAACTAAATCTTACACACTTTTTTCACTGATAAACAGAGTCTCGAAGATTTTTCCAGAAAAATACATTTTGAAATGCCTTCACAGCACAGCAGTAGCTCATGGTTTGCATATCTAAGATGGTCTAAACATTTCACCAGACCTTGTATACCGGCGTGTATATATAGACCTGGAGCACTGATATTTACAAAACATTGTGCATAGCACAGCGCATGCCATGTAACTGTAACCTTTGTAGAGCTTTTAGGGGCAAGGGTGTTGTAAACCTCTCCCTGAGTAGTCACCGGATCTTGGAGACTGTTAGATGGTGCTGCGGCACTGAAGTGGATCCAGGTTATATGGACGTGTGTTGACTGTCTGAGATTTTAAAGAGATGCTTGCTATGCTATATACATGCAATATGACCAAATTTAGCAAGTACTGAGTAGCAAGTTGTTGTGGGTCTTTCCACATTGATGAAACCGGTTCTGGTTTTAGCTGTCATGGTGTGACGTGAGGGTAAAGCGTAGGTGTGATACCTACCTGTGTGGGTGGTTGCTAAAATCCTTTCTTCATGATTAAAAGTTTGCCTATGAAGTATTCTGTACTGTATGAAATTACTGTTTTGGACGTGAGTTTTGCTTTCCAGTCCTTCTGCCGCCTGCTCAGTGGCACTCCTCTTGATGTTTATTTCTTTGGATGAACTCCATACAGATGTTAGAGAATGATTTTGCTCACTCTACAGAGTTGGAGGAGAAACAGACGTAGAGTTTTGTCCAGTTAGTGACGTCCACTGCTCAGGATTTACCCAGAGCTTTGTTGATCATTCCAGAGGTCCAGATTATCTCGAGTGAGTCAGCCAAATGGACTCTCACCTGACCCTCTAAAGCTGCTTATCTGGTGGGGCCCCACTGTAGCGCTGGAGGCCCTTCATAATGGCTGGCTTAGTCATGGCAGGCAGGCGGTATCCCGAGACCCTGCAGATGTGTGGTGACTCCCCAGAAGCCAACTCAGCTCAGCTAAACAGAGAGCGGTGCTTGGTTTTTAGGAAAGGGTGCAGGGAAAAAAAAGAAATGCAGTTAATGTTTTCAGAGGAACAGAACACAAGATGGTGAGGAAAAAGTTGTGTTTGGAGGTGACTTGCTTACCAGTCACTTTCCTGTTTGTGTGAGTCAGAGCAAACCGTATACCCCCCTCCCCTCGTCTCACAGTTCCTTCTCACTCACTGGTGTCTTCCTAGAGCCTCGGGGGCCGAGGCTGTGGTCGTGATTGAGTGAGGGAAAGACGCTCCTTCACTCATCAGCAGTCTGTTGCAGACAAGGACACACAGTTTGACTGCAGACATGTCTCCCCGGCAGCACAAGTCCTTATTTCCATCCGCTTAAATGTGCTTTGCTTCAGGAGCCACAGCTCTTCAGAAGCGGTTAGGGTACGTTACTTCAGAGGTGTGGAGAACATGGACGACGTATCATTTTTAGTTTATCTAGTTGGTAACTCATTAGCACTTACTCGAAGGTAATGGACTGATTTGACACAGTAGGCGCTACTTTTTGTGCAGGCAAGTTATGTAAAATGACTCCGGAGGCTATTTTTCTTTTCGAGGACGCAGTGGGTTGTTTCTTTCTCTCTCTCTCTCTCTCTTTCTTGCTGGTTCGGTATTTAGGCGGCACACTGAGCACCACAATTAAGCACATTTCGTGTTGTGTGCTTTGAATGCCTAACACGAGTACACACAAGTGTGTGGCTCTGACCATGCTGTTTTCACTGTGATTATTGGAAGCACATGCATATTATGTTTTTTCTTGGTTTTTAAGAGACAGATGTAGCAGATCTGCCATTTTTACTTCAATACAAATGAGTTGAATAGGAATTATCAAAAGTAGGGTTGATACATTTTCAGACAATGGTTGCAGAGCCTGGATATAGTAATATCATCACACACACACACACACACACACACACACACACACACACACACACACACACACACAGTTTCTGAGGCAATTAAATTTCTCCTCCTACCTCTGAGCACTCTACTCTCTCAGGATGATCCATTCTTGCCAGTTCTGTGTCTGTATCCCCATCCAACACCATCAGGTTACCAGAGCAACAGTCGTGTGTGTGCGTGTGTGTCTGAGGGTCTGGCAAAACGGTGTCCGAAGCATTGCATTTTGAATTACCATATGATGTGTTGGAGCAGTCATGACTATTCATAAAGGTTTTGGTTAAATTATGCAACCACACAGAAGCTTCAGCAGACTCATTTGTGTTTAGTTTTCTAGTAGCAGCATTTATTTTTGCATTGGTTCTAATTTAAATTGATTGCATTTGAATATTTACACACAGGCTTGTGAACGCTGTTGTTTGTCATTGTGGAATATGATAATTCTGAACTAATATCTGATGAGAAGTGTGTCTGAAACGAAGCAGCACAGGCTGCCGTACGGTTACTTAAAACTCGGCACGTCCCACAGGAGAATGTTAGTCTCTCCTCAGGAGACGCTCCTCCAGACTTTCCGCACCATAACCAAACTGTCATGGTGGGGAGAGCGCTGCTTTTTAAAGGGGATGAGTGGAGCTGGTGTGATTGGATATGACTGCTACCAACCCCCTAACGTAATTAACTATATTGTATGACGATGCATTTTTGCAGCTTATACTCCATTTGCTCGCGGTGCTGCCACATGCATCCAGCCACGAAAATAACAAGTGTGTGGCAGATTGCACATCGCGGGTAGTCCCACTTGACTGCACCCTTCAGCCTGATTCACAAAACGGCGCCTGATGTGTTTGATCGGCGTACTGCTACCCGAAAACTTCCAGTTTCAAACACAACAGCGCAGCAGGAGAAGTGAACTGCTGTTAAAGTCACATTGCTTTCCAGAGCATTTTCATTATTATTGTTTGTTATTTATTTATTTGATTGTTATTATTGTTTCATTTCATCAAACACCTCAGTCTGCTGCACAGTAACGCATGGTTTGTGCTGGCTGTCATAACCGTTATAACACCCGGCTCTACAGAAGCATGGTGGCTCGTGGCTCAGCTCTGATTTACTGTCACTATATGAAAAAACACGCATTGATCAAAACACGACAGACTCAGATGTATTATGACCTCATTTACAGCATCACGGGCGGCGGCTCGAAGAAGGACGACGCGGAGAAGAAGAAGGAGGACGTTCTGAACATATTTTCTGTGGCGTCGGGCCACCTGTACGAGCGCTTTCTGAGGTGGGTCGCTTTCACTTCTCCATCGCTCACTCACGATACCGTTCAGGTTCTTACACGTTACATTCATTTAAGCCCTGATCCTCAAACTGATCCTTCTGTCCGTTTCAGAATAATGATGTTATCCGTCCTCCGGCACACTAAAACGCCTGTCAAGTTCTGGTTCCTCAAGAATTACCTCTCCCCCTCTTTCAAGGTACTTCTCTCACTTCGTGACTCTGTACGAGTGTTCTCTGTTTCCCTGCGTGTTCAGAATAACTTTCTCTTCAGAGACTCATTTATACGAAGCAAAGAAAAGATCTGTGGGTTCTTCCCTCCTTTTGTAATGCTCTGTGTTTAATGTCAGATTTTCTATAGAGGTGAGTGTACTGTGCATTCGGTGCATTCAGGTTTATTTACATACAGTTTGCCTAACAGGCATGCAGTTGTTTTGTGCTGGACAGAATCGTGCAACATGTTATGTTGTTTAAACGTTAATGGTTGTTTCCATGTGTCAGTCCAGGGTGTACCCTGCCTCTCGCCCAGTGTCAGCTGGGATAGGATGAGCAGTTACAGCAGATGGATGGATATTTTTTATTGAAACGTCATGTTAATGTTTAACAGATATTTCTTCTTCACAGAATCAATAAGAAGCTTCTCACTAATGTTATTTAGTTGCCTCAACAGCTAAATATATTTGTGTGTAATGACACGGTTTGAGGCGGTATAGTGGTGCAGTGGAGTTTACATGTCTTACGTGTCTGCGTGGCTTCCTAGCACAGTCCTAAGACATGAACAACAGGTTAAGTGGTGACTGTAAATTGATCATAGGTGTAAACTAGGTGTAGTCCGCCTCTCGCCCAGTCTCAGCTGGGGTAGGCCTCTGCCCCATGTAACCCTGATAAAGGGAAGCAGTTACAGAAAAGAGATGGATGAAACCTTTTGCCTATGACCATTGCAAATATATGTACTATCTAGTGTTCTCCTTATAGATTTATGTGAGGTTTTCCTCCCTATCGTTTACAGAATTTTGTTTCTTAAACGTTTAGTTTTCGAAACATGCTTTTTTTTGTTAGATTCCTGTAACCGCTGGTTGTTTTTCCGTTATGGTTAGGAAACCATCTCTCACATGGCAGAGTCGTACGGCTTCCAGTATGAGCTGGTGCAGTACAAGTGGCCACGTTGGCTCCACCAGCAGACTGAGAAGCAGCGCATAATCTGGGGATACAAGATTCTCTTCCTGGATGTTCTGTTCCCTCTGGCTGTGGACAAGATCATCTTTGTGGACGCCGACCAGGTGAGGATGGAACTGAACTGACACCAGAGAGTGAGAGTGCGAGGTGTGAAAGTACCAGACTCACCTGTGTCATTTTCAGCGCCGCTGCGAAGCTTGGATGAGATTCACCACTCAAGTGTCGTGTGTCCTCTCCTGACTCACAGATGTTCTCCATCCCTCTCTCTCACAGATCGTTCGTGCTGATTTGAAGGAGTTGAGGGATTTAAACCTGGAGGGTGCTCCTTACGGCTACACGCCGTTCTGTGACAGCCGCAGAGAGATGGACGGCTATCGCTTCTGGAAAACTGGGTACTGGGCCTCACATCTAGGACACAGGAAATACCACATCAGGTACACATCGTTCAAAACCTGTGCATAGACATATGCACTTTCCAAGCACACTATAATCCCCTCCCTTATATCCTTTTGACGATTATAATTTTATAAATAAATATATGCATTTTCAAATATTAGCATTCAGAACTGCTTCTGCAGTCACTGTCTTCGTCTTCGTAGGACATTGACCCAGTTTATTCAGTTGGGTACTTTGACGTCTCGCCTTTAATGAAAGGAGAATGAATAGAAGTCTAAAAGAGACCGTGCAAGAAAACATATATAAAGTACATCTCTCATAATCATGAACACACATCTTCCACTTTGACTGTATATCGTGACTTCAGTTTAGTAAATGATCTGAGTGAATTATTCATTATTCTGCAACAAACTCCCAAATCTGACAGACAAGTAAGAGGAAGCGTGTTTTTGTATTCTGTCATGGTTTTTTGTTCTTTTTCCTTCAAACTAAACCTCATGTGGTTTTAAAACGCACGGCAAACTCAGGATAGAAATTAAAGCTTTAAAGAGACACTTAACATTTTTTTTTATTTGTCATAAGAGTAAAAAAAAATTATTTGTCCTGAAATTCATTTAAGAAAAACAGAAATCAAAGCATATTGGATTATAAAACATTTTGAATTTTCTTAAAACAAACAAACAAACAGAACGATAGTGGTGTTTTCCTCCAGTTTCCATGGCGATTAGACCTCACCAATTAGAGTTGCAGTTCTTGTGGCTCTGTTTGCGGGGTGTTGTATACAGCTATGGTACATAAATCAAGCGGTAGCTAGGTATAAAATAAAAAAAGTTGGGCATGCTGGGCATGTGGCACCGAGTTCTCCCTCTGGCGATGTGATGGCTAATCAGGAGACAGCCAGTGGCTGAACACAGATGACAGAGACTCTTCACTTTGGCTGATGAGGACAGGGGAAAAAAAAAGAAGAAAAGTCAGGAAACAGTGAAACACAGCGATCTGATTGGATGCCAGCGTGCTGCTTAGCTCAGTGAGGGTGAATGATCGGCATCAGTGAGGATCTTCTGCGTGTCCTCTGGCAGATTTAACTCTAGTAAATGATGAGTGAAGCGACATCGTCTGCGCTCTCTGCTGGGTTTATTAATGTGCCATGTTGGGTACAATTATCGGAATGTGCCTGAGGTATTTTATCTTCATTGAGTCATCATTTTTATTCTTACTTTGTCACTCCTGCGAGCGTTCCCCCTTTTTCAGGAAACGATTCCCTCACACCTGCTTTCTCTCACTCCTATATTCCACCCAGCGCTCTGTACGTAGTCGACCTAAAGAAGTTTCGAAAGATCGCGGCAGGTGACAGATTACGAGGCCAGTACCAAGCCCTGAGCCAAGACCCCAACAGTCTATCCAACCTGGACCAGGTTAGTCCCAGAGGTGACGTCATTTCACAATATTATGTAGAGTTTGTTCGCACCTACGCTCACCTGCGAAACATGTTTTTGTTTCATGCTATTTTTAGGACCTCCCTAACAACATGATCCATCAGGTGGCCATCAAGTCTCTTCCACAGGAGTGGCTGTGGTGTGAGACGTGGTGTGACGACACCTCGAAAGTCACAGCTAAGACGATAGACCTGGTGAGTCTCAGCAGTAGGATCTGATTATGGAACGATAATTAATAACGTGAGGGCTGTACCTGGGAACCGTTAAATAATTCATCAGATGTAATTGTTCCTATTAATTAATTTCCCTTTTTTCTCTTTTCTTTTTTAATCCTCCTACGTGTGCAGAAAGTATTCCTGTTCCACCTCTCGAGCTTTTGTTGGTCATAATAGTGAAGCTGCTGCACTGACAAGCAGGCCACTAATGTCCATGAGGCACTTGGCATTTAGGAGACAACTGAGGAGCAATCCTGTAGTCTCCTAAACTAATTTAGAGAATTACTGGACGGGCTCCAGTGGACTGGAAAAAGAAGCATTGTCTCATTGTGGTATAGGACACCGCTTGGTAATTCAGACACAAGACATGGGCTAATGTTCTTTTAACAGAATTGGAAATCAAATTAGGTTCAAATGCCTGCCACAGACCGTGCTGGGAACGGCAGCATGACTTGTTGGGGGAACGTGGCACTGGTGGCGTTATGTGATGTGTTTTGTCTGCCGCTCTCTTCGCTGCAGTGCAATAACCCAAAGACCAAGGAGCCAAAGCTAACGGCGGCGGCGAGGAATCGTGCCCGAGTGGGTCGAATACGACAACGAGATAAAGCAGTTACTGAAGCAGGTCCAGGGACAGGAGGACGCGGCGGCTCAGAAACAGACTCCCTCTTCACTACATAAAAAAGGTTAACAACAAAAAAAAACATGATTTATTTTCCGTGTCTCTGAGGTTTGCTTATTTTAAAAGACAAATCCTGCTACTACTGTATGATTAACCTTTACTAGTTCACGTTTTCAGTGCTCATTGTCATCATTTCTTTCCAACATTGCTCCCCCCTCTCTCTCCTCCGCGCAGCAGACAACCAGCGTGATGAACTTTAGTGTCTGCCAGCACCACGCTGAAGAGGAAGGAGGCAGCTCCTGTTGCACGGCGGCCACCTGTGAAGCTTGAAGACAGACAATTCCATCTAAACTTAGCCATGGAGTGTTACATCCCCAGCCCCGAGAAGTGATGTGATATTTTCAGAGATGCCATATCTGCTTCTGCCGCAGTCAATACGTCTTACAAATTTAACACGCCACGTTAAGTGTTAACTGCAAACTGTGAACTCGCGGTGCGCTATCAGCACTGCAGTCAGGTATCGGTGAGGGTGTGTGTGTGCATGTGTGTGTGTGTTACTGGAGGGTGAAGTCAAAAGACGAAAGGTGTGAGGTCAGCGAGGACGCTTGATTCGGTTTAGTTGCACTGAAGATGTATGAAAAGAATCTGATCTCAAAGTTGAAGTTTTTTTTTTTTTTTTTATGTAAAATTATTCAAAAAAGCCACTTGGTGATTTTAATTTGAGTCTGCGTTGGCTGAAATGTCCAAAGTTGTATCTGACCTAAAGCTCATCATGTTTTTAAATTTCACAACTTGCTGCAAAGTTGTTACATTATGATTATTACAGAAGTTTCTAGTCTTTTATTTATTTTTTTTGTCTTAGTGCCTGAAGTCTGTAAGATTTATTATCTTAAAGACCGTCACTGACTCTCGATGGGTCAGAAATAGTTTGTCTTATATTTTCCTTATCGCCATGAAAACAGGTCTTAATAGTCATTACCGACTGAGCCTCTTAGAATTTTTCACAATCCTGTAAAGTCATAAAAAATATCAAAAAGTTACAAAGTTAGAACATGATCCGACGCACGTTCGCCATCGCACGCTGCCGATTGTTGTCCCAATCGGTGAAATGAATCATTTACAGTTTGGACCGTCACTCTAAATTTCCTCCTCGATCTGATCTGAGCGCGCTCTTCATCATCTGTTCTCTCACAGTCGAACTGCAAACAAGACACTGGGAGCTCTGGTTGAGTTCCCTCTGCCTCCAGCTGCTGCTGAAAACACACCTGATTAATGTTTCTGCTTATGCGATCCATGTCGCCTTAATCAGTTCTAATGACACCTCATCTCAGGCTCCGCCATCGGATGTAGCGTATATTAAGTTTTACTTGATATTTGGAATCTGAGGGTGAAGTTACTCGAGCTGTCACAGAAACACACAGGACGGCTTCACGTGTGCCCAGATCACTTCATTTCTTCATAGTCACTATACTATATTTATGTGTATATATTTCTTTTATATTTTAAATCAGGAGTTGGCGTGCCAGTGGCTATTTCCCAACTCAGCTGTGCATGAAAGAGCTTTACTGGTCCGTAGACAGAGTCTTCATCACGCCTGGCCGTGTGACTTGATCTCATGTTTGATGACGCACAGTCACATCTCTCACACTTCAGGCTACAACATCATGGGATCTAATTCAGACTTCAGTTTGCTGTAATTCAGTGCCGTCCCGTTGAACAGCAGTTAGAGTAGTTCACTGTTCACTAAACCCTGCTCCTGAAGAGCCACGTGCACCGGAGACAGGGGGTTATAATGAAGAACCATATTTGAAATGTCAAGAGTTTGGAGGGTGGCTGTTTTTTATTCTTAAGTAATTTCAAAACCCAAAACGAAACCGCAAAATTAGCTTCCCAACATACCAAAGAAGTTACCAAGCATTATATCCAAAGGCAAATATATATTACTATATAACTACATGAGTCTGAGCGGCCTGCACCTTCCTCTATAGTGAGCACAACATTTTTACACACTACACTTTGGTCAGTGTGAGATCGGTGCCATGGATCCTCACTGGGCTCTTTCTGCCTTGGACACGTGTCATCAGCATGTATGTAGCCATCGTGTGCATATAAATGGTACTGTGTTTTTTTTTTTACTTTAAAACTAATCAGCAACATTAAACACTCAGCTGAACACAGAGTTTCTTAGAGATACAGCATTGAAATTGGACAAAACTGTCAGTCATCAGCTGGTTCTGTTTACGTTACAAATCATAAGTTATTCTATGAACCACACTACAGTGGAAAGCTCGAGTGGCAAACAGTGATTTAGGGGACGGGGCTTAGCGAACATCGTCTCTCTCCTGTATGTGACGGCAGATCAGACTTTATTATTGCCCAGTTATGGATCAGAGAATCCTCATTTGCACACTAAAGGTCGTGTTATTTAGGTAGAATATAAGAGTTTAACTTATTACAGTATGTTTACATCTTGCGTACATTATGTTAATCCAGTGTTTGAATTCTTGGCCGGACCAGTGTTTTTGTCTCAGGAACAGGACGAGTGTCGCTGCTCAGCTGAAGCCAACAGTTTGTTTTGTTGTTTCTCTCCGTCAATAAAAACTGGGTCTGCTCTCAGGGCACCCATCGTTCACTGTGCTGTGTCAAATGGACATGTTTATATTACTGTCTGGTGAAAAAGAATAAATCTTTGCTACAAAAACCAGCATCAGAAAAACCTCTGGTGAAATCTGTTGTCCCCTTCGTGTGGTCAGTGGGTGTGTGATTCATGCATTGGTTTGTTCCTCGGTATAAACCATGTTACAGAGTTGAAAATGCATTTATGGGGAAGAGAAGCAGTTCAGATTGCTGCAGTTGGAGAAAGGGTAGATGTAATGATGAAGAAGCGCCAGTGGTATAAAGTGCCATTTCTCAAACGAGCCTCAATTTATAAATGTAGCGAAGTCTGTGCCCACCCCGCCCACACAGCAGTACTCATGCCCTTTAAGTTCATTTTAAAGTACATAAATAATTCTTTATTTACAGTTCAGACAAACTCCATTCATATAAAAATAGCACTGTACCTATGTACAAATTGGATCTTACGAATGGATGTGAATTGTAGACAAGGAAAGGATGCAGGTGTCAGATTGAAGCACCGACACTGACATAAAACATTGCAGATATTTGTTAGCATAGCAACAGATCTTCAACCTCCCAACTCAAAACAGAACAATAAAGATGCATCTTTAATTAAGGTCACTGAAGTAAAAGTCACCATTTCCTCCACGGTTTGTTTTTGTGAGTCTCGTCGGTGTGCTCTGACGTTCCTTACGCCAGCGACCTCCCTTTCAAACAGGGAGCACTGGACTGTGTGCGGACACGGAAAGTTTATTTAATAGTGCTCTTTCATGATGAGTTAATTATCCCGTTATCGTGGCGATGAGACGATTCGCCAAGTGTTTTGTCAGCACAGTAGCCTGTGAAGCTTCAGCCAACAGTCTGAATGGCGTTTGTCCACATTGGACGACTCGGCGCAAACAAACTGTCATCAGAAACTAAACGTTTATTGACATTTATTAATAAGTGTATTCACAATAATCACTCCAAATCCAACAACGGACAAATCTGTTCATGTAGCTCTCTCTCATCCTGATGCTGCAGGACTACAGGACAGCACGAGCATCCTCTAATTCAGCCTAATCGTCAGCACAAACCGGCCTCATGCTGAGCTGTGAGGTTTGCAATAATCCGGGGAGACCTCCCAGATCAGGACATCTGTCACCTGCTTTGTCGCCGTGTGTGATATATATATATATTTATATGACTGAGGAGGAGCAGGTGAGCGTTTGTGCTAAATAATGAGGCTAATTAACGGGGTGCGCAAGTGTGGCAATCACCAGACAGCTCGGTGCTTTTCGTGGTCGTAAATAGAACTTTAGGCTCCTGTTATAATCCACACAGACGACTCTGAAGGAAACAATAGGAGAGAGAGATCGAGCTCTGTAATAAAGCTGTGAGTGATCATTGTTTATACTCTGATTTATAAATGCAGATAAATATCGTCAGTGACAGTTTTGTTGAGTTTCAGTATGTAGCTGTGAACAGATGACGTATCACATCCCAGGAGACTGTAGGAAAACACTTGATGAATTATCTCATCGAGCTCAGTTATCTCGGCATAATTAGCAGAATTTAAAAAAAAAACAAAAATAACTGCAAGCACACTCTGCGCCTCCCCAGATGTGAGCGTCTTCAGTTGAAGTTGAATTTAAAGTTGAACGGTCCGGAGCCGAAAGGATTGAAACCCTGGAAGCCTTGGAAGCCTCCATGGAAGTTATGATGATGGTGGTGACCCTGCTGGCTCTCTGGATCCATGGGGTCCTCCCCGTGGTCAAACTTGGTCCTCATCTCTGGAAAGTAAGATGACGTGTCAGTACTGAACAGAAAAAAATATAAAAATATCCATCCATATGTCATATCTCATCATGTTTGGCTTTGAGTTAGAATTGTTCATTATGAAGTAAGGCTCAAGAAATAAAGATTATTTAGAGAATTGACACAAAAAATGTGATATAAGCAACATTTGTAAAGTTTCTCTGGAGGCTGATATTCGGGACTCTCAGTGCATTTCATATGAATTTATGACGGATTATCTAGGGGTTTATGAAATTTACAAGGATGCTTTTGTTTGGCCTAATTTGAGTAGATGAAGAAGTTCATAAATTTAATTCACTGTTTGAATGATCTGAAGCAGTAATGTTAATATAAAACATATGAAATTTTACACACTGATCTCGTGGAATCCAGTTAGGAAGCAGTTAGCGGTGGTTAAACTGTGACACTAGCGTAGTTGGATCCACGGATGATTCTCCGGGAGACCGTTTGGACGAAACTATTTTACTGAAATAAAAACTGATGCTCTGAAATAATGAAGGTCTCAAGCTGAAAATAGCGAGCAGTGAGCTGTTCGCGGCCGCCCCTCAGAGGCCTGACATTTACCGGGAGATTGGCAGTAACAACTTTCCACTGACTCCACAGACCTCGCACTTCTTACCTGGGTCAGTGAGAACCTCTTTAGCCTGAGCTATGTCTATGAACTTCTTCTCAGCCTTCTTCTTCTCCTCGGGATCCTGGAAGTTGTCGGGATGCCACTGCTGTGCCAGCTTCCTGTAGGCTCGGATAATCTCCTTTTTCTGGGCAGTTCTGTGACAACGAGGGGGGGGAAGAGTATTATCAGCACATTTATTTCAGGGAGAAAAAAAACGGCTTCTCTTCGCTTCTTTTCAACAAAAACTGGGTCTAATAATAATCGTCCGGTGTTAGCACGCTGGCTCTGATGTAATAAACCATTACTTTTTATAACAAGGACTTAGAATGTAGTCTGGAATTGTCAATTGTGCTTTTGAGAGAGAAATGCTGTTTTCCGGAGCAGTGGGGCTTTTTGTGGGGCAGTGGTTATTCAACACAATCCCACGTTGCTTTCTGGTGCAGCAACCCATTTGTAAAGAAAGAGCCAAGAAAAGAAACTTCTCTACACGTATAGAAAGTATAAAAAAAACTCCAGAATGATCGCTTCCCACCTCTTCACTCCCAGGATCTTATAATAGTCCCTCTTCTGAGACTGTTTGAGGAGTCGCTGAGCTCTCTCCAGGCCTTCTTTGATCTGACGGTCGTTCTCGCTGTGTTTTGCAGCCGTCTCGTAGTCCTTAATAGCTGATAAAAAAAAAAAGAAGAAGAAGATAGAATGAGAATGGCTTACTCATCCTGAAGCAGCGAATAGGGAAGTGAAGTACGGTATTTAAAAGGACAGTCTTTCCAAACGCTGCTCGAGTGTCTTTGAGTAATGAACCCAACAAAAGACAAACAAGAATCTACATCGACCAGCCGACGATAATCACGTTATTTTTTTAATCTGTGCCTTGATTTCCTCCATTTAGCCCGTGGTGACGTGAACGTTTCTGTGGAACGCGTCTGTATCCGGTTTCATGATTCTCTGCCGCCCCGGCGTTTTCAGACATCTTCGCCGAAACAAATCAATCGTTAAAATAATGAAGATGAATATTTTTACTGCAGTTTGTCGACTCATGAACAAATGATTCTGGACCCGGAGCCCGACACTGTGATTCATCTAAAGTCGTCATCCCATGAAGAGAAAAATGTCTACAGGGCTGCTTTGATTGAAGATGTTTCAGCATCAGCCTCACACTGTGACACGTTCATCTCTGTGGCACGCATACATCCACGATTACCCAACGGGAGTGTGTGGAGGTGAAAGACTACAATCGTGGCTCCAAACAGGAAGGTATAGTGCGAGTCAGGATTAAATGAGTTCTGGTTCTGGACACGGTTCTGTTCAGAATACAGTAAATGATCTTCTCTTTTGTGCTACCTGTTCGTAGTTGAACACTGCTGGATTTTAATAGTGGGACTGTAGAAAGTCTGACGGGTCTATGCCGACTGCTCTGATGCACTGAGGCACAGTGTTGCTTTCAGCCATGCTCACGGCCTTTAGTCTTTAGTCTATCTAACAATACAGGAGCTGAGGCTGATGGAAATCTCTTGAGGTTCACGAACCTTTGGGTAAACTGGAATTCTGACGCCATGACTGCATTAAAAGTGATCACAATCCCCCCAAAGGAGCCACGAATGTCAGGACAGACTGAAAATCAAACAAATGCTAAAAATCAAACAAGCGTCCGGATCTGAAAACTCTGCCACGTTCATTTAAAGACAAACAGCTGCACTTGAGCGACACTTGAACAAGCACATGTTAATGAATGGTTAAATATTATGACCTATGTAACATTCAGTGTCCTCTGTAAAAAGCTTGATCTTAATAAATTAAAGCACTTTATTCATCAAGTGAGCTCCGTCTCCTTCAGATCGTGTTGCAGCAGCAGCGGCTCGGGGCTGTTTGCGTGCACGCGTTCGGCTGCTTTGAAGCTTGTTTACCCTGTGAGGTGCACTGAAGTGAATGTAACACCCATGGGTCCTGACAGTTTAAAAGCCCACATGAGGTTTCGCTTCTTCCCCACCTGCTGATGTGTTCATGCCATGTTAATGACACCTTACGCGGCCTCGGCTCAGCCGGCATCCAGGGCGGTTTGCGGCTGGATCTCGGTGATGTTATTCTGGGGCTGAACCGCCTGGAGCAGTGCTGATGTTAATCGGGAGGGCGGGTGTTAATTAGACGTTTGTTTTTTTAAAGTATGACAAGCTCAGGACGTGTTTTGTTCTCTCGTCTAAAAGTTCAAACTGTATTTTGGGTTCTACGCCATAAATGAAAATCTGCCATAGAGGTTTTTAATCCATCTCCTCTCTTTTTTATAGCTGCTGTTTTCTTTATCTCTCTCAACACGTCTATGAGCTGTTAGCCAGGCTGAAACTAAAATTAAAGCATCAATGTGTCACACTAACCTCGAGTGGATGTGAACAGAAATACATTTCCTTTCTACAACTTGTACCCGTAAAGCAGCAGACGTTTTTTGTGTGTGTGTGTGTGTGTGAAGCGAATGAATCATTTATTTTTCTTCTGAAACGTGGTTTTACTCCTTTCAAAGAACTTCAACCTGAGTCAGCCTGAGGGCTTTTATTTTCAGCACCTGCACAAAGTGCAGCTCTGTGCCAGTTTGTCGTCCTGGTGACTCACGCCGTGTCATGTTTCACTTTATAACGCCTTGATTAACTATTAGACATGTGTCGGGTTGTCGTGAAGGTGTAGCATCAAAATAAAAAGATAAAAGTGCTCTAACACGTACAAAAAAAAACAAAAGTTTTGTACTCCTCACGGCCATGATGGCAGCATGACGGCAGCAAATGCTGATTCCTACCAGCATGTCTCATGGTGACAGCCTTTGCTTTGAGCTGACTGACAGCCTGCACGGCCATCTGAGAAAGGTATGAGGTAAAAATGTTTTTCCATCTGCCGTCTCCAATTTGAATGACGCACTTTGTCTGTAGTCACACGCATGCGGCAGATCGGCTGCAGTTACCTTGAATCACTTCGGCTGTTGAAAAATAACCACTGTAAAAAAAAAAGATTTTGTGTGCATCACACCGGGTTTGTTAAGAACTTATGAGTCATTACTTTACAATTTATTAGATGACAAAGTGCAAATCAATAGAAGTGCTGGAGCCTGACGGACTGGAAATAGTTTAAAGTCTCATGAAAATGGTGGAGATGAAAAATGAAAATATATTTTTTTATCGTCTTTAAACTTTGGGATCCAACAAAAAGTGGTTTTGTTTTCTTCTTCAGTTACAAGGGACTCCATCCTTTGACAGATTGCAAATATCACCACGCCTTGACTGACTTTTCTATATTTGTGATACATATTTGTCCAGCGTTCTAAACTTCACGACATTTTTCCAATATTTGATCGTGTGTGTGTGAGAGTTTCAAACTGTAACACACCGAGCAGCTGGAGAGTGGAAACCAGAGTTCACAAAGACGCCGGGGCTGTGGGTGGAAGGCTTTACACTAAATCTCAAAACTTGATTGATGGATAAACATAAAATGTGGGCAGGGGATTTTGACAAAAATATCTGTTGGTTGTTTGCGCGGCGGTAGCAGAACATCAGGTGACAGGTAAAGTGATGGCTGGGAGACAGACTATTCCTGGGGACTTCACCACCTGCCATCGCTGGACTTTCTGCGATCTGACAACAGAGAGTGGAGGCTGCTGCTTCTGGCTCTGCTCGCCCAGTAAAATACTCAGTGGAAATACTAAGTGCTGTGTGTTTAAGTGTATGTATGTATGTGTGTGTGTGTGTTTTGGCACAGGCTTGATGAACAAGATATTCTGCATAATTTCCTTTGGATGTTTACATTAAAATCACACTGATTTTTTCCAACAGATAAAATGATCACATGCTAATGTGTATGACGTGTCATTGGCGTTTTATCATCATTTCACTGTGGGTTTATTTTTTATTTTTAAGGTAGTGTTACAAGGGCCCCTTGTGTTAGACTCTTGCTATGACACGGTCGTCTTAGGGTTATTGCAGCACTTGATTTAGGCTGAAAAGCAGAAACGCAGCAGAACAATTCAACAGCAGGATGACCCGTCTCTCTGAAAACATTCAAACGTTTGAAGGGTTTAACTGCACTGTTTGTAGATTTCAGTAACTCATCACTTAAGGGGAACGCTGACTTCATTTGGTGTGGTTCACTTTCACACTGCACCAAACCGCCTGGACAATGTCATGCAGTTACAACAGCTGCTCTTTTGGGGACGGTATTGCCTAAACGAGCACTAACCAGGAAAAAAAAAAACATGGAGGAAGAAGAAAACCCAGTTCATCGATTGGCCAGGACCAAAAAAACGGGAATCCAACAAAAACAACACAAAATTTGTGCAGTCTCTGGGTTTATGTTTTTACTCTAATTATTTTCTCACCAGACACCGCCCAGTATGAGCAGCAGGCGAGCTATCGAGCATGTTGCTCTGTACACGAGACGAATGCAGCAGGACGGGAAAAGACAGCTTTGGGTTACTTCCTCTCTTTGGTTCGCTGGATAGATAGATGTTTCCCACAAACAGCTCTGGTGTGAAAGCACCTTAAAACTTCTCTAATAGAAACAACCACAGGCTTACCTTCCTCGTACTCTTCCTCTTGGATGTAGGCCTCGGCTCTGTCTTTCAGCACGTTGACGTTCTCCGGGTTTGACTGGAGAACTTCGCTACACACTTGGATAGCTCTGCTAGCTTCCTGGCTCTGGTTATGACACACACACACACAAAGAAAAAAAACCCACGTTGGTTAGGTGTTGTTTCATGAAGTCAAAGAGTGAGCTGATACCTGTCGTGTCTTACCTGTGCCAGCGCGTGGCAGATGCGCTCTTTGGCAAAAAGAGAGAAGTGCTGCACGTTGGGCTCGGTCTTCATCACCGCCTCGTATTTGCTCACTGCCTCTTCGTACCTAAGAAAGAGAGCAGGAGGCAGGTAGGTGTTAAACAGCAACCCACTGAACATCATGCCACTCTTGTTATCCACTCTGCTCAGTCTTGGGAATGTGATGTCTTATGTATGTCAAATATGATGCGACATCCATTCACACTGGGATGGGATTTGCATGCCTGTTTGTAAGACCAGAAAGTCAGAGAGTGCTCGAGGGAATGAGGCAGTCATTCTCTAACTGATGCAATCCCTGCTATTCAGAGGGAATATTACATATCATTCCTACACAAACACGCGCACATACCTCTGCTCTTGCATGAGTTCCTCTGCAGACTGGATCTGCTTGTTGAGCTTTTTCACCTGCTTGTAATGGCTGTAGCACGGCTTGTGATCGGGATCGAGCTTCAAGCACTCGCGTACCTCACTGCAGATCAGACGGGAGGAGTAGTAAGAACACGCCGATTTTCCAGATTACAGGATGTACAAAAACAAACAAAATGACAAGAGGACTTTAAACCAACACAACAGTCCAGCAGTTTTTATGTGGTCATTTCTGAAGCTTCAGTTAATTGATGATTGTTGGCTGAAAACGCTGCAGCGGTGCTTTCTGCCTCGCTGCCTGATGTTTAGTTAGAAGTGTTTTTCAGCTAGCTCGCCAAACAGTCTGATGTAATGTGAAGAGGAACATGAGAAATGTTATGTGTGGGGGAAATAGATAACCGATTAAATATGTGCCAAATAGAGAGGAGTTTGTTTCCTCAACTAGTTGGTGGTAAAGAAATTAAAAGAAAAGAAAAGTCTTTTTGTTGTTTTTTAACCAAATGATTGAAGCCTAGAGGAAAAGCTGATTTCTACAGTTTTATTTTTTTATTTGACAGTTTTATTTATTGATGTATTTAGTTTGAGCTTGGTCAATCAGTCTAAAACACTGAATTTAAGATCATATAAAACAGATTAAAAACAGCAGATTTTCACATTTTGTGAAGCAGAAAACAAAACTACATATTGGGCTAGTTAGCTGAACACCAATCAGCAGGACTGTTGCATTGTATCGTGATATCCTATGTTATTCTTTCTACCTCATTATCACAGAAAGACAAATGCAATTCATATGTAATGAGATGCTAGTAGCCCTAATACACTGATATGAAGTTCCTCCATTGTAACAGAGGTCACTGTACAAAACTGACATACTGACAGTACAAGAAGCAGTAACTGAGTCTTACTTGAGGGACATCTCGTGGTCTCCGAGATTATAGTAGATGGTGCTGAGTTTGTAGAAAGCCTGGGTGTTGTCGCTCTTTAACTTGGATGTAGCTTTGAGGTCACTGATCGCCTTCCCCATCTCTCCCATTTGAATGAAACACTCCGCTCGCATCTCACGAGAGGCCACATCCCAAACGCAAGTCTGTAAACAGGCGGACAGTGACTGATTAAAAACACAGACAATGTGACTCTTAGAGGAAAATTAGGCGCCGCTGAGAAGGTAGTTATCTTACGTCGATGATGGGGTCGAGCTGGGCAGCAGCTGTCACGTAATCCTGGCTGTTGAAGCTGCTGCGTGCCTGAGCAACCAAGCGCTGAATTTCATCCGATTTTGTCAGCTGACTCTGGGCTTCGTTCTCCTCTTTGGCGCTGGGGTTGGACTTCAGCTAAAGGATCGCAAAGCGAGGTGTTACATCGCATACTTAGTCATGGATGAAGCAGTATTCAAATTAAAATTAGAATCAGTCCTTCACCAACGCATACCGGTATGAGCTCTTATATCTCTGAAGAGGCTCTTAAAAGCATCGCCTATCACAGAAGTAGCAGTGCTTACTATTCCCTAACCCTACTGCAGTATAATCACCCTCATCATAGAGGTTAATACATTCACAGTACTAATCTCAGGTAATGGTACATCCTTTCCAAATAGGACCTAGGTACCCTTTTAGAGTTTCCTACAAGCTCAGCTTAGGTGAGATCATGATGTATAAATAATATTAATATAATTATAATTACAATAATAATGCTAGCCTATCGATGTGGACTGCAAGAGCAGTGAACAGCATGTGCCTTTACATTACACAAGCAAACAGCACGAGTGTGGATGCTTGCTGGGAAAGCGGCTCCGTGAAAGCATCCAACTTTAAATTTGTTAGACATTCACAGAAAGTTTACTTGTATTTAATAATAAAAAAAATAAAAAAACACATACACACTAATAATAATAATAATAATACAGATGAATATTGCACTCTTCAATATTAACTGCTGAGGTTAGATTACAGCCTGTCGAACAGAGACATACTACGTATTGGAGGTGCTAGAGCACTCTCAGCTCAGGAACAGCTCCCTGCCCAGTAACATACTTATGCTACTGTCTATACTGTACTTGTATCTGACATGTGCATCTGATATATAATGTATACACTGAGTTTATTTCGTCATATCCAGCCGTTTATTCTATAGTGCAAGCTGCTACCAATAATCTTTCTTTACAAACACAATGTATATTTACACTACACCTGCTGTACACAGCATTTCTTAGTGTTACTGTTATTTATCTACCTCTGAACTAGGTCTGCCTTATTGCATGAATAATCGAATATTAATTCTGATCAAGATTTTGGCTTCCCACGATGAAACGCACATGATTGATAGCGATATTGATGTTTAAGGATGCTTGCTCAGCCACCGGTGGGTGATAGATTTGGCTTCACTTTTGGACAGCTGTTATGCCACTGCGTGAGCACCCCGCCCCCCCAGGCGACGGCAGCCTGTGGAAAACTTTCCTGGTTGTTGCGGCTGAAATGTGTGTGCAGTACTGTTAAGCTTAAAAAAACAAATCATATGCAAAGAGACCACGAGTGTGATGAAGGCCAAGAAGATTAACCTCGTCCAGCAACAAGTTTTTTGCACTTCTAGTTAGATACTAAACTTCTTTGGTGTCTCAGTACGTGTACTGTGCAATGACTATGAAGTTAACTCTTTTTTTTTTGTGTAAAGTCAAGGCGCTAATGATCAAAACATGCCTATGAGCTTGCAGGTTCTGCCACATGCCCCTGGCGAAATGAATCAAAGAATTAATAGTAGATATAACAAGGGCACCTGTGTCTTCTGGGAGTGTTGTTAAACTGTAAAATGGTAATTCTAA
Organism: Collichthys lucidus; assembly: GCA_004119915.2. NCBI lineage: Eukaryota > Metazoa > Chordata > Actinopteri > Sciaenidae > Collichthys > Collichthys lucidus. The sequence goes on along the minus strand of CM014079.1, from coordinate 10,584,370 downwards.
TGGAAAATGCATTAGTGAGCTACAATCCTAATCCTTAACGAGCACCTAAAAATGGCCTGAAGGCCCAAATGAGAGTACACTGCCAATTTAGTTATTATCTACATCTTGTACGCAGATTTCCCCTGTTCACCAAGGTCTTATGTGGCCTGAGTGCATCCATTTTTAACGTCCTTGCTATGTGGCTTCGACAAATAAAGTCAATCAATCCACCAAAACCTCTCACGTTGTCATCCGTGTACAATACCTGTGTAGAAAAAACATTAAGCCTCGTTTTCATGCTTGAGTTTAGTTTCACCAGGCTACGGATCAACACTGACACCTCCTGGTGAACTCTACATATCTAACAAAAATAGTGTGTCTCCTTCAGTCGTGTTGCCGTGGAGTTTTATCTGGATATTGCTTACCACTTTCTTGAAGTCACTCTCAGCCTCGTCTAGTTTTCCTTGCTTCAGGAGGAGGTTTCCTCTCTGAAGTCGTGCCTGTTGACAGAGAGAGAGAGAGAACATGCTTTGCATAAGACTGTAAATGAAGACTTATCAACACAGCTGAGATACCGGAGCAGTTTCCCATGTGCATGGAGTTAAACAGCAGTAAAACGATTAAAAAAAAGGCCGGTAATATAATTGCAAACATAAATAAACGTGCAGATTGCCCCTATATCCATGCACCTTTTATCGCTAATCAATATTTATTCAATATCTACCCCTCTACCGTACATACCTAATATAGACATACTGTATATGTCCATATATAGCACACATACATACATGTACATACAGATCCTAGTCTGTTACTCTCTGTCTGGATGTATCTGCACTTTCCGTAGCCCTTTTTGTATTATGTGTTGTACTGTGTGTGCACCTATTCTAGTCCTGCCTGCACTATGTTGTTATGTTTCATGTAGCACCACGGGCCTTGGTAAAACACTGTCTCACCAAGCAGCTGCAGCTTGACCCATTGATTAAAGGTTGTTGAGTCTAAATAGATTTATAATATTTAATCTTAAAATGTGAATGAAAAGTAGTCAGTACATTCTCACAAATCTTACGTTAATTTACGCTGTTTTCTGTAGACTAAGTTGATATCAGTTGTATTCTTAATATTCAGAATATTTTTATGTTTTCCTAATATATAAATGAGGCTAGTCCGTTACGCTCTGTCTGTCTGTAGTTTCATGTCAGATTGTTTTGTCTCAGCGTACGGCATTTCTTTTTTGTATTATGTGTTTTAATGTGTGTACTTTATTGCAGTCCTGTCTGCATTGTTTTGCACACGTTGTTATGGTTTCAAGTAGCACCATGCTCCTTGGCAAAACACTGTCTTGTGTTCACTGTGTACTGTGCGCATGGCTGAAATGACAATAAAACCCCTTGACTTGATTATTTAAACTATAAACTTGCACATATAACATGTGTGGCAAATGGCACAAGCCACTTTTACAGACTTAAAAAGAAAAGTAAATACTGTCCATAGTGCCATATTTATATTTATATTGATGATTCTGTTCATACTGTTCATTCCAATTCCAATATTGCAATATTTATACTATTTATATCTCCAGACTTGCCACTGTGTCTTTTCTATTCTCAGGTAAGACACCTTAGTTTGTATATATTTTAATATCTATATTTTTATTTTATATTTTTACATCTTTACTTTTATTTTGTATTTTATATTTCATGTTTAATGCTGTTTGCACTAGGATAAGAGGGAAACGCAATTTTAATTCTCTGTATGTCCTGTACATATAGCAATATTGATAATATAGTTGACTTGACTTACACAATCAGTGTCTATTCTCCGTACAGTCTCTCAAAGACTAAATTCTTTACAAGGTTTTAGATTTACATACTGCATATCTCATTGTTACCTGGTTTTGATTTGACTGTTACTGGTTCGATTTAACTGTTATTTATACCTGTGTATATAGGATATTGTATGGGTTTATATAGTTAAAGTTTTGTTTTCTTACTTTCTCACATCGTTTGGGAGCTGTGGTAACAAAAACAATTTCCCTGCAGGGATTAATAAAGTATTTCTGATTCTGATTGATGTGTGCATGCATCTTCTAAACACATTACATCAGACCCTGCATGTATGACATAAAACTGTGTGCGAATAAATAATTATTACAGTTTATTATATTACAGAAACTCACAGATGTGAAGTCTGGTTTGAGCTCAATGACTTTGCTTAAGTCGGGCAGTGCAGACTTTGACTTCCCCATGGCTAGAAACACTGTAGCTCTCCTGTAGAAGGCCATGTAGTTCTTGGGATCTCCGTCTGATGATGATGATTAAAAGAAAACATGACTATGCAAATGATGCATTTTCTAAGTGTAAACAGGTAAACACTTGTTAAAAAGGTAAACACTTACCCACAGCAGCATGGAAATGAGAGAGAGCATCTGCTAGCTGGCCAGCAGCGAGCAGCTTCTTCCCCATCTCCATGTGATTGTCCACACTGCCATCCCTGCCACACTTGACTCCTAAAAAACACACACATCACACTGATATATCACCACGCACTACTAAAGTACAGTAACGTTACTCCGGCGTTTGTTTATTTCCCGTTAATTTGACCGCCTGTCAATCAAACCGACAAAGTTAACTTTGACGTGTAGCTAAGTTAGCTGTCAAACTAGGCTGTAAAGATAACGTAAGATAAAAGGTTGACTGGCTTCCGTTACCGAATTAGTTACACTAGTTAGTTTTGGTCACATGGAAGCTCAAACAAACGAGTAACTTTAACAAATACGTTTAAAATATATATATATATAAAACTGATTAGCTTATCGTTAGCCAACGGTCCGTTATCTGTCTCGCGAGCTAACGTTACTAACAAACTGACATCTGTGACGTCACGCTGACAGACAGCAGCCTGTTACGGGTTTTTTTACTTAGTTACCGCCGGTAACGCTACAAGTAACTACCAGTAAAGTAAAGTAACAGCAGCTGTGGTGAGCTTCTTACCTTCATATCTCAGGTCAATCAACACAAGAACATACGGGATGTAAGTCAGTATCTTGTGGACTACATGGTCTATGGAAACCATGGTTACACCTTTAGACCACTAGACCACGTCCGAACTCGCACACTATGTCCCCCACACACACACACACACACTTAATTATCTAAACTAACACTTCACCTCACACACTCAACAGTCCCCCATGTGTTGACTACTACTACTACTACTGTTGTTGAGCATTGCTCTTCTCTTTTCTCCCAGCTCCACAGCGGACCAGCGAACTCAACTCCACCGGTCGTGGGTGACTGTGATTGGCTGGGACTGTTCGTACAACCCCGCCCACCGCTGTTGGTTCAACGGTGAGGAGCCACGGCAGCATAAAACGGTCATCATCAGTGTGTGTGTGTGTGTGTGTGTGTGTGTGTGTGTGTGTGTGTGTGTGTGTGTGTGTGTGTGTGTGTGTGTGTGTGTGTGTGTGAGTGGTGGAAAAAGTGCAGAGGGACTCTGTTATACTGTATAAAGACACCAGACATGGGACCAAGTCACACATGTGCAAGTCTCAAGTAAGTCTCAAGTTTTAACCTTCATGTCACATGTAAGTCCCAAGTATTTTTTTCTTGGGCAAGTCAAGTTAAGTCACAGGCTATGTCAAGTCAAGTTAAGTCAAGTCAAGTCAAGTCACAGGCTATGTCAAGTCAAGTTAAGTCAAGTCAAGTCAAGTCACAGGCTATGTCAAGTCAAGTCAAGTTATAGGTTATGTCAAGTCACAGGCTATGTCAAGTCAAGTCAAGTTATAGGTTATGTCAAGTCAAGTCACAGGCTATGTCAGGTCAAGTCAAGTCAAGTCACAGGCTATGTCAGGTCATGTCAAGTCAAGTCACAGGCTATGTCAAGTCAAGTCACAGGCTATGTCAAGTCAAGTCAAGTTATAGGTTATGTCAAGTCAAGTCACAGGCTATGTCAGGTCATGTCAAGTCAAGTTACAGGCTATGTCAAGTCAAGTCACAGGCTATGTCAGGTCATGTCAAGTCAAGTCACAGGCTATGTCAAGTCAAGTTATAGGTTATGTCAAGTCAAGTCACAGGCTATGTCAGGTCATGTCAAGTCAAGTTACAGGCTATGTCAAGTCAAGTCACAGGCTATGTCAGGTCATGTCAAGTCAAGTTATAGGTTATGTCAAGTCAAGTCACAGGCTATGTCAGGTCATGTCAAGTCAAGTTACAGGCTATGTCAAGTCAAGTCACAGGCTATGTCAGGTCAAATCCTGTAGTAGGTCAAGTCCAAGTCAAATCACAGGTTATGTCAAGTCAAGTCACAGACTATGTCAAGTCAAGTCAAGTTACACGCTTTGTCAAGTCAAGTCAAGTTACAGGCTATGTCAAGTCAAGTCAAGTTACACGCTTTGTCAAGTCAAGTCAAGTTACAGGCTATGTCAAGTCAAGTCAAGTCACAGGCTATGTCAATTCAAGTCCAAGTCACAGGCTTTGTCAAGTTAAGTCAAGTCACAGGCAATGTCAAGTCAAGTCAAGTCAAGTCCTGTAATAGGTCAAGTTAAGTCCAAATCAATTCAAATCAAATTAATTTTATTTGTATAGCCCAAAGTCACAAAGTACATTTGCCTGAGGGCTTTACAATCTGTACAGGGAGTCACACCTTCTGTCCTTAGACCCTCAATTCGAGTGAGGAAAAACCTGCCTACAAAAAACCATTTTAACAGGGAAAAAATGTGGGAGAAACCTCAGGAAGAGCCACAGAGGAGGGATCCCTCTCCCAGGACGGACAGACGTGCAATGGATGTCACGTGTACAGAACAAATCAACACATATTGTACAATTACAATGAATGACAGAATGACAATGAATCACAAGAAGTCACCTTTGGCAAAATTCTTGAAAAATCAGGTAATCTTAACGAGAAATGTCCTAACAAAAAAAATAATGGAGCTGGGAACTTGTTCTTTGGTCCACCCATTCCTGGGACATGTGAGCCTTTGTCTGGTGAAGGCACAGTCTTTCTGCATCAGATTGTAGACAGCCAAAAAATGGCACTCACTATCACTAACGTCAAGTGAAAATCACCCGAACGCATGCCTCTTGAGAAAAAACATAGATGGGAGGAGGGAAACAAACCCAGGGACCCTGAGCTCAGAGCACTGGGGTGGTGTTAGTGTTTGTACTACAGGTGTTTTGGACCATCCATGTCCTCCAGCTGTCAACTCTCTAAGTAAACTGCTGCAAGCTATTCCTGCTGTTAGTTAGCTTAGTTTGTTATCTGGGCTGCCCAGACTCTGAGCTCAGACTAAATCAAATCTAATTTTATTTGTATAGCCAATTATGGGCTCGGAGGTGATGTAAAATGACAGATGTAAATCTAATCTGACAAAATCTGACTCCCCTCCTTTTTTCCTCTCTGTTAACACTAGTTACAAATAACTTTGTACATAAGTAGCAGAGGTCACAATATGCCAGCAGAGTAAAAAATGGTTGGTGTTACATCTTGCATTTTAATCAATAGAAATATTTAATTTTATTGCAGATTTCAAAACAAAATCTGACAGTACTGAATTGTGTGTTCATGTACAGATAGTTATCTACATTTCTACAAGTTCAATAAAGTTTGCCTCAGGTCGGCGCAAGAACGTAATATATCAAAATATGTTCAGACAAACTAACACATTTAACTACAACAAGAAGACATCTAAATAATTCATAAATGCATGTTTTGTTATACAAAAGTGATGATTGGATGATTTTATTATATCATCTGTACCTGGAAATGTTCAACATTTAGTATATCTAAAAAAAAAAATTGCGTAGACACAGGAGAATGTCGACATGTCACAGATGGAAAAGCACAGGTGTGAATAACACAGCCAATCATGGCTGGATTTGCATTTACGCTATTGTGCATGTCGGCTCACTGTCACGGCTTACGGGGACACTTGAATAGACCAGAGCCATCGTTAATGTTCTTTGTAGCGCCTGTGCTTTTCCTGCTATGACAAGTCAAAAGGTACAGAAACACAGAATTCTTTCCACCGAGCGGTCACACATATTCAGTTTTAACTGACGACTTGGTGGTAGTGGTGATTCCAGAGATGCTGCTGACTCTGCTGCCACTGGTGGTGGTGGTCCTTGATTTTCTGCTCTCGCTAATCTCCGAAGCCGAAGGTGCGATGCTCTTTTTCGCCGGAACAGCTGCGTAGGCGTCAGGGAACTGGTAGGCGGGATGTCTTTTTGAGCTGTGAGGTTTAGATTCAAGAAATGAATGGTTATTTTCTTCTGTAGGTGGATAGGGGGGTAGAAATGTTGGATGAAATAATGTTATACTGGCAGAATTTTACCTTGAGTGGCACCCTTCTTTCCCTGCAAAGATACTGTAAACAAGGCCTCCGGCAACAAGTAAGGTGGAGCCTCCCCAGCCGATAAAGACGCCAACACCTATTTCAAACCTGGCAATAAATAGAATGATATATAAATCATCTGATGAATGCGAATGCATTTAATAAGCTGAGTTTGTTCATTTTAATTGTACGTACCTCTGAGGCTTGAAGTTAGGATCCTGGAATTCAGCTCTAATTTTGTTTCCATAATAGGAGAAAGCAATCATAGAGCACATGCCTGAAATAAAAGGCACAGATCAGCTTTGAGATTAATCATGTAGTCTCTTGCAATATAGCTTTTCACAAATAACTCTCAGCTATTACCTCCAATAAGGTAGTTCATGCCCCCGGCAAAGGTTACTCTCGCATTAATAATCTCTGTCCCCCCGATCTTAGTGCACTTCATTCCCACTAAGACCAGAATTGATCCAAAGAAAGACAGGATAATGGAGATGATGATGAGAGCTCGGCACATGTGAATGTCCCCTGTCCAAGAACGAGATGAAGTTATAAGATGCAATCTAAGTAGACAAAGTATCTAAGTTTAATCATAATCATGCCTCATGCTCAAAGTACTTACAGTTCAGTGCAAGCATCGATGGAATTCCCTTGCAGTCAGATACTCCAGTTGAATCAGATATACAGTCCTTCCACAGGTTGGAGAAGTAGTTAGATGTGGTCAGGACTATGCTGTCTACTTCAGACCAAGTCCAGATCTCCGTGGGCATGGTGGAACAGACCAGGATCCATCCAGTTACGCAGAGTATAAAGCAGACGATCTCCATGTACATCACCACGGTCCTGTAGCTCATGATCGCTTCAAAGTCGAGCCTCCAGACAGAGAAATGGCGAATCCGAGGAATGGCACAGGAGCCACCGTCCAGCAACGTCTGCCCTGAAGGTTTCTTCCTCAGTGGCAGACGGAAACACACACACGCAAAAGGCTGAACGTGGTTTGTGTACATCACCACATGTTTTGCCTTGAACGATGAGGGTCACTTGGTAATGGGTTTGTTGTTGGTATGACACACACAGGGCTACCAGCATGGGTTCAGTTTTGTTTAGCTCACACTTCAGATGGAGGGTCAAAGTCTTGCTCAAAACTAGGAAAAACCTCATTGTAACTTGTATTTGTGTAAAAGGTTTGAAGCGATGATATACAGATGCAAAATCACAAGTACTGAGTAATATTCATTGAAGAAAAGACTCAATACTCATTGTAGGTACAAAGGTTTTTCTTTTTATTATACATCAATTCAGAGACATACATTCACAAACTTAAATCATGAGTAAACACAAGACAGTGTATTTATATATCAACAAAAAATTACAATTGTACATATGATGCACTAAAGAAAGAGCTCATTCTATCTACAGTATTAGATAAATGCCGATTATTAGTTAATCAGATTTGGAGCTATCAGATATCTTGCTTGAGCTTTGGGCTACTACACAAAAGCATCTCTTTCTGAGTTTTTTGTCGGTGTTGTCTGGGAGATCTTTGAGATGTATGAGCTGCCGGATCGTCCGGAGCCCCCGTAATACCCATACTGCCTGGTGGGTTTGTAGTATCCGGTGTACAGGGTTCTTCCTCTGGAGCGTGGATTCATATATGTGCCTCCTCCATAAGCATATACCACTGTGCTGTAGGACCAAAACATTGTCAGAGTTAATAACGTTATATGAAGTCAGCAGTCGAAGGGCAGAAGTTGAGGATGATGAATTGAAATACCTTTCAGGACATAAGACTCGGAAGACTGTCACAGCGTAAAACACAGCCCCTAAATAGATTAAAAAACATCCCACCAGTCCTAAAAATATGGGAGGTCCGAGGTCATACCTGGAATAAGTGGAAATGTACAAAGTCTAGATTTGACAATTGAATTAAAGGTGGGCATTTCAACAATTAGCGATGTAGATCAGTGTGACAAAACATACCGTAAGGTTCCAGCAGGTAGATTGGAAGCAAAGGATGTTCTGGCAACCCTGTTGATGTATAAGCAGTAGCCAGCAATATCTGACACACCTGTGTAGAGAGGTTTTGTCGATACCAGGAAATAATGAGGGCAAAACATTTCTGTCATTTACAGAGGAAAAGACCATCTGCACTGACCTCCAGCAACGTGAAACACAGCTCCGGCAAAAAGCATTTTGTCCTTGGATTTTTCATCTCCACCAATAAAAGTGCACTCCATCCCAAGGAAGCAAAGCACCACAGCAAAGAAGCCAAGCGTTAACCCGCACATTAGCAATCCTCGTACTCCCTGGACAAAAGCTGTGAGAGAGAAAGAGGTCAGGCGTGAAAAAACTTAACAAAGAAGTTAAATTTCTCACAGACAGAAAAGAATCTAATGTGAGCGTAAAAGAAATCTCCAGAAATTCAGAGCTCCCTATACTCACTACAGGAAGTCAAACTAAACTAAATACTCTCCTTGCAATGTCTATAATCATTTTGCTGAGACTTCCAACAATGATTTGATTCAGCCGAATGGTAGCATTGGTAACAAAATACACCTTAGTTGCACCTTACAATCTAATGTGATCCAATACAAAAAAGTACAGCTTCAGAAATGATTACACTCAGTTGAATTAAGGCCTTTCTGACAAGGTTGTAGCAAAGATTTCACAACTAAATTAAGCTTTTTTTAATCGTGTACACACATTATTATTTTGTATTATTATTTTAGTTATGCTGTCTTTGTAAAAGTCGGTGTTTAATAGTTGTATTTAAGATTGCCTTCAGAAAATTAAAGGTCCGTTGACTAATGTAAGTTAAAGGGTTAATTCATCAGACCACCTTTATGTAGTAAAGTACATGTAACCATCTAATATGATTCTTATAGAAGTTACCATGGGGTTGCACCATCAAAAATGGCAATAAATTTGAATCTCTCTCTGACAAAGCTGAAGCAAACATTCCAAGATTTTCATTTTGCTGTGTTCACCCCTGCACCTTAAAGTAGGTCTTTGCGACTAAGCAGCTTTTCTCTCAATGGCGGCTTTAAGAAATAAGGGGATAAGCTTATATACTTAAAGGCAGGGTGACATAAACACGCAAATAATAATAATAAAGTCAGCTAAATGACCCAGTAATGTTATTGACTGACAAAGTAAGGCTGCAGTGGCAACACCTCTGAGTGTATTGATTGTGTTATTTATTCTTTCACGGGTCAAACAGTCTCACTTTAAGCACTCAGTGTGAACTCAGTGTCCCCGTGAACACATATTCAGCTTTCTGTTGTTGCGAGACTGTGCATCGTCCTTTCCATTCACAGCGAAAGAATCACAGAGATAGCATCTGAAACATCATTACTGAGGCATATTGAACACATGGAGTACTTACGGGTGACGCTCCAAAGCACAGGGAAGTCTCTACAGTTGGTGACAGCTGTGGAGTCGGTGAAACAGTCCTTCCACAGGTTGGACCAGTACCAGGCCACTTTGATGATAAAGGAGCCTCCCTGTCCTCCTAATTGACTGATCCTCCAGTAGTCCATCGCCATAGTACACAGTATAAACAGCCATCCCAGTGATGTGATCAAGAAGCCAAATATCTGGATCACACGTTTCCTCATTTCTGAAATCACTGAATTAAACCAGGTGGCGTCCACTCAGAATTGGTCTGAGGCCTAAAAACACACTAAACGCCTGGTCAGCAGCAGTGTGTCTGTGCCGTGTGCCATTACTGTTGATGAGGGCTCTGTACAAATGCGTGAGATGTTTACTGTAAACTTTCTGGAGTGTGCCGCCCACTTGAGATAATTCACACCACCTCTATGCCTTTTCAGGTTTACATCCCTTTTAAGCAACAAAACATCTGATACGTATCTACAAAATATTTATTGTCTACCGAACTAACTATTATCAGGATAAAGTGCTGAGAAAGTGAAACGCCTGACTCTCTCTGTCCTTCTTAAGATAACAAACTGCTGCTTCAGACCGGCTGTGATCACCGTGGAGCAGTTATGACATCATCTGTCGACAAAAACAAGCAAAACACAAAATGATTTGCTGATAACTGATTTTTGTTTTTTGTTATTTTTTTTATTTTTCATGTCATATACTCAAAAAACAACAACAACAAACAAAACAAGAAAAAAAACAGATGTCCATGTCTGGAGTCTCAAGTTTGCTTATTACAAAATCATAGTTAATGGTTATGGCACGGAAAACAAGAGAATCTATGTTTGACACGGTTTTAAATATTGTCATTACAGATTAACAACATGTTTATGTTACTTACAGTTAAAGGTACAACCAACAAAGGAAAATATTACACACTGACATTTAAAAAAAAACTAAAAAGAAAATTATGCAAAAATTCGATTCATTTGGACCAAATGTTTTTGATTCTAACATTTAATGCACGGTTATATATAAAACGGCCAAACATAGAAAATATTAATTCCCCAAGATCAGAGAGTAAACTGTATCATAAAACTTTAAAGTCGTACCCTCGGCAGAAACACATAAATATTTGAAACTTAATTCCTGGTGAGACACAGATCAATATCATCATATCCTGCTGCTGTTAGACAGAAACCACCGAGTTCCCGCACCGTCTGCTGTATCTTTCAGAATTATTATACAGTATATCTTTTAAGGCTCCGCAGCGGGTTCAACTAAAAGTGTTTTATATTCACATGCCTCACACATATGCATTCTTATCAAAGTGCTGCATCCTGGAGGAGTTGCTGTAGTCCGGAGGCGGCCTCTGGTTTACAGACTTCGCCTGCCCTCTCGGGTAGGAGGAGATATGAGAATGGGAGGCAGCACCTTTATAGATATAGTTTGCCTGACTGTGGCTGTAAAGAGACAGAACACAAATTCATCTTTACAGATCAAACGCACATGAGACTCAACCAAATGGATTCATACAGCGGGTTATTTACGACATGTATCTTCTCTATAATGTAAGCATATTACTCATACAAACCTTTTGCTAAAAGAACCTGCGATGGAGCAGCAGAGCATGCTGCCTCCGAGGATACAGAGGATAGAACCTGCCCAGCCGATAAAGAGAGCAGCTCCCAGTTCATACCTACAAACAAAAACCAGTACGTTAAGGTCGTGTTTCTTAGCAGACTGTCCAAACACTCTCAGCAGTTGCACTGTACTTACTTTTGTGCCACAAACATTGGATCAAAAAACTCAGATGTTATCCGGTGTGCATAGAGGGAGCATGCTGAGAGAGAGCAGAGCCCTGAGAAGAACAACAAAAAGGGGAGTCCAATTAGATCACACAGACAATAACACATGTATTACAGAGATAAATCCACTATACTCACCACTAAGGATGAAATTTACACCAGAAAAGCAGGCGATCCTGGCTTTGTTTTTGTCCGTTCCTCCGATTTTGGTGCATTTCATTCCAAGGAGGGCAAATATAGAACCGAAGAAAACCCAGACAGATGGCTGCGATCATCAGTCCCCTGCATGCTTGGATGTACCCTGCGAACATTAATTAAACAGAGGTCAGCTTATATGCTATTAAAAAGACTCTTATATCCCGTGGGTCCATTCTGTGGTTTCGCATTCCGCGTACGCTGCACACCCCCAAGGTCAATGAGTTATTGACCTTGCGGCCAATTTACACATAAAGCAAGAAATACAATTTGTCACGAGCAAACCTAATTGTTTTTCAGGCACTTTCTGGTAGTGCTGTGACCGTCTTGGTATGAAACTTCCCATTCAGACGTGGTTTTGAGGCAAATATTACCTTGGAAGTTAACCGCCGAAACTAGTCAGCCATGGGACAAACCGCCCGAGGATACCAGTAAATCTCCTTTATAGCTTTCAACCCTGAGAACAAAGGCTAAACATTGACGTATTTGAAGGTAAATGAGTTGAGAAGATTTACTATTAGGCCCCAGGATATCTATTATATTGTAGTCCATGAGCGTCAACTTGAATTTAGCATCTAGCAACATTTAGAAAGAGAAGGAGCATTTATTACGCATTTAGGATGAATCTGCACTAGTCTAAACATAGAAATGTGGGCTAAAAATTATATATAACACACTTTGGGTATTAACATGTACCCTTTTACTGAAAGTAAAAAAGAAAGCAAAGAATACATTTGATATAATCAAACAAAACCACTAAAGAGGCAGAGAAACAGGTGCGGTCAATGCAATGAAACCAAATAATCCAGTAAGAAGGGAAAAGAGCTGACCATCCAGTGCCAGCATCGAGGGAAAGTCTTTGCAGTTGGAAACACCAGTTGAATCAGTGACACAGGCCTTCCACAGGTTGGACCAGTAGGTAGCTGTGGTGATAACTGTTCCATCAAGTGAAGACACCTTCCAGTAGTCCGTCGGCAGGGTGGAAGACACCAGCACCCACCCAGAAGTGGATAAAATGAAGCCCAAGATCTCCTGAAACATACCGCTCATACTGCAGACAGGACTCCTCTGAACTGCCCCGTGACGACCAATTAAGCCGGGCGAGATCTCAAATTGATTAATGGTTCCCTGGCTAGTAAGGCTTGTTGAAAATGTAGCCAGGCTCTGCACGAGTAAGTTCAATGGATAGGCTGTGATTGATAGTTAATGTGTTGTGGACTGTTATATTCTGTAGGGAGGAGTTTGGCCCTAAACATGAACAAGTGGCCAATGGTCCATTATAGCGTCTTCCACCCCCTCATCCCTGTACACGTCACTGTGACACAGTCGTAGATGATGAGGACTAAAAGTCATGGATGTAGAAAGGGTGATGACATCAGGGATGACGCGTCAACTCATCTGATTAATGAGTAATGATGCCATAATTAAACAATACTTTGTTAAAAGCTAAACTTACTGAAGTAAAAGTACATGCACTCATGTATCATGTGTTTGATACATTCATCCTGAGGTGCGTTAAATTGTTATTTTGTCCAGTACAGCCTGCAAAGTAGAACATTCAAGAGGTGATCAGCACATTTCTGACAACCTCAACAAAACAAAAACATCACCAACATTTTTCAGTCACAAGTTTGTCACAATGTTTTAAACTGGTGGTCTTTGTTGGATATATTCCAATTGAAATCATTTCTTATATGTGAGTTATGAAAAGTTTAAGGAACCGGATGTAGAACAGACATTTGAGGATACCTTACAGTGAATGTGTCACCTTGCACTGCCGTCTATGATCATTATGCAACAGTGCTTCCTCATAGACCTAAAATAGCAGGATCCAGATAACTCATTAACAGCATGTTTATAAAACGTTATATATGGGGCGCCCTGTCGGCTCACTGGGTAAAACACACACCCCATGTGCCCCCCTTTCATGTCCCTGCCTTCCTTTTCTGTCTGTCTGCCAATAAAGTCTAAGAAACCATCCCCCTAAAGATGCAAACAAGATGGGAATCACACGCAAACAAGGACTTCATGGAGCTTTTGAATCACAGCACCATCTTGTGGATTTAGAAAGCTGTAGATGTGTCTTTCATCACACTGCTGCCACCATCAGATGGAGTTGTGAATAAAAAAAAAAGAGTGGTGAGGTGAAATATGTTTAGCAAGTAAAAAACATGAGCAGAAAAGAAAAGAAAATAACACAAGAGACAAAATCTAATCCTAGATAATTACCATAAACATATCAATGAATATAGTCAACACATGGATAAAAACAGTAACACTGGTAAAAGGTTGTGCATATCCAGTAACATCTAAATATAAACAAAGAGCAGAATCTATTCAATATTAAATTAATAATGCAACCACATAAAATATGATTAAATATATAATTTGAATTGAATGGTGTGCCTTATTGGCTCATTACAACATGTCTTTATTTACTTCCTCCTTCCCACTTGGCGTCTGCAGGAGGTTCTATGACTCAGGCACAGTTTGACATTTCCAACAAAGGATTACACATTTGCCACAGTTAACGAGTGAACCATAAATGTGGAACAGAAATGATTCTGCACATATTTTGTCAGCGAGAAGTGATGATTTAATTTTTGTTAGAAATCTGAAGCAATGTCGTCGAGACAACAAGTCATTTGTGATCGTGTCAGGGAATGAGCATAGTAAAAGATAATCATACAATCATAAAATGTCATCAGGGAACTTGTAAAAAAATAGTTTTATTACAATTAAAAAATAAATAAATAAACAAATAAATAAATAAATGTATATATACAATATAAGATGCCACAAGATGATGAGTAACTTTTAAAATGAAGATAAACTCACTGACGTCCTCTTATAAAAGATACTTGACAATAAAGTGTATTGTACTTCCCAGTAACCTTCAATGGCATTTTCAAAGGCGTCATGCATAAAACACATTGCAAAGGTGGTAACTTACTATAATGTATAATGTCTGCTGAAATTATATACACAAAATATACACTGAATTTCCTCCAGACAACTCCTGACCATAGTACAAAGGCTGCGTTCACCCCCAAGATGCGTCATTTACTTTGTATTTCACTATGAGAGTTGTGAGACAGATACGTCACGCAGCAGTGTGGTAACATACAGATACTATATGTGGTCTCTGTGAGACCCTCTTAGCTTACCTGGCAGCTGCAGGATAGTATGATGTGGTCTGCAGTGCAGAGCTCCGATGGCATTTCCAGCACAGTTGTTCCACAGACCCTGGAGCACCCAGGTCGCTGTGATGACTGAGGATGCCCGGCTGGTGGCCCTCCATTCATTGGACACCGTGGCGCCAATAGTGGCCCCCAGCCCGGCCACGCCGCTGAGAAAAGCCACAATCTGCAAGGCTGACATTTGGAGCTTTAAGATATGTGTAAAGTCTTTTAGTATATTGAAGAAAATGAGAAGAAATAAAAATCGCTCCAGGCAGGCACAATTACACTGTGGACATGTGTTTCATTGAGATGATTTACAGACAGGACATCTTGCCCTGCATCTCTGGTGGTGAGGGATGGACACAGTGAAAGAGTAAAAGAAGCCTGAGCTGGCCAGTTAGTCATTAAATTAGGAAAGCCGTATTTGATGCTCCGCGTTCTGGTCTAAAAATACGGTCAAGTATCATATTAACATTAAGAATAATAAAGGGAGTAATCAGTAATCCTACACAATGACGCCATGTGACAAAGTCCAGTTACTGGTTCATCTATTTCTGCACACAATATTTAGCAAGGGAATGACTAATGATTACCAGCTCATATGTGAACATGTATGTTGTTTTTCATGATCACCGTTTTCACCCAGGAGAGTGTGAAGATTGTTGGTTTTCATCTAAAACATAAGAAGACGTGATCAGACGTGATGTGAAACTCAACAAAGTCCTACGAGAAATTCAAACTAGGCCTTGTAAGAAAGATCAGAAATATGGCATTCTGACTATTTTTTTCTATTTTTTAAAATACTCTTTTTATTGTTTTTTTCCAGTTTTATGAATACAAACATTAGAAAAACAAAGCCAACAAAACATACAAAACAAACAAACAACAACAAAAAAATGGAAAAAAAGAAAAAAAAATCTCACCCCAAACTAACAGAGAGCACTGCAATATGTATCTTTACGTATGTATACGTTCATATACACATACATCCATATATACACAAGTATACATACACACAAAATCAGCAAGATGATAGCGTGTATGAAATAATAGAATGAAACAAAGTAAAAATAAAAATGCAGTCAGGCCTTCCCTTCCAGAAAACGATTATGAGTTATGGTTTCTGTAAGAAGGAATGCACCGGTTCCCAGATCCTCCAAAACTTGGCTAATTTGTGGTTAAGGTCATAAGTTAACTTCTCAATAGGAATAAGAAGCACAAATCTGTGATAACCACATGTCGACTGTAGGGACCTGGGGAGTTGACCACCTCAGCAAAATACATTTTTTAGCCAGAAATAAAAGGGTTATCAACAAAGATTTAGTGTCCGCATCAAAGAGATTACTGTATCTGCGGTATGACTGAGGAGACAGAAAGAAGAAGTCAGCAAAGATTGTTTACCAGTGACCTTCTGAATTACAGAGTGTACCCCTTTCCAGAAAGTCTGGATACGGTCACTTGACCAAAACAAATAAATAAATGTACCTTTATGTATTTTTTCTATTTTTGATCGGAGAACAGGAAAAACACAGACAGTTAATAAAAAAAAATCATCATTTTATATAGGCTACTGTTTGTGTAACACAGTAAATGTCTTGGGGCTGCATGTGGAGTAAATCTTCAAGAACAAATAAACATCCGAAGTTTACAATGTTCTTATTTGGTGTGGGATTCAGTGCATTTCATATAGAGTGGTGTTAGATTAGCCAATGTCTTGACAGACAAAAAAATATCCTGTAGGTGTCACTTTATCCTTTGTTTGAAAACTAGGGAAATGTGCTTTCTGTTAAATATTAACATTTTTCTTATTGGCTTTTATTTTATTTGTCTTTGAATTGTATGGTCAAGTTTGATTTATCTTTTCATTGTTGTCTATTTCTGTTTTTATTCTGCTCTGTGAAACACAGTAAACTAGGACATTTCTAAAGAAATTTTGAGTGTGCCTGACTCTGGCCCCTTTGCCCCCATACATTATTACTGACAATGCTCAGTAAATTCAGTTTTAATACAACAAGCATTGTTTTTATACTTCCTTCCTTCCTTCCTTCCTTCCTTCCTTCCTTCCTTTCTTTCGTAGTTTTTTCCTTCCTTCCTTCCTTTCATTGTTTTTTTCCCTTCCTTCCTTCCTTCCTTCCTTCCTTCCTTCCTTCCTTCCTTCCTTCCTTCCTTCCTTCCTTCCTTCCTTCCTTCCTTCCTTCCTTCCTTCCTTCCCTCTGTTATAACTGTGATCATATTTGTTTGTAGTCTGTGTGTGTGTTTCTTTGTGTACCCTGTGCTTGCGCCGCTGTCTATTTTCGTATGCAAATAGGATGTGCCATCCCCAGGAGGCGATTGGTGGAGTAATCTCCGGTCCTGGCCTGTGATTGGCTGTACCTGAAAGCCCCCTAAGATATAAGGAGCCAAGATGGCGGCCGCCAGGTGAACACCACTTCCTCGTCCTCTTCCTTTCCTAACTATCGCCACGTGTCCTTTTGTGAAACTGTTTGTATGACCAGTAGCTTTTTGTTTGGAGAGTAGGGGTGGACGGTAAGTTTATTGTGATTTTGATTTTCTGAGCAAAGTGATTTATTTTCAAGATAGTTTGTTTTGGCCTGGGTCCACCCTGAAGTTGATTCCTTAGTTATAGTTGTTTGAGATTTTGACTTTTGTAAATAAACTTTCCCTTTGTACATAAAACCTGTGTGGCTACTTGGGACTCAGGGAAGATTGAGACACCTGTTTCTTGTTATGCTCTAGGCCCCTAGACTGTGGCATAACACCTTCTTTCATTGTTTGTTTTCCTTCCTTCCTTATGAGGTATCTGCACATATATGTATTTTACATATTAACAATAGTACTGTTAGATATAGATAGTTTACATTAAGACACTTATTTGTGTGGCTAACTGGTAGTCTAATGCCATCTAGACTTTGGGGTTATTTGAATAGGAGTACTGGAGAGCCACCAGCCTAGTATGCTGTCAGGTGTGCTTTATTTTAAGAGCGGTTAATGGAGAGGGCAGGTCAAAGGTTCCTTACTTCCTTTCGTTGTTTTTTCCTTCCTTACTTCCTCTCGTCGTTTTTTATAATTTTGCATACTACACACAGAAATAAATCAGTTTTACCACGTGTGGTTTTAGCCTGTAGTTAAGTAAACTTGTGCCAGAAATAATGTAATTAGTCTAGCTGGTTTTTATTATTAAAAAATGACTCAAATGACAAATAAAAGATGACTGACAAAGTTTATCATATAAAGTTCCTCCGTGAGCAGCTAACATTGTTCAGGTAAATAGTATGTACTCCACAAGTAGACTACTTTTATTGTTACATTTTGTACTTTTACTTGTAATAAAGTATTTGGAAAGCACTAGATAGATAATCCAGCTTCTCTGTTTCTCTGAGTTCAGGTGTGTGGAAATAATGATTGACTTCATGACACGAAGGAGTGATGGAGACTTCTGTCAGCCAATCAGCAGGCAGCGGGCGGGACTTTCCAAAGCGGTCGTGCGTCCCTAGTAATCCTGTCCTGAATGTGTCTGTAGGTGTGATATTGACAGACCCTGGAGTTTACAGCTGCTCTTCTCTCACTGTCTCCTCCTCTGATATCCGTCCTGCCACACAGCCTGCAGAGAAAGTCTCCAGGTTCGCTTTTACTGTTTGGGGGGCATGGAAGTTGTGCGCAAAGAGGCAAAGGATAATCCGTCGGCTTCAGCTAATCTTCTCTCCAAGATTTTCTTCTGGTAAGAAAAACCGGCCCCGCAGTGACAGCCGTGTTTGACGTTAATTGAATGGAGAGCTCTCCTGTGTGACAGTCTGCGGCCTCTCAAGACAGACTGTCCCCTGGATGTGATAGCAGGTGTCTGCTGAGCATCCGTCCATGCGTAAACATAAACCACGCTGTTCCCACATGGAGGAAGGAGCTCATGCTGCACTTTATTTCTTTGGCCTCAAATCACAACAGACAGAGCTGATAAGGGTAGAATGAGGGATGCTCCATTACAAATTAAACTGTAATAATAATTAACTTTAATTGTACAGGACAAATTATAAAGCCTCTGTCTCTTTTGTTGGGGATCTCCTGTTGGTTTGATGATTAATAGAATAGTTTCTTAAGTTGACATTTTGGAGATACAACAATATTTTCAATTACTGAACATACTAACGTATGTTTTATCTCTAGCTGGCTGAATCCCTTGTTCAGAATCGGGTACAAGAGGAAGTTGGAGGAAGATGACATGTATAAAGTTCTCCCTGAGGATGCATCAGATCGACTCGGAGAGGAGCTACAATGGTGAGACACTGAATGATTTATCGGTAAAGACTAGTATGTTCTCAAACTTCAAAGTAACTGATACTATAAATATGATCAGATTCAAGCAGTCTGACACAGACACCTTAGGGATCTGCTATATATTTTTTATAGAAGATGAACCTCTTAATGTCAGAGCAGTGTTCAACCCTGGTCAGCAGCAGGACTGAATGCCATTAAGTCCTTCTTTACTTGATCCACCACTTCAGGAAAGGAATAGTACTCAACACTGCAATACACAACAGTCAGAGCTGTATTCTAATAATAAGCAGCAGTGACTCACATGTGTGTTGCAGCCAACTAGAGACTCGTGGATGTCCCCAACTCTCGGGCTTGGCATAATAAATAGGGAACAGGCCGCCCCCTTTGAGGGAGCTTGGTGTCCGAATTGACAAGCTGACTTTAGAGGTGAGCCCACCTATATATAGACAGTACTTCTCAAATCACACGAGAGCAGGCTCCTCCCCTCACACTAATCCCACTACCTGTTGTAGGGGCTGCCACTTTGACTGGAGAGCTTGGTTTTCTTGCTTGGGATAAAGCTTTTTTTTCACTGTGGATACTGTTGAACATACCATGATCAGAATCCTGTTTATGATTTTCTGGGATGGGATATTAAGGCAGAGGTGAGATGCTCGTTTTAGTGACATGTGGGCATCACTTTCCTGTGGCCTTACTGAATTACAATCACTATTGGAAGCAGTACAGAAGTGTTCTCCCCTGTGGTGGTCTGTACCATCTAGTTGAGGGGTGATCAACACTTGAAGTAAAAGAGTATGGTGCAAGTACTTCACAGCTGAGACTATTAAATCCAATGCAGAAGTCTTAAATATCAAGTTATTATTGTTGTGATATTGTTATTTCATCATTATGATGCAAGGTTACAAAATTTGACTACAATATTTCATGTAGAGGCATGCATGTAAATCTGTATACTTGCATCCTTGGTTAATGTCCAGACTGCAAGATATTATAATAACGGATTTATTCTGCTGAAAACACGAAGAATTGAGTTTCCAGTAGCGCCATAGTGCATTATGTAAGTAACAGACTGGGAGTAATCACTGCTTTTCTTTTCACTTTTCAAAGGTACTGGGATAGAGAGGTTCAACAGGCAGCAAAAGAGCTACGGACACCCAAACTTACCAAAGTCCTTGTTCAGTGCTACTGGAAGTCATACTTACAGATTGGAGTATACATCTTTATAGAGGTACATTGCAATCTCACAGTGAAGCTTAATGCCTACGGAGAACAATGCTGCATTAAAGGTCCAGTGTGTAAGATTAAGGGGTCTCGATATTAGTGCTGCACGATATGGCCTACAACCAATATTTTTAAGCTATATCACGATACACGATATATATCTCTATTTTTAAGCTATATCACGATACACGATATATATCTCGATATTTTTATTATTTACGTGACAAGTACTCGATGTTTGCGATATAGTCATTTCACACATCTCACGTCGAACAAGCCGCGATATATCGCCCACCCCTACTCTATATAATATTCATTTGTTTTCATTAGTATATAATCTCCTTAAGAAAAGTGTTAGTATGTTTTTGTAAACTTAGGATGAGACTTTTATATCTACAGGTCCTCTTCAATGGAGTCCAGAACAGACAAATCAAACACTTGCACTAGAGAGTCCTTTTTCTCCCTCAACAATGAAACAGGAGTACAGGTGGAGGGTGTAACTATAGATATCAATCAATCCTGCACACCGATTCATTAAGAACTCTGTAGAAGTTACATTTTGTTACAATGCAGCACATTGCCATATATCTGCTTTACATCTCTTTTTCTCCTTTTTCAGGAAGTTATCAAAGTCATTCAGCCGGTGCTACTCGGGAAGATAATTGAGCACTTTGAGAGTTATGACCCCTCCGACACAGCTGCAGTCTACGAGGCCTACGGCTACGCTGCGGGCATCTCCCTGTCAACCATGTGTCTAGCAGTCCTTCACCATCTTTATTTCTTCCATGTGCAGCGAGCAGGCATGAAGATCCGTGTGGCCATGTGCCACATGATCTATCGGAAGGTCAGTCATCACGAGACGCCCGTGTGGAAATGTCGTCCTCATCATTATATGTCATGTCCCTGTGGTTTGTAGGCCTTGATTAACCGCCTTTGTTCTGCAAAGGCTCTTTGTCTTAACAGCAAAGCATTTGCCAAAACTACCACAGGACAAATTGTAAACCTCTTATCCAACGATGTCAACAAATTTGATGAGGTAATTATCTGAGAGTTGCATTGAGTGATTCAAAAACACAGAGCACACGTCAGTGATTGTTTCCTCTTCATTGTTTTCTTACAGGTAACCTTGTATTTGCACTTTCTGTGGATTGGCCCTCTACAAGCAGTGACTGTGATAGTATTGTTGATGTATGCGATCGGACCATCATGCCTTGCGGGAATGGCTGTCTTCTTCATCATGATGCCAGTGCAGACGATGTTTGGACGCTTGTTCTCTGCTCTGAGGTCTGTAGTTCTTCGCCAGGTTTATCAAATATAGATAAAAACTTTCTGATGTGTGTTGCATTTGGTGCAATTTGTGTCCGATGCTTCAGGGCTGAAACAGCGGTCCTGACAGATGACAGAATACGCACAATGAATGAAGTCATCTCCGGGATCCGTGTTATAAAGATGTACGGGTGGGAGAAGCCTTTTGCTGCATTGGTGGACGAGGTCCGAAGGTAGATCCACCTTAAATCCTCAAATAAGTACAATAGTCAATAAATCCTGCACTTCCCTTTCCCTAAACTACTACCATGGAGTGAAAATGTAGCTTATATTAAACAGCGTTTACTGACAACATGCCTTGTTCACTGTGCAGAATGGAAATCTCCAAAATCATGAAAAGCTCCTACCTGCGTGGCCTGAACATGGCGTCTTTCTTCGTGGCCAGCAAGATCATCATCTTCATCACCGTCTGCGTCTACGTGCTGACAGGAAACGAGTTGTCTGCCAGCAGAGTGTTTCATGGCCGTTTCCCTCTATGGGGCGGTCAGACTCACCATCACGCTCTTCTTTCCCTTTGCCATAGAGAAGGTCTCCGAGTCTCTCATCAGCGTCAGAAGGATTAAAGTAAATACACCACAGACAGAGAGATATTTATGACAGGGTATGGGTTCATTACTACACATGGAAAGTGAAACTCTGAATGTGATTCTTCTTCTAAGAGTTTCCTTCTGCTGGATGAAGTTGCTCCTCAGCATCAGGGGCTTCCTGTGGCAGAGAAGAAGGACTGTGTGGTGAAGATTCAGGATTTAATATGCTACTGGGATAAGGTGAGAATTAGTGGACATGTCTCTCACATACAACAATCCTCGAGGGTTTAAATAAGGTTAGCTATGGTTCAGCCTACAGATTGTGAAGCCTCTAGGACAAACCTGTGATTTTTCACTATGTGAGTATACCTGACATTAACACATGGCAGTGTTTCAGTTCATTTATTTTTTTTCTTACAGATGCTGGAGGCTCCAACATCACAGAACGTGACTTTCACAGTCAAGCCAGAGCAGCTCCTGGCAGTGATTGGACCTGTCGGAGCTGGAAAGGTCAGGTCTGCTCTGTAGACTCAGGTTTATAGTCGTGCACGCACTTGATTATAAACTTGTTGGCGTTTAAATATGTTAAATAACTGAAAATATAACATAATGTTATCAGTTGTATTAATTACCAGCAATATAGCAGCCAGTGCTGACGTTTCCTGGTCCTACCAGCAGTTAAATCTCATATAAAAGACCATTTTTTTTTTTTTGCTGCATGGTCTCAGCCTGACTGCTGACCAACGTGATCATTGATAAAACACAGATCTTTATGAATGTCCTCCAGAGTTTACAGTAATGTTACAAGTCATGAAGTCCAATAGATATATTAATGTGCTTTGTATGTGCGGCACATTCTCAGAATACTTTGTTATTCTTTTTGTCTGACAAAAAAAATGCAAAAACATATTGTCGCTGAAGATATTACAACTTATTTTGAAACTTTCCTCCTTTTTAATATTTGGAATGTTTCTAGTTTTTCTAAAGCTTCTTTGTTAAACTATCACTTTTAATTGTCAGTACAACAGCACTCCCTCTCGCACGTTATTGTTTGTGTACATATGACAGTTCTACATGCGTTATATATTAGTTAACAGTAACATACTAGTGTCTTTAAAGCTTCCTTATTATCATATTGTCTGTGTGTGTTTATGCACAAACCAAAATGACCATTTGTGGTTTTTCCTGTGTATGCTATCCATAAGAAAATGTTTTTTTGAAATCTTAATTTTTGTTCTGTGTTTATGCACTTGTCAGTCCTCGCTCCTCAGTGCCATCCTGGGAGAACTGAGTCAGGAAAGTGGTGTGGTGCAAGGTGCAAAGGAGAGCTGACATACACTTCTCAGCAGTCCCTGGATTTTACCTGGTACGATTCGAAGCAACATTCCTTTTTGGCAAAGAGCTCAACCCCCAGAAGTATGATAGAGTCCTGAAAGCCTGCGCCCTCAAGAGAGTGAGAATCACTTATCACATGCCCATAATGTGTATTATTAAAAAAAGTTTTAACACATCTACAGCTGTTAGTGAGTCCAGTGTTGAGGGTTGTATTTGGACCCTGTTCAGGACATGGACCTGTTGCCAGGTGGTGACATGGCGATGGTCGGGGACAGAGGGGACAACCTCAGTGGAGGCCAGAAGCAAGGGTCAACTTAGCAAGGTGTGGTGGATAACTATACAACAATCTGCCTTTTTCTTTGGCAGCAGTGCCAGAGGTGACCTTCATGTATGTGTATCTGTAGAGCAGTGTATCAGGATGCAGATATCTACCTGCTGGATGACCCACTCAGTGCCGTGGATGCTGAGGTGGGAAGGCACCTATTTGAGGAGTGAGTCTTCTTAGTATTATCCCCCTGTCCACTTAGAAATCCAGTGTAAAGTATATTAAATTAATCTGTTTTTTATTATACTGATAAGACAGATTTTCATTTCTGCATCCAAATTCTTGTTTTCTTCAGGTGCATTTGTGGACTTTTGAGGAAGAAGCCTCGTATCCTGGTGACTCATCAGCTGCAGTATCTGAAGGCTGCGGATCAAATAGTTGTTTTAAAGGAGGTGCGTGTCTGAGTTTCTGCATGTTTATTTGTGTTTACATTTAAAGAAAAGTGTTCAGGTGGTGATAAAACCAAATTTCAGTGCACTAAATATGCCAATACAGAATTTATTATTGATAATGATGCTCCATCTCCTCTCAATGGTTGCTAATCAAATAGTTTTAATCATAACCACGTGTTTTATGGTGTATAATCCTAGTAGTGTCACACGTAGCAGCGATGATGGATATGGCTATGACGGAGCGACTAACTAATTTGTGTCACCATCTTATTCATTGCCAAAAGACGGCAGAAGAACAGTCTAGCTGCTTGATGAGTTCAATCCAGTTGCCACTTGCTTTTTAGGTCTGGCTCGGTCTTCTTTGACCCCTGAGAAACATCTTTCTAGATGTTTTTGTGTCTTCAGATGCTAGTCGCTGACTTTAACTGGTGCAAACGGGTTGAGAATAGTGAGTTTTTACCATTTGCATGACTTTGTGTGTCAGTTCTTGTGCTGTAAACCACCTCTCTGTCCTCTGTTGTTAGGGTCAGATGTTGGCATGTGGGACCTACAGTGAGTTGCAGGGCTCTGGAATAGACTTCACCTCCCTACTTAAGGAGGAAGAAGGCCAGGAGGAGAGACGGAGCACAACCCCCATCACCCCCATCTCTGTCTCACGCTATCCCCATACGCTCTCTGACAACTCCTCTATGTCCTCGCTCTCCTCCTCTCGGTACTCTCTGATTGACGGAGCAGAGCCGCTTGCAGTGGTAGGTACATGTGAAACATTTAGCATACATTTATAGTCATCTCAGTGTGGATGAAGGCTTGTTGTGCATTCCACCGGCCACTA
The DNA here is from genome assembly GCA_004119915.2 of Collichthys lucidus. Lineage (NCBI taxonomy): Eukaryota > Metazoa > Chordata > Actinopteri > Sciaenidae > Collichthys > Collichthys lucidus. The sequence goes on along the minus strand of CM014079.1, from coordinate 10,559,264 downwards.
GAGGGCAGAAGGTACTCACTTTTTCCCCCTGCCGCTCATTACAGCCTGATCTGCTGGATGACTGGCATTTACTCTAGTGTCTATCCTGCAGGTAGTGCAACAAACAGAGGGAGAAAGCCGCTCAGAGGGAAACGTCAGCCTGCATATGTATGTGAAGTATTTCAGGGCAGGCGCCAACTTCCTGGTCCTCTTGCTCCTCATTGTCCTCAATGCCCTAGCACATGTGAGTTTATTTCTGTCGATTAGTTTGGTCTGTGTTTTGGTATTAATTTTTTTAAAATAGAACACATCATTCATTTAAAGGAAATTCCATATAAAATAGATGGATTTGTGTAGTAATTGGTAGTTGAAATAAACCGTTTTGTAAGGGTTTGGATGTTTAATACTTTCCTTTGTGTGTTTGCTTGTTTTTGTGTCATTTAGATCACATTTGTTCTCCAGGACTGGTGGCTTGCCTGCTGGTGAGATTTTGTTACACCCTCTGTAAACATGCTGGCAAAAATGAGAATATTAGGTTTTTGTAGGCCAAACTGACGATTTCCTCCGACTGGAAATGGTTGATGATTTAATAGAAGACAACTGAACCAAGCTTCTTTTCTTTTCTTTTTTTTTTTGGCATTATCTGTCACTTGTTGAAACTGACCTTGCGCTTCAGGATAACAGGAATGTGTTTTTGTATAGTGTCTTCGTATTGCAGCTTTCTTTCTTGCTTGTGTTTATTTGTCCTTGTGGATTTTTTTTTTTGTTCTTTTGTGGCTGATTCGCAGGGCCTCTGAACAGAAGCACATCAATGTGACAGAGCACCTCAATGGCAGCCTCCCTCGGCAGCTGGACCTTGACCTGTACCTAGGTGTTTACGCAGGTGAAGCTCACCGAGCGCACATTGCTTTTTGTGTACTGTTGAGGCTCTGAATACGCCAGCCATTCAATGAACAGATCCACAGTTCTTTGGCTGTGGCCCAAGGCCTTCAAGGCCCAGTGTATGTGTACGTGGGCCTCAGCTGTACAGGGAGATAGCAGTGCCTTTCTAGTTCTTTGCTGCTGGATTGTTGTGATTGTCTCCCTGTAACTCCCAGCCTCTTCACACTTACCGGCTTTGTGTTCACAGTGATAGATCAGCATTGGAGACAAAAAAAAAAACCATCATTTGTGTCATTCAACATGCTTAATAATAGCCCCTTAAATGGATAGCTGACCTTGGAATAGGCACAAGGATAAGGTGTGTGCTGATGGATTTTTTTTTTTCCTTTCAGGTTTAACAGCTACTTCAGTCGTGTTTGGCTTCCTTCGTAGCTTGCTCTTCTTTAATATCCTGGTGAGCTCAGCCCAAACCTTACACAACAGAATGTTTAACGCCATCCTCCGGACTCCGGTACACTTTTTCGATAGCAATCCAATTGGTAAGTTGGCTCTCCACCTAGCCAGGTTCTCATTTAAATAACTAATAACTGATTCGTAGCAGGGTGTGGGGGCGATACAGGAACGATGGGGATGAATGTGAGACGTTAACATCTCAGTGGGGTCTGCTATTGAATTTGCTGTTGTGACGTCTCGCCACTAGAGAGCAGACTGTTACTTAATTTGCCATGTTTGGATCCACTTTACATCCGCATGCCTGCCCTTAAACTCCATAGTTAGTCATTGCCATCAAGTTCTATAAAATATGATAACACGTCTTCGAGTGTTACATTTTTCATTCAGTTTTTTGAATAAATATATTTTTATTGAAGGATTTCATCAGGCACCATAATTCCTTGACCGTTAATGCGATCCATCTATAAATAGAATTAATGATAGTACTGATAGTTATTCATCCGAATATATAACTATAACTGAACTGTAATATAAAGACTGTACTACTGCGAGGTAGTACCAGCTGGTTTTATGTTTCTGGAATTTATAGGATTTAATATCTGACTGAAAATGAACTGGCATCTTAAAAGTCAACGCTGGGAAGTAAACCTTGTATAACCAAGTGGCCAGTTCAGTCAAAAAAAGCTTGCAATCTGACTTAATATATGGCCATAATGTATTTAAATATGATAAAGAGAGTGCTATCTTTTTTTATTGTGAGCCTGAACAAAAAGCAAACAATCATATTGAATAAATCCTGTTTGCACTAGATCTTGGACAGTGTTGTGTTTGGACTATAGAGCCGTGTAAATACAAACGTATTTGTCTTGGGCGCTGTATCAGAAATCTTCGATTATTTCATTAGCTTTGTAGGCTGTAGCTGCTGGGTCAATGGAGTGGGCAGATGGACATGATTTTAAAAGTGAGCAAACACTCCAAATGTGTCTGACTTTACTCAGGGAGGGCTGCTGTTTGCTTTTTTTTTTCACCTTTTAAAAAAGAAAATGAAATGAAACTGAGAGCGTATTTTTGTTGTTGTTATTTTATTCCTCTGGTTTAGTGGCATTAATTAAAGACCTCCTTTAATTAGGTGAAGTAATGTCACTATAATCTGTCATTCATATCCAAAGTCAACTGTCAAGTGGCCCACTTTGATAACTTTTAATTTTTCTAGAGCATTGTTCACCTGTCAGGAGATAATTACTCAGCCTAATCTCTCCATAGTGACATGCATGTACAACACAATCAGCTCGGGTGGGAATTCTCAACAAGAAGGGAACTTGTATCTGTATAATGAGTCATAATAAGCTGGTAACACAAGTCTAAATATGATTTGAGGGTGTTCAGGAGCTTGTGGTTTCTCCTGGCTTTAGAAGTGGGTGTAGCGACAAAGCTTTCCTTTTGCAGAGCTGTGTTTGAAGCAAACACCACAGGTCTTAATCTTTGGCTTTTGTTTTTACTGCTGCCGCTGTTGTGTTATGTATTGGACTACCTGACGGCTTATCTGGGCGTGCCGTCTTTGGTAATCTACGCACAGGAGGAGGACAAACACTTTGAATAATGTAATAATCCGTTTAATAGTGCAGCAAAGGAGAAGCTTAACAGACACTGTTATCTGATTGCTGTTGTGCTGCTATCAGTAACCATTGTATGACCAGTCCAGTCATTACGGCTTGGCCTCCGGGCTGGCAAACAGCACTGTGTGTCGTGTCTGACTGGATTTACAGACAACTTGCTTTTGTCCTTTGTCCAGTCAACAGTAGATTAAGCATGAACCTGATCTTTGTATCTATACAACATGAAAAAGTTTCACTCATTTATTATTTTCTTTTTTCTTCTCCCGCTCTGTATTCACTCACTCGAGTGAAACAGAAAAGACCTGAACAAAGACAGCTGTTGTCACCTCTGTCTGGCTTCTTTTTTCTTCTTCTTCTTTCTCACTCACTCGTCTTTCTTTCTTAACGTTTTTGCTTCTGTCACTTCCATCACAGCTGCTTCCACATCCACTTCTGTCTCGAAATAAGTGCGAGTAATTTGTAACTCGCAGCGTTGCTAAGGATTTGACATCTGTTTACATGTGTAAGTGATAGGTGCGCTGCCGCTGCCGAACACAGGCACGGTGTTTGATAGCTGTCCACAGAGTTAAAGGTTACCATTTCAAGCGTCACTGCACAAAGGTCTTATTTGTTATTCTGTGAATGTGGTTTGTAACAATGGGGGCACGGCAGAGGTGAATTATGATTGATGGAGAGTCATTGAATGCCTCTGCGCCATTCAAATCATGTTCCTCTGTTATCTTTTGTCCTGTGTGTGGAAATAGTTGATTTCCAAGTTTTGTTGATTAAAACCTTTATATTTCATAACATTACTGTGCGATACATTTTTAAGATATCTAGATGATACTGAGAGTGTCTTTATTCGAATTTATGTAAATTGTTATATAGCATGTTGCTCAATTTTACAAAATATGTACAGTCTTATTACAGCTGTTCATCCAAATGTGATCCAGTTAAAGCAGCACAGACAGCAGTGGATGTGTTGAGCTGATGTTGATCCCTGTAATTTAGTGTCATTGAGTGGGCTAATCCCCTCAGAGACTGCAGGCCAGGGCTTCAGCTCATCAGCACAGTCAAGGAGTGGAGTTTCAGTCAACACACACAGACACACACACACACACATTCAGACATACATACCGTCCCCCTTTCACATCGACATGGTTGGCCATCTCACTGCTAGGTGTCACTCAGTTGCTGTTGACGCAGGGGAACATTAGATCTTCTGTAGTCAGTGATGTGAGATTCTAATTGTGTCTACAGAGGCAATGTTTTTAATGTCTGTATTTCAGGTCTGGGATGCAAGAGTGTTAAGAGAGCGAAGTGGAGGAAGTACTGCAGTGAGGATGATGATATCGAGGTGTGTAAATTGAATGTGGAGATGGAGCCGTGTGTGTGTGTGCAGTGTGGCTGATAGGGCTCCCCCTCGCTCGGCACTTCCACTATTTAATTGCATGAAAGGGAAGGAGAGGAGATTGCAGGAGCCTGGCGGTGTGAGCGAAGAGAATGGATTTAGAATGTATTAGTATTGGCAGCAAGGCGCCGGCGGTGGGAGGCTGCCCCAGGCCCCTGGGCTCTTCATGGAAGTGCAGGTGAGCTGTGCCACCTCCAGCCTTGGCAGCGTCCCTCCCCAGTATTCCTTCATTATCGCACTCGCCTCACTGAAAGACCCCTCCAACTGCACTGGAGCCCACACATGGAGCGGGCTCTGAATCGTCCCCTTATCTTGATGTTTACAGGGAACAGCGATTTGCCACACGCCCCTGCTCTAGCCGGACCCCACTGTTCCACTTCTTTAAGTGTGATTCGGGGGCCCTGCTCACCTAATATCTCCACCTAAGGGGGCCACCTTAGTTGGGAGGGCTTGATATTTCCTGAGCCTGGAAAAAGTGGCGCAAATCACCCCTGGAGTCTTAAACCATGAGAAATTGTTTGATACTAATGCTGCTGATATCCTGAAACATCTATACCCCTCTCTACACAATAGGTGATATTGTTGACAACCACCCATAGTGATTGAAGCCTTTGTCCCACGCCGATCTTACCTCATAGGCATTTCCATGCAGTGAATGTCTTTGTGTAACTGCATCACTGTAATGTATCCCCTCTATAGTCTGCGCAGGATGGAGAAGGGTCTTTACTTCATCCCCTCTGAAACTCTGTGTTAACTGAGCCGCTTGTCAAACAGCTGATAGCTGACTGATGTTCCCTGCTCGAACACCCTCTAACCATGGTATGATGTAACGCTGAGAAACCTATCCTTTTCTTATTGGCATTGTTTGTCAGATATGCATGAATTTGGGTCATCTATGGCTTAGACAGTAAAATTACATAAAAATATTATTGGATCTTCCACAAACACAGTTTGACAAGCACTCCCCTCATTTCCCAGTCTAAAGCAGCAATATTCGACACTAGTTATAGTAGCAGCTTTACCCCCTTTGCTTGAACCCTCCCCTCGGGATGCCTGCATGCTAAAGGGGCACTCACACTGTGAATAAGATTAGTCTGCCTCCAAGTGTACAACATGCTTACGCCACTTGACTTTGAATCAGTACTGATTTGGAGCATTGCTGGGTTGTTGCAGGGAATAATGCTCTGGCTGGGTTTTTATGCAATGGCTGTTATGGGGAGCCCGGCCTCGTCTGCATGCATGTTTTTAGGCGGGAGCGGCATTTTGGATAAAGCTGTAAGCTGCTTACGGCCGTGGAGAGAGGTGATTACAGGGCCCACCTCCGTAGGACTGGCTGGGAGGCTGGGAGGCAACTTTTAGGTCAGCGGTGCCATGGCTCTGCCACGCCTCAGGAGTGCCATACCGCCACATTGTGCCAATGTCCTGCTCAGGCGTTCTCTCTCTCTCGGTCCTGTACCAAGTCCCACCCTCATTCATGGCCTATTCTGCAAGCCTAGATAAACTCATCTGCACGCTTGCAGTGGTTAGTTTCACTTTTACCAGGGGATTGTAGCCTAATTATGTGAGTGCTGCTTACTTATATTCTCCTTGGGCAAATATTATTGTTTGCTTAGTGATGAGAGACAATGGGTTTCTTAAGAACAGTACGAAACATTATGACTATTTTGGTGGCGTGTCGACAGGATACGTACACTTCAGAGTACACATAATAGATCCACAGCTTGTTTGAGTCTTTTTTGAGTCCAGTTCTAGTTGGCACTGCTCTGATACTTTTTGTCTGCCCTGGAGAGTCCCCGGGCTTCTTTTAGGGACAGAGATAGAGAAAGGCTTTCTGTTTTGCCTGCCTTTAGGTAGCGTAGTGTGTGGGGATTTGCTATCACTGACCCTGCAGTAAACAGTGTGTGAAAAGCAGCTGGAGTGTAATCTTATGTGCTGTGGGATCAGACTAGGGGAGCAAAGATACCAAAAAAAAGAGTCACAATAAAGGGCTGCGACAGCACCTGCGGAGCACCAGCCAAAAAGAATGAACACCTGAGCAGATTGGAGGCAACTCAATTAACGTCACTGACACTGCCAGTCAGAGCATAAAGGCAGGTACGCAGCTTCTGTTGCCCTTTTGTTTCCAAACAAAAGCTTCCCTTACGTATTCAGCCAAGAGTAGGGCGGTCTTTATGAAATGCTAGACAAATAATGATTCATTGTGTAATCTAGATAAGCCTATGTTTTTCATCTGATATCACACTCGATGTATTAGTTCTTTTCTTCTGTTAAATCGGACGGGACTTTGGTAACAGTTGCTCAGTAGTCTAGTGAAACAAACAAAATATTGATTTTTATGGGTGCAGAGTACATACTGGATCAAGAATATCTAACTATTTACGTAACACGATAAACACTCCAGGTGGTCTCCCACACTATACCATGACACAGTTTTACTGTATTTATTCTGATTATACTAATGATACACTTGACATCTTTATAACCAATAAAGCATAACTGTGATTCTATCGTACACATATCTACTCTAATGTCATCTAATCTGTTCCTTTGTTGTGTTGTTTCCTAGGAAGAATCCTCAACAGGTTTTCGAAGGACATTGGTTACCTGGACTCTCTGCTCCCATGGACGTTTGTGGACTTTATCCAGGTGAGTCTCACCTCGGCAGGTTTGGTCGCTGGCGCTGCAGCATGGGAAGGCCATTTCATGCCTGGCTAAACCTGCTTTGTGGTCCGGGTCCCCTAATCTGGAAACAATTACTGTAGGATTACCCGCCAGCGCAGCCCAGCGCCTGCACAGATTTAATAAAAGTGTGCACATAGGCTGAGGGCGTGGCTCCCTCAGTGTGGCACAACAGAAGCGGCATCTTCAGAGAATGTGTAAGGAGACTAAGCAAGTGATTGGAAGAGAGAGAAAGGTACCAAAGAAAGGTACCATAGGATGATGGGTCCGATGTGGAGGAAAACAGTGTGGAGGGTGGGGGGGTGACAAGGATGATGTGTTGAGTGGCAAAGGGAAGAAGTGTGAGCAGTGGGCGTACGATGTGCTTGCAGGAGTGGAGCTGGAAGCGTGGTAGAAGGGGGGAAGGGGGACAGGTCAGTTGGAACAGATCCAGCGCGGGACTTGCCCCTCTCAGCCCAATTCCCCTAATGCTTTACAGTCTTACAGGCCTGGTAGCCAACGGCCACCCTGGTGCATAACCAGGTTGGGTTACCAAAATGCCACCCTGCCACCGTGACAGCCATCTCCCACGAAAGCCTGCAGAGATGAGCCAGCTCATGCACCTAGCGCCACAAAGAAGGGAATGTTCGCTGCACAATTCGAGGTAGAGGAGCAGGCGTGGCTCTTTGGTTAGGGCCAAAGAATAGAACAAAGGCGCACTGAAAACGAATCCCCCCTCCACAATGCCTGAGTGATGTTTGTGGCAGATACCCATCTCACAGTAGACAAAAGCCATCTTAAATGCTGAAAGCACAAAAGATCATACGCACAAAAGCTTTTTGTCTGCTATAGTTTCCCTCATTTTGATAATAAGGTGAATAATGGCTGGAGTAAAATAATAACTTTGTAGAAGGCCCATAGGTCCAACCGAAAACAGTGAAAGTAGACTAGGTCATGACAAAAAAAACGACTTTGTTACACGTATGTACTCACTGTACTTCACCAACCACCGTAATCGTTCCAATCTGTGTTATAATGACACCTATACTATTGTACTATTATCTGGGGTTACGGTGAATAAATAACATTTCACAATTGAAGAGTAAACTGTCAAAATAAGACTGGATGTGTCATGTGCACATGTTTCTGCCGGTCTTGTGAAGCGATTGTGATGGCTGACAAAGGTGGCATCCTTTGGACAAAACACTTTTGTTTGTGCTGCTTTCTGCCCTTGTTTGCAGGTGTCTTTCATGGAGCAGCCTTTAATGCTTTCAGGAAGGAAGATTTTCACTCTTTTTATCAAAGTATTAGCGGCGCAGAAAAGCTGCTGATCCCTGACCATTGTTGCTCATTCGCGGAGGGACATTTCCCCATAGTCATTGTTTAAATGGTTGTCAGTGGGGAATAAAGTGAAACTTCATAAACAATGCCCTAACTGGTTTATCTCTCTCTATGGGGAGAGGCCGCTTCTGCGCGGGGATTTGCACCAGAGCTTCTCCCCCCCATTATGGTGGAGTAAGCACTTCACAGCCCCTCAACACTGCCCCCATACCCGCCTAACAAGGGGATTCCCTCAAGCTGGGGGAACCTGGTTACACCCCAGAGCCCTATTTTTTCACAGGTCTCATTTAGTAGTAATTTAGTGTATTGGACTCTTTCTCTCTTCCCTTTATGGTCATGGGACAATGACAGAAATGTCAATTAAAAACACCTCAGGCTTCGGGGGCTGTCGGCCTTTGTGTAGACTTGACCTTTAAATCCTGGGTTGCCTCTATTTTCAGAGAGGGGGGCAGAGGAGGAGGGCAGGACAATAAGGGGTGAGTACAGGGGTCTTTCAGTGCAGGATTTTGTGTGAAGGCTCTTGACCAAGTCACAACACTAACTGTGGGGTCCACATTCATAGGTCTTCCGAACCGTGCACGCAAATTCAGTTTGTCAGCTAAGACACCAGCTCACAGTTACTGTCATTTAGCACCGGACTCACCGGCGTTACATGGCATACAAACACCGGCTCGTAAATCACAATCACGGTAAACAATCATCCAGAGTGAAAGAATAGTTTGTGTGAGGAAAAAAAAAAGAGGGAGTACGTGTGTGTACAATGCTCGGAAACAAACCCGGCACAGTAGCACTGAAGACGCGCACAAACACAGAGCGAAGACGGCTATTGTCTAAAAACACTGGCGGGTGGATCGTTTGTGTGAGTCTGTATATTGAGGCACATTGTGTGTCAGGCCTTTTCAGTGGCTTTGTGGGGATATGAGAACTGCTGACGTAACCCGTGAGTGCTGTAGGATGGGATTTCATCGGCTTTCTCTGCTCCTTTACCACACCGGTGACAGAAGAAGTGAAGAATGCAACGGCTCCAGGCGTTACACAGGTTATCCTGAGAAACACAGGAGACGGTCCTGTTTGGAAATATATAGGCTGCGCCATAAATCCCCTTCCGAGCATTGTTTTATGACAGTGCCATTGTCTTCCCGCACAAGGTGAAAAAATACAAGTGACACAGAAAGATGAGAACACTAAAGACTTACTCATCTTATTCAATTGTTCAGGTCAAATGAGTGTAAAAATATACCTGGACACAAGAAAAACAGTGTGTGGGTACGTGTGTGTGTGTGTGTGTGTGTGTGTGTGTGTGTGTGTGTGTGTGTGTGCTTATAGCCGGCCACTCAGCAATACCGCACACGGTCATTTGATGGCGAGCATTGGCCAGCAAAAGCTTCCAGTGTGTGTATGTGTGGTCTCCTCATGATGCTGCGGTCCAGCACCTCAGCTGCCTCTGACTCAGACATACAGGCCCTGGGAACTTACATAACAAAGTCCTAATCTAATCTTGAATCTCACCTCGTGTCAATATGATGAAGATAATGAATTCTGTGCTTTTTGTGTGAATCGCTGTTTTTTGGTTACACGTTTGAAAATGTTTTTTTGTGTTGTTTTTCAAGAGGAAGAGAAAAGAAGAAAGGAGCAATGACCGAATGAATGAATTTGCCGGACACAAGTGATTTATAGTAGAGAGAGAGAGAGGAGAGAGAGAGTGAAAGAGAGAGAGAGACCACATTTCAAAGCCTTTCTCTTATTTCCAAAATGGGGTTGGAAATCAGCAGCTTGACTGAGCCCAAATAAGTGACTTCTTTTACCTTTTCACGGCGCACAAAAGCCTAATCCTAGGACTACTTGAGCCACCAATGTAGACAGCGACTGAGACCACCACAGTATGTGTCAGACCCTCCTCACCACACACAAAACACATTGACTGCAGCTTTATGAAGTGAAAATGGCCCAGAAAGAGAAAAAGTGAAGGAGGTGTCCACAGTCATTTCTCCTAAAGAAAAGGCCACAGCATCTGGGCATTTAATGCTAAAATAAAGCCCAAAGACAGAGTAGAATGGATTGGGTCACTTCTATTGTTCCAGGGCCCGAGTGGAACAGCCCCGCTTTGTTTCAGTACCACTGACCCTTGCAACTTATTGTGCCGCTCTGTCACAGAAAAGTGTGGAGTCAAAAAAGGAATAAATTCCAGCGATGACAGAGGATTTCTTTTGAGGAATTTCCTGTTTTTGTTTGCACTTTTTTTTCCCAGTGGCAAATATTGCACACTGTCTGTAAATAAAGGGAGGATGAAAAAGGGGGCTTGTAAAAAAAAAAAAAAAAAAAAAAGCGATCCTGATTCCCTGTGTCCGGAGGGATGTTTAATTAAAGGCAAGTGTTTATTTTACCGCAGCGGAACAACTGTTGCTATCATCGGCTGAACACAAATATAGCAATTAACTTCAATTTTCTACATTTATTTGGACATCAAAGAGCTGATAGAATCAACGAGGAAAAATAAAGCAATTAGGGTCAGCGGAGATCTGAATGGTCTTTGGACACAGCAAGCGCGCCCAGTTTGCTTGAATAACTCAATCGCATGCGTGCGGTAGCTTTCTTTTCTTGCTAAAGAGCAATTAGCGGTAATTCTTTATTTAAACTGTTTGTATACAAAACCTTTCATCCTTTTATCCACTTTTATGTGCAGCGGGATGTGGCTTTGGGAGTTTTCAGTTCCTGTGTGGTTTCATAAGGAGATATGACTGTGGTCTGAGGGGGGTGAGGTGTACGCTTGTAGGATCGCTTATCTGAGTCATCTGTGTGTAGTGTGGGTGGGGGGCCACGGTGTTCCCGATGCTGACATGATAAGCGCCAGACCACGCAAATGGATCACATCAAACGGGGGTCTTGGCGGCAGCGGGACCCTGGGGAGCAGGAGGAGGCAAGACTCCTATCTAATGGTTCCTGTTCCTCTTCTGGTTCCCTCAGATGACCCCACTGTCAGATAAGCATGTCTCGAACCTTCCTCATAAATGAGCCCAATTAGAATTTAAATGAACCAATCAGCAAACATGAATGAGCGGTGTCACCGTGTCACCAATCAGCAGGCAGAAAGAGAAACAGTATATATATGATAAGACATTTGTTCAGTTAATATTTGATCCCCTCCCGGGAAAGGCTGGATAACACGCGGTAATGGCTCATGTGCCACCATCTCACTTTGCAGTCTGGTAGCCTTCCATCAAGGCTAAGATTGAAACTTATGTACTGTGAAATTCTTGGGATCAGTTGTGCTCAGTAGCTTCCACTCACTGTTTGATTGTGTGGGCTCTACTACAGCAATGGTTAGACTAGTAATACCCTCTTATCAGAAGTGCAAATGGAATTGAGTAGCTTTTCATCATAAAACTACACTGAAAGTGATCATGCTTAAACGTGTGCTTAAGTGGCAGATAACATCCGTGATTAAAGGTGCTTAATTAAATTTTCATTCCTCTGGGCTAGTCTGAGTACGATTCTAATCTCCAGGTTTTAGGATTCATCTCTTAGGACGTGTCTAATTTCAGGGTGTGAGGTTTCAATTTTATCATCCATCAATCGAATATGAAATATGTAACACGGTACACCTTTCAGCTCAGAAGAGGTGGTCTCTCTGCATATTCAGCGGCGGAATAAGTAATCAGATCATTTCCTTAAAGTATCAATATCACACGGTAAACACAGTCTATTACAAACCCTCCATTCAGAATCCTATTGAAGTGAAAGTGTAGAAGCATTACCCCCAATAGTATTTAAAGTATCAAAAGTAAAAGTACTCCATCAGCACAAAAATGCCCCTGTCACTGATGATATAGTAATATTATATATAGAGAGATATTATAAGGTTATATAATCTTAAGTGTGGTAATACCCCTGTCAAACGATCACACGATAAATCTCAGAGAGGTTTACTGATGAAGGGGGAAAAAAGTTTGCTATGTAATAGTGCATTTAATTTTTGGGATTTTTTTGGACATTCAAAAAGTTCAGAGGGGAAATTTCTCTCTAACAACTCATGACAAGGAACTCTAATAATCCTGTTTTGTAAGGGGGCAGAGATAAAATGTATTTTTTATGAAAATTCTAGCAGTGAACTAGCAAGCTGTCAAATATATATAGTGTATTAAAAAGTACAATATTTCCATATGAATGTAGAAGAATACAAATATACAGTGCTATAAAACAAAAATGCTTAAAGCGCGCAAGCATGATCTGTGCATTTACATCCATAACTGCATGTAACTGTCATTTCAGATTTACTAGTACATAACTAGTACTCATGTTGACCCTACCTCTGCAGCCATAAGTTCGATTCCCACCTGTCCCCTCTTCTTTTCTCTCTCTTCTCTCTACCTTCCTCTCACTCTTCAAAGTTCAAAAGCCCAAAATAATATTTTTTAAGCAGCTAGTAGTAGTAAAAGTATAAAAGGTGTATGTATTTCTATTCTATTTTACAATGAGTAAGCACAATAAGTACAAATACGGAAATGTTATCACTGACTATAAATGTTGACTCAAAATTAAAGTACTCTATTTGCACAATGGCCCCATTCAGTTATCATATCTAATATAATATTTGATTACTATCACAGGTACATTAACACGCAAGCTGCATTTTAAAGTCGTAGTTTGTTGAGGTGGAGCTGATACTTCATCGACTGTTGATCTTAGTCTACAACAAATGGGCTAATCACGCATGTTGTGAATCAAAATCTTTTTCAACCTTTATTTATTCAGTGCAGGTGTGGGTGCTTTGGAGTCGTCAGACTCATTGCCTTCAATCCTGTTTAGGCAGCTCTGGTATCCTGGTGTAGATGTGTCACGGAGCCACTAACACGGGTGATGAGTCACTGTGTTGTTGAGGGGTTGTGTGGCTCGAGTGTGATGTATCAGACACCCACAGTGTGGTTCCCAGAGCTCTCTGCCAGTCACTGTGGCCATGCCTGCTGGCTGGCTGCTCTGCCAGGGAGGCTTTACAGGCCAGAAGTGTTGAAGGGAAAGCCCAAGAGAGCCAGGGATATGAGCTGCAGTGGCCAAGTGGTGAATTCTCACCTGCTACTAAGTGAGAATTAGCACTGTGATCGTTTTCCTTTCACACCGTGAGTCACATAACCTCAGTCCCACAACCTGCCGTTACCTTACTGTGTGTCCGTGACGGTCTCACACAAATACAACTAAAAGAGTTTCTCTTGTTCGGCCCTTTAAGAAACAGGCCTTGTTGCTCCAGTGTTCGCCCGCACAGCAGGAGTGGAGCTTTTGACTCTTTGTTGCTCTTTGGTTAATATTGTGCTCACAGTTTCTCCTTCTGTCCCAGGTATTTCTTCAAGTCATCGGAGTGATCGCAGTAGCTGCCGTCATTATCCCGTGGATCCTCATTCCTGTTGTTCCACTTCTTGTTGTCTTCCTGTTTCTGCGGTGTTACTTCCTGCAGACCTCCAGGGACATCAAGCGCCTGGAGTCTACCAGTAATTTTTTTTTGGTGTTGGTGGGATGGGCATGTCCATTTGTGGTAGGAGACAAAAGCAGACCACAGGAATGCTAATCGACCATTCAAGAAAGCCATGGTCATTAGCATAAAGGCTAAAGGTGGCAGTGGCCTATGGCTCGGCCACACGCAGTTTCCTCAAGAGACGGGAGTTCATGACATCACATACAATGGGAAAAATGCCAAGTGGGCATGACTAGGCCATTGCAGGCTTTAGTTCGTCTATTTTATTCTGGGCCGAGAGCCCAAATGCACATTGACCAACAGGTTCCATCATCTTAAAGAACAAAAGTTCTATTACAAAGCTCAGAGGAAACATTTAAGTTTTGTCTTCGGTTTTGTAAGCCCAAACAATAGAAACAAAAGACCACTCAATTGCAACCTTTCCCTAAATCAAAAGTGTTTTGCATCAGGGACATATGAAATGTTTCTGCGTCTTCTCAGTAGACATATATATATTCTTTTGATTGCTACATCACATTTTCTTTGTCAACACTTTCTGAAAGTCTCTATATAGAATAAAAAAACCTTGAAACATCAAATACAATCTGGCTGTCAGGAACATAGAATGAGTTATGAAATGGTTATGAAAGTATAAAGTATACGAAAGATCTGAAAACATTTTCATAGTTTAAAAATATGTTTAAAAACAGTCCTTATTATTAAATAAAGAATAAATTTGGGTTTATTGGACTGTCAAATTTTTGTAGAGCTGATTTTATAGATGCTAAAAGATATGGTTTGTGTACTTTTTTTCTTTTAGCTCGAAGTCCTGTATTTTCCCACCTTTCGTCCTCTCTTCAAGGCCTGAGCACCATCCGTGCCTTCAAGGTTCAGCAGAGGTTTCAGCAAATGTTTGATGAATATCAGGATCTTCACTCAGGTGAGAATAAAATAATTATACTTCAGTAAGGTCGGTGTAAAAGCAATTCTGAGAAAATAGCTGCTGAAAACATGTGAAAAGACTTTGAATGATATATATCACTGAAATGAGGAGTTAGAGGTTAAAACAGTTTTTCACCAGTTTTTAGTCCAGGATTTTGTAGGGCGGTCCCTAAAGGGTGGCTCGATGACACGCTGAGGCCACCCTGAGCATACCCCAGCACCACTAGCAGAGAGATAGAGATTGATTCAGCTTGCTCATACTGTTTCAGAGTTAGTCATGTCATTTCCTGAACTCATCTGACACGTTTCAGTCGCTTCAAAATTGCTGCTTGACTGCTCCCATGAGTGGGCGTGGCCTGGGCACCTTCAGCGGACACGCCCCCACAGTCTTGGAGCTGAAAATTCATTTTTATCTGATTTTGACACCTAATTTCATAAAGTTGTCGATATTTTTTAACATTCAAATTTGGCTAGATGGTTAATAACAGTTTCTTCTTTGGTCTGACAAACTCAGAACACATATTTATTCTTACTTTACACAGATTTTATTGATATTCATATTTTATCTTATCCAACTTACTGTACTTACTTCACTGCCATTTAGAGTAATGTTACTGTAATGCAAATATGTTACCTAATCTTTATGTTTGTCAACAGAGGCCTGGTTCTTATTTCTGACCACGTCTCGCTGGTTTGCTGTACGTCTTGATGGAATTTGCTCAGTTTTCGTCAGCATTACTGCTTTTGGCTGCCTTTACCTCAGGGAAGGTACTGTATGAGCTTTTAGATAAAATAAGTGACACACTGTTGTCATTCCCATGAAAACCATGACAATAAACTCATGTATGATCAATGTGTGTTTACTTTTCCTCTGATAATATAGGGCTAGAACCAGGTGCGGTGGGTCTGGCTCTATCTTATGCCGTGACGCTCACAGGCATGTTCCAGTGGGGTGTCAGACAGAGTGCAGAGATCGAGAACATGGTGAGAACATTTACATTTGAACTCCACGTCACTTCCAAGACTCCATCTTTGGCCAACTTACTGTACTTACTTCACTGCAGCGTGAATTGTGGCTAGTTAACTAGTGAACAATGATGGCTAGTTATTTTACACATAAAGTTTGGTTTACATACAGAGAGTACTATTCAACTTGTGAAGATAGATTTAGGAGGCAGATAGAGGGTCTAATGAAAGACACTATTCAGGTTGCATTATAGGAAATGTAGGATTCAATGTTTTTGGCCTCTGCTGCTTTGCTTTGCCACTCCTTTTATTTCAAATCTGTCTGTGGTCCCCCAGAACGAAGCTGAAGGAGCAGAGTGATTTCTGTATTATACAGTCAGTGACTGATTCTCATGACTGCTACATGCATCTATGGCCTGGCTTCAGTGTACAAAAAGCACAACTTCATAAGTTTATCCACTGATTCTGGTGAAACTTGATCAAATTTTAGACAGAAAACATTTGCCAGCTTGAATCCTATGTGATTTACAAAGTTTCCTCAGGGGCAGATAGCTTTAGCCGAATGACTTGCTACAGTAGCAAACCGTGAATTGACTGCTTTTAACTATCTGCCGATAGCAGGCAACCACACTGATCTCAGCAGCCGGACCAGACTGGGTTTGAACCAACAGGCAATAATCGTATACTATCTAGGTGGTTCATGGACTGGTAAACCACTGCTAAATGTCATTAGTTAGGTACGCTGTGCAGCTAACATAAGCGCACTTACAAAACCTTGGGATGCCAGGAAAACCACCTTGGTAGTCCGCTAGTGTTTGGTCCTTGGTCTAAAGATAGACACTAGATCATTATGTCACCTGCAAAAACAATAGCAATCTGATCTTTGTTTCATCGAGAGTATACTGAAGCGGGGGCGGTCGGTAGCGTAGTGGGTTGTGCGGCCGCCCCGTGTGTAGAGGCTACAGTCCTCGCTGCAGCTGGCCCCGGTTTGAATCCGGCTTCGGACGGCCCCTTACTGTGTGTCATTCCCCCTCTCTCTGCCCCCTGCTTCCTGTCTATCTTCAGCTGTCCTATCATTAAAGGCCAAAAAAATAATCTTAAAAAAGAGTATACTGAAGCTGAAGTACACCCAGTATTGTTACATAAAAGAAATGTCTTGTTTCTGTAGATGACATCAGTGGAGAGAGTGGTTGAGTATGCAGAGCTGGAGAGTGAAGCACCCTGGGAGACGGACAAACAGCCTCCACCTGACTGGCCCAAGACAGGCTCCATCACCTTTGACAGAGTCAGCTTCTCTTACAGTGCCAGTGAGCCTTTGGTCCTAAAGAACCTGACTGTTGTCTTCACATCCAGAGAAAAGGTACGTGTCTTTATTCCAACCTGTGCATGCTTAGCGGCGTGCACAGCCCGTGACTTAGGTTGATATGCAGTCAGCGTAGAAGGTGTGATGTGATTCTTTTTTATGTGGCATTATTTTCAAATCAATTATTAAAAGGACACCATATTGTGCTGCTGAATCTTCAGGACTATACCATTTGTGATTCATGGAATACATATCATGTAATTAAGACTGTTCAAGTGGATCCATTTGTTCCCAATTTGCATTTTGAGCTACCTGACGGTGACAACTGTTTATTCACTATAAGAGAGAGGAGAGGCCGAGGGAGAGGGGTGAGGGGAGAGAGAGAGAGAGAGAGAGAGAGAGAGGAAAGCACAGGGAGATGGTTGAGGATGATTGAAATTGTGTTTAATGCAGGGGGTGTATTTTGCATGGCTATGGTTGGCCAGGGCGGCTGATTTCACAATGGATGGGTTGATAAGTGTAGGGGCCCTGGCTCTGACAGCCCATGGGAAGGATCTCTGCCACATGCCATGGGGGTGAAAGGCTTTGTGTATCCTGACAGTTTCCCTGACACCCTTTCACCGGGAAACCTGCACTTACCACCTACAGTACAAGATCAATTCACGCAGCCTCTCTCTACAGTGATATACTGTACATAATGTAAAACTCACTACAACACCAAAGTTGACCTTCAATTGTTTTGAAAGAAATAGCTTCGTAAGGGCATATTCCTTATCTCGAAGACGTAGAAAATCGAGATCAGTGATGCACTTCTGCATTGCGTTTTGCTATAGATAAACTGTAACCGCACAATATAGTTTCTTAAGATGGAAAGGGAACATGTGATAAGCTTCTTTTCTTATATTGTGATAAATGAAAGGCAAGGGAAGTGTGACTGATCCATCCTGAACACTGTTTCAAATGCATTATGAGACTTTTCTGCTGAGAGAAACGGGCCATTGTTGGTCATGTCTCCAAATAGCTTCAAGTGACCTTTGTTTTTTTTTTTTTATCAATCAGGAAGTCGTGCAGTGTTTTTATAATGCAGCTTGAGGTGGATTGGCAGGTACACAAAGCCTACTGCTGTCTCCTATTAAACATCTAAACTTCCTCTAACTTTAACAACTTTTTTCTTTTTAAATAAGAAAATACATATACAGGTCATTACAGAGCACAAAGATAATTTTGGATGTTGCTTCAAAAGGGACACTTAAGACTTCTTTGCTCTTACAGTTTTACAGTTATACCTTGTACAACATTGACCTTTATAATTGTCAGCTCTCATAGTAGACCCTTTTCATAGCTAACTTTCGACTTGTTGAAGCAGTTTAGCGCTTTTCAGATGAAATGTACAAATAGTTTCACAGTCAAGAAGAAAAAAAAATCATGAATCGGTCAAAACATTTATTGAAATACAAGTAATAGTGTTCTGCCTAGCACAGAGCAAGGTGACTTTCCGTGAAGTGATGACCCATTCTGAGTAGCTCCTGCAACAGTGCTTTCTCCTACTTCCTCTTTGAAAACATTCAATATGTGGGAATTTGTTAAAATTAAAATTTCATTAAAATTATCTAAACGTTCTCACCTTTGCTGCCACGTGGGTGAAATATCCACAAAACCGATAATAATAATAATAATAAGTCTGGATCTGGAGAGTTCACACAGTTTGTGTGTGTACGCACTTTGGTCTTTTCAGTACATGACCATGGTGCTGATTATTTTAGCAGTTAGTCCATGTAAAGTAAGATTAAATATGTGTTCTAGGTTTGAAAGACCAAAAAAAAACGGAACCCAATTTGAGTGATTAAAAATATCAACAGTTTTATGAAATTAGGTGTAAAAATCAGGTAAAACTGAGCAGTATTCTCAGCTCCAGGACTGTGTAGGAGTGTCCGCCGAATGAACTGAAGCCACACCCACTCGTTGGAGCAGTCAGTCTGAAACGTGTCAGATGAGTTCAGAAAATGACACGACTAACTTTGAAGCACTCTGAGCGAGATGAATTAATCTCTATCTCTCTACTCAGAGTGGCCTCAGCGTGTCATCGAGCCACCCTTTAGGACCGCCGGACCAAAATCCTAAACTGAAAACTGATAAAAAAAACTCCACATTTCAGTAATATATATCATTCAAAGTCTTTTCACATGTTCTCAGCAACTATTCCTCAACATATTTAATGGGTTTTAAAAGAAATCTAGGTGCAGCCTCTGCAGAGGAGTCTGTCATATTCTGCCTCCTGACTTGGAGTCACAAGAGGTTTGGGAAGAGATTGTTTAATCTTCTGAAATGTTTCCTACAACGACCGGGTAAAGGCATCCAGTGGTGCATTCCTGCATGCCTCATGTGATAATCGCTTGTGTTTCTTGGGGCCTCTTTTTAGTGGGACCGTTTCACCTCACAGTTTACCTTGGCTCAGAGCGAGAGTTAGGGTGTGTCCGTTTCAGTATACTCAAGTGATGTGTTTACAGGGTGCGATCAAAGCCTCATCCTGTACGTCTAATAATATGCAGTTCATTTAGATCCTGGATTATTGAGCTTGTTTCTTTCTACTTTGCACCTAAATGGGCAAATAATGTGAAGAAAATGGCATTGTTGCATCCTCTCTGTGTTTTGGCATGTTCTGAGGCACACACAGCGGTTCTTTGTTATGCAAGCAGTATTGTTGGTAAACCCCTGGCTAAACAAAAGGCTGCCCATTGGCTATGTAATGGCATATAACAAGCCTATGTGTTGGCAGGCAGCAGCGTGTGGCACCAGCAGCCCAGTTGAGTGGAACAAGTAATGATTTGCCTCATGGTGCCATGTTTGACAACATTTGGTACAAGGTTGTATTTGGGTCTCTACGGAAGAATACGCTCAGCTGTCAGCCTAAAAAAGAAAGTACTAAATACTATAGGCAGTTGGATCTAGAGGGGTCATTTCTTGTGTGGGAGAACATACAACAATAAAAGATAAGTAGTTAAGCCAACAAAACTTATAGAACCTTGACTTCCCATTGACATAGAACTAGGGTAATAAAGAAATGATCTACCTAGTGTATAGACGTCTGCCTATGCAATTGGCATGAATGAAATAAGCAATTTTATAAAACATCGAACACTTGAAAATAGTTGCCTTGAATCAAAACATGCAAACAAAACAGCACAAAATGTTAAAGTTCATATAAGTGAAGTGATATGGCATAAAGAGTAATTCACCTGATGCCTATGTCTGTGCTTATATAATGACTCACGATAATTGTTTAGTTTTGAAACTTGACTTGAATGTTCTTTAAGAAAAAACATCCATTATCTGACGAGGTTATGTGACTACTGTCAAAAAACATGATTTGTTCTATACCTTTTATCTAGTTCAATCGGAGTTAGCCCCTCAGTGACGTGAGCATGATCTGTCTTTTTATTTTTGTGATTTATTTCTTCATCTTTCATCTCTCATCTCTCCCGCTGTAGGTTGGCATCGTTGGACGAACCGGGGCCGGTAAAAGCTCCATGATCTCGGCCTTGTTCCGGCTGGCGGAACCTGAGGGAAGAATAATGATTGATGGTTTTCCGACTTCTGAGATTGGTCTGCATACCCTGCGCCAGAAAATGTCCATCATCCCACAGGTGCTCTTTTTAATCCGCCCTCAGTCACGGCTATTGTGTCTTGGCCCTTGAAACCTGAATATAGTAACAATGGGTGAATGTGATTGAAATTAGCCAAACAAGAGACATCATATATTAGAATTTAAGTACAGCTTAATATCAGGCTGCATTTAATGTGACACTTTGTCCTTTTCCAATATAGCTGCTTTGTTGCTTTGTAAGGTTCTTCCCTTAGATTCCTCATGATTGAGAAGAAATGTCAGATGAGCACTGGTAACAGACACCTTCATGCTGTGGCCCGTTTTTTCATACGCCTGGCTTTTAAAAAGCTAAAACAAGTGAGGAGAATTACAGTCGTCTCTCAGGGGATTTCTGAAAGTGAGACAAACGGATGCCTTGAGACAGTTTAACTTTATTTCCGCTTGTTGAAACTGATACGGCATTAAGAAAATGCCAGCCTGCGGGTGAGTGTCAGCAGAGTGGAGGGAGGGGAGAAGACTCCCACGGCCTGTACTGTGAAGAGAGCAGTTCCCCATCCCTGACAGAGGATTAGCCCTCTACCCCCCAAACATGGGAAAGCTGCTTAGAAGAAGTCTCCCCCATCCTCACAGCCAGAGTCCCCATGTACACCGTCAGTTTGCCCAAGTCTCAAACATTTCCAGGGTGCAGCCAAGATGCCCAAAAACAGTTTCATTAATGCTTTTCTGTGGATTTGATAGGTTTCTGGCATTGCTACCACTTCAGATAAAGTTTTACTTCCTAGTCCAAACTAGTTTGAGATGGATGTGTTTGATGTGATTTTGTTTACTCCTCCTGTCTCTCCTAGAGGGATAGACTTGCACAAAGTGGCATGTTACAAGTCAGAAATTTAACCGCACGCCCATCTGTATCACATACTGGATGACATTTCCATGATATAAAGTTGTACTGGCATTCAGAGTTTCTCTGTAGCATGCTCTTAGTTTTTCAAACTTATATAGCGAGAAGCAGCCTCTTGGATTCACACAAATTCATCTGAAAGCCTTTTTATTCTCCCGCCTGACGTCAGTGATAAAGTGATATTCAGTCAGCCTTTCACATGGAAAGAAGAATCTTGATATAAATTGCGAGTCGCCTTACCTTTTCATGTGGAATTTTGAGAGTTTGATATGTGTACTATACATTGCCAGTGAGGAGTTTCATTATTTGCCACCCACAGATTTGATTATGATAAGCTTTTATTAGCATATGGCATTAAAAAAAGGATCCATTTCAGTTTCTATTGAATTCTCAGGAATGACTTCTGAAAAAAAAAATGAATTCTGCGTCAAACAGAGGGCTTAGAATTGGTGGAGCACATAATCGGTCTATGGAAAGCTGTGCTTGAAAGCAGTTTTTTTTTTTTTTACCGACCCAACACTGAATCCTCAATTAAAGTGTGTCACAAAACTAGTTTGAATTGGGACTTCAGCTGGCTTAATGACAAGGCGGTATTTTGGTGACAGAAGGAAAAAGCTCATTGGAAGTAAAGAGGTGGAACATTTTCTGAAGGCACAGGTAGCTTCTCTGTCCTGAAAGCTTTATGTTTTTTCGGGGATGAAAATTGAACAGTTAGTCCCGAGTCTTTCTGACCTACATGAAGGTTTGTCGAGACTTGATTTTGTGTTTGAGGCGTGTGTGTGTGTACAAAGCATAAATCTGTGTGCTTACACACTAGTGCATGCTGGATTTTATTTTTTCTTCTTCTTCCGCGTAGCTGTCACAGCACTGGCTTTGAAGCTGACCTGTAAGAGAGCAGAGATGAAGGCGTGGATAGTGAGTCACATTCAGATTAGTAGTTCTGTGTAACCTTAACGCAAGCCACTTTTAGACCCATTGTGTGTTTTACTCTTGCTCCTGGTCTAATCTGACAGTTGCCAGGTGAACATTTCCTATCTTGATTTGAGGTGAGATTCATATCTTGAGTAAGCCGGAGTATTGCATTACCTCGACTGCGATGTCAATAGAAGTCTATCGGTCTTTGTTATGGACACTTACTTGCTGTTGCTGTGACAGACCCTCGTTTACGGCCTTTTTCAGAGGGTCATTATAACCTTTTAAGTGTCATAAATTCAGTGTTGTGTTTAAAAAGGAAAGCACAGCTGTATTTGTTCACTGATAAAACAATGTGGAAATGAAGCCATATGAAAAGCTTATCTAGAACAGCTCAGTACCCTGAGAGGCAAGACGGTCTCTTTATGACGTCCTGGGAGAGTCCCAGGAAGTGTTCAGTAAATCACTTCGACTGTCGGAGCAGGATTTATGAATAAATATGTGACCCGACACGAGGAGACGCTGGCTTGCTCCTGTTTATCAGGTTTACCACAAACAGAGTGGCATGTTGGAAGAGTGCCTGTAGACTTGCGGGCTCGTTCCTCTGCACTGTAATAAAGAGCTTTATTTACTCTCTTAAAGATGGCTGTGTGGCTGAACCTTGATACAGGTGTGTGTGGCTCACCGTAAATACATATCTCTCCCGACATCCTAGCTGTCTGAGATCCGAGGCTCTCCTTTCACGAGGGTAGTCAACTGATGCGATACTCCCTCTCGATGGTGTCTGTTTGACGGAGCGAAGCTGTTACTTTTGACAGACATTTTTGAGGTGATCATTTCAAATACAGCCACTGTACGAAATCCTTTTGTCTGGTAACATAACAGTGACTAGATGGTCCCTTTTTGTGTCAGACAACCTCGCACAGCTCAGGTTTTCTAAGTAAAAAGATCAACTTATTGAAGCATAGTTGGCCAGAGCATTGAATAGATCTCCTGAGTGGAGCAAGTCCTTTGTGAACATCTTCCACTCAAACATTGCCTAGCGGCGCTCTATAAAGCTTGTCTTAACCCTTTCATACATCTTCCCCCTTGTCATTATCTTAACTGGCCACGGCCTTCTCTTTCTATATCCATCTATCCGCAGGACCCAGTTCTCTTCACGGGCACTGTGAGGAAGAATCTGGACCCTTTCAGGCAGCACACAGATGAGGACCTGTGGAATGCACTCCAAGAGGTACTCCAGCGTGGCTCTGAATGATTCCCCCTCGCCGGCCCAGGGGGGGATCCCTCTGTCCCCCCTGTACAATGCTGCCATTCAGCCTCCCTGCTCGCCACAAGTCATGGGGGGAAATCCCATTAGGGCCATGGGGCCCAGCTCAATGTGCGGCTTGTAACTGGGAACCATTGAAAGTGCTGGGGGAGATGTGTTTGGGCAGTCAGGCCAACCAGGATGAAGGCTCCCCCCACAGTGAAGGGCTTCAGCTCCTGGTCCTGCCTCTGAATGGGTTTGGTGGCCTGGATTAAAGCTAGAGGCTGGCCACAAGAGAGCACTGGCCAAGGTCATCAGTGGACCTGGCCCTGCATTGTGCCAGGCGGTTAATGGGTGTGTTTGGATAGCTCTTTAAAGACATCCCCACAGGAAGCCTTTATGCAGGAGTAATGAAGGGTTGGGGCTCTGCTCTCCCTCTCTGCAGGTGCAGATGAAGGCCGTGGTGGAAGACCTGCCCAATAAGCTGGAGACGGTGCTCACAGAGTCAGGCTCTAACTTCAGCGTCGGCCAGAGGCAGCTGGTTTGCCTGGCCAGGGCCATCCTCCGGAAGAACCGCATCCTCGTCATTGATGAGGCCACGGCTAATGTGGACCCAAGGTCAGGGGACACTTTAAGTCAAACATTTATTCTCAATATATCAGCCCCATCCACATGCAGCTTGTTCACGGTAAACTACTTCAGATTGATATTTTTACCTCCACTGAACAGGTTATGTTTTTTTTTGTCTGTGAGTATGTTTATGGAAAATTACTGGCCTGATTTTCATCAAACCAGGTTGAAGGGTGTAGCATGCAACAAGGAAGAACCCATTACATTTTTGTTGACATTGGATATCATGGAAGATTGGCCTAGTGTAGTTTAAGCACTACTCCAAATGTATAGAGGTACTTCTGCACAAATAAATCTATAGCACATAAGTGAAAAAATGTAACTTTAGATTCAACAAGTATGTAAAAGGATTATATTTGTTTTATTTAGGATTATAAGGTATGAGTGGAGGCTTACGGTACACCAGTTGCAGTCCACAGGATGACTTTTAATAAACAACATAATAACAATAATGATGATAAAAGTCAAAATAAACTGAACATACCTTTGTTAACTTAAAGAGCTCGGCTATCCTTTATCCTTTGTGCCTGCTCCTGCACATACCTCGCTGCTGATGAACCATTGTTCTGTGCTAAGTAAAAATCCCTGCCCAAGGGTGTTTAGGAAGAGTTTTTTTTGTGCTGAGGTGTTGTGTTCCCTGCTCCCTTTTAGAACTGACAGCCTCATCCAGCAGACTATCCGGGACAAGTTTCAAGAGTGTACGGTCCTCACCATTGCTCACAGGCTCAACACTATCATTGACTGTGACAGAATACTGGTAAGTAAGAACACAGTAAGTTTCCATTGTCAGGCACTTTTGTCTGCATTTCCTGATATGAAACTTCAACAAACCCTCCTTGTATTATCAAATATAACAAATTGAGCACCTGTGCGTACAGAACATGAAGTAACCTGCAAAAACACGTCCACTTCTATACGTCAAGCACACCTGAGATTCTTTCAGACACTTTTTTTCTCTTCTTGCTACAACAGTCGCAAGTTTTAATACACTTGCCCTATTTTTTTTTTTTTTTTTTTGCAACAGCTGGGCTGATTTCTCCCTCACAGCGTTCCCTCTCATTGAGCCTGCGCTCGTGCCACTTGATCTTTGGCCCTTTCCTGCTACTGCCTGCAGAGGTGCCAATTAGTGCCATTTGTGGCAGCATTTGTTAAGCGTCTATGGAGGACAGGGCACGACCTGGTTGCTGCTCGGTCACTGGGGTAGGGCGGGGATTGCTGAGAAAAGCCAAATATCGCACAGCAGGGACTGTTTCACACCTACACTTGTGTTAAATGCCCCCAGATTGTTACGCACTCCAGGAGAACTAAATTGCGGCCCACCTGAATTGCCTCGTCCAAATCCTGAGTTGTGCCATATTTAGAAGCAGAATGTTTTCCACGATACAGACTCCTAGATACACTCTCCTAGTATCCTGCTCCTAAACTGTCGATTATGACAGCAGCTGCAGAAGTCTCCCTTTCATACTAAACACTCCCTGAAACTGGGCTTTAGCGATAACAAACTGCTCATTACCGCTGTAAAGGGGATCGAGCTTGTTAAAATTTGTCTGTGATATAATTGTAGTCTTTTCCAAACTGCTTGTATTGGCACTATTCTTTGTGTGGTTTATTTGGCATGTGATGACACAGAGATGATGGTAATTTTCTAGAGTGTCTTCAAGGTGTGATTGTTGGATTTGACTGAGGACCACCCCTGAGCCGCTGAAATGCCGGGATAAATACACTGGATAAATCACTGATCTTCAGTCTGTCAGAGTCAGCGCACTTGACTTTTCATTCTGCTAACAGGTTACGCTCATTGTCCGCGTGTCCCTGTCGAGCAGAAGCAGGCACCTGTGTTTGCCGTTGCATGAGTCACTTCAAATGGATGGTTCCCTTGTGCAGAGAACTACTGTTTCCCCATTCATCTTCCACCGTGTGCATGCATCACTCAGCAGCGAAACAGCTGAAATGTCAGTTTTCCCCAAAGTAAAGTATACAGCTGGTGGCACACATACATGCACGCCCAGCATTGTTTGTGTGATTGCAGGTTCTAGCCGCTGGCAGAATCCAGGAGTATGACCAGCCATATGTGCTGCTCCAGAACCAGGATGGCCTCTTTTACCAGATGGTCCAACAGACAGGCAGAGCTGAGGCCGCCTCACTGCTGCACGCAGCCAAACAGGTAACCACACCTACCTTTGTCCCAGGATGGGGCTGTCACTAAATAGAGTCCAGCCGTGGCACACTAATCCCAGACTCTCCCTTTAACTCTAGACTTCATTGCTCACCTCCAAAATAATACAGTTAAGCAAGAGAAGCCTGACAATGCATAGACACTTGATTACCATTTTAATTTAAAGTGCCTACTTGGAGCATTGCAACACCATAACATTAATTTCAAGAGAGAAATTGTCCCTTTGTAGATTTACATCCTCTGATTTTATCGAAGAAACTCTCCGTATAATCTTTTTTTTTTCTCCTCATAATGTAATTTTGAGATCATTTCAGAGATGATTCTGGAAAAGCAGCTTTTCTTTTGCGCTATATCTATTTGGAAATATTGGGTTTAACTTCATCGCGATTTGGGATAAACTTTCTATGGGGATTACTGCAATAGAGAATGTCCATATTTCTTCCCTGTAAAATTCATTTGTGATGTATTTCCCCTTCAGACACTGAACAGATAAGAGCCCCGGCTATTCATTGTTCAATTCCATTTTATGTGCATCTGTCTGGGACTACAGATACCATATTGCAACTTCAAACAGGTCTTTGTGAAATAAGAAAAAGTAGGCATCATTTCATTTTCTCTCTGTCCCTCGCACAAATTTATCAGCGGAACTGTATCTCCTCAGCCAGAGGAGTGAAATGAGTAAAATACTGATTTCAAAGACTCAGCACACTGTGGTATTATTTGGTATCGTCTTTCCCTGCACACTGGCGGATTGGTAGTGACATTGTTCAAGCCCTTACGTTTTCTTTTCTTTATTGTAGGGTGCTCTCCTTAGATCAGATTACCGCAGCATCCATAACTGTCTAGCACCACTTATTAAATACTGAGATGGTCCACATGTTGTGTGTCAAGTTTCTATAGTTGTCAGTCAAGGTTTAAATACATTCAATAATCTGATATCAACCTCTAGCGCCTTTGTCCACGTTGAAAGAAGAATCCCAGAGTAGGACCGTATATCTCGCGCTGAAGCCGGCGACTGTTTTCACCAGTTTCTGCCTCTTTTTCGCTCAACTTTATGTCACTGAAATCACAAAGTCCGTCAGAGCCTCTTTGTATTGAGAAATCAAGGCAGTTCAGTAGACACGTTAAGCAAACACACACAGGTACAAACAAATCATTTCGGAGCTTATATATTTCCCCCCTGTGGATTTCACAGTTTATAAGGTTAAATAAGCCACTTTTGCATGCTTCAGCAGGTGACAAATCCCTTCACCCGTCCCATGACTGTATCTGTCATAAATCACCCCTTTTTATAGATAGCAGCCTTAGATAAGTCTGTGTGCTTGTGTTCTGTGACACTGCTTCCCTGATACGCTTTCAGGTTTACGTGAACAAAAAGCGAGCTGACAGACGCGCGCTGTGCCGGGGACATCCGTGTCATCTTTGAGACGTCTCTCTGACACTTTGGAGAGCCGCTGTGGCCCCTAACGCTTTGCCATCACTGACCAAATCTTTTACCACATGTACTAAGATTCCTTCCTGTGTGTTTAAACGAGCGTATAGCGTGCGCTCTGCATTTGATTGGCATGGTCCTTTGCTGCGGAACAGAAAGTATTTGTGGCAGGATGTGCCTTTTATTGACAGCATGGCTTTTTTTATTATTATTATTGATTACACCCTGCTATATTTATGTATGTGTGTTATGGCCTCTTGGGTAGCTTTAATCCTGCACTGGTGCTCAAAAGAGGATGTGCAATAAATTATTAGTGGCTTGAATTATTCTTTTGAGGCAATCATTGTTTGGTAGAGCTGTGGTCTTTTCATTATTTGGAAAATGCTTGAAAAGACGAGAGGAACCCGAGAGGAGACACCGATGTTTTCAGCATTCATTCACTGTGCCTTAATCAGACTATCGACTTTTTTTTGTAATTGCACTGTTTTAATTGAGTAGTCCTTCAGCACTTTGACGATAGTGGTTTTATGTCTACCTCAGCTCTTGTCAGCGAAGAACAGTAAAGTTTAAATGTAACATGTACAGGCAGTGATGACGATGAACACCAGCGCAGACATGAGACAAAAGTTTAACGTTTATTGCCTCTGAAAATGTGTCTCCAGTGTAATATCGACATATTCTTTTGGTAAATGTAGCAATTTTTTCTTAATAGCATGAAATGTAGCTATTTATTTATTTAATTATTTAGATGATTTGTTTTCTATGTCTTTGTGTATGGGTTTGTAACAATAATTAATTGTTGTTTGTAGCCAGAAATAAGTGATGATCACTTATAATTTACAGCGGACGGAAATCAAACTACACATAATAAAACAGCATTGCTCCCGATGTTTCAGCACTGTCTTCATTTTGCGTTTAAAACATTAGCCCTGTGTAACACTGACTCACTAACCATTTCCTCCCGCTGTTGCTCATCTCGTCGTCAGATGTCTGAATGGTGTGTTTTCTTCAGGTCAGCGGTTACAACCAAGTGTTGACCAAGATGCTACAAATTGGTAAGTGGTTAAAAGGAAAACAACCCGGTGATTATTTTGTTGAGTCAAGTGATTTTCAAATTCGGTTTCACGGCGGTAAAGGCGGCGGTAGCTATTATTCCAAACATGTCGTTGGTGCAATATGACGATTAAGTCCCAATTAAAATGTAATTTTGTCATCGCCGGCTCAATTAGAAAAAGAGCTGTTTTAATTCGCCTTCATGCAGACAAGAGCAGAGCCGGTGATTACACATTCAGAGAAGGCTGTCAGTAAACACTTAGCATGGTATAAAAGGCGGTATTAAACCAGGCCCAGATTTGGGTCGTGAACTGCGGGACATCAGTCCCTTTAAGAGCTGAGTGATTTACACAATTCATTAAAGCCAGTGAATCTTCAGCCAGCGTCATATTAAATGGTTACTTACTCTCAAATAGCCCCCGGGGAGTTGAATTGTTGGCTTCCGAATAGATTAAAGTTTACATTGAAAAGAGAAATTGAATTCAGAGGTAATCAATAGCATAATGGGCCAGTGAGAGGAGCCTGCTGCCTGAAATGAAATTACCATATTTTTAATCTTAATTTTCCACTCTGTTTATCTGACAGTGTGGATGTGCAATCCAAACAGATAATGAGAGAGTGGGATATTGACAGTGGGGTCCTCTGGAGTGCTTGTTTCAGTGATTAAACGCTGTGATCTGTGATTACTTTGTGTCGGGTGTCAGGCTGGCGGCCAGGGCCCGGGGAGACACAGGCACATAGCAGCTGGAGCATCATGGGTCTCTGAGGTGCTAATGCACCTGACACAGCATTGACAGCATCCGAAACCCTATCAGGGACTGCACCACACGGCAGCTGCCACAATAGGAATACTCATGGCACTATCTACATCAGAGTCAGCATATATCCTCTCTGCTCTCCCCTCGATAACAGCCGACACAAGAATGGTGACAACAAAGTTTTGCACAATAAGTATTATTAACCAGATACCTTCCTACGTTCGGCCAATAATGGCGCCATTTTCTGACATATCTAAATAGGTGTGCAAATAGGAACGCTGTCAACATAGTGCTGATATAGCTTTAATAAATAAATGTCTGAGGAAACCTGGCTGTCCACACAATGAAGTTTAATCCCAAAGAAATAAAAACACAAAATAAGAGTCAGCACAATGTGGAGGCTGTGAATGAAATGATGAATTCACACTGTAGTGTTGAGCCGATCCGCACTTTAAGGGAGAAGTGACACGTCGGTGCTGATCCGAGGATGCGATACATGTTCCGCTCAGTTAAAGACATTTTATTGTCGGTTGAGAGAATAATGTAACAAGTATCCATAACAAGTGAAAGTGGTGCAAATTGTTTAAGGTTGTTTTGTTATCGGGCCGATAAATAACTGGTCTCAAGGCCATTTTGGGTTGAGGAGACAATGTTTTTTTTTCACAAACTTTCTGTTGTGCCAGCATTTTCTTTTGTGATGGATACTGCTGTTTGACAAATGGAAACAAATTGCATGGTGCAGGCGCCTGAATGGCAGGGAGTTGGGGAGTGTCAAACTCGGTGCTGAAAGACGATGAAGCGAGAGCCTCAGGTTTTTGTGGGCGACTCAGACCTGACTGATCCCGGCATAAAGTACTTGTTGAAGAGAAGGAGAAAAGGAGAAACAGGGATTTCGACAGGCTGCAGTGAAATTAGGAGAATTGACTATGGCGGCTTTGTTCCTAGCTGGTGACGGGGTGGGGGGGGGCGGAGATGGGGAGACTGGAGCGATTCCCCAGAGACTCTGCGCTCAGCCTTTTCTAAAGTGACTACAAACTGAATATCTGACAGGTTCCCAAGGCCTGACATCACTCTGTGTGGAACTAAGAAAAACAAACAACAAATGGCACGTTTTTTAAAGATACATGTGGTGACACTGGATGTAGTGTGTTAGAAAATGGCTTTTTATCTTGTTAAAAATAGGTTCTCAATTCGGGAATATGTTGATGCTATATTTTCTAGATTGTCACAACAACCTAGTTAGACCTAGTTTTGACAGACTTTGTGAAAGTACAAAAATGAGCAGCAGCAAATGTTGATTTCCAACTTATTAAAAGGCTTATAACTAACACTTCCTCACTACCAACACCAGATACATTGACTACAAGTAGTTGTTTCCAGCATGCACACGTGAGGTCTGATCATCCACACTGTATCATGGTGTCTCAGCAGTTTAGTGACCACCCTCATGGACTGGCCGACTAATACTGCTACAAACAGTAATTATAGGTCACACATGGATGATTATGCTTTGTATACTCTGCAGGCTGCGGTCTGTTTCAGACTGTAGTGTGTGTGAGTATATTTAACCTTCAGCTGATAATTTCACTCACATTTCACAAGTTTTTATGCATATTAGCACAGATAGAAAGTCTTTTAAATAATAAAGAGTAACCTCTTTTTTACTGGAAACAAGTACTACTACTACTGCTGCTGCAAAAAAAAAAAAAAAGAAGCAGAACAAGCGGTCTCAAAGGAGCCTGGGTTTTTTTGTAATATTACCTGCCCTTGTTACTTGGAACTAAACTGGCTAATGTGTCCCTTTTTGAAAGGCCACCAAATAGGAAACCTCATGCATGCTTTGGTCTTAAATGCCGGGCATGCTCTGTCACCTTCCAAAAGTGCTGTTTGATTCTTCAACTGCGAGAGAAAGAAGAGAAAAGTGGAGGGCTTAGACAATAGCAGAGGGCTTATCTCATCGGTAAATAAGGCTTATTGCTTAAAGCTATAAAAGGGCTATGCTTATTGGTGATGTCATCCCTTTGTGGAAGATTGATGAAGCTTGAGGCTGGTTTGGGGGGGAGCGGGGGGGGACATAATGTGAGTGTGAATGTGTGCGTGGAGGAGGAGGAGGAGGCGTCCTAGTGCACCAAACTCAAGAATTTTTTTCCAACTTTGCCCTGCAGAGTCTGATATAATTTAAAATGTATGACATATATTTTAACTGCTCCAGCGCTAAAATTGCAGTCTTTGGTGGTAAACTAACCCAAAATGTACTTCAAAGTTCCAACTGGCCAGGGGGCTTTTATCCTTGGCCATGAGAGCGGTTGATGTTCTGTGCATGTAAACGTGCAGCTTTGGGTAAAGGTGGGGACAGCTTGTGTCCCCCATTATTGTCTGGTTGCATTTACGTGGGTCCAAGGGCCCACTGTGTCTTTTCGGGTTACTTTCTCATCATTTCTCCTAATGTAGAGACCCACAGGGTTGGTGGCAAGCGCACAATGCGGCTGTTGTATGGTTACTGTCAGCTCTCTCAAATAAGGCTTCCTGTTCATTAGACTTCTTTTCACCTCCGCACAATGCGCCGGCTTTGCAGCAATAGTGAGTCGACGCCCATCTCTTCAATGCCATGTGAATAGTTCTAAATAGTGTTTATGCAAGCCATTGTTGTCTATTGTGTGTCCAGTCTTAATGCACAGTGATTTGCCTGCTTTTGTAGCCTGGGATACATTATCTTGCCTATGTGGCTTCAGATGCATGCCTTGCTTTTGAGCCAGTAAACAGTCTAAAAGTTAACTCCCTACGGACAATGCTGGAGATGCCTGATAAAGTAACGCGGAGTATACTAACTAGCCCATTTCATGTCCCTCTGTAATTACTCAAATGGCTTCTTCCTCTGCGTAGTACATAGTCTGTTTTAAACTTTGTCGCTGCACCGTTTTATAATTTTTTTTCCTGGAAAAAGTCACGTCCCTAATTTAATTTAGGCGTCTTTTTCTTTTTCCCTCAAGGAAATATAATAATTAAAAGAGTTAGAAGAGGAACGTTATCCTTAACCTCAGAGATGATTTTAAATCAAAATCTGTGAGGATCATCCTTTTTTTTTTTCTCTTTCAATAAATACATAGTAAAGTTCATAGTGCTGCTTTGCGAGATTAGACTGACACTATCTGTTGCACATCTGGCGAAGAATTCCCATTCAGTGGGGAGATGCATTTAAACCCTGTGTCTTTATTCTTCAGACTGTCAGTGTGAAAACGAAAAGGGTAATACAGACAGGACAGCCAGCTGAATAATCTGACACACATCACAGTCACAGAATAAAAACTTTGAAATCTTGAAGATAATGTCAAAACGATACGTCTTGTAATAAAATATGTATGTTTCATGACTCCCGTCAGTCGCTTTGACGTGGATTTTCTGTCGTTGCCGCGTGTTTGTACCACAACTTTATTGATTAAGCTGATTTGTAGAAAAGATAAGAAAGCATACAAGCCGTACAAATCGTGCATTCGGTTCAGTTTGTGTACAATCTGCTCCGCACTAGTTTCGCTGTATTTTCTGCTTTATATTTAACAAAGTAGCTCCTGCTTCTTTTCCTGTTAAACATCTTAACTGCTCGGTTATCTTCAGGTTGCTGCCAGAGCATTTGTAGTGGAGTCCGATTCAAAATAAGCTTCTACGTCTTCCTCTATGAGAAAAAAAGGAGGAAAAAAAAGTTGGCGGCAGCTGAAATGGTTTTCCAAAAGAAAAACAAAATAATCCTGAAAATTGAGAGAGCAGGAATGGGCAGCATATTATATCCTTCATCTGTTTGTGGCATTGTTCTAGAGAGCGTATACATCACCTCCAGAGAGTAACTGATAGGCCTAACCATTCACGTGAAGATATCTGCGGCACAGATTACATTATACTCATTTCAAAAGCATTCGCAGACAAGTATGCAGAAGAGAGAAAAAAAGATGCTTTTAATGCCAGCCAATGATTACAGGTGAGTGATGTAACTGATAGTTAGGCCCATTATTGTTCGGAGATTTGGTGTGTTTGACCCCCTAAAGCATTCTGCTGCCAAGGGAATTTAAAACAACCCTTGGACTCCTGAGGAAAGGAATGTTGTGATTGCTCTCAGTGACACTGATAAAACACTGTCACACTGCCGACTCCAGACTACAGGAGGAGCTTCTACCGCGACCGAGCCGAGTCTCGACTGCATCAACACTTAGCAGCAGGCATTTCATTAAACTGTCAGAGAGAGGCTAGACGTTGCTTTGTCTTTGATTGCCACATCCTCTCACGCTCATGCTGCCGCTTATACATTTGACCTCCATTAGCCCACCAGGTGTGTTTCACATTTTATTTAATGAACCGTAGTCATGAGGTAATTCATCGCCTGCAACAATACTCCTTGAAGCAAGTTTTTTTTCTCCCTCTCACACCAAAGTAGTGATCATGACTTGTGTTGCTTCTGGGCTGATATTTTCATTAAAGGCCCTCTTATCAAATAATGAAATAAAGAATCTGCTTCTTGCCCAATGCTATTACCTCCCACAAATCAAAAGGTTTTCAGTGTAATGTCTTGCTTCCCATGCCAGTTAATTAGGTAGCGTTGCGCTACATACTAATGCTACTTTCATGAGAATAATCTGAGACAATAAGCCCTGTCTCCTTTGTGTCCCTCTGCAAGCCCTCTTAATTAATATCAGCAAATACAAACCAAAGTTAATTGAAATTTGAACATCCCATCTTTGGAGTTTACAATAATGCAATCGCTACCGTTTTGTTACTGTTGTTGAATTACTATAATAGCCGGGTATCATATCTCTATTTAGTATTTCATTGATCGCTCTCAGGAGTGCTGCAGAAATATAAAAGAAAGAAATGTCTTAACCATGAGTAAACACAGGAGGCAATATATGCAACCCCGACATTGATTTGGATGGAGACATTAATATTCACACTCCTCCGGATAATCATAGCGAGGTGCACATGATTTGTTTTCATTGATTAAGTGACATTGCTCCGGCTTCTCGCACCATGGTTATTAATATAGTTTGCATTGATATTATTTCTGCATTAACAACAATTGCACCAAGTGAGAGAGATTACAGGACTTGATGCAAACGAGTAGCGTCTCGGTGGCAGATAGCTTTAATCAGAACCCCCCCTCCCTCCTCCTTTTGATGCAAAATCTTTACAACTTTAATCAATCTTTATGGACGAGCTTTTCAAACTGTATGCAAGTTTTGAATAGCATAGTTTTAAAGAGGCTGTGCCCTCCTGTCAGATATCTGATGTGTTTTGCAAATTACAAATCCTTCTAGGAATATGAATTAGGTTTGTGTGCAAGCTCGAGCGTTGTTTTCTCCCGTTCATGGCGTACACACACTTCAGATTTCACGTGGTTTACATGAATTCTCAGCACCGGCTAATGTAATCAGGCCAACAATTCAACTAGCGTGGGATTGTCGTACACAGAGCCCCGCAACAAAGCGTAATCTGGCATGCTTCTATTCCAGTAGGATTTTTATTTTATTTTTTTTGTTATCGCACATCTTTTGTCACATTGGCCCATGAACAGAAATAGCTAAACAAAATAAATAAATAGATAAACAGTGGGTTGTCTTTATAGCCTTTATGCAGTGATATTTCAGAGCCAAGAACATTTCTGAAGCTAACAGTATTTATGTTCCGCTAGTGTTGGTCACAGTCTGTCACACATCATTTGCATCTGCATGTCCGATTAACAAATATGACATATTCCTAAGATCAGGCTCCTAGCGCTCTAACCACCCACCATGGCAATTAACTGTCTACTAAGCTAACAAGCGTAACACACATGCCTGACGCAAGCCAGTAGAATATCAAGCTACTCTTCTCGATGTATCCCCGTTTACCCCGTAGTGCCACTGTGTGTACACACTGTGGCACACATCTGAAAAAGCTCATTTCAAATGTTGATTGACTCCAGGCGCTGGACTGGAGAATCTTTACTCCCACCACTATCGTTACTGGGGTTGTTGTACGTCGGGAGTACAACTGGCATTTGAAGATCCAGTAGAGATTGAGAGAGCTGTCGTCCACGTGAGAGAGTAGTGTGACCTTGTCAGGGGGGAAGAGCTCTCAGGACAAATCCAATGGGCCTTTTCTCTCTGTCTTAAAGACTATTAGTAGTGAATCTACTGAAATTATCAGCACCGATAGCCTCTGCCGTGTACAGCTGACGTGCTAAAATCACAGCTGACCTTCACGATGCTTGTTATCACCGCTCAGTCAAAGAGGAAAAAAAAAAACGTCAGGATGTTTGGATCTTTATAAAGACGGATCCATACAAAGCAGCAAAGAAGAGACCACACATACTACACTCAGTCATCCTCATTGTGAGCCAGGTGCAAATGGATTTACAAGAGGCCACTTCTGACAGTACACACTATGCAGGAATATTATGTCGTTCCTGTATGGAGACTTAACCATTGTTGGAAATATAGATCCGAAGATGTCGTTTCATCGTTGCCATGGGTTCAAAGGTTTAATCCAACGTGGCATCTAAAGGTTTTTTTTTAATGGGAAACCCAGATGTGTGTTTTTTTTTTTAACAGCATGCTTGCTAAACTAAACTATCTGTTCTACTTATTACTAAAAAAGCATTGACCAATGGGGCGTAGCCAATATGGAGGTTAATCCATTCTAGTGTCTATACTATGGGATGCTTATGGAAGCATATTTGCTTAGGGCAGCCATGCAAATTATTACTTACTGCCCTGTAAGCTGATAACACAAATTAGATACCCATTAAAGTTGAACAATGTATATAGAATGAGAAGAGATTGCAAGTGATACCTGAAGGGATGCTTAAGTCGTATGGCACTAAAATATGCCTCATGCTTGCAAACTTCAAAAGTGGAGAGATGTTTATCCTTGGGATTGGAAGATGCATAATAGTAATCTCATATGCACAGAGGCAGCTGCCAGGTGGAGGAGAGCACACTGCATGTTTATGAATAGAAATCATTACAGGGACTGGGGAGCATACCGGCATGGACCAGTGACACAGAACTTTTTTTTATTTTTATTTTTTTATCATCTACCCAGCGTACACTACAGCACTTAAAAGTTCACGCGCTGAAATGTTTTTGTGACAATTAGTTTAGCCGTGGTCATTTTTGCGCTTTTCTTTCCACGCCATTTGCTCGTTGAATAGATCCAAGTGTTAGGAAACATTAGTCCCTCTAACTTTAAGTCCTGACCTGAATGCGGGTTGGAGTCGAGAACAACGGGTCCGTTAATACGATCCTGCCACCTGAGGGGCCTGTGAAATCAGAAACACGCCAGCTTTAACTGCAGCGCCACAGCTCCACTGGGCTTCTACCTTCTACTAGCCTCTGCTCTTATCAGATGAGCCTCTTTAATTCATGTGCCAAACACCTCTCCGAGGAGGCAGAACACAGAACGCTCAGCAGCTTTTAAGAAGCGGAAATGCTGTTTGTGCTGTTGGACGAGAGAGGAAGTGCTTCGGGCCTTGTTTGGGAACCCCCCCGCCCCCCTCGGCTAATACTACCTTTGACTTGCCTGTTGTTGTCTCTGAGCCCCTTTCCCTTTCTGCTCTCCTGGCCCGGCTGATAGTCGGGGATTCATCTTAAAACCTCCCCTTTGTTTGACGGACCGTGGAGTCAGCAGTTATTCTTCAACTGACGACTTTCACTGCTTGGCGGTGAAAGAGATGAAGCTGAAACACAAAGGCAAATTAAGGGTACAAAAACACTCGCCATTGTCCCATTGTTGAGGGTCACAAATCGTCAAGTAAAAAGCAACACAGCGTGGTTGAAATGTATTCGCCTCCATCCCTTTTTTTTTTCTCCCCCCCCTCCTTCCCTTCTCCTCTCTTTATATTCATTAGATTCATTATAGGCCACAAAGGATTGCCAACAAAACAGCTTGTGATTTTAGTTGAATTCATCCCCCTCTGAGGCCTGCAGGGAAATTAAAGTAGGTGACTATCACTGGAGGGGGAGCAGGCTTGACACATCTGAAGCTTTCAGTGATGCTAATAGTCAAGCGTATCCAAAATACACAGGAGCTGACCTCAAACAGATTGTGGGGGTTTAAAATCATTAGTTTGCAAATGAAGCAAAAGTACATTGGTTTCTATGGTAGAATCAGCCCACTCTGAACCTTTGATTAGTGTTTGTCAACTCCCCTTTCTCTCCGTACTCCCCCCCCCACCCACTCGCAATCCAGAAATTAATAAAGGAGACATAGCGACACTTTGGAGGGGAAACGCTTGCATCTCCAGCACCTGTTAAACAAATGCACTTAAGGCAGGAATCAAATCGCAGGCAGGTTTTAAATTGGTGTAAAATCTTCATTTAGACGATGTCCCCGGGGCCTGCTTATTACTTGAGATTTATATAGCATTAGTTCTGCCTCGCAAAATGTGGCGCACCATTCCACCTCAGTGAAATATGAAGAGGTTTGATAAAAAAGCTACAACAGATTCTCTCATTAAAAAAAAAATCCTAAACCTTTTAAAGATTCATTAATTTAACTTGTGGCATGCAGCTCTGACATGAACGCAGAGTTCTGTGCCTGTGTGCCCTTGAGCGCTGTATGTTATATGCTGCGGCTCGTTGGCATGGGTCTCTGAGAAGAAGCGCGCTGACAAATTAGAGAGTACCTGAAATGTTGAATGCGTCTCATTGCAACCGCGGATTTTGAACGCATGTGCCTGACGTGAGAATTGAGCAAAAGAAGAATTCTGTAAGATTCTTTCCCCACCTGTTATTTTTAGTCCGAATTTGAAGTCGGTTACACTCGCGATCACATGTCATGCTGCCGAGAATGGCACACATCACGGTGAAGGCTGGAAAGGAAACGAGCACAAAGGCATTTCATTTGTAGCAGTGCCCCTATTGAGTATGTCTGTTTCAGTCACCAATCTGTTTTGTTCTCCGTCCTTTTCAATTTGTTTACATTTGGCCCCTACTGGAGAGGGACAGTCTATTGATTTATTGTCCCCGCTTCCTGAGAGTGCCGTTAAGAGTGCACAAGGCCCCCCCGTCTTCAGGCCTTGCTCTTACATTGTGTCGCCTGGTTGCTGCCTTCTGTTTCAGAGACAGGCCCGGGGAAAGGCCCTGCACAAGCATCACAAGGACCTCACAAGAGAGGGAAAAAAAAAAAAAGCCGCCTCAGCCGCACGAAGGCCTGAGAGACAGCGTCACAGCACAATGTGGCTCCATCTGAATAGCAGACGTTGTGGGACCTTTGCCTCCCA
Organism: Collichthys lucidus; assembly: GCA_004119915.2. Taxonomy (NCBI): domain Eukaryota; kingdom Metazoa; phylum Chordata; class Actinopteri; family Sciaenidae; genus Collichthys; species Collichthys lucidus. Next base: position 10,520,332 of record CM014079.1, on the reverse strand, counting down.
CGGAGGTTTTTATTTTTTAATTTTCTTCTGTGTTCAACAAAATCAAACGTCTGTTCAATCATAATCAAAACTGTTTCTGTGCAGTATGTATTTATGTAAGGATGTGAATAATGTACAGTATAAAAAGGGGGAAAGATTTATTTAGAATATACAATATACACACACATGTATTTTTTTTCTTTGTACACACACACACACATTTCCGTCCTCTATCAGGGTGGTTTGTATTCATGTTTTGTGACATCTCCTTTTGCAGATTGATATTTTTTTTTTTTATGAAAAGCACTGAAATTCTACAGAATAATTTATATGAGTCAAAGGAATCATTTCAGATGAAAGTTGAAAATGCTATTGTAAAATGGCCTTTTCTCTCCTACCCGCTTGAAGATAAACAATTTCCCATGAATATATGGCCGGGGCCCCACTATCTATCACAAAAATCAGAATGTGTCCCATACTGAGCCTATTGTAGTCCATTAAAAGAAATCCTTCCCTGTGGCAACCATTTTGCAGGTTTCAAGTAGATAAATGCCGTCTAAGAGGGATAAGAATGCATTTCTACAAAACTGCATTAAAGAGTAATGTTTGTCACCTACTCCCGATAAAAACTTCACAGTCACAATTCTTTTTAGAGGCAGCAAATGCATTGGCAATGTGTAAAGCTGATTGGTCTGGGGAGGCTGCCTACAGGTTAGCAGGCCTCATTTCCAATCTCTGACAGCAATATGTGTCGCCGTGCGCTTCATCCCGATTGCTCATGTTCAACACAAACCATGGTCACTCTATATATGGAAATCTCTGTCTTCAGGGCGGAAAAAAATTAAAAAAGGTGAGATTGGCACTTTAACCTCCGTGCCCCCCTGAAAATATGTTTTAGTCTGATACATTATACTACTGCGAATTATTTATCAAGAAGATACAAGCTTGATATTTCAAAAAAATAATGAGATGTTGAGGTGGCAGCTGGAATGTTCTGGTCCAGCGAGCAGCATCTATGAATCGGGGGAAATGAAGTAAATATGGCTGGCTGGGACACGCCATGTGCAGAATGTGAACGAGTGGAGTGCAGCGTTTAGGTGGCACTGGCCAAAAAAAACTTAAAATCTTTTCCTTTGTGGCCGACCTTATGGAATAGTGGCACCGGATTTAGCTGCGTATGCACAGCATTAGATATTACAATTATTGATTCCAGTTTTAAAACGCATATACCGCAGACAAAAATCCAAAAGGTTTAAGAAATGGAAACTGAATGTCTTGTTTCCTGAAAAAATGTCTGCGGCTCATCAAACAAGCTTTAAAAGACGACGAGCGTCCAAACGTGAAGCCTGGAATCTCTCAGGCAAGAAAACAAAAATATGTGTCGTGCAAAGCTGAGTTGAAAGAGCCCACCTGTCGACACGCTACATTCAGAGAACAAGTCATCCAGTTGTTGCCGTTCATACAAAGCGAGTGAAGAGAAGAAATCCATTCACACACTCTGAATGCAGCTGAAGTGTGTTTCTCCTCAGATGACTGTTATTGGAAAGAACAAAAACGGAGAAAGGCCGCGTATTAATTCACTTCAGACGCCTGTCAGTCACCGCTTTCACTCCGCTGTTTGTCTCTCACGCCTTGATGAACACGCGGCAATCAAGGTGAACCATGACTTGTTTGATTCTTTAAGGCAGTGACTAACATGTTTCTCATCTATCCATGCCTACATGATCGTACAGATGCATCATTCTGTCAAATAATCTGATTTTAAAATATCAATATTTGTATTTACGTCATCAGACTTGTATTTCCACTTGTTGCCAGAATTAAGTAAATCCAAATGATAAGGGGAAAAATTGGTTTATTTCAGAGTCCCCCCTCCCTTTTCCCCCCCTCCCCAAACTCCTGTCTTTGTTTTGATTTATTTCATCCTCTCAGAACATCCCGTTGCTTTTCAGGGCCCCCTTTGTTCTTGGTGAAGGGGTCTTTTATTTGGGAGAAATCTCCCATCTCAGACCAGCGCTTTGCCTTGATGCAGATCTTCATTAATCTCCGGGGCCGCTGTGGGCTCTCTACAGCAGCCTGCCGTTTTGATGGGAATTGAATTTGATACTGTATTGTGGCTTGTATGGAAGCTAACAATGGCCTGTGTTCCTCCCTGTGTCTGTGCACAATCAGAGAGACCCAATTAAATAATTTGGTACAATAAAGGGGAACAAAAGGATACCGAGGCATAAAGTGAGGGGCTCCAACATTTGCATTCTACCTATTTTCTCTATCGTGTTAATTAATTCGCTTTGAAAAACCACAGGGGAAGGCACAATGGAAAACTGTGCAGCTCATTTCAAAGTATGTCTGAGGACTGCTTTATATTCAGGTGACATGCTAAATCAACATTTACAATAGAAAAATCACATTTTTCTCAGAAGCGCCAGAGACAGTCAAAATAAAAGACTTTACAGCTTCTGTTTTTTTTTCTAAATAAGTTTTCACTTATGTAAAGAAAACTTTATACTAGAAAGTCATCATTTAAAAAACAGAACAGTCTTTCTACATGTTTAAATCATAGAAGGCTCTTCTGTGCCTCGCTTAAATGATCTCACCGTGTCTGAATAGAATAATTTTGCATCCAAAACGACTGTCACGATAACCTGCTCTTAATTAACAATGTGTGAATTGTGTGATATATAACTGCTTTTGTTGATGGTAATATGTCATATCCAATGAAGGGTAAATGAATTATCCACGAGTGCCCCGTGATAAGCAGTGATGGGACCCATATGGAGCTGTCAGTGGACTGCTGGTGGGCTCTCCTAGTCCAGCCGCTGTAATTGAAAGAAATGAGCCATGGAGCTGACACATTAGCAGTCTCCCCAGAGATGGACCACACAACACACACACACACACACGCACACACAGGCGTGCACATCCACGTTTTGTCACTTTTTTTTTATACATCATCTTTTCAGACTCTATCTCACTGAAAGTATAACCCAGACAATGTCAGACAGGCTGATGCAGGACAGCGCCCTACTGTAACTGAGACAGGGTGTAAGATTGGGTAGGTCTCCATCTGGGTTAAGGGGATAATGAGAAACTGCCCTGCAGTGAGTTAATCAGCTCATCGCTCTCCCAGCACTGCCATTTATTTGCTGTTTATTCCCCAGCACAGGGCCCCCAGGGGGAGGCCTGTCTGTGAGGCAGCACCTGCAGCTTCCCCGACGCTTGATTTAGTGCTGTAAATGCTGCTTGTGGGCCAGATTACGCTGGACAGTGATCAAACCTTATTTGCACTCTGATTAGACAAACTGCTCCCTGCACTGACCAGGCTGAAGCAATTCTCCTTTAGCAATTTTATACTGCTGCCCTGCGTGAAAATGATTAACACTGCCTGGATGAATGTGGCAGCCATTCATTCACAGTCATATCCCTGCATAGTCCTGACTCTGGATGAGGTATCAGTCCCACTGCTATAAGCCAACTGTTAATCATACATCCATAATATATATAATCACATCATCTGAAAAAGTACTTTCTGTGATCATAGTTTAGCAACTGTTTATACGATTAATCACAACAGATCAGTCATTTGTGTCAGTATATGTATATTTCCTTAGATATGGCTGGATGATTCAGCAAAGCATTGCCCTCCTCCCTTTTTCACCTGTCAATACAACATTACGTCTCACATTACGTCTGCCAGCTGTAGCCTAAAACAATGATTGTATGAATTTTATGGTGTTTGTTTTCATCTGTGCCCAGAAGATCTTGCATGTATATTCCCTCATTTAAGCAAAAAAAAAAAAACATATAAATGCTAAATGACATGTACATTGCAGATAACACACATACAGTACATAATTAAAAGGTACCTGAGCCTGGAAGACACTATAACAAGGGTAGGGGTGACTTTTAGGGTTAGGGTTACAAAGTCCACAGTAGCAGTTCTCACTCTGGTTGCCCCTAAGAAATTAAATCCTCCGCCCAAATGTGAATGCAGTCGTTAAAAACTGGTTAATTATTCAATATATGAAGAGACGTTTTTTAAAAATCATTATAAAACCAAGGACAAACACTGCCAGCTGGCATTCAAGCTAATGAGTTACCAAACTTTGCCTCAGTGTTTACAAAAGTAAAGTTATTACGTCTAAATTTTCCTATGTGCAACTCATGCATATGCACCATACACAGTAGAAAAACATAGATGTTCTATGCATGATGTTACCCATCGGGTTCTGAAGAGCCTGTGTGAAACTCGGCGTGTGGTGGCTCTGGCCGTTGCCATCTTGGCATCCCGACCTCCACCGGCTCCAGGCTAATCCAAAAATGGGCAAAGACGGAGCTGAAGTAGGACGAGTAAAGCCTGGTTGCCATAAACTAGCCACCAGTGACGGCACCCACCTGTCAATTGATTCAATTAAAATTTTTTCATAGCACTAAATCATAGCAGAGGTTATCGCATGCAATTTTCATATAGCACGGGTCTTTACTATTTATAATGTTATTTACAGAGACCCAACGATTCCCACCGTGAACAAGCACTTTGTGTTAGTGGCAAGGAAAAAAACGTTAAGATTAAGAGCGACCACACTCTTAATTAAAAGATTTAATATGATTTGAACGAGTGAGTTATGTAGCACAAGTCTTTACTATTTATAATATTATTTACAGAGACCCAACAATTCCCACCATAAACAAGCACTAGGTTTCAGTGACAAGGAAAAAAAAACATTGAAATTAAGAGCGACCACACACTTAATAAAAAGATTTAATATGATTTGAACGAGTGAGTTATGTAGCACAAGTCTTTAGTATTTATAATATTATTTACAGAGACCCAACAATTCCCACCACGAACAAACACTTGGTGTCAGTGACAAGGAAAAAAAACGTTGAAATTAAGAGCGACCACACTCTTAATTAAAAGATTTAATATGATTTGAACGAGTGAGTTGTGTAGAAATTCAGACTTTGTACAGTTGTCATGAATGGGAAGTTAGCTATAGCTACCAAAGTATTTATTTATTTATTTATTTTTGTACCAGGTTGTAAACTAAATGTTTATTTCTGCTGCTAAGTTGGACATTTTAACATGAGGGCTTATGGAGATTTCCTCATTTTGTAGCCAGCCTCGAGTGGCCATTCAAGGAACTGCAGTTTTTTGGACAGGTTACCACTCGATATGCGCACAAACACACACACATACACACACGCACACACACACTCCTAAGAGCAGACAATACATCCTGTAACCTTCAAATGTATTGTGTTTAGAGTAGGTCCCCTGTTGCATTCAGAGTGGAAAGCACTTCAGCTTGGTCACTGTACAGCAGATTTTCATGCTTTAATGCTACACAAAGCCTGCTCTTTCCCCAAATGATCAGGCCATCTTATTGTTGCACCTCAGACTGAATAGGTACGTATGTAGAGCACTGGCAAGGTCTCCTTTCTTTCATCTGCTTCTGTGCAGAGGCTAGCAAAGTATTAATGAAGCCATTTTTCTGATCTGCTCTCTTTACCCTGATCCTCCCCTCAGGATGCCCCTCCATCATTTTTCTAGTATTTGCTTTATTACCATAACCCTTATGCAAGGCCCATTTAGAATTGTGCTCGAGCGACTGGGAAGCATATTAAGGCAATGGGGAATTATTGTGAAGAAAATATACAGCATACACAGCTGAAAAGAATAGAGGGCAATGCTCATAATGGAATCTGAAAGCTTTCATTTTTCCCCTCATTGTCTCTCCTTCCTTCTCTAAACAACATTCCCTTTTTTTTCAGCTATCAGAGCAAAGTTCTCAGAGAGAAAATGAAGTTCATTCATGCATCCTGAAAGAGGCTTTTAAGCTTGAGTACAGCTCAAACGGCTGGCCTGAGTATGACTCAATGTTTATAACCTTGGCGTGGAGAATTCAACAATACTGAGGAAATGAATGAAGCCGGCTATAAAGCACATCCGAGCCACAATGCCCAGAGACTTATTGGTATTCATTAACATGTTTTGTCCGTGTCACTAAAGTCATGCGATCTGTTGTTGTAGGATTTGTGAAATAATTTTGATCAATTAAACTCAAGTAGACTGTTGAATTTTTGGCCAACAATGCCAGAACTGATACATTTTTTATTTCAGATGTTTCTTTTTTGATATTCGAATAATATTATTGTGTTTTTATTGATTTGGAGTGCGCAAAAGATATGCATCTTCAAGATGAATGTACAGTTACGATAAGATACAAAGAGTATTTTTCTTAGCTGTCAGGTCCCCTCCCACTGCTCCCAGCCCCTTTCTCTCTTCATTTTGCTAACTGGTGCTCAAAGCTTCTCCTCCGCTGACCAAGCATCAGCTTCCCTGTGCTGATAAATGGGCTTCTTTGAATTGATGGCAGGCTGGAGGAAAAAGAGATAATCCTAGATAATGTGGACACAGTTTTCATTTCTTGTCACCCAATTAAACTGCAATTATCCCAAGAGCAGGAGAGGAGAAAAGTGGAAAGAATGGCCAAAGAATGGGAGAGCGAGGCTCCCTGGGACACTCTCTACCAGACACATTAGCCCAGATTTGCTCCATCCTGATAAAAGAGACCCATTTCTTGCACTTGGCAGTGCACAGCAAGTGGCAGACCAGCTGCAACCTGGGGTTTTAGAAAAGAATGCCTTTGCAATGTTTGTGCCATGCCTCAAAGTGGCTGGGAAGAAAAAGATCAAAATGTATACAGGTTGTCGCCCTATTAAAGCATGGTGGCTTTTGTGTGGCACTCCATGTGTCTTTAGCTGAGGACATCAAGGTTTTATCCCTTAAGAGCCCGTATGGATTTTTTTTCTTATATTATTATTATGCTAATGTCTAAGACACATTGTCGGAGGGAACAAGTGTGCATTTTGTGAAACCTTTGTCGTCACTGACTGATCAATGTAAGAACCCTGGAGCTGACTACACAGGGGTTTGAAAAACCTTCAAACAAGCTCTTCTTAGCATGTCCAAAAGTGCTTTGACCGAGAGCCTGTGTGCGCCTACAATTCCTTAAAAAGAATCGACCATTGCTTTAAAAAAAAGAAAAAAAGAAAAGGGGGGACGCTTCCTCAGTGAATTGTTTGCCTCTAGATGAATCAAGGCTGGGTGAAACTCTCCCCTGGCACAAAATCTAAGAAGTAAATTAATGTCTTTTGTAATTACTGTTCCTCTTCGTAATTATCACACCGGACAATTTATGGATTAACATATTGATTTCACTTGACCCCTTGGCGAGGCTTAATTTGGACAGAGGAGACACTTTTGGCTTGTGCTGCCAAATGCAAACAGCCCTCGGGGCCCCACGCTGGAGCTTTGCTTTTTTAGGCGTGTCAGAGCATCTTTAGCAAAACGTCCCATGGGACGATGATCTGACTCACGCAGGGGTCCTGGCCTTTGGGTTAGCCATCGCTTAAGAGTGCAGCTCTGCATGCTTGGGTATTGACTTTAACCAGACATTAAAAAAAAAAAAACTGAGAGGAGCATTCACGAGAGTAATTCATTAATCTTCACGCAGACGATTAGTGCTTTGAAGTCTTTGATTTTGAAAAGCTCCGCTCCTTGCTTTACCATCCTTCCCCCTCGCAGGCTGCGCAGATAAACATTGGAAATAAACAGATTAGTTAAAATCATTAGGCAAACATCTTAACGCACGCAAAACGCAGGTTCGCCTGCTTCGGAATGCTGATAAGTGTAAACCCCCCCTTTCTGCAATGGCATCTAATGATGTTGTTGTCGCATGCGCTCGTGTGCACAGAATCAGCGGTGTGGCAGTAATGCATTGCTGATTATGGAGCGGAGAGAATACTCTGTCAAAATATGATCAATATTTTCCTATAAGTGCCCCCGCTGCTCTCCGTGAGTAATGGCCTGATTAAGCAAGCAACACGAGACAGAGAGAGAGAGAGGCCAGTCTCTCCACTGCTGTGTCCATCAAATAATGAGATCACCTGAGACAGCCACTGTCATGCCCACCCCCCTCCTTCAACCACCACCACCACCACACCCGAACAGGACGTGCTGACAGGACACTTGCCCTCCCATTGATCATAGTGTCATTCAAGCCAGAGCTTAGGGAAACACATGTACAGCACATGCACACGTGTTCGCATCGCAAAACCCTGAAACGCAATACAAATATCACTAATCTTTTTTTTGCCGCGTTATGTGCGCCGGTATAATGAACTCTTATTCCAGTTATTGGAATGGCCACATGTTTTGTCCCTGAGGTGTGTCAGACAACACTGGCATAAAGGGCTCACCTAGAGAGATGTGACATTCAGCCACACAATGAGCCATCTGCAGGAACTCGGCCATTTCTCTCTTTTGAAAAGTGGGACTTTTTTTCTTTCCCCTCTCTCTCTCTCAATGACATGGTTATTATCTTGGTCACTTAATCTCCTCAAATAAGATTGATTTGTCCTTTCAGGCTGTGTAAGAGTGCCTCTGTCAGAAGGCGCTCAGGCCATGGGAACCATAGAGTTCCAATGCATCCTCACAATTTTCCCATTTGATGGAGGTCACAGTCATTCGGGCTGCTTCTTTGACATACTGATGAGTACACACACAAAGGCTCTTTCATTGTTACAAGTAATGGAGAAGAGCGCAGGCTACGCTCACAATACGCGACAGGAAGAGATGCAGGGGTTGTGAACGTGTCATGCAAATGCAAACACACATTCTGAATTGGAAGATAATTATATACTTAGATGATAATAACCAACTGGCAAGAATGGCTCGATTGTCTCCCCGGTCTTTGTCTTAATGTTCACAGGTGATTCAGAAGCAGACAAACAACAACAATGACACAAACGAATGTTTATTCAGCGTGAATGCACGGACGCCTCTGTGTTGTTCAAGAAACATCTCAAAAGCAACACTTAAAGTAATGTTCGCCTGAAAGATGTATTTATTCACAGCGTGGTCCGATGTCAAGGACGGTGTTCTGGTGCAAGTTTTATTAAAACCTCTGTTTTTCTTTCTTTTCTTAATATACTTTCTTTGGTTTAATTTTGTTAAGTCTGTTTTTCATAAAAACACTTTCGGCTAGAGCGTGAGGTCTGACTGACAATGGATGTCAATGTGCGCGGAAAAAGAAAGTGAAATCACAAAAGGTCATCTTTAATAGTAGACGTGTGAATGCTTTCGACAGTTCTGCAGTTTGATTTGATCATATTTAACTTTTCACTTTTCAATTTTTGCAGGACCCGTGTATTGAAAGGGCCGTGAATTTGAATAAATCTTGACCTTTTGAAGCACCAACCTTTTGAGTGATTTCACCTTCTGTTCATTCAACCCGGATGAACACAAATCCTTAGATTCAGTTCTTCATTTGCTATTCATAACACCAGGGAAACTTGCAACAAGGGTCAAAGGTGGATAATAAGCTGGAAGCACTATACTGTCAACTTTTATACAAGTGTGCTTGATGTTTTTGTGCAACGGTAGAGATGAACAAGTCACCCTCTGGATTTTCTTCTCTTGCTCTGAAGGACGATGGCACGCTATGAAAGCCCAAATAGCATGTTACTGTGCTGCCACGGGTTCAAGGAGATTGGATCACTTTTTGTTTGCGAAGCGGCCTCAATTCAGCTTTCACATAAAGAGCGAGAGACTAGGAAAGGACTGAGAGAGAGCAGTCTTTGTGGGGTTGAAGCGAAGGGGTGGATAAAAAAATTGCCTTGGTGCCATCAGTTTTTCTCTGATCCCGACTGGAACTATAAATGTATCTGAGAGATGAGCTATCTGTGGCGGGCTGTGCCACAAGCAAGGGCCCTTTTCTTCCCTCTGTCCCCGTGATGAGTTAGCAGGACCTGGAGTGATAAAGCTGATAGAGGGGCTGCTATCAGGTGGCAGTCTGGGTAATTACAACTCTCTATTTGGGGGCTTTACAGTGATGCTGTGGTGATAAGGGGAATATAATGAGGAAGAAAGGCCGGCGATAATGTATCCGCTAAATGGTTCAAAATAGTCTATCTTGGGAAAAGTCATCTCTGTGCCTGGAGGGAAACAAGTATCTGTTGGGCCCAGCGATTGAGACTATGTGGAAGGCTAAACATCCAGCCCGTGGGGGGGTATCAGCAATCAGAGTTCAAAAATCTGACTTTCCACCAAGGGTAGGTTAGTTTTTTTTTTTTTTTTTTAATGATCCAGGAAGTCGTTTGATTGCAGCTTGCTATTTTGTTTGCCCCTCGGGGTGAGCGACATTCTGCAGTGTGAGATTACGTATAATACTTTGACAAGCGGCGGTTGAAAGATGAAGGTCTTATCAAGCTCCGCGGACTCCACATCCTTTCTGTGTAAGCCATTCTCCCTCCATAATGTGCTTTGAAAGTTTGTTGTATCTGTCAGTTCAGGTCCTCGAAGATTGAACTGACAATCACTCCTCTTTCCTCCCTCTTTACCATCATTCAAGCATTCACTCACACACACACACACACACACACACACTCGCTCGAATCCTCAGGGCCATTTTCCTGTTCCACTCCCCGGTATTTAATGCACACTGCAGTGTGTGCAAGTGTTCTAGCCTGTATGGCTGTTTTTATTGTGAATCGCAGATTCCCTCACTAGGGATCATGACCACTATCAATAGTATTTCCACTAATGTGATTAAGTTAATACTGTGCTCTATGAGAGGATTATTTCTCAATTCCTCTTGATATGCGTAATATTTAGGTTGTGGTTGAGTAAATATTTTGGTTCTTCACCAAAATCATTCCCACTGAGACAAAGACACGAAAGTCTGCCCTAAGGAGCAATAAAGACTGTATAATTAGAATGATTAAAGAACTGCACAACTAATTTGGCACTTATTGAATATATTTTGAGAACACAACGTTCAAAATAGGTCACATATTTAAGCCACACACACAAAATAAAAAACAAATATTAACTTTATTCACATTAATTATGTATTTATTCAGACGTTGTGAGTGTGACTCATTTGAAGTGCTGCTGAAGTCGGCATTGTCTCTCTTACCAATCCGATCATTATGTTGCCTCGCGCCTAAGCATATTTTCTACGTATTGTGGGAGCTGTAAAAGAAACCTCATTAGACAAAATGACTCGTAATCTAAATGCAATCATCTTTAAATAGTAATCAATTGGATCCCTTACAACGCTAAACTGTTTGTCATTAGCACTTTATCAAAGGCTCACTTAAGACGAGATTCTGCAGCTAATGGCGTGTGATAGTGACAAATTGACTTTCAATACCCTCCAACATCATGCAGGAAACACTGTGACATGTTTGCTTTTGCTGTAAAAAAAAATGTATTTACAGAGATTTTGTTCTCCTGTCTTTGATATGAATATCTTTGTCTTAATCTTAATACAAATTGGAATTTATTTCAGCCAGTGATTAATAAAAATAGGCTGCGTGTTGAAAAGAGTCAACTGCAGTAATTATGCTTGAAACAATATCACATTTCTCTCAGTGTTCTAACACCAAACATGCTTGTAAATAGGGTTTTTTTTATTTAAAGCTGAATCTAATGAAATCTTTTGGTCTTAGATTTGTTGATTGTTGTTTATCTGCTGTATAAATCCTTAATCTGAAAATCAGCTGTAGAAAGTGGAGCAGTTGGCGTGTTCATACAGAGATGAATGAGAATCCCTATGAACACAGATGAAAATGAGATGACTACCTATTATTATTTATTTTTTTTAATCTACTGTAAGGTGCATTTAAGTGCTTCTGTCTTGGCATCAGGCCTGCATGGGAGGCAGCTCCAGCTTTAAGGGAAAAAATAAGGAAGGGGGAAGATCCAGGGCAGAGCTGTGATCAGGGAGGCAGAAAGAAAACCACATCAGGTACACAATCAGGACCCCTCCCTCTCTCTTTCTTCAAGCCTTCCCCGATAATGAGCAAACTTTCATGTGGCTGTAAACGCTTACACTCTTCTGTTTGAAGTGGCAAACAGAAAGATATTGTTGTTTACCCCTGCTTGCTTTTTTTTCTCTTCCCAAAGAAATGGCAAGAAGTCAACTCGTGTTATCTTGTAATTAATTTAAGACTTTAAGATTCCCCTCCCTTCACCTCCAATGGTGCCACTTTGAGAGAATAAAAACACTTTGACAGGAAAAATGAGGTACACATCCTACACTACTTGTTATAGATGAGGGCTTTTTTATGCAGGCTGGGATTATCCAGGGATCCTCATCAACTCTCTGTATAATTTGTTGTGCTTTCTCCCAGAGTTTAGTGGAGTGTCGAGCAGAATAAACTGTTTGGTGCTATCATGAAGATTCTTGCACCTCCAGGGGCTCCTATTTCAGAGTGATGGCTTTAGCACTTTGGAGTGAACTGTGTGCGATCTCTCCGGGTAGGAAAATGTCCCCATGGGCTTGTTGTTGCTGCTGTCTGCCTTCTATTTGCATGATATTTTCTCTATTCAGTCTTATCATCAGTGTGCTGTGAGGTGGGAGTGCTGGCTCCGTCTCAGAGGCTGGACCCGGGCTTTTATCGGCAGGTAATTCTCCCACTCTCACTAACTCATCTTGAATTATTTAAGTGTTATTTCCAGGAGCCAGGCAGGAAAAAAAAAGAGGAGGAGGGGGTGGAAACACACATTGGATTGTTGTTGGTGTTATTCTTATTTATTTATTTTAATAATCAGATATCATTAAATTACAAAACTAAATAAATTAATGTTTCCTCAGTCTGCAAAATAATAAGCTGTTTGGTGGAATAAATACAACGAATCTTGACATTGTGATCAGTAAGAAAAACATGCTGGATGGTTGCGCCTGCTTCCGTTTAATACAAGGCTCAACAAGGCCCTGGCATCATCTAAAAATTCTCCAACACGTGTTAATATTGAAAGAAAGAAAAAAAAACAAGATGCCAGAGGCTGGAGATGTATCCATATTCATCCACGTCAAAAGAAATTAAAGAAACCTGCAGAGAGAAATAAAAAAAATTAGGAAATGTCCAGGGTGAGGGAGAGGGCTGCTGAATTGCACAGCACTTTAACTGTCTAATCGCGATAAGAACTTTTCTCCACCGTAACTCATTCATGTAATTCATAGCAATTTTTTCTTCTTTTTTTTTCTTTTGCCCGTTTGTGTCATGAGAGGCATGTGCTCCTGCGGAGTGAGTGGAGCGCTTCATTGCAGTAATGTTATCGAGGTGAATGACACGCCGACAAAAGGAGGGAGAGAGCGCGCACCGGTTGTTGAGAGATGCTGCGACTCCGTTTTAAAGGCAGCGAGCAGGTTTTGTCTCTCATCTGCTCCTCCTGACGCGCGGATCATCCTCACCTTGTCAGGTTCCTCTCTCTCTCTCTACTAAGACAAAGAGGCGATTCCCTCAGTGAGCCTTTTCTCCGCTGCTGCAATAATAACAATAATAATGATGATGATAATAAACAAAACAAAAACAAGCCTAATCCTTGTTAACAGGGAATTTTGGAGGCTTCTATAAATTGCGCAGTCAGCCTCTTTGGGATCACCCAAGTTTCACCCCATCAATATTTGGGCTAAAATTATGAATTCATCCATGTTTTTTTTTATTCAGTAATACCAATAATAATAATAATAAGCACTCATTATATATTGTGCAAACAGTCCTTATATTAGGCTCAACCATTTCTGAAAAGAACAACAGTACAGTGGATTGAATTTGACATCCATTTATATCCTAAATTAAAGGCTCGACCTACAGCCTAATTCGTCATTTATAATATTGTTCCATGCAGCCCTTCTCTTATTCCCCTCCCTGTGTCTCCTTTTTTTTGTACACATACAATTATGTACAACGGGGAAGGTGCGAGAACAAACCACTTAAACCTACAATTTACTCAACAAGTCCTGCAGATAACTGTAATTGCTTAGTTGAATATTCGACAACCTAATTTTCAGTTGTCGATTCGCTGCCCTTGGGAAAGTCCTTTGAAGTGAAAGTAAAGAAGAGAGTGTGGTGGTGTTGGTGGTGTGGGGGGATTTCAGGAAAGTAATTAATTTCACCGAGCGCCGATTAGAAACACTTCAGACCTCCTCAGCATTCGCGTATTTACGACAAATGCAACAATATCAGAAAATTAAAGACGATATTCTTTACCTCTCCTGTCGTCTTTTACGCACGAATCTTTTCAATGGCAGTGCCACCCATGGGGAAGGAGCAGGGAGAGAGAGAGGGAGAGAGAGAGAGGGGTGAGGATGAAAGGTGAGGAAGTGGAGGCTGGTTTGATTGTCAATTAAACAAATGAAACAGAGGAAGAGGCGATTAGGCGTGTAATGATACATGTTTTAAATAAAGAGAGAGAGAGTGTGTGTGTGTGTGTGTGTGTGTGTGTGTGTGTGTGTGTGTGTGTGTGTGTGTGTGTGTGTGGCTATTTAAAGATTCAATGCAAGTTGAGACTTAACTTCAGCGACGTGCACCTGTCTGCTGCAGCCACTTTCACCTGTTATTGTAAGAGGCACGCACATACACACGAACACACACACACACGCACACACACACACGCTGCCATCATCAGGTATTTCCGGTGCGTAAAAGGTGTGAATGACTTTTTGAATTGAACTAAACTCGCTCTTTGGCGTTATAATATAATTAATATCGTAATGGAACTAATGAGTCCAAACATCAGTGAGAGATCACCGCTCTGAGGTCAGATCATAAATAAACACAGCCTCTATAATAAAGCCACGAGATGCGTTTCCTCTTTAAACAGGGTGGGATTTTTTTTTTTTTTTTGGTGAAATCTTTCAGCAAGTCAAGTCTGCGTGCCTGTCTCGACTGCGCATGCGTCGGTTGCACTTTCACTACCTGCCACACAATCCTGTATTTCACATGGGGCAAGCGGGAGTTATCATCCACTTGCGTAAATGCTGCTGCTGCTGAGTGGTGTTTGACAGTCTCGGGCGACAAGAGGGAAACAAGACAGCGTTTTTTTTTCTTCTTCAGCTTCTTCTCCTCTTCCTCTTCGCTAAACGCGTATCACTGATGGATGCCACCATGGAGCAGAAAACATAAGTTGAGCGCTCATAAGGACGCTGCCACTTGTACTTTACACAGAAGATAATCATCGTTGTGATGAAGAACTGAAGTCTTAGGTAAGTAACCAAAACATGAGCTGCAGCTGTTGCGCGTCTTAAATGTGCGTAACTGAACTTTTTAAAGTGATTTGAGTGATTTATTTTCTATATTTTCTTTATTCCAGTGAGTGTTTGTGCCGACATGTCTAAACCAATGGATCACGTAAAACGCCCGATGAATGCTTTCATGGTTTGGTCCAGAGCCCAGCGCAGAAAAATGGCTCAGGAAAACCCGAAAATGCACAACTCCGAGATCAGCAAGAGATTAGGAGCGGAGTGGAAACTTCTCACCGAGTCTGAGAAAAGGCCATTCATCGACGAAGCCAAACGACTGCGAGCGATGCACATGAAGGAGCACCCAGACTATAAATACAGACCGAGGCGAAAGCCCAAGACTCTGATGAAAAAAGATAAGTTTTCTTTCCCGGTGCCCTACAACCTCGGGGAGCACGACGCGCTCAAAGTTAAC